>BTHU01000002.1:129117486-129717486 GCA_036184795.1 Tokudaia tokunoshimensis | reverse complement strand
TGGGCCATTCGTGCCCTGTCAACTCCACCAGTTATGGAATCTGAGGGTTATCCAGAGTTCACACACTAAGATTCTGGTTCTCCCCCCCCAGACCTCCAGTACCAGATGAGATGCCCAGAGAGACCCAAGAATTCAATTAGCCTTTTAGAAATGTCAGGGAGACAGAACATTCACACTTGGCGCAGCTGAGCCTCTGACTGGGCCTGGTACCATTTTCTTCACTTAAACACCCCATTGATTCCCCTTGTGCAGGACAGTTACCCCCTTTTCTCGATCGACTCTCCTGCCATTTCCCACAAATGGTATAGTTGATCTCAAAACCAAGGAACTTTGGAAACTAGATGGAGCTGACCATGGTCAGCAGTGGAGTTTACATCCAAAAGCTCCAGGAGAGAAAAGATATGACACAAAGCTATAAGTTTATACTGACATGGCCATGCAGGGGACAGCTTCCACAAGTCAGTGTTGTTGGATATCATTCTGTCCCCTCCAGAGCACAGCACAGGATATGTGAGACAGGATCCCACCTCCCCACCAGTGAAATCTTAGTAAAACTTTAGGACAGTAGTCAATGACAAATCCAAAGACCCTGTAATGATGCCTGCAACAGCAGCCAAGCTTTTGGAAACATCTATCCAAAGAGAGTTATGGCACAATTAAAGAGGTCTCTGGTAATTTAGTAAATGTTGATAATCATGTTGGAACTTGGTCACGGGCAATGTTTCAAAACTGTTGAGTTACAGAGCTATGCGCAATCATCTAGTTTGAAATTCTTCATCTTCAAAAATAAGAGAAACCAATGCCCAGACATTGGAGGAAGAAGTATTTGTGATCTTGTTTTCCCAATTAGTGATCATCTGGAGTCAGTAAAAGGGATTAAGGCAGATGGCCAATGTCCCCATTCAATAGAGGGGTTGGCTAAATCCAGTCAACTGCCAGGAAGCAATTTAATATTTTATAAAATAGTCGTGAAACAAAAATGAAATCCTTTTTTGAGTCAGGGTCCCATGCAGTGTCAGCTAGACTCAAACCGACCACCCAGGTTAGGATGACCTCAAATTTCTTATCTTCCACCTCTTTTTCACGGAGTACAGGGATGACAGTGGTGTGCCACTGTGCCTACTTTTATATGGCGCGGAGGCTCAAACCCAGAGCTTCACACAGACTAGGCAAGCACTGTTTAACTGAGCCACATCCCAAGCCTGCTGAAGCAAACTGGAGATGAGAATTCATCTTGTCTGGCTGTAACAGCCAGTGGCACTTCTTTGGGGACCTAAGTGGATACTTCTGATATATATAACAAAAATACCTGAAAAGAATAGGAGAGGTAAATGGCTGGACACTGATGACTGCTGAGGGACAGCTTCAGGAAAACTGACAGCACCCTCTCCACACTCATGTATGCATCAAGAGTTCATAAGAAGTCCAGAAATACAAAAAGCTAGCAGAAATCTGTGATGGTTCTTGGAAGTCAGAATTCCTTGCATGGGAACATGTCCCCTCCAGTATAGCTACAATAAAAGGTCTTTAACCAGGGTATATAGTTCACAAATAAATCTAATTTTTCAAAGCTAATATTCATTACACTCTTGTTTTTGAATCTGAACAAATAAATAATCAGTTCTATAGCTCAAATAGTTATTAATCCAGGTATAAAGTTATGGTTAACGATCTACAATTTCTTTACACTTCCTGTGGTACATGGAAATAGGTCCCATCCTCTAAACCCCCTCCCTTCTCAACATAAGCTGCTCCTATATCCTAACTTAGTGGAAGTTCCCACAAACACTGTGCTCTTCACCTTCCATGTTCTCCCTCTGCTGTGATACAGCACATGCCCTAGTCTTTGATGTGACTCTTTCTTTGATGGAATACCTTAAGAGGGGCAGGAAATTACATTGTCTTGAGTATGGCTGTACCTGTGCCACGCTTCTGATATGAAGAGGATAGTTCACATGCAGGCTTCACATGAGGTTTCTAAGAGCAGGTTATAAAAGCTCTGTGGCTTTCTCCTCACACCTGCTCTTCAATCATTTACTCTAAAGAAAGTAACTGTTGTATCATGAGGATACCCCAGATTCACTGGAAAGGTTTATGTGTAGAAGAAAGGAATGCCCTGATTTCAGAGCTATTAGAGAGCACTAAGAGGTGGACTCCTCAGGGCCATGCAAGTGCTTAGATGACAACAGCACTGGACATTATCTCAGTGGCTACCTAATGAAAGGCCCTGAGCTGTAACTGTCCAGCTAAGCCATTCCTGATCACAAGAAACTCTAAGAAAATGAGCATTTGTTGTTTTAAGCCATTGTGTTTTGTGAATGATTACAGCAATGAACATGCCTTCTATGATAAGCAAAATAATGTCCACTCAAATGTCCCAAACCTCAGTCTTCATGTGAATGTGTTGTTATGTTATATGACAAAAGGGATTGATAAAGTCTTTTTAGTGAAAGGGGAAGGCAAAAGATTCACCTTATCCATATCTGGATTATTTTTTTTTAACTCAGTAAGAACTTCCAGAACAGTAAGATAGTATATTTATGTTCTTGTAAGCATCCGAGTTTGATATCGCAGCAGTAGGCAACAGAACATACCTCCCCATTCCCTAATCTTCCAGGCTGTGTCTATCCAGATTCTGCTAGACGTTACCACCATTCATCCTTTTCTTTCAAGTCTTTCCCCATACTTCTGTAACCTGTCATTGCTTGATTATAACCTTGGTCATAATCAGCTTCATATTGTAGCCACTTAAACATCTGCTTGTGCTGCCTGTCTTCTTACAGAGTGTTAGTTCCCACAGGAAGGAGTATGCACATTGCCGAATCCCCCACTGTACCTTGCAGCATGTTGTCTTTTCCTAAGGACTGTAATTTAGTTGGATTGATATACTTGCCACACACCCCAGCAGAATTGCAGGATGCTGGCACCCGAGACAGACAAAGCTATTTAAATAACTGCATTCAGGGCATGTCTCGGTCACACTGGTTCCTGGTTTGTTTTAAAGAAACTAGGCTTTTCTGGGTGACTTAGGATTCCACACAAGCAAATGCTACCTCTAATGTAATAAGCATGAGGGAAAATTCCGAGCAAGAAATGGTCAGCATAAGCAACTCTATCTGAGCTTCCTTTTGCTCTGTCATCTGTCACAGCCTAGAGTCCTCTCTTCACCAGACATATGATTCAGGTGTCAGAAAGGGATGGCCCAAGAAAGTATATGTATGTATAGAAGGGTGTGTGCGTATGTGTTTCAAGAAGAAAGCAGGAAAGGGTTTCTGAGGAGCAAATAAAACTGGGTGTTTAACTGTTTTAGAATTAAAATGTTTGCAGACAATAAAACCAATTTCTTCTAAAAAGCACATTTCTTGATCTTTATTTTATATGCATGGGTGTGTAGCTTGCATGTATGCATGTGTATCACATGATGCCTGGTATTCACAGAGGCCAAGAGAGTGTGTCAGATCCCTGGGAACTGGAGTTACAGATGGTTGTAAGTGGCCAGGCAGGTGCCAGGAAGTGAACTCAGATCTTCCACCAGAGTAGCCCGGGTTCTGAACTGCTGACCCATCTCTTCAGCACCCTTACTGATTTCTTAACACTACAGAGCACTCACATCAGTAGAAAGACAGACACCGAGGGAGAACTGGTGACTGACTTCCCATCACATCTGTCACAACCTTCATGACTTCAGCCAAAGGTAAGCTAGCTTTGCCAACATGACAGAAAAATTGCTGCACACCTGGTGGAAGTAAGCTGCTCATAAAAGCAGTATGTTCTACTTTAACTCGGCTTCCAATGAGTACATCTTTCCCCTTCCTAAATACTTGCTTTCTTTAATTCACTTACTGTTTTTCCATTTTTCTCTTAGTACATAGCTTTGGAGGCAATTAAAACTTTTCAGATGACAAGTATTTGTTGCCTTTATACTTCCCTAAAACAAACACTATTTTTCAAAAGCCAGGAAGACTAAAATAAGAGAGGGCATTAGCTATACTTCACTAAAAATCTTGGAATGATGAGGTGACCTCTCTGGAGAAAATGAATCTTTACTACCCACCGGCTCCCAGAGGGTCTGGGAATGGGTAAGCTGTCTGCCTGTGTGTGCATGGTGGAGGCGGAGTAGAGAGCGCTTCTCCCCATCCTTGGTACTGAGGACCTGCTACTACTCTGATTACACAACTCTTTGCCATGTGTGAACCCAGGAGGGCAAGGGAAGTGAGGAGGAAGGCAGACAAGGTAAGTCTGGTGAGGAAGGCAGGCCTGGCTCTGCTCAGGCTGGCAAGGACCAAAGATAGCACAAGAGGTCCCGGAAGCTGTGCTCTCTCTTATCCTGGCCACACCCTGCAAAAAGCCTGAAAGATCTCAACTAGAGCCTGGCTTTGGAGTTTCGGATTTAAAAAAAAAAAAAATCCTGGCTCCCAACTCACACACAAATAAAGCATGATCCTTTAAAGTTGGTCACAACAGCTGCCGCCAAGCACACTGCTGGTGCTGAAGGATCACATTAAAAACGCTAATGAAAACTGGGAGTCCAGAAGCCCTCTGGGGAAAGCGCTATAAATGTGCCTTAGACAAGTAATCTTCATTTGATTTGGCTGGCTTTGTCATGGGACCTGCTGGCGAGTCATGCTGCATCTTATATGGCAAACAACCGTACTGCCTATAAAATGACTGGGAGTTCTGATCCTGAGCGACTCCATCAGAGGGAAAATAGAGTCTCAGGAACAGGTGTGCCAGTCTGCACTCTCAGCCCGAAGGAACCCTCCTGAGCAGGAAAAGGCCTGCTCTTTTCTGTGTCTAATTAGTTTGCATAGGGAAATACCTAAACAGGTACTCTAAGTCATCTACAAAGCCCGTAGGCCAATCAAATCAAATGCTGCATGAATATAGCCCATTTAGGGCCCTTAGATTGGGCCTGGATATTGAAATACCAAAGCTCTCTGTATTCAGAGGGGGATACCAATGCCAACCATTCCTGACTTGCTTGTTCTTGGAGGTATCCACACTCCTAGGCCAGGCGTGAAGCCTCAGAGCTGTACATTCCCAGAGCGTGTCCAGGCACTCTGACTCACCTCGAAGTTTCTTCTGCCAGTTCATCTCGTTAAAGAGGTCCTCCGAGCGCAGGAAGAAGTCATTGATCTTGCTGCCTTGCTCATCCCTCTCTGTGGTGTAATATATTCGAAGTTTCGATTCCTTAGTCAGGAATTCACAGATGCTGGGCACGGGGAAGACAATCTGTTCCATTGTCCGGTCCAGTCTGACAATCTGGTTAAAATGGAGGGTAAATGGTTATTCTCAAAGTCTTTTATGCAGACTCTTGCTTTGCTATTGACAGTGAACTCGCGTTTCAAGGCTCAGGATAATGTGAATGAATCTGTCTAATTTGAAAGTCCTCAGCTGTGTGCATGTGCGTGTGTTTGTGCATGTGCACTCCAAACATAGAAGTTTTAAGTCTGTAAGAATTTGTCTAACCTCGTGCTCCATTCATTTAAATATGATCAACCTTCCCCTTAATATCTTAATGCTTCTCCACTTTTAAATACTGGTTTGATTTTTGTGACTGTAGCATGGAATATTTCTTTTTTAAAAAATAATCACTAGAATCATAAAAGTATTATAGTTACACTCTACATACTCCCAAGGTACTTTAAAATGCTTCTGTTTTGAGACTGCAGATAAACAATGTACAACCGTGACTAGTTATTGCTGAAGTGCTTATCTGGACAAACAACTGATAAGCTTAAGGACAACCAGCTCAATTTCACAAGCAGACAAGCACAGTCAGGCTAAAACTCAGCAGCAACAGACACCGACACATAGAGTGTAAAAATTAGTTGATCAAAATGAACAGATGGGAAACCCATTTCTCGTTTTCCTTTAGATATGATTGGCTTTCATCTGGAACAATTTTTACGGTGTTTCAGAACATTCAGCGGAGGCCGGTACTGTACAATGGAACTTTCTACAACGATAGGGCCGTTCTAGGTGTGTCCAAGAGAACAGCCACTAGCCACAGAGGCCACTAAGCACTAGGCACAGGCAGTTACTGAGCATCAGAATAATTACTTGCACCGAATTTTGATTTAACAGGCATGGCTTGATGGCTGTCATGTTAGATAGGGCAATGTTGGGTCATAGTTATAGTGGCCTTACCCACTATTCTTCCTCGGATAGCAAAAGTGGGCTAACTCCGAATAGGAACCTTTAGAGCAGTCCTTTGCTTTTCTACCAGTTGCAATGACTTCTTACATCTTGTCCTAATGTCCAGAATGCATATGAACCAATATGCCCACTGCCTCTGGGAGGGCATCGGTGTTCCTTAAACTGGCTTTGTGGTGCTGCAGGGGTGGATGGCTGCAGGTTTCCTCCATTTCCTCCTTAGATGGGCTCCGTCTCCAGAGTAGTCTGTTTCCAATTTTAGGACAATGTACTAAGTCACAGTTTCAAGGGCAGAGAGTTCTAAAAGGTCACAGGCTGCAGTACACCAGAGACATGGCCTCTTAGCCATTCTGCATTCTTCCCCAGAAGCTGAGGAGGTCAGGTGAAGCCCAGGGCTGACACCCTTGACAGGAAGAGCTTGCTCCCTCTCTCAATACCTTTGTTCCCTGATGGGGCAAGAGAGGTGACTCAGGCCCAGTTGTAGTGGGAAACTCTTAAGGAGGTCAGACTGGTTCTCACAGTTCTGACTCCGTGAGTACAGACAAAAATGGTCTTTATACCAGGGCCTCCTGAATCTAGCTAGAGTTCAGGTTTTGGGGGGTTGGGTGGGGGGCTCAGAATCACTCTGCTGTCAGAATGGTTTTGGTTCAAAGCCAACCTGGTTTAACTGGAAGCATATCGTGTGGTTAATACCTAGAACCTGCCTGGGATGCAGGCTCAAGGGCCTGCTCCATGTATTTGTTATGAAGTGGCCACCTGCTTCACGCTGAGTAGCATTAGGACCATCCCTTCTTTCACCCAAGCACAAAAGAGATGTGCAGCTGCTTTCAGGAGGAAAAGGGAGGAGAGAGGAAGACTTCTGGCAAGAATTGCGTTCTACGGCTGAAGGGTTTAGAGCCCAGAGTCTGCTAGCAAAGCCCCAAGCAGCTATGACACAGTACCTCAGATCTGCATACACAGCCCTCAGCAGAATCAAAGGGAGGGTCCTGGCCAGCCAAGGGCCGGATTCTGAGGCTGGGAACAGTTTTTAAAATTTCCTTGTTTGGGCAGATTTAGCAGTTGGTAGGAGTCAGGAGGACAGAATCGCATTTCTTCTCTATCCCCACTAGTAAGAGACTTTGTTCGTGCCTTTTATCTTGATCAGGCTTCAGTCTCCTCCCAACTAGGCCAGAGAGTTGGACAATACCTCCTGATTCTATTCATCTTTAACCTTCTAACACTGCCAAGCTTGTCTCCTAAAGGATGCAGAGGCCAGACCTAGCCTTTTGGCTAAGCATCTGGCCAGGATCAATAAATCCAGACTATGTGTTCACATACATTTGGCAGGGCTGACTGAGTTGGTCAAATGAAGTATTTCATCAGGATGGCCTGGAGAGTTGAGACAGCAGGTAAGAAGAGACTCCTAAAAGCCTCCGTCCTGAATGTCTCATTCTGCCCAAGCAGTCTCTTAGGTCTACCAAATCCCTCTCCAGACATTGATAATCAATTTATTAGCAAAACAAGGTACAATATGGTGACTATCTAGACCCTGGGGTTAGAACTGTTTGCTTTCAGATACTAAGAAGCAATGCAGGAGATATAAAGGATCAGGGGTCGGACAGCCTGGGATGCATACTCCAGTTGTGAGCCTGAGTGAGAGAAGCTGGCATCCTCACTGAACCTTATTGAAGAGTTCCTCCATTTTCCAGGTAGAGATGATGCTAGGTAGTTGAGGAGGTCAGCGAGTGTTTTGTCCTGTTAAGATGCATAGAGGATGGTGGGGTTCCCGTGGGGGAAATGCCAGCAGTTCCACTGCTCGGAGGATAAAGTGCGGACTTCTTCCCAGCACAGTGTGTATGCTTTGACTGCTCGGTGTTATTTCCTCTTCTTGACTTGCACATTTTCACCTTGACTCACTCCATTCCAGACATCATGCCTTCTGAGCACCCCTTACCTCATCGTCATTGTAGAGGTCAGGAAAGCTCCTCCCCCTGGGAACTGTTCATTTTAGTCCTGTGTTCTTTCACTCTGTATCTGAATTCCATTTCTTCAGATCTACAGGTCCTTCTGCTAGACTTCATATGTGCGGGTGGGTACTGGTGTATGTATACAGAGACCTTGGTATCAATCGTCAGGCATTTTCTTCACCCCCCCCATCCCTTTTTGGAAGCAGGGTCTCTCACTAACCAAACTGACTCTAAGTAGGCCAAGCAAACCCAGACATCTGTCTACCTCTGCCGTCCCAGCACTGAGACCATAGTGCATGATAATTCACCTGGATATTTTATGTGGGTTCTGGACATTGACTTGGGTCCTTGTGGTGATATGGCAAAGGTTTTGTCAACTGAGCTGTCTCCTCAGCCCTACCTACTTGCTTCAGCAGCCAGCCAGAAGTTGTAATTAAATCTACATGGATCTGATCAGTGTGTCTCCCCTCTGGAGGCTAAACAGTGATCATGATAGTTTTGATCACTGTAAATCTAGTACCTAATGGGAGGGGCTAGTAAACAGGAAGCATGTCAACATTTTTATTGCTCAGAGCAGTGAGAACATGCCAACCCTTGTACAGGGTACTATCTACTGCAGGTCCAGGCCTTGCAAGTGAGTATTCCTGTTCGTGGCTTAACTGGTTTCTACCTCAATTTGTGCTGTGTGCTTCGCATAGAACTCCAGAGCTTCATCGCCGTCCACCTGGCCTCCAGGTTTCAGCATACTTTGAAGTTCTTTGTTATGCCGAGCCAACTAGAACACAAGCAAAGAGAAACTGGGAGTCACGGATTATAAGAGCTACTTTTAAACTCTAGGTTTCATGCTTTCTCATGTATCTCAGGCTGGCCTTGAACTTGTGATGTAGCTGAGGATGACCTTAACCTTTTGATTCTCCTGCTTCTTCCTCCAGAATTCTGGTTTTACGGATGTACACCACTGCGACCAGGGCTTTTTGCATATTAGGCAAGCACTGTATCAACTGAGCTTCACAAACCTTTTCTGAGTTTAAAAAAAAAAATTGCAAGATGACCAGCAGTACGCCAAAGGCCAAGGTACCTAAGGAGAGGCTTGCTCCCTTCTGCAAAGCTCTGCTTTGCACAGAGTCTATTTTGGGAGGCTGGCATAGAAGAATGGACAGTTCATGCCCATGCAGGACACCCCTTTTCTCTGGTTTCTTAAGCTAGGCAGGAGGGACATGAAGTTTTCTGTGCACCCCATTAAGCCTCCATTCTGGGCTATTCAGAAACCCTTTCAGATGCTAGATGCTGAGTATGGAGGCAATGTGGGACAGGGGAGCGTTTGAAATCATTCAGTACGTATGCAGGGGCAGGGACCTAGTAACTCCAGGCCTCTTGCCTTCATTGTGCTATGCCCAGGTCCTTTACCCAAGTTCAAAAGAAGCTAAGGAAAGGACATGTCAATCTCCACTGGGTTCAGCTTTCCCATCCCCACCCAACACCTGAGGACACTAGTATACGCAAAGAAAAAACTTCAAAAACCCACACACTTGGGAAGGGATTATGAAATATGGCATGTTGGTGTCAGGGAAGAAAAGTATTACCCAGAAAGGCAAACAAAAGGAAATTTTAAGGACAGGTTACCACAGATCCCCAAATGTGATAATCAAGGAGGCTCAAGGCTGTTAAGAGAGACTCATTAGTATTTATAAAATGCCAAGACTCCTTTTCAGTGGCTCCAGACATGCATTCAGTATCACTGCTCAAGGGTAGATGAGTATACAGAGCATGGGGATTTCCAAGTCCCTGACCTACCATACTGGGAAAATGGCAGTGTCCTGGAATTCAGACCCTTAAGGCAGGTGGACAAACACACCTGCAAGCCATGTACACATGGGTACAACCAGTGCTAGAAGAAAGCTTTCCAGGAAGAGTCAGTCTCAGGGCGCCTCCAGTTTAGCATGCTGGTGATGTGTAGAAGGGCAAGAGAGAGAGAGGGCTGTACCTGGTGAGCGAGGATGTAGATGTTGTGGCCCACATTCCTGGGGGAGGCAGCTCCATCCTCACCATTCTCCCCATCCTCAAATTCCACTTCACCTTGCATGTAGGCCTTCTTGATCACTTCCACCTTTGGGTAGGGAGAAGAGAACACATCTCCTGACTCAGGGCTGACCCCTGCAGGACTGGCATCTATAGCTTAGACAGCAGTCTCTACTCCTGGAGCAGACACTGCTCACCAAGGACTATAGTCCATCCCATCAGGCTTGGATGCAGCCCAGATTCCTTAGTTACAATGATCCCAGGAGCAAGCACCACCTTCACTCACAAGAGAAGTTCGTTCACCCTACTTGGACCAACACATTCAATGGCTGGCTCATATCCTTGTGCTCTAGAAGTCGATGGTGAAAAAAAATCCTAACAGAGGAACAAAAGGGTTCTTGAGATATGATAGTTCATTGGCTAAATGTTTTATTACCATGCAAGCTGAAGGCCTCAGTTTGAATCCTGAAACCCACAGTGGAAAGAGAGAGCCTGTGATTGATTTCTATATGTACACCACCACCACTACCACCACCACCCCCACCACAACCACCACCGCCACCACCACGAACACACACAGAGACATGCACTACCACCACCAGTACTACCTAAACCCTTGAAAATGGCAAAATGTGATACACACATACATATACCTCAAATTTTCCTTATCCCAACCACTGCTCCCTTGGAGGGTTGGTGAGGGGGAGTGCAGACTAGTAAGAAATCCATTAGCTTTTGGGAAAGTAGTGCAATTACTTTCTGTTAAAATGAAATGCTAACAAACATTTTGTGAGGTCTCAGAAATTTCTACTCCTTTATAGATGTGGAAATAAAGACATAAAAGAACATTGCTAAGGTCATGGTTAGTGAACTAGGATTTGAACTTAGCCACTACCTTTCACAGCTGCCTGACTCTAGGGTTCCTCACAACCTACTAGCACACTTCTCAGAGCAGTGGACTAACGGCTGAGTGTTCTCACTCACTTTGGTTCCCAGGGTGAGGAAGCTGGGGCTGCTTCCATCTAAATCTCTCCCCTGGCACTCGGCACAGTGCCCTGCCAAGCTTTCCTAAATAAACATGTCATTCAGAATTTAATAATTCAAATACTGAGAGCAAATATGTTCAGTTATACTAAGAATTAATCATTTCCTTGGATGAGTCAGAAGGTACTTCAGCCTGGGGCACCTTCTTCATTGCCACTGGCCATTATCTGGGACCTTTTCTTTATTCAAGAAGGAGCATGTGGACAGCCACATATTCTGCACTGACAGTGGGTCAGCTGCTGGATATAGCTTCAGGGATGAGATGCTCACTCGCTAAGCTTGTTTTGCAAGTAATTCTAAAACCAAACCCAGCATATTACATATGCAGAGAACATACATTGGTGCATGCATGCATACATGTGCACATGTGGTTATGTTCTGGATATTCACACTTCCTTCCTGTTTGTCTTCTTAGAGCCCCAGTTGCTACAAGATGACTTGATCCTTTCTGTGATCCAGAATAATGTTCTCTAACCAAAGGGGGCAACCCAGGAGTTGGTGGTGCTATAGCAAGGGGTCCTGGCACTTGTTCTACCCATGACAGTCTTGAAGACACAGGGCATATTCTTGATTCATATAATCTGAAACGTGATCTATGCAAGGGTCATTCTGACCCTACTAAATAATGACCCTTGGCTACTCAGTTACCCCCAGTTACATAAGCTGTTATGTAAACTCGAAAAGAATCCTCTCTCTGCGGAGAACTCACTCCTGACCTCAGGGATCAAAGAACCAGGCTGCTGTGAACTTTTATTTAAAGGATACATAAAGCGATTTTGGTCTGGCCTCTAGTGTACATCCAGGTCACCAGGAGGCAGAAATGCTTTAATGCCCTCATTTAAGTCTGTTGGTTACAGTTTATTTGCATGGGGCAAAGTCCAAATAGACTCAGCTCATATCTCCCATCCTTGAACACTGCTCCTTTCACAGCTCAAACCACCAACTCCCAGCATGGGGAGTCACGTCCATCATAAATGTCACTCTTCGAAAACAAACCAGGTCATGTTTCAAGGAAATAAAAAGCAAACACCAACATTTAAAATAGACTCTCCTGCTGTTCAGAACAGATGTGAACTTGTAAGTCTTTAAAAGATGTGGCAGTAGGCTATATATGTGTGGTGACACACACTAGTCATCCCAGTGTAAGAAGTAAAGGGATCATAAGCTGGGGTACAACAAGTCATCATTTTAAATAATCAAGGCTGTCAGGGAATAGTGGAACACACCCATAACCCCAATTCTTGGAGGTGGAGGTAAAGAATCCAGAGTTCAAGGATAGCCTCAGCTACACAGTGAGTTTGAGGTCAGCCTGAACTACATGGGACCATGTCTCAACCTTCTACTCCTAACTCTGCTCCCTTGCAAAAACAAAACAAAACTGCCCAAAATCAAGAGCTGGGAATGTAGCTCACTGGTAGAACACTTGTCTAATAATGAATACAGAAAGGAAAAAGGATCTCAATTCACATGGGGTTATATGCCAGGCACCATGCTAAAAGTCTGATGTGACTCTTGTGTTCTAGACTTTAAAATAGCCCTTCCAAGTAAGTAATATTACCTTCTCTTTTATAGATCTGGAAAGTGCAGCTCAGAGAGCTCAAAGAGCTGCCTAAGGTGACATAGTCAAAAGAACGAGCTATGGACCTGAACTCAGACTCACTCACTGCATACTGGTCTCCATGAGCGAGCAGAGGGGAGGGAAGTTTTCATATGTGGTCTGTGCTGATAGGTCAGTGTGAAACATCCCATGTTCACTGCCATACTTCTTTATGCAGTCATCGGGCTAGATTAAATTATCCTTGATGCTTCTGTTTTGAGGAATGTTTTCAGAAGCTCAAAGAAGCTGGTCCATTATTCTGTCCCACATTTCTCTTTGAGTTCCTTAGTGCTCCTGTCAAGGGATGGGTGACAACTCACCAGCTCCTTGGGCCTCATGTTATACAGGATCCTCTCTGCATTTTCACTATCGTGTCTGCTTTCCATGATGGCCAGGAGTAGCTTCGAAGCATTGTTCTAAATGGAGAGAACCAAGAAAAGAAATATGGAGGAGCGGCCTGGGCAGCTACCTGGACAGTATATGCCTGACGAACGAGTATGCATTGCAGAGTACTTTCACCAGTCAGAGGGTATGCTCTTGGGAACCTTAGAAGAATATGGACAGAGTCTGAGTTGAGTCTAAGAGGCCTATATTTGTTAGGATATGCATTATAGTTTTGGAATATCTGACAACCCCTGGAACCCCAAAACGGGGTGAGAGATTTTCCAGAAGCACACTTAAGACACTGCCTTCAAGAATGTTCTGTTAGCTAGTAAACCCCACAGCAGCTCTAGCAAAAATAGGCAATTTACACAGGGGTACTGGTGGGTGTGGTCTTCTCATTGTATCCACAGGGAATAACATTTGCATATAATCTATGTATCTTCTTCATCTACTTCATCTCTGCATTATTTGTTAGACCTGGTATGGCATAAATGCTGTGTCAACACTCAAACTATATTCTTTGGGGAGTAAGAATAAGGCCAAAGGGGTGTGTGTGTGTGTGTGTGTGTGTGCGCGCACACACACACATTTTCAGTATAGATACAATCTTCTTTCCCTAAATATTTTGTTATTCAGTATTGGTGGACAGAGATGACAGGCAATAAATGTAATTTCTCTCTGTCATAAAACCCATCAACTTTCATGCCTCCTAATATCATGAGTACATATGCTATTAGTTAACAAAAATGACACAAAGGAACACTTCACATCCACCGAGGCATAACTTCCTATTACATTAACAATGTCCATGTGTCCAAACCTGGCATTTCGTAGCTTAATATCAGTCCCAGGTCTGCAATTTATATACTTCTTTGTATATTGGCCTCAAAAATTTGTGTTTTCTTTCTAGGGGTTGGAAATCAAGACCAGTTTTCCTCCCCAGCTTTGGTCATAGAAGTTTAGTCCATTTACTGTGCTCTCCATCTTTCTAGCATAATCCTCAGATGGCTAAATTTATTTGAAAAAGCACTGAATGCCAACCAGGAACACATGTATATCTCAGTCTATTTCAGATACTCACTCATCATGTACTTTCTGATAAATGGTAGCCATATGAAAGCTTGAATGATATTCAAATATAAAGTATTTATCAGAAGGAAAAAAAGTGTTAAAAAATTCCATTTAAACCATATGTTCAAATCAATCATGAGTTTGGACTCTCAGTTCTACATACTAAAGGCAAAATAAAATTAACCACGCAGTTTCTGGAGAAGTCTGTGTTAAGAAGGCCTTGTCTTCTTCTGTCGCCTTTCATTCAATAAATACAGATGGCCTTTTCAGCTGACCTTAGTAATTCAAGGCTATTTCCCAGTCATGATAAAGTCCTTACTGCTGCCTCTGGGTATAAGAGAGAGCACAAATCCCAACAGGCCCTAACATGGGGACAGCAAAAGAGGAAATGTGCTCAGAAATGCTAACAGGTTTCTGAACAGCATCCCATACCAGGGTGGGTTGCAAGGTCAATTCTTGAATTGGATTTTTTTTTTTTTAATTCTTGACAACCTCTGGAACCCTCCCTGCCCCCCCCCACGCCCTAAAACAAGGGCAAGAGATTGGGGCAACAGCACACAGACCCACAGGAATGGTCTGTCAGCTAGTAAAACCCACAGAGTAAGTGCCTTAAAGCCATCATTTAAGTCCATAAAGCTGTTTCCACAGGGCATTAAAGGCTGGGGTTGCTCCTGGGTTGGCAGCTGTGTTCTCCCACTTGTAACAATTTGAAGAACTCATCAGAAGACTGGAGCCACATTCTTATTTTAAGCTAACGTTATCAGTCACCCTTCTGCACAGCCAATGACAGAACTGAAAAAGGTGTCCCTTAACTAAGTAAAAATTGATTTTTTTTTTTGAGACACTGGAAGGACTCAGTTGTACTGTTCTGCTGCTGGCCCCTTTCCCCAAAAGCAGTAAGATCAGAAACCATTGAGAAATGGCCTTTCTCCTCTCCTTCCAATCCCAGTAGATTTCAGAATTGAGGCTTTTTATTCTTTCTGAATTGGTTTCTCAGTTTTGGTGACAGCTCTTCACTCTAGGTGACCTGAAAAACTGGTACTCCCAAGGCCCTTTTTTTTGGAAAGAGTGAAGTTCTACATTTAAGGTCAGAATGTAAGTATGGGTCATTTGATCAGTTAAAAAGAATGTTTTTGGTATTCAGTTTCACAATACCAACTGTGTCACATGCCAGGCAAAGCACACATCGCCTTTCCCAAAGGTTGCCTCCTCTAGCTCTCAGTTTCCACTTGCCTTCAGTTCTAACACAAGGTCCATCCGCTTCTTTCCCAGAGGGTTGATATCATTGAGGATGAGGGCTGTGATGATATCGATGCCATTGGACTCATGGGTGGCGATGCAGTTCTGGGTAAACAGGCACATACACACAGGCATACATAAATGCTGGCCATAAATCAGACGTCAAAGGCTAACAGGCTAAACTGCTATTTCAACACAATGCTTACCACTCCCAGTAATGTCGTTTGGGGAGAGTGCAATTTTCCGTGAGAAAGTGGTAAAAATAAAAGACAGATGAAGATCTCTAGTTTCAGAATTAACAGTAAACAGTAGGAAAGTCCCCATACACTCTAACTGATAAATCGGCTGAGTCTAATCCAAATAGTGCCGTGCAATCGGCTTTGTTCTTATAGGAAAATATGGTGTGTGACTGATACCAGGATCTGAGCCCCCTCTCCCCTTTAAAATTGTGTTCCGTTCTCTCTACACACTCATCTTGTGAATTTGGTACTTCTGCTTAAGGCTTAGGCTTGGAGAGCAAGCTTTTGGCTCAGTCTGTATGGTATCAAAATGGACCGGCTCCCTCCAGGTAGGATCCTTGACTGCAGAACAAGCTACACTAGTCTGTTCCTTTCAACAGGCCTTGCTGTAGCATGAAAGTAAACTTGAGGTAGTAAAAAAAAAACTCACATACATATCTCCAGAATCCGTGGATTTCTGTTGTTTTTTTTTTTTTTGTTTTTTTTTTCTTATAACTAGACCTATACCATCTCCTTCCAGGAGAAGAAAGTGGATCTACCAAAAATGTCTTTACTCTAAGACTACCGTTTCCACAGATGGTAAGTTGCCTACTTTAAACTGCTTTTCTTGGGGTGAAGGTCCTTGCCTCCCCTAACTAACTCAGCACTTCATACTTTCCCTGCCCATTTCAAGCCTTCACCCGCCAGCTCTCCAGCCAGGAGGAACTACCATCTGGAGCTAAAGATCAAAGTCATTCTAGCCTTAAAGGGCAAACTCATAGAATCTTCCAGATGTCATGTGTGAGCAAGGATTCTCCTTAAGTTAAAAAAAAAAAGATATTGGGTTCTACTCCACAATGACACTTCTTGTGGGGTTGGGCAAGGCTAGCTGGTCTTTCCTTTCCCAGAATACCATGATGTTAAATCTCAACTACAGATGTTCTCCTCTTGCATCCATGCCCTTTCACAGGAAGCAGGCGTTTTCTATTTAGCTGGGTTTTGAGGAGTTTCAAGGAATCCCTTTTTGACCTTTTCTAGTATTTAGAATAGATCACTATTCTCAGGCGCTACTTTCATCCCAACCTTCTTATTTACCCCTAAAAGTCAGTTACAATTGGACACTTAAACCAAATCAGGTCAACCTCATATATTCACTGGGTCAGGGTCGAGTTCTGGATTATGAAAAAGCAGAGTGGAAACTTCTCCACTGCTGGAGAAGGAGCTCCTGTCTTAATTGCTCCCTAGGATTGACAGGCAGGTGTTTTATGTCCTCAGGTTGTTCTGTTATCCTTTTAAAGAAGAAATATATCTTGCTCTCATTCCGGAGTACAAATGGAATTACCTGGTTCTCATGGCAAGGCCCCTGGCAGTACTCAGTCAGACTCTCCAGGGTTTGGTTGATGAGTGCTACGTTCTTTTCGTTTATGTACAGTCCGAGAAGACCAAGGCCTCCAGTTGTGCTCCCACAGATACAGTCCAGAAACTGCAGTGTCTCACACACCAGATTGTAGTTGGTCTTATTATTTTGGCAACGGAGGAAATTCTGCAGTGGGGCATGCAAGAACAAAGGCAAAATGAGGAGAGAAAAAAGGTCATCCATTCTGTTACCTTGATTGTCTCTAGTAGGCTAGTGTCCTAGTATCAGGACTATGATCGGCTGCTATGAAGACAGGTGCAATATGGGCTAGAAGAGTCTTTGTGGCCCAGAAATGGTCAAGCAGTGGTCTTGCTCTATGGCTACTACACTGGCTTTTTCTCCAGTATGTCTATATGAGATTCAGGGAAGGAACAATTCTCTTGAAAATCCATTTCAGGTTCCTTTGGTAAAAAAAATTAATCTGGGTATAGATGTATATGTGGTAGGTGTGTTTATGTGTGTGTATGCATGAATGCTCCTGCATGCGTGCGCACACGTGTGTGTGTGTGTGTGTGTGTGTGTGTGTGCGCGCGCGCGCGTGCATATACATCTGCATGGAGGCCAGTAGTCAATGTTAGGTATTGTCCTTAATTGCTTTCCACTCTATTTATTGAGCAGTTTTTCACTGAACCTGGGGTTCATCAGCTTAGCCAGGCTGGCTGCACAGTGAGTGCCAGGGATCATTGAGGGCTGGGTTTACAGGCATGCACTGCCTATGCCCAGCTTTTTACATGAGTGCTAGAGATCTGAACTCTGATCTTCAGTTGCATAGCAAGCACTTTACCAATGGATCCTTCTCCCCAACCTCTCTGCTTACTTCTTCCCTTACCCTTGGTTATCATCTTCTTACTGCGTGGTTAGGGGCTTGTGTGTGCTGAACACAAGACTAGTACTAAGTACAGACACCACAAAGTGAGCTGTTGGGGGGGGGGCCTTTAGGGCTGGGAGGTTAGCTCACAGGAAGAGAGGTTGTCTAGCACTCATGAGATCCTTGGTTTCATCACTGGCACTGAAAAAACTGCCTTACTTTACACACACACACACACACACACACACACACACACACACACACACACACACAGAGAGAGAGTTTAGCTGTAGCTCATGAGAGTAGGTGTGCACATGTATGTGTGTGTGTTCATGCATATGTACCTGACTGTATTCTCCAAGAGCAACAAAGCAAGATCCTTCCTCAACAAGATAAAGAAAGCAACATCTAGGTAATCTTGTAAAGCTGGGTATTCTGATAAAGAGGCACTTGCCTGAGAGTCCTGTAAAAAGACACAAATCAACTATAATATTATTTATCTCAGAGTTAGAAAGTGGGCAATGTTTACTGTAGAAATTGGGAAGTAAACACAATAACATCAACTGAAAGGCACAGTGGACATGAGCTTTGATGTGCTTCTACTTCTGTTCACAAAATATGTCCTGGATACTCATGTAGCACTATTTACAGCAGTGGAGAAATGGAAACTACCTAAATACCCACCAACTGGGGAGTAGCTAAAAAAAACTAACTTCCTGTCGTTAGAAAAGTTAGGAAGAAGATTCATTCATGCTTGCTCTAAGCAGCAGAAGCACCGGGAAAGAAGGACGAGTTGAACGCTGCTAAGTCGGCAGCCTGCTAACTCCTCAGGACACACACCTACCTCCCCAGTTTAACCTCAGTCCGCTTCCCTTAATAAGGTCCAGGTTCTGGTAGGGTTCAGAGGAAGCACAGACTGCTCAGGAGTTCTACCCCGTGGGCTTTCCTAAGGTAAGTGACTAATTTTTCAGGGCTACAGGAAGGCAGAGAAGTTTCTCCCTTGCTGTGACTTCCGAAGGAAGGTGCTACCTGCCTAAAGGCCTGACAGGGTTAGAGGGTCCTCAGCCCAGGCAGGGAAAGGATCCGGATGCCTAAGAGCCAAAGGCACAGCAACCCTTCCGCAGCCCACAATGACATCACTGTTCCCAGTATGTTCCTGTCGGCTGCATGAAGTCACTGCTCCCACCACAGTGCTCTCCGGCAGCAGCAACCAACTGCTTATTCTCTAAGCACTCTTCACTTTCTTGCCTCTGGGACTCCACACAGTTTTTCCTCCGTCTGACACACTTCTCCTGGCCTCTCCTCTGACTCCTCTTCCTTTGGGATGTAGTATAAAGTTACTTCATCCAGGAAATCCCGTCTGCCCCAGAAGCACCCCCATGTTATGGGACGGGAGCCTTATAGCATGCCTTTCTGTTTTCAGTGCAGGCAGGAGGTGTGGGCTCCACACTGGAGAGGTTCCTCGACACCACTGAAAACATCCCCAGCTCAGGGTTGCAGGAGGCTTATGTGGGGTTGGCACTAACTAGCTGCTTTACCAAAACTGATTGCAATAATCTGAATTCAATTGAACAAATGGAGAGAAGAAGACAAAGAAGGCCATCAACTTAGGTGGTCTCCAGGGAAGGCCATCTCTCATGGTTTTTGCAGTGTCTAGTTGGAATCTCCCTTGTCCTAAACTCAGCTCTATTTCCTCCTATCTTTTACACAGACACATCTCACTGAGGGGTCCAGGAAAGCTTTGTCAATCCACCTTTAGCACACAGCACACTGCCTCGTCAGCATGAAGACACTCTGGTCTTTTCTGGAGGGTGAAGTGGGGGATGGAGATGGGTGAGGAAGGGAAAGGTTTCAGGCCTGTGCCCAAGTAGCCTTGGGTCTTTCACCTGGGGATGGGGAAGCTCAGCCTCAGCAAACACTCAAAACCACACCCTCTGGTAAAAGGGCAGTCCTTCATCAAGTTTCTGATTAAGCAGGGCTTGCTTAGGGCAGCGATGGCCCACTTGGCAAGGCCAAATTGAGTGGCTTTCTCTCCACTGAGCATCTACCAACAGGAAAGACAAGGTTATAAATATGACAAGAAACTGGCATGAGCCCAGAGACCGCTGCCTCAGAAGCCTGGGGCTTCCTCTGTCTGAGCAGATCTGTGTTTCCTTGCACCAGGGAGCCAACTACTCCCGCCTGGCAGTCATAAGAAAAATTGAGGGTCATTCCTGGGAACCTTGAGTGTCTGTAAGACCCTGCGATATTCCTGAATCCATTGGTAGAGGCAGGTAGGGTAGAAGCATCTTTTAAGAACTTCTCCGATATGTACAAAAGTGCCCCACTATCTGCCAAAGGGTGGCATTCTGAGTAGGCACACCCCACTTCCTGTCATTTTCAGAACTAGTGTCTCACAAATATAATTCCAGTGGAGCAGGTTACCCCCTGATTTGTGGGGAACTGTGCCTCTTCCTTAAAATTGATTTTTAAAATGATCACAGAGATGTGCACTCTTACACATATTTTGAGAGTTTTAAAAAAGATGCTTCTAACCTACCCCACCCCCAATCAGTGGATGCAGGAATACCGCAGGGCCCTGAAGACACCTGAGGTTCCCAGGACTGACCCTTATGCTCCCTCAGATGAGGCCTAGGGGAAGAAGGTGCTCTCTGGTTTCCACTCTCGATAGGGCAAGTTTTGCTCTGTTCTACTCAGCTTGAGTCCATTTTTGCGCAAGATATCTTCAAACAAAAGATTCTATGGTTAAGAAAAAAGTTTCTTACAACCACCTAACTGGAAAATCTTCATATACCTTCAAATGTCATGTTGCTAGGTCTTTTTAAAATATATGAGTATATCCTGTGCATGCGCGTGACACACACACACGTACACACACAGAAAGAGAGAGAGAAAGAACACGTGCTGTCTCCTCCCCCACCCCCAATTTTCCCTAGAGCAGTAAAGACTTCACTAAAAGCTGCTCTCTCCAGGGATCCCATGGGCTTAAAGTAGAGAGAGAGTTACATGAAAGACAAAGTCTAAGACTATAATTCTGAAGACTTCAAGCAAGAAATTATGAACTTGTGCAATTAGGGCCCAGTTCTATTTTCCTACTCTATGAACATGAACATGGGGGAGGAGGAGGGAGAGAGGAAGAGGAAAGGCAGGGCAAGTCCATGAAACCAGAAGTCAGCTTAGAACCCATGTATCAGCACTGTCATTTTCTGTCACATGGGTGACAGGCACAGAGGGTTCTACTCAAGGCAACCTCAGTTGTTTAGCTGGGAACTGAGCAAATGTTAGCTGTGCAGATCTTTACACAACTTAGCACACTGTATTGCAATCTCTGATTGGTCCCAGTCCTCCTGCTCCACACACTCAAATCTCAGGGATGAGTGAGGTCTGGATACCACTAGTGCTGGGTCCTGAATATGTGTTTTCTACTGTACACAACAAAAACTGCTGCCACCCATTTCCTTTGGGGAGCCTAACGTTTGTGGTGGTCAGTGACACCAAATGGAAGGACAGTACAGACACCAATCCCTATGCTTAGCAGCACAGTGGGACCCCCAGTTACAAAGGTGCCACAAATGAGCTGCTTGGGCCTAGATTCATACACTTTTCCTTTAATCTCCCTGCTGACCAATGATGTTGTTATAAGGTAAAGGGACAAATGACATCATCGTCATGAGACACAGGAATGCCAGCCAATGAGATAATACCCAGACTCTGGAGCTTTGGGAGAAGGAAAGCTCTGTTCTACCTGAGCCGAGTCTCATCCAGTGGATCGGAGTTTGCAGCAATAAAGTTTCAGCAATGGGTAACCAAAGGGACAGTCAGGATCCCATACTCAGATGGTAACAAGGTAAAGCTCAGAACATCAACACCCGAAGTGGACCACCGACTGCCATGCATACCTTGACACATAATGGGTCAGCATGGCCAATGGTGGGTTTTATGGGAGAATTCCTTCATTTTAAGATCTGAATCCATTTAGCCACTTGATGACCCTAGAACCTAGATGGTTTTCAAGGTTCAGGATCTTTAGAGCAATTAGATAAAATAAAAACAATCAGATGGATTAATGTTAAAGATATCTCTTAGTTCCAATTCATTGCTCTGTATTCTTCAAGTGCCTCTTCCTTATGATGGAGATTGACTGGGGAACACTAGATGGTCCAGCCACAGCCACTCAGTAGATACAGTCAGCAATGTCAACATTTAAAGGTGGTACCTTCCTCTGCTAGATTTGGTCTGTATCAATTCCTCTCATATTATCACCAGTTAAGCCCAAAGAACTACCAATGCTGAATTATTTAGCTTTAGAAGAGATATCCCATCTAAGAGTCTTGCAGATGCACTTTTCCTTTCCATCCTAACACCAATCAAGCAAAGAGGGGTTCAAGAACTGACAGGAAAGCCAGGCAGAATACAAGGACCACGTGCTCCAGCATGTCTCTCTGGGGCAGGGATTTGGAACAGAGTTAGATCTCTGGAGCACACCCTTTCTAAACAGTCTTTGTTATAAGGAAACTGCAGGCGAGATAACATCTGGTCCCTGATTTAGAGTCTGGTTAATATCACAAGTTCTAGTTCTAGACTGTCTAGGTTCAAATCCAGCTTACTAAACTTCTAGAACATGTAGAACACACTGCTGTATATATGATTTGCCAAACACTACAATATCTTTATGCAGTACAGAGCTATACTCAGTTATATTTGTGTACTTGAATTTTGTTAATCTCATGTACTTAATATATTCAACAGTCTATTCATCTATTCAATGATTACCTGAGTATCTATTGTTATTGGTGGCAAAGAATAGCAGGCTATAAGACATATGCACATAGGTACCTATGCACACTAACTACATATGGAGCCAGTGTCCCTAATGAATGAGGCTGTCTTTGACCTTGTGGAGACACCGGTGAAGATATGAAGGGACAGATCACCCATCCTTATTTTCATTACTAGTCACCCAGAAAGTCTGTAATGTTGGATCCTAAATTCAGGCAAGCTGGCCTAAGTGACAGGAGCCGAACCATGAGTAGAAGGACACCAGGGTCCAACCTACCCCACACCCACCTGTAGGTGTTGAGGTCTCCAGGGGCCTCACCTACAAATGCTGGGGCTTCCCGTGCTTCAGTCAATTACTCACAGATCTTAGGGCCCTCCAACCCCGGGCTTTCCCCAACTCAGAACCCTCTCCTGGAGGTCTCAGGGTCCCTACAGTATGGCTTCCCACCTGTGCATATTTAGGCTTCCTACACAGGACCTGTCTTGCAGGTCTCTGGGTCCCTACGGCCCAGTCTCTCACCTGCAGATCTCGGTTGTGGTTTTCACATAGGAGCTGTAGGAAGCGCAGGATAGGCTGCATGATGGTAATGACAGCGCTCATCTCTAGGTCATCCTTGGCTTTGTCCGTTGTAGCCTGGGTTCCCTCCCCCGACTGGTAATGGTCATCAGGGTCGGCCTCTCTCCGGAAGGTGGTAAAGGCTTTTCTGGTGGCAGCAGACGCTTCCAGGAGCTGATCCCGGACCTCTTCTGTTATCTGTGTTGTGGGCTCTTTGGCTAAAAGGCAAACTTGTGACAGTCAATACTGACACATACTCAGAAGTTCTGTTTTCTATATTCTATAGAACAGCCAGAAGCCCAGATTCCTGCATTTGCGAGAGATCTGTATACTTGGCAAAAACAATCCAGGAGGCCACCATCTCCTCTCAGTCTCTTGACAGGGGGAGTGTGAAGCCTAGCCCTGCTAACTCCATAGTGCTTTCGACAAGTCATTGAAGCTTGTGCTAGTCTATACAGCAAAAAGCCTTAGTACAGGCTCTGGTGACCCAATAATCTGTGGCTCTGGGCCTCAGCTTCTTCCTCCATGAAATGTGAGCACATCAGTGACTTCTAGAAGGCTCCTGAGAGGTTTGATGTAATGCTAATAACAACAGCAATTACTGTTACTGGAAGGACAACAATTGACCCCTCGTCAAGTGCCAAGGTACCATGAGTAAGCACTCTGTGTGTATTATCTTATCTTTTCTGAAGAATAACCCTATGGGACAACTATGGCATCATAGGCGGGGGTGAGGAGTATCGACTGGATGGGCTCTGACGCTGGCTCAGTGGCGTACTACTATATCTGTGCCTCAGTTTCCTTATCTGTAAAATAGAGATAGCCATTTTATCTAAGTACAGAGTTAATTTGAGGTTTACATAAATCGACACAGATAGGTAAAGAACTTTGAACAATAGCTGCTTACAGTTTGGATCTAGGAACATCTTTCAAAGGCCCATATGTTAAAGGTTTGGGCCCCAGCCTTTAGTGGTATGGGAATGGATAGAACCTTTAAGAGGTGGGGATTGGTGGGAGGTCAGAGGTTAGTAGGTAGGGTGTGTCCCTGAAGGGGATTGTGGGACTTTGTCTGTTCTGGTTTCTTCTGATTCTCTGCCATGAGGTAAACAGTTTTACCCTCTACTATCTGCTCTAGTAGGTATGTGATGCTCTAAGGCGGGTCCCAAAGCAACCAGACTGAAACCTACTCTGAGCTCAGACAGAAATTCTCTGATCCTAGGTTTATATGCCTCAGGTATTTATTACTGCAGTAGAAATATGGCCAGGGTACGCCTGGTTCATACTCAGTACTCAGCAGGACTCGGTAGGTTTATTTTTCCCTCCTCCTCTTTATATCACTTTCTAGATTAGTGGTTTTCAAATAGTAGTGAAAGTAGTGATTTTTTTTGTCCCAAACTTTCCCCAGCACCTAAGTGGAAATACCTGGAGACATTTTTGGTTGGGCATATGGGTGTGTGAATGGCATCTAACAAGCAAAAGGTCACAAATATTGCTCAACATCCTATAGCCTCAGCAAGGAACAGTCTCCAAATGTCAACAGTTATTTGACTGACAAATCTAGTACTAACCTTGAGAAGTTGCGTTCAGAGTGGTTAATTAATTTACTCAAGGCTCTCTGACTCCTAAACTCACCCCTTCACCCCCAGTACTTTTCTTTTTGTTTTGAAGGGATTTTAAAGAGGAAAAGTTTGCAGTTTGGAAACTAAAGTCACCTGACACGGACAGACAAGACTTCTAAAAGTATGTATTTTCTCAATTTTCTCTAACATTAATCAGAACAATACAGTAAAAAGAACAATTCATGGATCTTAATTCTGATTGCTGACTTGATGAGATTGTGTTGCCATGGAAACACAACTTTGAGCTCGGCTGTGAGGGAGTTTCTTGATGAAGTTAACTGATGTATGAAGAACAACTCCAAATGTGAGTGGCACCAATTCCTTGGCTGGTGCTGAGAAATGAATGAAAAGGAGCCGGGCATCCGTTCATCACGCTCTGCTTGCAGACTGTGGATGCAATGTGACCAGGGGCTTTACATCCCTGCGCCAGGCCCTCCCTCCGTGACAGCTGTAACCTCAAAGCATGCTCTGCAATAAGCCTGGTCTGTCTTAGGTTGTTTGTTTCAGGTCCTTTGCCACGGAAATAAGAAAAGTAGCTAATGTAACCCATACTAATTAGAACTGTACATACATAAGAATATTTATGAGTTTATTGAGCAGGAAGACCTTCCTAGGTGGCAGATATTTGTCTTGGCCACTTGAAAGGATGACAGAGTGGTAGCTTTCTTCTAATGGCCCTGTTCAGAAGGCATGTTGGAACCTGAAGTCATGGAAAGCATGCAGCATAACACGGGACTCCTCTGCAAGCTCCGGTCCAATGGACCAAAGCGTATTACCTTTCTTCCGAGATGGGGCATCCCTGTCCACTTCATCATCTTTCTTTTTGTTTCCCAAGTCGCTGGTGTTCACTGTCACTGTCGCCTTGATTTCCTGCTGGGCCACCTTCATTCGGTCGTAAAAGACTTTGAAGAACTTCTCTGATTTCTTATCTTCTGTCAGCCGGCAGAAAAATGAGTGCTGTCATGGAGAAGGAGAGATTCTCAGCACCAAGGTGGGCCCATGAGGTGGATACAATTAAGATCCCCAAATTAAATGGGAATCCTGGGCAGGCCATAAGCTTTGCAAAGGACCGACCATTCTGCATATTTGTTCCTGGGAGTTTAAGGCCTGAGCTTTTCAACACGGAGAACTTCAAAGAAGCAGCTGAGCTTGGAACAGCACCCCCTCTGCCCTCATTGTGGTTCAGCTAGGAAGAACCTCTCCTCTCATATCAATGGACAACACACATGATAACTCCACAAACGACAAAAATGGAAAATGGTTACAGTGATTATTGCAGGAGGTCATCTGTCTTCTCTATGCTCCTGTGCACATCCCTATGAACTGTGAATGGAAATATGCCATCTGCTCCACGGGGCATGCTCATAGGGAAAGGTGACCTGTCCACAAGCCAGGTTGATGTTTGAGAGCCAATAGTGTTCAGGAAGGTGTAGGATCATATTACAGGAGCTTAGATGAGAGTGACAGTGGGTGGAGCAATCTCAAATTCCTCAAGAAGGGAAACTTTCAAATGAGGCCTTGCACCATAGGAAGGAGTGCTTAGATGATGTTCAGAATTACCAGGTAGCTTGCCTCTTGGATGTGCATTTGTTTTTGGCCCCACTGCAAGCAATAGTATATATTGTTGATGTGAAAACACAATATGGTGTCTCTACTTCATTTACGAGTATTCGCTTTCACCCCCTTGCAAGAACCATGCTGTTGTGAGTTATTTACATAAAAATACAATACGGTCATTTCCAAAGGAATGAGAAAAAGCTCCACACAATATAATCCCTTCTCTCAGGAGATCTTTTTGTCAGTTTCCTACCTGATTCTGGCAAGATGTAAGTTCCTACAGGGATGCCCTAGGTTTTCAAGGCTGGAAAGAACTATAACCCTCCTTGCAGCTCTGCAACGTCCCCTAATTCCTCCAGCTCTTATATGTGTATCTCTCAACTTAGTAACCCACCCCCCAGAGCTACTGAGTTTCCATCTGCGAACAGGCAGTTGGAGTGACCCTGGCTCTTCTGGCCGCCGACAAGCCCCAGTGACCAGCGTCTGTCCAACAATTGCTTACGTTATACTTTCTTGCTCATGTCCTTTCTTCTTGCTCATGAGTCTCGACTTCTGGCCCTGACAGCACAGGATCTGCCACCTCTTGGCATACCCTCTGATTCTTACGTTTCCCCTGAAATCACTCCTGAGTGTATAGGCCCATCTCTATCTTCCTGACTGTGTGGGCACTGAGTCTTCTAAGACTATGACTTCTTCAACTGACCTTACTCTGGAGTGCCCACCACTGCCCTTTACTGCCTTTTAATTTCTTTTCGCTTTCTTCCCATTTCATCTACTCACCCACCTCCTACTGTGCCCTTGTGATGAGCTGGGCACTGTGTCAAGTATGTGAGAAACAGGAAAGAACACAGGGGCCTGAATCCCCACTCGCCATGAACCGGACAGCGTGGTGAGGAAAAGACACAGTGGTTCAGCACTCACCTAACGATCGGTCACTTACTGGCTCCTCCTTTTATCCCTAGGAAAAGGACCTGAGAGTCTTCTGGCAAACAGCTCTGTGGCAGCCACTCAATGCCACCATTTGGATCTTTCCACGGCTAGGCATCTCCTCATCTTTTTGTCTCCCCACTCTGGTTACTTCCTGCCTTAATGAAGGCATCCCCAAACAAAGTCCAGGTCAACTGCTTCTTTTCAAATGCCCAGCTCCCTTCTCACAATAGCAAGATGCTGTGAAAGCCCATTGTTGTATCTACTGTCCAGCTGCTCATGGTCTTGGGCAGAAGTGTAAGCTCTACGAGGGCCAAAAGCTTTCATATGCTGTGACTGACAGTCCCTCTACAACCCCTTGATCAGGCTCAGCATATAGCAGGCACTCCGGAGTCATTTGACAACAGATTGATGTTTTATAAACTTCTTTTGACTAGCTCCCCTCAATGAGATCCTTCTTACATTCAGCAAACTTGATGAAAATAAATGGTCATCAAATAAATAAATTCTGGAGAAACTGCTTAAATATCAGAAACCAACCATTTAATGGCTCCCTTCAGAGTCAACACATCCACAAATAAAATGACACATGAGAAGATGGGGAGCCAAACCCTAGCTCCTTAATTCCCTGAACTGGTCTTCCCAAGGCCACAGAACAGTTTTGCACACCCAGGGTCACAGGAGAGACTGCTTGCTCAAGGGACACTGCTGGGGTTCACGTGAAGGCAGACCCTCAGGATAACCCATCCAGATGTCATCATAGCATGGGGCAACTTTAAAATACTTGGGGGACAATCTGGTCATTTGAGAAAACAAAGTACCTCACTTAAGAAAATATCAAATAAATGGAGCCTGTCATCTGTCTCCCCCAACAGGGAGAGGGGGCACACAGCTAGCTAGCCTGCTGTAAACCACAGGGCTCACTCAGCATTTGGGGGGGGCACACAGCTAGCTAGCCTGCTGTAAACCACAGGGCTCACTCAGCATTGGGGGGGCACACAGCTAGCTAGCCTGCTGTAAACCACAGGGCTCACTCAGCATTGGGGGGGGGGTAAGCCCAGCCGATGTCAGCTGACACCTCCAGGGTAAGGGAAGCTCTCCTGAAATGAGAGAAGGGCAGAGACTTCTGTCTATGTGTCTGCAACTGGCCACTCTGTTTATTTTGCATTATTTATACCTTGGTCAGCTCCTCGAGGACCTGGAGCAGAAGGTCCTTTAGGAAGAGAACAAGAAGGAGGTAGTGACTGCAGAAGATGAGAGCTGTGTGTGGTGCCCCCTCCCCCCACTGCCACCCCTCACTGCCACCCCTCACTGTTTGAGCTATGCATTTTCTCATCAAAAGGAGAATGTAATAGGGGTCTCAAGGGAGGCAGGGGTTCTCAGTCCCACCTCTCTATACCCAAGAGAAAGGACTGCCACTGCACATGGAGTGCACAGCCCACACCCACTGCTAGGCTTTAGCTCTACTATCGAAGGCCACCATAGAAAATGAGTCTCTGGTGCCTTACTCTCTTTATCTGCAAAAGGAGTATAGTGGCAGTACTTCCTGGTGAGCTTGAAGGCCCACAGAGATGACTAGAGCCACCCTCACAGTAGGTCAAGGTCACTGACTTCCTCACTAGGTGCCAGGAGGAAATCCTTTGTGCAACATCATAACCAAGTACCCGCTGAGCGTTAATTCTCAGGACCCTAAAAGACTTTACATATTAAATACTTAGCACGCCTCAGACACTGTAACTAATTAGGAAGAAGGTCACCCGGGGCAGGGGCGCGCGCGCGCGCGCGCACACACACACACACACACACACACACACACACACACACACACACACGCAGCTGCAGTGATTGAGGGGTATAATGGAGCGCTGGCTCAGGCTCTCAGAAAGAGCACCTTAAACAAGGACAGCTGGAAGACGCCCTCCAGTCTCCAGAAGGAGGCCATGGCGTTCTCCTTGAGGAGAGGAGTGAGCACTGAGCAAGTGAAGAAGCCTTTTACAACACAGGGAGGTGTGCCAAGTGGAGAAGACAGACGTGGAGCCACACAGGACTCTGGGACCACCTGGTGGAGTCTGCTAGAGCCATTCTCTTGCCTCCTCCATGGTGAGATCTAGACATTAAGAGACTGGGTCCTTTCCTCTCCTCACAGACCTATTCACCTTCATCAAACTTCTTTCTGAGGTAACTATGAAGGGAAAGGCAATATGGCTTGTCACACCATGTGGGACTGAAGGCCAGAGCAAACAGGTACACAGCCCCTGTCAACAGCCTCAGCCCCCTGGCACCACATCCACTTTCTTCACTGAACCTCTTTCAGTGAATTGTGTCTTCCCCCAGGCCAAGAGTTGTCACAGGGAGATTTTTACTACTCCCCCACCCCCCAATATAAAGCTAGCCCAAGGTAAGAAATGCTAGATGGCAATAGAAATGTAAATGGATGATGTCTCTGTGGGTAACCATGGGAAGTACAGTTAAAAAGGGGATAAGATAATGTTCTGGAGTGAAGGACTGTCTTGATCTGTGATTCAGTCACACAGATGTTGTTGAAAGCAACAGGCTTCTCAAAGACATCCACGTGCTCATCCCCGTGTCCTGCACTGTGCCTTGCACCAGAAATTAATGTGGCAGATGGAATGGTTGCTAATTATCCAACCTTCAACAATGAGACAACCTTGGATCACCGTAGGGCCCCCTGATATCACAAGATCCCTTTAACATGGAAGAAGGTAGCTAGGAGGTAAGAGGAGCACAGTGGTGTGAGGAGTCAATTCCTTGCTGCTATGTTTAAAGGAGGAGACTGGGAGCCCAGGTAAGAAGGTAAGTGCCTCATACAAGCTGCAAACAGCCAGTAAGTGGAGGGACCCTGAAGCCTCCAGCTGGAAACATAGTCTTGCTGGCACCTGGATTTTAATCTAGAAAGATTCAAGTTTAACTTGTAAAATACTTAAGTTGCTAATCCAAAGCCTCTAGGTATGTGGTTATCTGTTATTGCCATTTAAAACACTTAAAAATCTAATCAAGTTCCATTCTTCAAATCTGCACATATGGGCAAAAACCATACCACACAGAAGAGACAAGCCTATTTTGGTTCCAGAATACTAGGGAACTTTGGTAACATCCATCCATCCATCCATCCATCCATCCATCCATCCATCCATCCATACGGGGCCACTTCAGAAACATCCATGGGATGTTGGGAACGGCATCTGCCTGCCCCTCACTGACCTGTCCTCACCCTTCTGTTATCTTCAAATCACGCTGGATGCCAAAACCCTTTTCATATGTACTGTCTCATCAGCATCTGAAGAGATCGCCAAGATAGATACCATCGTTCATAAACCCAGCACATTGCATACAAGCGTGCTAGGGTCAGGGGAGGTCAAAGGCTTGTGGCAGAGCCACAGAAAACTCTTGCCCAACAGGAAGACAGCCTCAGTGGGCAGACATGAACAGGGGCTGGAAAAGCAGAGGAAATGGCTTGTTCGGGGGCAGACGTTCACCACCAAGCTGAGACACGAGGTATGGCAGGTTTGCACATGACATGCTTGAGGGAAGGAAGTGGGGTCAGGGGTAGGGTGAGGAAGTGGCTGCTGGCCTCAGCCATCTTCAGGCAGTGGTGGAGGGTATGGGTAGGGGGTGGGGTAAGGGCAGCCATTATAAGCTAAGTTCAAAACAAAACAAAGGAGAAGAGAAGCCAGAACATAGGCTGGAGCTTCGAGAAACCAGCAGGGCCAGTGTCCTACCCAGCATAATAACCCTGCTCTCTCCTCCCCAAGTACTATTCGATAAACAGACTCCTTATATAAGAGAGACACTGGCAGAAGGGATCCCTTTGAGATGGCATTAGAACCACACAAACTCTTGGAATTAATTCACAGATTTACAAAATACCCATTTAGCTATCCAGTTCATGTTTTACAAATGAGGAAGGTGAGCTCACACAGGAAAAGGATTTTGTGAAGGGCACAAGACGACCCCGGACTCCTTACTGCCTATGTTGGTTAGTTTCTTGTCAACTTGACCCAAGCTAGAGTCACCAAAGAAGAAACCTCAGATGGGGTTGTCTAAGGGGAAACATTTTCTTGACTGATGAAGGATATGGGAGGGCCCAGCCCACAGTGGGTAGTGCCATCCTGGAACATTGGTACTGGGGTGTATAAAAAAGCAAACAGCCCTTCCGCGACCTCTGTTCCCGCGGACTGCGCTGGAGAGACCGGTACCCAGGCTCTCCCCCCGATATAACATCACTTGGGACACGGCCTGTTGGGGCTTCCGTCTGTGCCCGAGGGCGGGTTGGCGCTGTGGTCGTCTGGGTGCCAGATCGGCGGGCCATCGTGACCACAGGGTGAGCGGCGCCACGGAGACTGCCCTCCGCCATCTTTGCTCCAGTGACCAGGTAGTTGGGACCGCCAGGCTCAGAGACAGACAGGCATAATATCGCTTCGGTTTCAGGCAGCTTGTGTGTAACCTGCTCCCAGGTGCTGGGCTGATCTGCAGTAACCAGCACGCCAGTTCCGCGGTGGGACCTTCTGCCTGGTGGAGGGACCCCGCGCAGGGAGGGAGCCTGCCAGCTTCCCTTCCGCAACCTCTGTTCCCGCGGACTGCGCTGGAGAGACCGGTACCCAGGCTCTCCCCCCAATATAACATCACTTGGGACACGGCCTGTTGGGGCTTCCTTCTGTGCCCGAGGGCGGGTTGGCGCTGTGGTCGTCTGGGTGCCAGATCGGCGGGCCATCGTGACCACAGGGTGAGCTGCGCCACGGAGAGTGCCCTCCGCCATCTTTGCTCCAGTGACCAGGTAGTTGGGACCGCCAGGCTCAGAGACAGACAGGCATAATATCGCTTCGGGTTCAGGGAGCTTGTGTGTAACCTGCTCCCAGGTGCTGGGCTGATCTGCAGTGACCAGCGCGCCAGATCTGCTGTGGGACTTCTGCCTGGCAGAGGGACGCCCCCTCCCCCCCCCAGGAGAGATCACACACCCCTGCACAGGGCAGGAGCCTGCCAGCCTCCCTTTGGCGACCTCTGCTCCAGGAATCCACTAGGCTGAGCCTTTAGATGTGCAAGGCCTCCCCAATATAAGATCACTTGGGGCAAAGCACATTAGGGCTCCAAAGTCACTCAGGAGCAGGCAGGCCCCAGAAATCGGTGCCAGGGGAATCCTGGTAATCCAGGGGGGGCAGAAATAGCTTTGCAAGCTCACAGGAGGTCCAACCAACAGCCAGTGGCAGCAGGACCAACTAACACCAGAGGTATCCAGATGGCAAAAGGCAAACGTAGGAATGTTACTAACAGTAATCAAAGTAATGTGGGACCATCCGAACCCAACTCTCCAACAGCAGCAAGTCCTGGATACCCCACCACACCCGAAAGACAAGATCTGGATTTAAAATCACTTCTCATGATGCTATTAGAGGATCACAAGAAGGACACAAATAAATCTCATAAAGAGTTACAGGAGACCATGAATCAACGGTTAGAAGCCCTTACAAAGGAAACACAAAAATCGCTTAGAGAAATGCGGGAGAACATGGATCAAAAGATGGAGGCGCACAAGGAGACAACACAAAAATCACTTAACGAGATGAATCAACGGGTAGATGCACTCACAAAGGAATCACAAAATTTGCATAAAGAAATGCAGAAGAATATGGGTCAACAGATGGATGCCCATAAGGAGGCAACACAAAAATTGCTTAAAGAAATGAATCAACGGTTAGATGCCCTTACAAAGGAAACACGAGAACTGCTTAAAGAAATGCAGGAGACGATGGATCAACAGATGGAATCCCATGAGGAGGAAACACAAAAATCGCTCAGAGAAATGCAGGAGAACGTGGGTCATCAGGAAGAAATCCTGAAAGAGGTAATGCAAAAATACCTTAAAGAAATACAGGAAAATACAAACAAACAAGTGAAGGATCTCAGCAAATCCATCCAGGAACTAAAAAAGGAAGTAGAAACAACTAAGAAATCACAAAGGGAGACAACTTTGGAGATAGAAAACCTTGGGAAGAAATCAGGAGTCATAGATGCAAACATCAACAATAGAATACAAGAGATGGAAGAAAGAATCTCAGGTGCTGAAGATTCCATAGAAAGCATCGACTCAACAGTCAAAGAAAATGCAAAATGCAAAAAACGCATAACCCAAAACATCCAGGAAATCCAGGACACAATGAGAAGACCAAACCTAAGGATTATAGGTATAGATGAGAGTGAAGATTTGCAACTTAAAGGGCCAGTAAACATCTTCAACAAAATTATGGAGGAAAACTTCCCTAACTTAAAGAGAGAGATGCCGATGAACATACAAGAAGCCTACAGAACTCCAAACAGACTGGACCAGAACAGAAATACCTCCCGTCACATAATAATCAAAACACCGAATGTTCTAAACAAAGAAAGAATACTAAATGCAGTAAGAGAAAAGGGCCAAGTAACATACAAAGGAAGACCTATCCGAATCACATCAGACTTCTCACCAGAGACTATGAAAGCCAGAAGATCCTGGGCAGATCTCATGCAGACACTAAGACAGCACAAATGCCAGCCTAGACTACTATACCCAGCAAAACTCTCAATCACCATAGATGGAGAGACCAAGATATTCCATGATAAAACCAAATTTTCACAATATCTTTCCACAAATCCAGCCCTGCAACGGATAATAGGTGGAAACCTCCAATACAGGGAGAGAAACAACACCCTGGAAAAAATGAGATAATAACCTTCTTGAATCAAACCCAAAAGTAGATAACCACTCAAACATAAAGATAGCGTCAAGAATGGCAGATGGCAATAATCACTATGCCTTAATCTCTCTTAATATCAATGGTCTCAACTCCCCAATTAAAAGACATAGACTAGCAGACTGGATACGTAAACAGGACCCAGCTTTTTGCTGCATGCAGGAAACGCACCTCAGTGTCAAAGACAAACACTACCTCAGAGTAAAAGGCTGGAAAACAATTTTACAAGCAAATGGCCCCAAGAAACGAGGTGGAGTAGCCATCCTAATATCGGATAAAATTGATTTTCAACCCAAAGTCATCAAAAAAGACACAGAAGGACACTACATACTGATCAAGGGAAAAATCCACCATCAAGAACTCTCAATCCTGAATATCTATGCTCCAAATGCAAGGGCACCCTCATTCGTAAAAGAAACTTTACTAAAACTCAAAGCACACATCGCACCGCACACAATAATAGTGGGTGACTTCAACACCCCGCTCTCTGAAATGGATCGTTCAGGAAAGCAGAAACTAAACAGGGACACAGTGAATCTAATTGAAGCCTTGGACCAAATGGAACTAACTGATATATATAGAACATTTCATCCTAGAGCTAAAGAATACACCTTCTTCTCAGCTCCTCATGGTACCTTCTCCAAAATTGACCATATAATTGGTCACAAATCAGACCTCAACAGATACAAGAAGATAGAAATAATCCCATGCCTCCTATCAGATCACTATGGAATAAGGGTGGTCTTCAATGGCAACAAAAACAAAAGAAAACCCACGTACACATGGAGGCTGAACAATGCTCTACTCAATGATAACTTGGTCAAGGTGGAAATAAAGAAAGAAATCAAAGACTTTTTGAAAGTTAATGAAAATGAAGGCACAACATACCCTAACTTATGGGACACAATGAAAGCAGTGCTAAGAGGAAAATTCATAGCCCTGAGTGCCGCCAAAAAGAAACGGGAGACAGCATACACTAACAGCTTAATGGCACACCTGAAAGCCCTGGAACAAAAAGAAGCAAATACACCAAAGAGGAGTAGAAGGCAGGAAATCATCAAACTCAGGGCTGAAATCAATCAAGTAGAAACAAATAAAACCATACAAAGAATCAACAAAACGAGGAGTTGGTTCTTTGAGAAAATCAACAAGATAGATAAGCCCTTAGCCAGACTAACCAGAGGGCACAGAGATAGTATCCAAATTAATAAAATCAGAAACGAAAAGGGAGAGATAACAACAGAAACTGAGGAAATTCAAAAAATCATCAGATCCTACTACAAAAACCTGTATTCAACACAACTAGAAAATCTTGAGGAAATGGACAATTTCCTTGACAGATACCAAGTACCAAAATTAAATCAGGATCAAATAGACCATCTAAACCGTCCTATAACCCCTGAAGAAATAGAAGTTGTCATTGGAAGTCTTCCAACCAAAAAAAGCACAGGTCCAGATGGTTTTAGTGCAGAATTCTATCAGACCTTCAAAGAAGACCTAACACCAATACTCTTCAAACTGTTCCACAAAATAGAAACAGAAGGAACACTACCCAACTCGTTCTATGAAGCCACAATTACACTAATACCAAAAGCACACAAAGATCCGACAAAGAAAGAGAATCTCAGGCCAATCTCTCTTATGAATATCGATGCAAAAATACTCAATAAAATTCTTGCCAACCGAATCCAAGAACACATCAAAACGATCATTCACCACGATCAAGTAGGCTTCATCCCAGGGATGCAGGGATGGTTCAATATAAGGAAATCCATCAATGTAATCCACTACATAAACAATCTCAAAGAAAAAAACCACATGGTCATCTCATTAGATGCTGAGAAAGCATTTGACAAAATTCAGCATCCTTTCATGCTAAAGGTCTTGGAAAGATCAGGAATTCAAGGCCCATATCTAAACATAGTAAAAGCAATTTACAGCAAACCAGTAGCCAGCATCAATCTAAACGGAGAGAAACTTGAAGCAATCCCACTAAAATCAGGGACTAGACAAGGCTGCCCTCTCTCTCCATATCTTTTCAATATAGTACTTGAAGTTCTAGCTAGAGCAATTAGACAAGAAAAAGAGGTCAAAGGGATACAAATTGGAAAGGAAGAAGTCAAACTATCACTATTTGCAGACGATATGATAGTATACATAAGCGACCCAAAGAACTCCACCAGAGAACTCCTACAGCTGATAAACGACTTCAGCAAAGTGGCCGGATATAAAATCAACTCAAGCAAGTCAGAAGCCTTCCTATACTCAAAGGATAAGCAGGCTGAGAAAGAAGTAAGAGAAATAATACCCTTTACGATAGCCACAAACCATATTAAGTATCTTGGCGTGACGCTAACCAAACAAGTGAAAGATCTGTATGACAAGAACTTCAAGTCTCTGAAGAAAGAAATTGAAGAAGACCTCGGAAGATGGAAAAATCTGCCATGCTCATGGATTGGCAGGATTAATATAGTAAAAATGAGCATCTTACCAAAAGTAATACACAGATTCAATGCAATCCCCATCAAAATCCCAACTCAATTCTTCATAGAGTTAGAAAGAGCAATTCAAAAATTCATCTGGAATAACAGAAAACCCAGAATAGCTAAAACTATTCTCAAGAGTAAAAGAACCTCTGGGGGAATCAGTATCCCGGACCTCAAGCTGTACTACAGAGCAATAGTGTTAAAAACTGCATGGTATTGGTACAGTAACAGACATGTAGATCAATGGAACAGAATTGAAGACCCAGAAATGAATCCACACTCCTATGGTCACTTGATCTTTGACAAAGGAGCTAAAACCATCCAGTGGAAAAAAGATAGCCTTTTCAACAAATGGTGCTGGCTCAGCTGGAGGTCAACATGCAGAAGAATGCAAATTGACCCATCCTTATCTCCTTGCACTAAGCTCAATTCTAAGTGGATCAAAGATCTCCACATAAAACCAGACACACTGAAACTAATAGAAGGGAAACTAGGGAAGAACCTTGAACATATGGGCACAGGGGAGAATTTCCTGAACAGAACTCCAATAGCTTTTACTCTAAGATCAAGAATAGACAAATGGGACCTCATTAAATTACAAAGTTTTTGCAAGGCAAAAGACACTGTCAAAAAGACAAAGCGGCAACCAACTAACTGGGAAATGATCTTTACCAACCTTACATCCGACAGAGGGCTAATATCCAAGATATACAAAGAACTCAAGAAGTTAAACTCCAGAGAGGCAAGTAACCCTATTAAAAAATGGGGTACAGAGCTAAACAAAGAGTTCTCACCTGAAGAATATCTAATGGCTGAGAAGCACCTAAAGAGATGTTCATCATCCTTAGTCATTAGGGAAATGCAAATCAAAACAACCCTGAGATTCCATCTCACACCAGTCAGGATGGCTAAGATCAAAAACACAGGAGACAGCAGTTGTTGGCGAGGATGTGGAGAAAGAGGAACACTCCTCCACTGCTGGTGGAATTGCAGGCTGGTACAACCACTCTGGAAAGCAGTCTGGCGGCTCCTCAGAAAACTGGGCATGACACTTCCGGAGGATCCGGCTATACCACTCCTGGGCATATACCCAGAGACTTTACCTGCATGCAATAAGGACACATGCTCCACTATATTCATAGCAGCCTTATTTATAATAGCCAGAAGCTGGAAAGAACCCAGATGTCCCTCAACGGAGGAATGGATTCAGAAGATGTGGTATATTTACACAATGGAATACTACTCTGCAATTAAAAACAATGAATTCACGAAATTCCTAGGCAAATGGTCAGAACTTGAAAATATCATCCTTAGTGAGGTAACCCAATCACAAAAGATCACACATGGTATGAAGTCACTGATAAGGGGATATTGACCCAGAATCTCAGAATACCCTAGACACAATCAGCATATCAATAGATTTCTAAAAAGATGGAAGGAGAGACCCCTGGTCCTGGAAAGACTGGATGTAGGGGAACGCCAGGACAGAGTAATGAGAGGGGGTTGAACGGAGAAAAGAGGGAGGGAAGGGGGCTTATGGGACTTTCGGGGAGGGAGGAAACGGGAAAGGGGAAGTGATTTGGAATGTAAATTAAAAAAATAAAATAAAATAAAATTAAAAAAAAAAAAAAAAAAAAAAAAAAAGCAAACAGATCAAGCCAATGAGAAACATTCCATCATGGCTTCTGCTTCAGTTTCTGCCGCCAGGTTTCTGCCCCGACTTCCCTCAGTGATGGCCTGTGACATGGAAGAGTAAGATGAAAATAAACCCTTCCCTTCCCGAGTTGCCTTTTGTCATGGCATTTATCCGAGCAATAGAAACAAAGCTATGACATTGCTCCATCCAGTTCCCTAGGACCACAGTAGCTTGTGGTTAATTGAAGCCAGAGTCCTAGTTGACAATCCTAGTCTATGATCCTTGTTTTGTCAACAGTTTTCCCATATTGGACTGAGTGTCACAGATGCTGATGAACCTGTGGGATAGGTCTCAAATCAAAACAATACAATTACCTGCTAGTCCATCCTGGAAATAAACTGTTGCTTAATTAGCCTGTTGGCCACCTGCTACCTCCACCCAAGAGAGACCTTGCAAAGAAATGCAGCCTGGCTTAGGCTATGATCAGAGGTGCCCTGAGGTTAGGATCCAGCAGAGAGCAGGAAGTAGAAAGTGGAAAGATATCTGTAGTGTGGCAGACACTTTTTAAGATTTTAAGTGTAAGAGGCAACAACCCTAATTAAACCATGGGACTGAGGTCTTGGAGAAAATCGTCACGGGAGATAGAGGCCATTCCTGTAACCTGGATACACAGCCAGGACAAGGACAATACGTGAATGGCAGGCAGAGATCTCCCTCATCTGAAAGGAGGATCTGGAGCTCAGCAAGCAAAAGACAGGCAGGCTCTTGGACTCCGCTATCATGGTGCTCCCCGGACAGTGAGCTGCCTGCTTGGACCTGACCAGACACTGGGCTACTCAGTTTGAAGGAACCCATTGGTGGGTATCACGGCTACAGGGTAGGGTAATGGCCAGAAGTGGAGATGCCTGTGATCCAGACTATCTCCTCGATGGAGCAGCTTAGGGCTGGGGGGAGGACTTCGATCCTTTTTCAAAGAAAGACATTTGTACACTGTGGCTGGGTTACCTTCTACACTCACTCTGGACATTGAGCAAATCCAGAAAGTGAGTGTTTTTCCATTTGACTGCTTTCACAAGACATGACCCTGACTGATACAGCCATGACGTTGTTCAGTTGGCGTGGTGCACTTATCTGCTGCAAAATGAATTAAGTCCTTGGGCTAAGTCCGAGAATTTTAAAAATGTGGCTGAGCAGTGAGCCAACAATGGTGTTTCCAAGCACTGATGAAGAGTCTACCTTTACTCTTTACTCTTTTAACACTACCTCTGGGACTTGAGGGGCGTCGTAACTCAAACAACTCTGTCTTCCCAGTGGAGCAAAGTAAAGGCAAAGGTGACACTCTTGGCCTTTCTCCATGCACCTGTGATTAACTGAGAATTTGCCACTTCCTAGGGACCCTTTCTGAAAATTACATGCAGTCAACAGCAAAAGTGTCAATTTGTCAGGCATCACCCAAGTATGTGATACACACTATCTCTGTTAATCCTCGGCCACCCCATAGGTAGGTGCCTTTATTATCTCTACAGAGAAGCACAGCTTTCGACAAGCTATGTAAGCTGCTAGTGCTGGCTGGTGCTGCCCCACACTAGCCTGGCATTGCTTCCGACACCCTAGCCTTCAACCACCGCTTTGTTAGACTTGTCTCTGTTGAACAAGAGATTGTCAGACTCAGGATACCTTACAGCTTTTTATAAGCCACCCCAGGCTTATCCTCCAACTCTGTCAGAGAGACGAACACAGACTATCATGGTAAAGAATCACTGTGAAATGTACCAAGCATCACACCTCCACAGGAAACAAGGCTACTTAATACATGTGTTAGCTCTGACTCCCAAATAATCCCTATATGGTATTTGAGTGTTTGCCAGGGCTGGGGCTTATAAGCTCTCAACAAAGCGACTGTCACACAGTAACTACTGTAGGACTTGAGTATTATTCTTAGGCACCAAGTGTAATGATCACAAGTCAAAGATCAGAAACCACAAGGCAATAGAATATACTTGATTAGGCATACAAGCCCTGGAGAACTGGAACTTAGAAATTAACAGTTTGGCCTTGGCTCCTCACTAGCCAATCCTGTGGTTTTACGTAGTTCATCCTCACTTGTGTCTTGGGGATTCCTTATCTGAGAAAATGAGATTGTACAACCTGCCTGGTCCACATCACATGGGAGAGGCTAGGGCTCCATCGGGGTAGCAGTTATGAAACAGTGTGAAAAACGACCTAACTCCTACTGAGCCTGATGTAAATGCATGATGATATTATTATCTAACAGTAATGTCTGTGTCAAAGCAAAGACACTTGGATATAGGATAGGTGGGTTCATGAGTGGTATGTAAGGATCAAAATCTCCTACTCATATAACATCCAGTGACAATTCCATATGGTATTGGTAGCTCAAGATAGCTTCCAAATTGACAGCAAAAACATAGTAAATGGTAATCCCCTGTAGTTGTCACGATGTAAGAAATAACAGTAAAACCGGTCTAGACTAATACTAGCTATAGATGTCATTCTGATTTCTGAAGACAAAGAGCTAAGCCCTTCAGCTCCCAATTCATAAAGTGAAATAACTTCAAAGCTAGAATACAAGCCTGATATCAGGCCTGCCTTTCTACACAGTCTTCAGTGTCTCTCTCACTCTCTTTTAAAAAAGATTTTATTTAGAATTGGCTGTATGTGTGTTTCTGTGTGAAGGCATCTGTGCATGAGTGCAGGGACCTGCAGAGGCTAGAAGAGAATGTTGGGCCCTTGAGAGCTGGAGTTACAAGTGGTTGAGAGATACTCAATATGGGTGCTGGGAACTGACCTTGGGTCCTCTGCAAGTATGCTCTCTTAATCACTCTAGCCATCTGACCACCCTTAAGTCATCTCTCTAGCCACCGTTTTTTTGTTTTTTTTTTTTTTTAAAAAACATGAACTTTTCTCCTGTATTTCCAACTCTTGACTTTGGGACAAGATGGACGTATAAGAAAAGGGAACATTACCCTTTGCAAAAGTTATTTAAACTCAACATAAAAAGTCAAATTTTAAGCTGATTATGGCGGCACAAGCTCTTAATCCCAGCACTAAGGAGGTAAATGCAGGCATTTATGTATGGGTTCTAGGACAGCCTCATCTACATAGAGAGCTCCACGACAGCCAAGACTGCCCGGAAAAAAACAACAAAACAAAAGAGAACAGAAAAACCCCTAAAAGGTAAAGTTTTTTTGTTTTTTGATTTTGCAAGGATTGATGGGTTTCAACTAAACACCTGTAGCTCTCACTTAAGTTTGCTGCACCTGTTTCAGGCTTTAATGAATTCAGAAATAAACTAGCATATGGGAAGGGAGGAGCCAAGAAGAAAACCAAAGGTACCTGGAAAATCATCAATGTGTCAACATCACTTTTCAGAAACGAGGTTCTGCCTCATCTGAACTGTGGACCTCCTCTGATGGCTTAAAAATGTACACCCATTTTCAATTACTCCACCAACCAAGAACAGACAGAGGGCATGTTCTGGCCCATCACCAACTCCTGGTGCCAGAGAGAAGGGGCAGAGGCAAGGATACCCTTAAGCAGACCTTCAAAGATGCTTTTCACAGTAAGATAATTCATCCTTTAACAAGCAGCCAAGTCCACTCTGTTCTACGACACATGCTTTCTCTGAGGCAGGAAGCTGAACTATGTTCTCCTTCATCTGTCTTTTAATGCCCACAGGAGCGGGCGCCTGCTGGGAAATTCTGCCCCATCTATATAGCATAGCATGCAGATCACCATGCAGATCAGAATAGGAATAGTTTCATACATATTCATCAACAACATCTCAGCCAACAAAATATACTTAAAAAAAAATTAGGCCGGGCAGGCAGGCAGGCATGGTAGCACACACTGCAATCCTGCAATTCCAGCACTCAGTAGACTGAGGCAGGAAAAACCTCCCCACAAAATTAATAGCTCACCCTGGGCCACACAGTGAGAATTTGTCTATAAATCAATAATGAGGTGTCTTCCAAAGTACCTGGCTATACAAGTATACTGGTAGCAATCACTCTCCACTAAGATTTAAGAGCCACTCAAAAGAAATTCAGAGATGAAAGCCACTGCTTTGGAGAACCCTGTGCCTCTGGCCAAATTTTTCTCCAGATTTAACTACTGGAACTTGTTACAGAGTCTAAAGGTCAGTATCTTTTGTGAGAACACATTGGTGTGATTTCTGGTCAAAGACATGAAGAGAAAAAAGTAAATCCTCCGGGGGCGGGGGGAAGGTGATGACCAATGGATTGAAAACTAGGCACATCCATAAGGACAATAAAGTCAATGCGGGTCAAGAACTGCATGATGAAGTGAAGGAACTATGGTAGGAGCCTCTCTGTTAACCTCTCACATGTGCAAGAAAGTATTGTGGTTCGTCTTTGAATGAGTATAAGTCTTGTTTTAAAGTCAGTCATAGTGCCTTTTATAATTTACTATAAATCTCAGATTCAGGGAAGACTTCTGTTCAAAGGATTTATGGCTGCACAGTCTTAACCCATGGCTGTCTTTTCAAACAGAGAAGAAGGCAATGACCAACAATCCAGATATGGCCCTGGGGGCTGCAGGAGGTATGGATGCATCAGCCAGTTCAGAAGCACCTTCTGGGGCCATGATGCAATGAGTCTTTTTTGGCAGTTTGTGTGAAAATCTCAAGTCCTGTCTTGACTTGCCCACAGATTCACTGTGGGATCTGCAGTGCGTGGAGGTCTTCTCCTCAGACCTCCAACCTGCACTGTGACACCCCAAAAGAAATAGGTAAGAAGTGCTTGAAAAAAAAACAGCAATGTGTTCTCAATTGAGTGGGTTACAAGAGACTTGTAAATCCTATCATTTAAGAGATGAAGGTATGAGCTTAACAGTGAGACCCTGCCAAAGAAAGGAAGGAGAAAGGGAAAAAACTACAAGGTACATGTTAGGACATTAACGGTATTACCCAAACAAATGTGCCCCCACCCCCATATCCCAACTCCTCAGACCCATCTTTTGATGAGCTTCATCAGGTATCATCCTGAGGCCACAAAGGTATCCCCCAGTGAAACATGTAGATGGCCAAAGGGCCCAAAGGGGTCAAAGGTGGGCAGGATGGAATGACACAGCCCTCATTCATGCAAGTGCACCTCAATAGAAAGCAATGCAGTCTGCATCAGCTCCAGGGGTCTGGGTAAGGAGTTTTCACCCTGGAAAGAGGAAGGCCACAGCTGAGGCCCTGGTCATGGCTAGGTATTCTTTCCTCCATGGATGGGTGTGATGATCTGAGATATTACAAAAGAAGCCTAAAGAAGAAGTCAGTCTTTAGAGCAGACCCTTGAGGTCAGGCATCTGTTCTGTGCACTTGAAGGGACTTCATTAACTTAGATCAGTTTCCTGACTCAGAGCTCTAAGCTTCTCAGGGACCTTGAAATTTACAGCAGGACCAAGAATAATCCTTTGTTCACACATTTTCTGTGTCTGTGTGGATCCCTGGGGCCGAGAAGGAGCTTTATAACCTATATCCTTAGGGAGGGAGAGCTTCTCGAATGGGGATGATCTGGGAACTGTGTGCCTTCGGGCAGGTCCCTCACTAAACCACTGATGTAGTTTCCTCATCTTCGGGAGGAATGGGGAAGATCAAGAACTATCTGAGAGGTTTACTGAGAGGAAATAGGAAATACATGTGCTAACCCCTCAACACTGGGCACCCAGCAAGATTCAATGCTATATCCCCTTCCACCCATTCCTGTTCTCAACACACGTGACTGTGACAAGTCCACTAGATCACAAAATCCAAAGAAAAATAAACACTCTCTCTCATGCCAAAGACAAAAACAATGTCTAGTTGATGAAAAACCTGCTGTCCCTTGCAGTCATCCCTGGACCACCTCCTCTCACCCTCAGACACACTCCTGTGAGACTGTCACATCTCCCAACCCAGCAGGCCCATTTATTATGTTGGCCTTTTGGGCGATGTCCCTATGGCCAGAAAAGCATCTGACAGTGACATGTACAGAGAGCCAAACTGAACGGAGGTGGTCAGGTTGAAATTACAAGGTACTTTGTTAACTCAATACATTCCAGCAGTAGTATGCATCCAAGCAGGTCACTGACCTGAGCCAACTTGGTGCCCTTTAGAAGTACTGAGTAGGGGCTGGCAGAGAGCGTGGAGATCACCTAATCCAGCCTCCCCCCTGATGACAGGCGTATTACCAAAGCTGAGCAGTCACCTCATGCTCCTGCCCGCCCTGCTTGGTGTTCCTGCCACACTGGCGCCCACAGCGATGCCAACACACCCAGCCCCGGGGCCAGAATACCCTTGCTCTTAACCCCATTCCACCTGGTCTCAGCATCAATGTCTTCTCCACGAACGCCCTCCCCGTCCTCAGAGAACAATTCCTTGCTTCCGGTGTCACTCTCCCAGTTTTGCTGTACAGTAGATGTTTTCCTATCGGTCTCGCCCACTGGGTGGCATACTATTAAAGTCAAGAATGACACTGTCCCTGCCCTAACCCGCACAAGCATTTTGTCTAGTACTCAGTATTTATTGTTTTAATGAATGAATAACAATCTTAAGGGAGGAGGTCCAGTTCCAAAAGCCTTAAGCTGAGGTTTAATTCTGGGTATGTGAAAGCTCAAAGTCCCGCTAAATGGGGAAGTGTCCCACTTTGGGGGATCTGGCTGTAGGGAGGTGTGGAGCTGGCATTTAGCAGGCTTTTGCTTCTAACTCTGGAACAGGTTCAGCCTGGCTGGGGATCTTTAATCTGCCCAGTTAACTGTTAACCAATAGGGCCTCAGAGACACAGCTGCCAGCATCATTAACTTGGGAGCAGGAAGGGCAATTCTTTGTGGGCCTTCCACCTCAGAAGCTGGCTCTCTCCCCAGGCTTGACAGCTAGGAACTTCCAGGCTGAACAATCTGTGGGGTCATGTTGCAAGAACATTAATAAAGCCACATTTCTCAAACACAAGCTGCTGAGGGTGACTCCAGCACACCTTCCTTCAATTACAGTGCCCCCCACCCCCAAAAGACTTGGATTGTTGGAACAGTGGCGGAAGAATTCCGTATGGTTTACAGAACCACAGCCTTGAGTGTCTGAACCACTCTGATGAAGCAAACTCAAAATCCAAGCACAGGAAACTGGTAAAACACGTAGAGCCACTTTCAGAGGGGACGGATCTTAGTGGATCTTGGGAAATGTAAGTGTGGGTAGGTTCCGAGGTGGCAAGCAGGGCTAAGATCCAGAGCTGCAGTCTGCTGTGAACACCAGGAAGGTTCTCAGAACTGAGGGCTCCAGGTTGGTGTCTGAGGTGACTGAATTGCTTCATATCCAGGATCAAGCTGCTGCCTAGCCCAGTAAAAAGCACTGCAGGGCCGGCCCAGCACAAGCTCAGGCTAGGCAAGAACACTTGCCTAGTATTAGTATGCACAAGGTCCTGGGTTCTATACTCAGCACTAGGGAGAAGGAGAAAAATGTCTCAACCTCGAAGTTAACTCTGTTGGAAGGTTTCCAAAGGGAAAGTCCCTCAAGTTACTCAGAGGGGGAAAAAAATTACCTACTCAGTCTGGAATCTGGGATGTTTTATGCAGATGTCTGCAGCTCAAGTTAATGAAGGGAAGTCAGTAGGCCTCTGATTATTCAAACAGGCTACCTCTATTAAGGATTGCACAACTCATAAGCAGTGAAGGGGTGGGTTTAACTTTTTAAATTTTTTTAGCTTAAAAATCTTAAGCCTGTTTTGTTGGAACTATCCCCCCCATGGAGTTTTTCATCTCAACTTATTCTTTTGTGCTTGTTAAAAGCTTTCACTCTGGTGAGAATGTCAACACAAAGTCAGCACAGAAACCCGGGTGGCTCTCTCAGAAGCCAAGGTACAGGGAGCAGGGAGCATTCCCTGGCAGCCACAGGGTTCTCAGCCATATACCTTCCTAGTTATATAGGGGAGTCGTGTGTGTGTGTGTGTGTGTGTGTGTGTGTGTACACGTGCACTCACACACACATGTGCTTGTGCTCGAGACAGATGGAGGATCAAACGCAGAGTTTTACCTGTGCCAAGTACACACTGTCCCACTTAGCTGACTCCCTAGCACATGACTCTTTTTTTTTTTTAATGTGGGCTAATTCAACCTGTAACTTTCAGGTAACAGGGGTCACACAGAGAACCATCATTGTGAGACAAACTTCTCTTGTTTTCCTATGAATCTCTTTTATAAAGTGTGATTCTATTTCATAATAATATGGCTAGAGGGGACAGATGTCATTCAGCTCAGGGCAAGAGCAGAGACCAGGATGTAGGGAAACACAAACACCCTCTCTCCTCCCAGGCAAACTGCTGTGCTAGGAGCAGCGGAATCCACCTGGTTCCGGAGCGATCCAGCAGGAGACAGAAAGCTCTTATCAAGCCACAGGGGAGGATAAGCCCCAGCAATGGAAGGAGTGGTTATGAAAAATCACGGGAAAATAGACAGGGAAGGGTGGGAAAGGAGTACCTTAGGAAAAACTCTTCTGAGGGCCTGAGGCTACACAATGGGGGTGTTTGTGGAAGGGAGGGAAAATATTCCTGTTTCCTGAGGCAGCTCCAAGAAATCACGAGTGGGCGTGAGAAACAAGGAAACTCATGGATTAAAAAGAGAGAAAAGAAAAGAAGGGGGTGGGGAGTCAGGGAAGGGGAGAGCAGGATCCTTGAGAGACAGGGGAATTAAAAAACACCATGGCAACAATGCGGTCGGTCCACCTACTACCCCTGGCCGCCCACCCACAGCCTGATTCTTTAGTGACGCATTTTGAGAACAAGCTGGTTCCTACCAGCTCAGGAAGGTGAGCAAAGCCAGAGAGCTCATTAAATCCCAGCTCTGCGACTCTTGCCTGCCTGCAGATAGTGAGCAAGGAGGACATAAATAGAAGTTATGTAACATCTCTTTGTTGATTCCTGCGCTCACCAAAAACATGCGGCATGACCTGATTTTTCTTTAAAGTTCGCCTTGGCCTGCTGGTTGACTCTAATGCAGTTAGGAACCATCTTAAAGTTTAAACAGCAGGATGCAGACTTCCCAGTTAAAAGGAACTCAGGCCCAAGTTAGGAGTCCTTGGGGCAAGTTATCTTTGGATACTAAAAAAAAACCAACAAACAAAACAACAGCAACAAAAACAGGTGAGAAATCTTGGGATTTCCTCTTAGGACCTTTCCTGATGAAAACTGAAAAAATTGGGGGATAAACGCCCACAGCAGAGGCTCAGGAGACTGGCTCCAGAGTTTACAGGGAGATGAGTGAATGAACAAAGAAATAGAAAGGAAAAGAAAAAAAAAGGCGTGAGTGCCCCGCGGGATGGTGGAGGAGGCGGTTTATTGTAGATAAAAAGGAGAGGAGCATATAGTTAGGGTCTGCAGGTACATGCGGGAGAGTCCAGAGTAGATGTGACTAGACCGAGGGCTATTATTTGAGGAAGGGGGGAAGGGAAGAGAGGGGAACCGCGTGAATCATCCACAAGGCCCAAACATACAACAAGAGCAGGCAACCAAAAAGGTTGGATTATATAGGGAAGAGCGGCCCAGTCTCTGAACTGGAGAAGTTTAAGTTAGGGGGTGGGGTATGCTAGCCAAGAGGGCCCTGTAACAGGTAAGGATTGAGGGACATGGGGAGAAGCTCCAGGCCAGGTCGGCTTTGGCAAGTTATACAGCCACCTCAACCATTTGTTCCATGTTTGAAACTTAACATCCAGTACTAGAGATCAAGATTTCCAGCTAAGTGCTGGGTTCTAACTACCTTCTAGACACAGGCTGCTGTCTCTCTTTCTTTCCCTTAACAGGCCAGACAGTAAGACTCCAGTAGGCTACAAAGGCCTCCACACAAACAAGATGACACAAACAAGCCTTGCACTGTAAAACCAATGGGCCCTAAAGCCGGGCCTGTGCTTGGCCAGGCCCTCCAGTGGCTGAGTCCTGGGCTTGGTCATAGACTCTTCTAGGCTTCCTTCTAAGGAGCTGTGCTTACAGGATGTGCCTGAGCCAGAAGACTTCTTGCTTAACCTGTTGATGCTGTCAGACTGTTTCAAACACTGTTACCATGGAAACTTCCCTAGTGATCATTCTTCAAGACAACATTACAGGTGCTGGTCCCAGGAAGCTCCCTCCCACCCCCCCCTCCCGAATCGTAGAATGTACAGTGTAGACTAGGGAGACTTTTAAACCCATAATGCAAGGGCTTCAACTCAAATGTTTTCAAAGATTGGACAGGTAGGCATTAGTCAAATGAAGGGTAGGTTGTGATGAGCGTAGAGCACAAAGATGGCCCACTTTAGTGCTCCAAGTGTATGTAAGTTTGGGGTTCTGGGCAAGCAGAATCACTCTGGTGGGCTATGATCAGCTCAGTGGCTGACCTTCAGAAGATGCTGTGGTTCTCGACGTACTGTGGGATTTCCTTCCTCATCAGAAGTCAGAGGTAGTCAAAACCAGAGCACTTAGATCAGGCAGGAGGCTGGGGATCAAATGAAAGCAATTGAGGATATCTTCATCACAGTATTTAAAAGGTCCAGATGACTCATATAACGACTAGGACATGAGGTGGTGGTTGTTTGTTTTTAGTTTAAAAAGGTCAAAGATCAGCAACAAGGATTCGTGGCAATTACCCCCTCACCTAACCCGGGAAGAAAGAAGTACAAGATTCAAGGCAGTTGTTGAAAACGCTCGACCTCTGGTTTGGCTGTGTCACTGAACTGCATGAGGAGTCGTTGTATGAGTCCATTAGCTCCATGTCTTCTCCTGTTCTCCATCCCTGCAGAGAAGCAGCTACTCTCCCTTCTACAGTACAGAGAGTGAGGAACTGGCAGAAACCGACACATCTTCATGTGCCGACGCAGCAACGTTGCCAGGTAACAAATGTAGAAATGTACTCAGAAAACTGTATGTGACAATATGCAACCTCCGCTCTGCAGCTGATAACCAAGAGAGTGTTAAAACACTATGTTCTCTTAACACTTCGGTTTTAGTGTGAAAATAAAATTAAATGGGATACTTCCTCTTGTAAATACAAGGCAGGCATACATCTCACACATGCATGCCAAACTGGGGATAGTAGAAGGGGGTTTGCAACACCCCTCACAGGTCTATCCCAGCAATCCTGCTCCCTCCATATGAAGTGCAGAAAACACCAAGAAATGGAGCGACTGAACAAGAGCCTTTTATATGGTGAATATATTCACTTCTGGCCAGAGAAAGCTACGCATGATGAGAATACAGCTATACACGGAAGAAAAGCTTATACAGCAATATGAAAGTTAGCATGCTTCCCTGTATGGGTTCATGAGTCGACCTTTAAAACTGATTGGATATGCCAAAGCAGCAAGTGCTTGCTATTCAGATCAATCAAGGCCCGCGGCCTTCTCGCACCTCCAAAGATAAAGCAGACACTGCTATCTAACAAGGCCACGGTCAGAGTGAACAGTTTACTGACGAACTTCCTGCCTGTGTGACCCAAAGACTGTGTCATAGAGAATGTAGGTGAGAGAGTGGTGAGGGAGAAAGGCCTGCGTTCAAACCTTGGTACTGACAGTTGGGGACCGAGTAATACTGGATTTGTTGAGCCTCAGTTTTCTCGTCTGTAACTGGGGTCATCTCATATAACCCAACAACATTAGGGATATTTGGTGAAGGTATCCCTAACTTTTCATTCCCTTTCTTTTCATTTCCTTAATAAAAAATATTCTTCAACCAGCAAAGGTTTGGCTATAAGGAGAAATGTGGTACATTTATCTACTTTGCCAACGGGTACAAGGAGAACTCTATCTAGTAAGTCTCACGTATGCCAGTGAGCTTATGTTCTTTAGATGCAAGTTAAAAAAAAAATCACTGATAATAGAATCTAACTCTTAAGACCGTTGATTAAATGCACTGCATTCCATGTCACAGTTTCACAGGAGAGTCTTCTTGTCACTAATTTTCATGGAACTGGGAACCTGAAACTTGCTGGAGGTGAAACCTGTAACGTGGACAAGTTTTATTTGGGAAGTGAGCAGAGCCCAGCCTGAGAGAAAAGCCTTTCATGGCGGCTGCTGCGGCTGCTGCTGCTGCTGCTTCCTCCTCCTCCTCCTCCTCCTCCTCCTCCTCCTCCTCCTCCTCCTCCTCCTCCTCCTCCTCCTCTTCTTCTTCTTCTTCTTCTTCTTCTTCTTCTTCTTCTTCTTCTTCTTCTTCTTCTTCTTCTGTCATTTACGGCCAAGTTTACTGACAAAACAAAACTAAACCAACTACACAAGCTATCTTCTGAGGTTCTAGAATGACAGGACACCCTCTGATGTGAAGGCTCAGATGCCATTTGTCTCACAAAAAGATACAAGGTCCCCAAAAGGACCATGGACCCGTGTTAGTGTTAGGGAAATTGGCGGAAGCTTCTCAGCATTGTGAGAGACCAAGACTAAGATGTGCCGGGAAACAGCATCTATGCAGCCACCAACGAGCTCTGGTGTTCTGAGTGCCTTCAACTCTGGGACCTTGTTTCCTCTTCAGCAAATAAAGGGGTCACAGTAGCACCTTTTACACAGGACTGCCATGAAATGAAAACGAGCTCAGGCAAAAGGGGCACCAAGCTGAGTTCCTGGCTTCTGGTACTCTTTATTTAATAATAGTTATTATTAGGTTATTACTAAGAAGTTACTATTAAGAAGAAAAATGAAGAAATTAACCCATAAGCTATTTCTCCATTGACTTTATGTATTTCTTTCTCTTGGGCTTAGATAAACCTATTTTCTTATTTTTAAAGAAAGCACCCAAAATGCCAATAACATTAACAAGTTATCCTGACTTTGGCAACCATAAGGGTAAGATGGTTAAAATAGCATGGTGGCACACAGAACCAGGGCCAGAAAATCTCTTTCTTCAGGAATATTTTCTGAGCATTCCAACATGGTGCTCAGAATCAGATGGATTCTTCACTTGGGAATTATACTCTCCAGTGAGTGGAAGAGGGAAGAAGTACGACCCTAAAGTACCCTAAGGTAAAGGCTAAGAACTATGTCAGGCTGCATATGTGTCAGCCGAGCTGAATACCTTCCACATATGGTCTCACCAAGTCCCTAGGAATGACCCACAGACTGGGGTCATGGACACCAACTCATCACACTCAGGCTGAACATGCTTCTTCTAACACATGCAGAAGCTTCTTTAGAGCACTGGGTGGGGCAAGAAGATTCGGTCTTGGTTCCCTTAGGTCTTCTCCCAACTCCAGTTGAGGTAGGATCATCGCTTAAGGCACTGTGACCAGAGGTAGAGATTTCCCTGCCTCTGTCTCAGGGATCGATGAAAGTTTTTAGAATAGAAGCTATTTCAGCTAGGGCTTGGGAAGCCTTCCAGGTTAACAGAAAGTGGGCATGTCCCACACAGGGCAAAAGCATTTCAGTACATGGCCCAACCCAGTTCACTTGCATGCAAGTACAGGGACGGACAGAATGTCGGAAGGAGAGGGCAGAAACCTAGGCAGTGCCCCATCTTACAGGGCATCCAAAGATATCACCAGAGTGTCAATGGAGTTTGTTTTCCACCGGAGGCTTTGAAAATAGGGGGAAAGAAGACCAGGCTTCTCTTCCAAGGTGTTGCTGACAATAATGCTAAGAAAGGCACGGTAGCTGTGGAAGGGCTGTCCTGCTGCTGCATGGGAAAGGCATCCAACTCGGGCATCATGCAGCCAAGGCAGGTAGGGTGTATAGCAAGGTGACCGAAACAATGAGCTCCAAAGACTAAGGCTTGTTTTTCTGTCCCATTCCAACCCAAGTTGGCCCACTCTACACATTATTGACTTTAGCAACTCCCTGGCTGAATGGAAGACATAACTGAATCCTGGCTGAAAACTACTGGTAGGTCAAATAGACACAGAATTGATTTGTGACCAACAGTAACAAAGAAAAATAATTAACAACTTTGTGGGTGCTAGCGTGGGTGCCTGGGGGCTTGGAGGTGGTGACTCATGGGCAAAGTCTTGGCATACAAATGGCATGGAAGAGAAGAGAGTCAATGGCAGCCTGACTTGGGTCATGTTAACTTAACAGTTAAGTAAGATAAAGATGCTCTAAAGAGACTTGAACAGAGATCTAGAAACTGGTAACGAGGTGAGGCCAAGAGCTGCATCTTCGGGAGCTGTTGGCATAAGTTCTGGCTGGATGTCTTGGGAATGAATGAGATCATGCAGGAAGTATGTGGGAGGAGGAGACAGATGGGAAACCAGGTCCCAACAGTTCAGGTATCTCAAAGGTAACTATGTGCCTTTAGGAATTCCTGTCTTTTCCTCCGGGAGAACCTCTGTGAGAAGCACAGAAATAGCAGACCACAAGGCCACAAGGAAGTGACTAACCTTAAAAATGGGATACCCTTAGGCTGAATGGTCAGAGAAGGCCCACAGATCACAAGTCTGGAAGCTCAGGTATCTAGACTCTAAGCCACATGGACACTTCCCTGAGGATGAATGCTTTACCCTGCCTTCTGGATCTAGGATAAAAGGCAGTTAGCAGAGGTAGAGAATTATAATAAAGGGAAAGGGGATATTATCTGAAGGAAAGATATAGTGTTCTAAAAATAAACCCCACCTGACCCCACTTCCAAAAGGAAAGAAGGTAGACTGGCTAGCTGGGGGACTGGATAGAGAGACACATACACAGAGAAGATATTCATTAACCTGAATTTCCTATTGTTAGCTAAGTGGCTACAATATATTGGGACTTCAGATACAGTTCATCTGATGAATGTCAGACACCTAAAACCTATAATTACCAGACCCAAGGTATGGGCAAACTCAGAACAAGGGAGTAAAATCCATGCCTCTTTTCTTTGTGTGGATTATTATTCAGTTATAACAACCAGGTAAGCACAGGGGTTGGCAAACGATTATCTGAAAGATGGCTTGACAAAGGGTCACAATCTTTATTCCAGATGCTCAGCTTTGCCCCTATGAGTGGAAGTAGTCATGAAGGACACTGGAGGACAGCCGTGTTCCAATAAAACTTTATACAAACATGGACAGCTGGTAAGATGTGGTTCTTGGGCCACTGCTTGCCAATCCCATAGCAAAGTGTAAGAAGGGAATTCTGGTGTCAGCTCATACTGCATGTTTAGAAGTCCCAAGGACAAGTGCAAATGGGTACTGACCTAGAAGTGGAGAAAGAGCTAGCAAGGAAGAAAATCTGGACCTGCTGTGTGTCCAGGAGATGAAAGGAAACAGAGGCTCAACTTATAAATGAAGTGTTCTCTGACACCTTCTTTAGCTTTATGTTTATTTTATGTGAATGGATGTCTTGCCTACTTGTATGTCTGTGCACCACAGGTTTGCTGTGACCACAGAGACCAGAAGAGGGTGTCAGATCATCAAGAACAGTAGTTATAGGTGGTTATAAGCTACCATGTGCGTGCTGGGAATGAAACCAGCCTCTGGAAGAGCAGCCCATGTTCTTAACTGCTGATCCATCTGCCCAGTCCATTTTCTGGAATTTTTAGTGGCTGCTCTTTAGTCATATAGAGACTGCAAATTTTGAGCACTCCTTCAGATACCTGGTCTTAGAACTCTATTCCTGCCTCTAGGTTTTACAGGCGGGGAGGAGACCAGGACTCCGCTCTTTATCCTTTCTCTCCTTTTAGTTTTCTTTGTGGATGGTCAGAAGAGCTGATATACATAAAAGTCCTCTGTCTGTAGTGGGACTTCACCACTCTGGAAGGAACAATATTAGGTCTCTACTGTCTCTAGAAGGACTATCCCCATGAGCTGTGCTTCGTCCTAATAACACAACTGTCAGTTTTGGATGAATACACCTGGCAATTCTTAAAGCAGTGTCTTGGCTTAACAGCCAAATTGAATGCTTTTAGACCCACGCCCTGCCAAAGGTTGTCACTTGGGCAGACTCACTAACAACCAGAATAGAGCTCTGAGAGTTCACATTTTTCTTTGTCAGGAAGTTAGGCTGGTTGCTGTGGAAGCTGGAGAAGGACATTGGGCATCCTTTTCCATTCATCTCCACTGCTCCCTTGACAGCCTCCCATTAAGCCTGGAGCTTGGTGTCGACCATCGAGCCGCTGAGGCACTCCGGATTCTGCCCCTCACAGAGCTAGGGTGACAGGAGCACGTGCGGCTACATGCTCATGAGAACTCATGCTTGCTCAATAGCACTTTTACCCACTGAGTCATCTCTTCAGCCCCAACAGTAGCTATTTTTGAATTATGGCTTTCTATGAGACCAGGATTTAGGCCAATAATCCAAAGGACTTCTACTCAACGACACCCTGGTTTTCTGGAGAAGGATAGGAGGACAATAGACTCACATGTCAAAGGCACTGGGGGGAGGGAAGAGAAAAGGCTGAGCAGGGGAAAAGAGCATCCTTGGTCCTCTGCTCATCTGGCATGACTACCAGCATAAGAAGTTGCACACCAAAGACAATCAGATTTCCTAACTTTCTGGATGTTCAAAAATCATCTTAAATATATAGCCAGAAAGGTTTAAGTAGACTGAATGTGATAATAGGAGAAAACAGAACACCCTACAGACCTCTCTGGGTGATAAACCACTTCACAGAAACAAACAAACAGAAATTTTTGACAGAAATCAAGGTCAACAAATGAAGTCTATCTTTAAATGACAAGGTACTTCATGAAACAATAGAAACTAATATCCGAATGTCTTAAAACCCTGGAGGAGCTGAACACCACACAAGGTACCTTCTGGGACACAGTGGGGACCCTGAGAGGCAGCACCTGTCACCAGCTTTTTCTCCAGGTGAGCAACTAGGCAAAGAAAGGTAAGGCACTTTTGCTGGAGGCCTGAAGAAAGGGCATTTCTTGGGTCAAGAATTTTTACCTCTTGCTATTTGTTTGATTTTTCTGGAGAGTTCCACAATGGACTTTGTTTTCCAACCCCCATTATGGAAGAGAAACTGAGTTTTAAATTCAAAGTTACTAAAGGCTGACTAGGGCACAGCTGGATTCCAATGTCCCACTCCGGAGGCCAGAGCCCTTTGTATGACAGGTCTCCCTTTCGAGGCTCTCCCAAATCTCTGAACATTTATGCATCGATTCTCAAAGGAGAACCAGGGCTCAGAGGCGGACCCTAGATGTGCTTTCTCAACAAGTGTTAAGTGGCCTCACTGTTCAGATCCCTCTATGTTGACTGGCAGGGACAGTCCTGGGAGTGGGGTGGGATGTCCCTGGAGATGTCAGGCAGCCTTTATCAGTCTTAATGCCAACAACCATTCATAAGTCCCTACATGTTGGGGGAGAACAGTCCCTGACTCTGGGGTTAGCTCACTTCTTTCCACATGGATAAAACCTGAGGTTAGAAAACACCACTTGAAAGTGACTCATTTCTAACTCCCCTGCCAAAAACAACACCCATTTACGTAACTCCCTCACAAAGCAGACTTTTCCTCCTCTTCAGGGTGACTGCCCTATCAAACTGAGGCTGATCTCCCCACAAGCTGCCCTTCTGTTTGTTACCAGAGAGTCAAATCACACTATTCTACATGCATCTATCTCTCTCTGATGTAGGGGAAGAAGGGGGTTGCAGACAGCCAAAGCAATGTGTTCCTCCCACACTGTGCTCTGCAGTGATAGGTCCAGAAAGAGTACGATGTCATATCCCAGCCTGGCTGGGACTCATTTCTTAACCCAACCTTCAAAAGTGGTCGGGGAAAGGCCCTATGAATCAGGGAACTCTCTCTTTTCAGCTGAACTCACAGCCCGGTTTCTGGACTGAGGGCATCTCATATTTTCCACCTCTAGCTGTGTACGTGCTGAGGGAAAACTTTCATTGGGTGTGTCTGTAACCCAGACCTTGGCAGAGGAATAGCCGTGGGCAGCCACTTGATATATGAAAATCCTTGTGCTTCTGCAACTGGAGGCAAGTATTCCAAGAGGAAAAAAAATATCCCCTTAGCGTGCTATGGAGTGCTCTATAGTTAGAGAAGCACATACCTCTCCAAACATCTGCATTAGCTTTAGACATTTTAAAGTCATGGAAGTTCATAGACAGATGTTCTTCCTCCACATTCCAGGTAAGGACAACCCTTGTCCTCTGCAGGGAAGAGGAAACGAAGGGAACTTCCCCCGGGTGCTGGTGGGAACATCTTAGTAGGAAGGAGCACAGAAGTTGGCACGGACGTGAAGGACGGATATGCAGCACCATGAGGCTTACTGAGTGCTGTGTGTGCCAGAAATTAATTCATAAGCAAATGCTTATTTTATAGTTTCCCACTTGCGACAAAACATCAAGCAGAAAGGAAATATTTCTTCTGGGGGCTGGCACTGGATCAGGAACAAAGCAGCAGGAAGTAGTCTTCAAGATAAGCCTGATCTCCCACTGCCTGACAAGTGTGTCACCCATCTAGAAAGCTCAAGGGCTGTGCCACCATCTTTATGCTCCTGTAAACAGAGCTGCTTTGAAGGCCCCAGGCAGGAGAATTACTACCATTAGAGAAGCCTTGGAAGGGAAAGAAGATTCTGAAAGCCTTGGGGTCAGGGTTCCTCCAAGTCTATTATGCCACCCTAGAACAGCTGAACCTTGACTTCTGGCATTTTTCAAGGATCCAGGTGCTGGGAGATCAGTGCTGGGGGTTTCAGGACGAGAGGGCTGAGCAAATGTTCCCGGGCCACTGGTTCTGCTTTCCTACTGACTGAATCTTTTGACAGTCTGGCCAATTAAATTCAGGATTTCTGGAGAGCTGAGGTCCCCAGTGGCCTGATCCTCAAGGTAAGACTGAGTTTTCACACTCTATCCAAAGGGAGTGTATGTGTGTCAACACTTCTTACAGAGAAAGGATTGTATTTCCAATGAAAAACCACACTCAAATCCAGAGACTAGAGAGCTTTCCTTCCCTGCTCGTGGCTTTGACTGACCCATGCTGGGATGCACAGTCAATTATAACTGAAGGAAGATGGACTGGTGCCAGGGGCAGCCCTACCAATGCCCTCTTTTACTCTACATGATCTCCTCCCCACGGCAGGTTGAGGCCTTCGGCAACTGCGTTGGTTCATTGCTAGAATATAGTAGATATGTCATCCTCAATTCTGAGCCCAGGCTTTAAAAGGATGGATAGCTGGGTGTTGCTAGGAGAGGGATGGGAGCTAGAGCCATGGCTCAGTGGTTAAGGGTGCTCACTCTTCTTTCAGAGGATTGGAGTTTCATTCCCAGGACCCCTGGTTGGTATCTCACAGGCACCTGTAACTATAGCTCTGGAAGATCTAATGCCCTATTCTGGACTCTTACTGTACCTATGGACAGGTTAAACATGGACAGACCCATACACAGATTCACACAAGTACACACATAATTCAAAATAAGAATAAATCTTAGTGGGGAAAAACAATGGACAGCTTCAACTTCTATTGCTTTGAGCATTTCTCAAAGAACTCAGCCACCATGTTGTAGGGAGAACCCCTCACATACCGAGAACCAGTACATTCCAGCTCTAGCTGAGAACCAAGCCTTACAGCTCAACAAGTGGCCATACTGATGACTCTAGTCCAAACTTCCTGATGAATTCAGCCCCAGCCAAGACCACATGGGGTGGAAGAGCCACCTAGCTGAGCTTCAGCCCACAGAAGCATGTGACTGTTATCAAGTGACTGGTAGGATCTACTCGGTGATAGATAGCAGAGATGGACAGCACGGGAAGTTTAACTGTAGATCCGACCCATTACTTCCTTGAGTGTATTTTATCTTACAGTACACAGTTCATGTGTACACACCTCACTGGGGAGCTAGGAGTCTTAAATGAGATACTGTGAATGAAAGGGAACCCTGTAGAGGAAACCTACAAAACAGAGCTGGATGCTAGCTAGCTGTGGCCCTTTCTCTTAGGCCTATCTTTTTCACTTCTCCTAATTTTTAAAATTGCCACATGCTACCAAGCTGGCTCTTTGGGTATTCAGTTGGACAGATTTTCACGCGCATATAAAGTTGTGTGACTCCCAGGAAAGGAAGACATACAACACTCTCATTCCCCCAATACTCCCATGTGCTCCTACACTTGACCAAATTCTCCTGTGACCCCTGACTCTGAGAGCTGATCTGGTCTCCATCACCATTTGTCCTTCCAAAAAACTAGACAGATAAATCTTAAGAGTATATTGCTGTCTGCACACTCACTGACTTCATTCTTTCAGCCTAGTATGTGTGAGATGGACCTAGGCTACTGACTGATGACCAGCCTGGCTTATTTTCATTGCTGAGTTCCAGCTGCACGACTGTACCATGGCTCACTTGTTCAGTCATCACTATTTTTAATAATTATTTTCACAACTTAAAGATGACTTCAGAAATGGACTCCCCAGGGAAATAACTAAACAAATAATATTACTTAAAGCAAGCAAGCAAACAAACAAACAAACAAATAAATAAAAGTCCTGTTTTAAAGCTGTGAGAGTCTAGAAGTCCCTGCCTGTTTCTTAACACGACAGACAGAGGAATGTGAATTGAAAGATAGACTTTGAACCTCACACATTACAGGATTTGAAAGCTACTTTCCTTTTGCTTCTTGATATAAAGAAAGTAGAAGAGTCTGAGAGTAGGTGAGCGGCACTTTAAACGTAAGCCTATAACACAGCACTGCCTGTGTCTGTCCATCATCCTCCTGATACAACTGGTGAAAACAAAGCTCAGGAAAGCCATCTGACCACAGCATGCTGTCCTTCCTGCAAACGTGCACGTCATAAGGCACAGGAAGTGGTAATGGGCAGTGAGTTCCAGTTAGGATGATCCTGCCTTTCACGGATCACAGCATTTATTTCAGCAATCATTAATAGCCGCCACTTCAGTCTTAACTGAGGGCAGACTCGCCTCCCGGCTGGTCATCTACTACTTTGAGCCAGCTTCTCTCCAGTAAGACCAAACTCTGAGTCACCCTCCCTGGGGCTTTAGGGTTCCTGTCCTTAGCTGGTCCCAGACACAACTCTGGCTCTAAATTATTTTCTCCAGAGAAAAGAGAGCTTGGGGGCAAAGCGGGGATCTCTCAAGTCAACTCCATGCTAGAAGAACAGTTCCTGGAACCATAGGCCTGATACTGTGTAATTGGTCAGACTGGGCCCCTGGATGTCACAGAAGGGGGTGAGACAGAGGGAGCATAGGCTAGAGCCTGAAGGCTATGTCCACATATACTGGCAAAAGCCTACAGGGATCCACACCCAATCCATTACTCATCAGTGTCCTGGATCCCTGGAGACGGAGAGAAAGAAAGTGCTTCTATCAGGAGTGGCTGGCCAGAGCTCAGTGCAGCATCTCATCTTCCGCCAAAGCGTGTGAGTCATGAGTGTGTGAAAACATGGAGCTAATATTCATAATTCCTGAACAAGATAAAGAACTGGAAGGAAAAACAGCTTCTGTCTGCCTCACCATCACTGTCAGGACGGATGAGAAGAAACAGGGCGTCTTGCCAGAACCCCGGATTCCACCTCAGCAGTGAGCCTTGGGAGCTGGCAGTCTCATCCCTGTGAGCCGCCCCACGCTTCCTTATTCCCTCACCCGTGATGGCTCAGAGCATCTACTCATTCCTAGGACAGGAAGCCTCTAGAGACAGCAGGGACGGGACATCTGTCCTCCCCTCTGCTGGTCTCGGTTAGCCAGCTTGGCCTCAGGTCCAGGCTTGGCCTCAGCAGGGGGTGTTGGTTTCACCCATTGTAGACTATCTCTCTTCTCTCTTGACTCAGGGTCCCAACAAGGCCTAGGCTCTCTCTTAACCTCCCCTCTTTTCTTTTATCACTTACTAAAATACACATAGTTCAAGTATAGGGCGACTCAGTGTGTAACCGTGTACAGTCATGTAACTTCCACCTACACAAAGATACAGAAGGTTTTTCTGGCAAGCAATAGGCTCCCTTGTGCCCCCTAGAGATCCTCTCCCTAGCTAGTATTGTTGTTATCGAAGTCATCAGGAGGTAGAGCACTTAGTACCTCAGCCCCAAATCATTGCTATTTAACCTTTCCAAGAAATAAATTTCATTGTGTATACTAAGGGTATGCAACATGATACCGTGGGGCCTGTATAGACAGGGCGTAACTTACTACCGTGAAGTCAATCCACCCATCCCCTCATACTCATACACATACATTTATTTTTGTTTCAGTGGAAATAGTAGAAAAAAAATTCTCAGTTTTCATAGATCTATACAAGCTGCAGTTTCATTACCTGTGTCTATCCTCAAGCTGTGCATTAGGACACTAGACTTATTAATACTACAGATTTGCTACTTAGCACATTTGTGTCTTTCTGTTTTCCTCCTCAGTGACGAGGACCAAATCCAGGGCCTTGCGCATGTGACTTAAGTATTCTACCATTGAGCTATATTCCTGGCACCTGTTTTTACTGAGGCCGGGTCTCATGGCCTTAAACTAGTTATGGAGGAGCAGTTTATATTGAATTCTCCCTCCTACTTCATCTGTATCCCATGGCCTGGGAGTATAGCAAATTGAATTTTTGTTGTTCTTGTTTTTGAGACAGGATCTGGCTGTCCTGGAACTCACTATGTAGATCAGGCAGGCCTTGAACTCACAGAAACCTGTCTGCCTCTGCCTCCCAAGTGCTGGTATTAAAGGTGTGTACTACAATGCCCAGCCAGCAGATTAACTGTGAGTTGCTGACTGTCTCTTATGTGCCCTCTGATGACGGAGTTAGGAGTCCTACATGACAGTTTTGAGTCCCCTTAGAGGGGTACAGTGTTTCTCATCTAAATCTCAATTCTCGTCTGGGCTCTCTGCCCTCTCTTACACAGTGCTCCTCAGTCTTGAATCCCTCTGGGCCTTGCTAGCCAGTCTTCTCGTGTTGCAGGCCACATGTTTAGTTTTACCTTGCAATCCTATGCTCATCCTTGAAAGCACAGGTAACCAGAAAACTTTTCACAAACTCCTTATCTCCTTATACTGATCGATGGGTCGGTCCGTCTGTCCGTCTGTCTGTCTGTCTGCCTGCCTGTCTGTCTGTCATCTAGAGATATCTCCTTATTATCTTTGTCAACAAGTGGTTTCTCCAGCACAGCCCCTTTTCACTAGGAAGTCATATGTTCTGTTCTTGACATGTAGCTTCCTGTATGGAGGTACATGTCTCCTCTATCCTTGCTAGACATTCCTTTTTTTTTCTTTTTTTGAGAATGACCTCAGAAATTCTTAGATTTCTTCAGTTAGTAAAGCTTTTATAAAAACATGGGGAGGGGGCTGGGCAAGTAGATCAGCTGGTAGACCGTTTGCCAGGCCAAGTGGATATTTAGATCAACTGATGTGGCCACAGGCGATCCAAGACCAGGAGCATTTTAGCATCCCTATCATGCCAGTGCAGGGACCTGACTCTGCACATGCGGTAGGTGTATCCCAATGAGGGGGAGGCATGAGTCCAGCCATTCTCACACCCAGATAAAACTAAACAGCAGTCTCAGTATTTTATGACTCACGAACTCATGTGTGCATGTGACGACTCGGATGAGCAGTAGACTTTGCCACTGGCACGGGTGAGTAACTCACTGCCACAAATCTCTGTGCAGAATAAAAATGTTGAAGTGTGTGTTGGGCCAAGTAGGGATTGGAGGGCAGAAAAGAAGGGCCTCTGAGGTGGGTTATGCAAGGCACAGGGTTCCGGGCTGGAAGAATGAGCAGAGGCTAAAGTCTAACCCGTCCTGTGTTTGCTAAGTCAATGTCTTGGCCCAGAACACATCTATCCTTAGGGAGAAACAGTCTTCTCTGATATAGGAAGATACAAGACTCTAATAGTACATGTTCTGAATTTAAATGTAAGGCCAAGAGAATATCAGGTCGAACATAGACATAGGGGAAAACCTTCTATTACATGAATTAACCTGAATGAAGTTAGGATCAAAATGAGTGTACGTCTGTGTTCACAGGTACATACATCCAAAGAAAGCCTCATGTAGTAAGCTCACAATGAAAGAACAACTCAGCCAGAATGGCATTTTAAAAATTGTTAAAGGGCTTAAAACTAAGGAGGCCGAGGCAGGAGGATCATCAGAAGTCTGGTCTACAGTGAATTCCAGGTAAGCCTATATTACATGGAGAGACACATCTTATAAACACACAATTTTTAAAAATAAAAAGAATAATTTTAAATGTCATTTCTAGTCTAGCATGGTATCGTAACTGTACCTGAAATCCTGCTACTAGGAAAGATGAGGCAAAAGAACTATTTGCAGTCAGGAGGTCAGGGACAGCCTGGACAACCCAGTAAGATTCTATCTAAAATGACAGAAAAATGAAAGAAAAAGCCACTTGTATATAAAAATTGTAACACACATGCATACACACATCAAGGCTCCTTTAAACGAACTCTGTGGAGCTGGAAAGAGAAGATTTTTTTTCCTGGAATTCACAAAAGGTGGCTTACAAGTGTGAGTAACCCCAGTTCAAGGAGATCTGACGCCCGCTTCTGGCCTCTGTGGCCTGCATGCATATTATGTATATAAACTCATACAGGTACACAAATACACATAAAGGAAACAAATCTTCTTTTTAAATGGTCTGTTCAAGGACATTTGCCAAAATTAATATTGTTTAAATACTATTTTAAAAACAACATATTAGTATTTTAAATATTATTTAAAAATATGTCAGCCAACATAAAAGTCATTCATCTATCTTTGACTAACCTAGTCTGAGTCTCTTTTCCCTATTAGTCATTTGTCTCATTGAGCTTTCAGTTTAGAGGTAGAGTTGTTAGTTAACTGTAGTTACAGAGCCTACAGACAGGTAAACATTTTAGATCTTCTAAACAGCACAAGTCTGAACACTCTTCTGCTTGTCTAATGATGAGAACATCTATATTCCTGAATAAGGACTATAAACAAAACTTTAATCATCCATTTGACAACATGTCACAGCATACCTACGATGCATTTCAAACACACCGTATACTTTGGATCTATACTTGAAAAGACAGAATAGTCACAGCATAAGAAAATGAGCTCTCCCTCATGAGACCAAGGCTCAGCCTGGGGACCTGGCCCTGGGAACCAGGGTCCAGCGCTGGCTACTCATCAGCTTCCTACCTGGATGGTGGTGTTGCCTCCTTCCAGGAGCGCGATGGCCAGGAGAATACTTTCGTGGAATACTCGGTCACTGGAGGCATTCATTATGAGATCGATGACCAGATTGGAGGCTCCCTCCTTGTCGAGGTGACACTGAACCTCGGCCAGGCTCATCTCACCCCTGCTTGTGGAGCTGGATCCAGGACCTCCCCCTGGAAAGGCAGAACATTACTCTTATTAAGACACTGAGAGCTACTAGAGATTTGCATATTCACTAAGAGCCAATCTTCAATGCTCTAAATGGTAGGTGTTTGTCTCAGGACACCTAAACTTGTAAGTGGCAAAAATGGTACTGAATTCAGGCAGGCAAGATGAAGGAAAATGGATACACTTTCATCAAGTGACCCCAAACCATTCAGCCAATACAGTATCTTAAAATATGATGACTTGGGGCATAATTACTAAGAATTGGTTTAAGAGTCAAATCAAGGGGCTGGAGAGATGGCTCAGTGGTTAAGAGCATTGACTGATCTAACGAAGGTTCTGAGTTCAAATCCCAGCAACCACATGGTAGCTCACAACCATCCATAATAAGATCTGATACCCTCTTCTGGAGTATCTGTAAGATAGCTACAGTGTACTTATATATAATAAATAAATCTTAAAAAAATAATTTAAAAAGAGCGTCACATCAAAAAGAAACATCTCTTAAGACTCCTCCTCAAAAAGCTTTACGTAAAACAATCACCACCAGCCAGCCTTCTTTCTAAGGAACTCATTCTTTGACACCATTCATTCATTCAACAAGTATTAAGGTAGTGCTTGGCATGAAGACAAGAGGTGGGGGTGGGGGAGGGGTGAACAAACAAAGTCCCCCTCTTCACAGCTCTTCAGACAAGATGAATCAGTTAAGAAGAAAGGGCCCATGACACTCACTGGGATGGTTTCTCATTATTTTGGGAACGTTCATATTTAAGAACACATCTTCAATTATTATTAGCAATAACTGAAACAATAAGACGTAGAATAGCGGACTGATTAACTTCAGAATGCAAAACACCATCTATCACCCCTTCCCTCCAGAGCTCAACAGTACTGCTGCTCTTACCGCGGCCCTAATACCTGTACACCATCCGCCAGAGCTGTAAGGCAGCCCATATGGACGTATCTCCCCATTGAGATACCTTCCAGACTCCTCAAAAACCCACCTCAGATAATACAGAGAAACAGTTTTGCACTGTCAAATGAGAAATGGTTCTGCGAGAATCATGGGCTATTTAGGGTGTGAAAAGCTGAGTTTCATCTCTGGAGTGACCAAGAATTACACCATCGGTGAGGTCTGCAAAACTCTTTCAATGGACAAACTTCAAGTTTTCATTGGTGGGAAGCCAGACACCCTACCCATGAGGTGTTAGGATAAATACATTAAATACTAGAATTATAAAGAAAAATTAGATATATTTTATGTGTATGAAGGTTTTACCTGCGTGTACTACTTAAGTGTACCACAAGAATGCCTTGTGCCTTAAGGTGTTTGAAGATTATATTGGATCCCCTGGAATGAAGTTACAGATGGCTGTGATCCACCATGAATGTTAGGAACTAAATAAATATGGGTTCCTCTACCTGTGTGATAAGTACTTTTAATTACAGAGCCATCTCGTTCACCCAAACAATATGTTTTTTTATGTTTTGTGTGGAACTTTCTAAGGATCTGATCCTGCTACACAATACCACAACTCCAAAATTATCTCTCAACAACTTACTTTTGTGTCTTGAGCACATATACATATATGTATATATGGTTTGAACTTTATGTGTGTGTGGGGGGGGGTGGTTTGGAACAGACTTTTGTTTTTCTGTTAAACTGTCTTGAAAATAGTAATTGTCATCTAAAGGGGTAGCTTGAAGAGTGTTTGGAAAAGCCCTCAGAGCATTCAGCAGGCACATAATAAATGCTCCTTTCAACATCTTGGCTGCCATCATCCTCATCAGTTTATGGGTAAGCACAACTCCTAATGAGCACAAGACAAGAGACAGTGAAATCTAGCTTCCCACATCACCGAAGTATCACCAACAGGGTCACAGTGTGGGAAAGAGGGGCAAAGGATGTATGCAAAACATACATGAATGGAAACGCTATTGTATAGGGAACCGTGTTCAACACAGATGGTTCATTAAAGACAAAAGAAGTAACAACAACAAAGAGAAACAAATACAAAAACAAAGAAAACCAAAAAACTTCCAATACCACTACATCTAAGTTTCAACTTGTCAAGCAAAAGCAGATAGCTACTTGTGACATGGCCGGTTCACTCAGGATGCTCACAGCACGGTACAAAGCCTACCTCCTCCCCCAGGCTTGCTGGGTCCTCCTGGTGACAGTGGGCCATTGCCAAAGCTGGTAAGGCTCTCTCTTCTTCCTGAAGGTCTGATGTTTCCATAGTAACGGTTGACCAAAATTTGCCGGAGTGCCTCACCCTAATTCAAATAGGATAATGAAATCAGATCTCAAATTTAAAGCATAATTGAGTGATTAATATTTAAACTGAAGAAAAAAAACCCACATATGTACACGGGGACATTCAGGTATATTTGACCGAGTTTCACTCAGTGAAAAAAAAAAGATTAAATAAAAAGCACTTAAGAAACTTTAAAGTCAACTTCCAATATTTTCTCAGGGAACAGAACATGGTTTATTTTTATTTTCAAGAACTGGTGGCAATCTACACTATTAAATTCTGAAGTACCCTCTCACACGACGATAAAGACAGAAAAGTAAAAAACAAATGAAAAGCCCTTTGGGTTAAGCTGATAAAATCTGGGCAAACTGCAAATTTTACAGGTCAGCTTCCACATAGCAGTATATATATATATGAAAATGCTACCTAAGCCAGGTTTATTCCTGAGGATGTGAAGAAGGGGAACAGTATTTGAGGCAGTGTCTTGCAGAAGGGTGGCTTTAATATCAGTAGCCAAGGATTATCTTGAATTCTGGGTCCTTCCGTCTACGTCCCAAGTGCTGGGGTTAAAGACGTGTGACAAGATGACTGGCCCGAGAAGATAATAAGATCTTACAGTAAAAGTGTAAGCTGATGACAGTTGACTGCAATCCTTTCTTACAAAGATGGCTTATGGGGTCATGCGGTGAGGTCAGAGGAATGATATAGGAAATGGGCAATGGATCAAAACCTGTGGGGCGTGACCCCTTTGGGGGTCGAGTGACCCTTTCACAGGGTCACCTAAGACCATTGGAAAACACAGATGCTTACATTACGATTCATAATCGCAGTCGTAGCAACATTACGGTTATGAAGCAGCAACGGAAATAATTTTATGGTTGGGGGGGTCACACAGCATGAGGAACCATATTGAGAGGTTGCGTTAGGAATGTTGAGAAATGCTAGGTAAGTGAGAGATTTCAAATATGTTGATCAAAAGTAAGCATTATGGACGAAACAACACCATGATTTGCTTTAAAAAAATAACACAAGAGAAAGAGAAATAAGGAAGAGACAGAAGAGGTAAGAATGGGCAGGTGTTGATAGCTGAAGTTGAGTTATCGATAGTTTCCCAAACTCTTCCTATTTCTTTAATACGGATTTCAACGTTTTCCTAATGAAAACCTTAAAAAATATAATTATCAACAAAACCCCGCAGAGTGGACATAATGACCCTTACACTCTGACTTGTTCTGTTACACTAGGATGCACGCAGCATCCAGGGGTCAGCGCATCGTCAGCTCTGACACCTTTCCCATCCCAATCCTAAGGGAGCCCTGGACCACCAACTGTACATTTCCCAGGACTGTTTCCTAGGGGCAAAAGTAGTAAGGCCTGGAGTCCCTCCAGGGCAGCGAGAGAGGCGTGGGGAGTCTAGCGAGAGAGGGAGGTGCTGAGAAGTAGCAGGTCTCTAAAATAGTCAAGAGTTCTGAGGAAACCTGGAACTGAAGCATGAGTCAGTAGAATTTAAAGTGATTTGTTAAGAAGTGCTGAGAATAGGTCTGGGACTGGGGGGAGGGTTGTGAAACAAGCTGGAGGAGGGAACAAATGAGGGGGTGTCCTGAGAGAAGAAGGCAACCAGGGAAGAAAGGGAAAAGGCGGAAGTCTGGGTCCTGCCAACTGGAAAAGTCTATCAATCACCAGGGCTATGCTGCCACGTTTATCGCCTTTGTTAATTTATCCCAGAGCCCACAGGGACAAACATGGATGGAGTAAACCAAGAGATGAGACGGGAAGGTGCTAGAAGCCGGGTGCTGATTTTTACATGAATGTTCAGGAAATGGGGGGGAGGAGGAGGCAAAACCCTCAATTTTCCCTTCTCTATCCCCCTCCCCACAAATGGGAGAACATTTTCTACTGTCTGCTTATGAAACTCATTTCCCACCTGGACCACCAGAAAGTCCATAATGCCAAGACAGTTTCCAAGCAAGGAAGCCACTTGCAGTGTTTAAAGTACTTTCAAAATGAAAAGCCTTGCTAGGGAGAAACAGTTCCGGTACATGGTCATTTCGTGGCACAGAAAACCCCATCTCGATGTAAAGATGCAGCTTGACTGCTGTTCTATCCCAGGGGCTTGGACAAGCCAATCAGCATTCCCCGAAGCTGTCACTGGGAATCTGGAAACTTAAAAGCTGACTTCAGGGGAAAACAAATTTGAAAGAAATATCTGAGAAGAAAGAAATGGAGAAGACGGGTTATCTCAGAGTTGAATGAAAGATTAAATATAACCCCTGTTTAAAGAGAGCCGGAAGCAAGTATGCTACCAGTTTGAGTGGGAACAGAGTCTGAGGGAGGGCAGAGCCTTAGCCAAGGCTTAGAAGCCTCTGACTAGATCCCCTCACAGCTGTGAAGAAACCTCTGTTCTGCCTCCATGCTTTCAGCCCATCTTTGTCACCATCAAGAGAAGAGTCAGGAAGACAGCTGAGATGGGTGGTCAAATCAAAAGATGAGTGATGGGAGGCAGTCAGCGAATGCGCACGCCTGACCTTTACACAGCAATTCTACCTTGGCGGGGGACTCCGGCTTTCAGCCCCCAGACTTGTTTTCTTTCCAACTCTTGATTTGGGGGTTGGGGGCAGCAGCACTGGGATCTGTTTGCCATCACTCAGGCAGGAGGTGAAGAAGGGAATATGTGGGCTCTGCACAGGAAGTCAGTGTTTATGCAGCCCGGATGCCCAAGTGATACAGAGGGACTGCACATTTGCATTCTGCCTCTCCTCGACAGAAAAACCCTAGCAGTTACCATAGCAACAGATGCATCAAATGGTACATTTTCCCCCATAATATCATGAAATGTGCTCATTATTGGGGGAGGCTGTAGAACACATTCCACCCACAAACTTTCCCCATTCTTACTATATGATTTGTGGTATATATTAATCTCTCATCAGTATGTGTGTGTGTGTGTGTGTGTGTGTGTGTGTGCGCGCGCGCGCATGTGTGTGTGCGCACATGCACACACAGAGAAATGTAAATATATAGAAACAGAACAGGTAGGAATTGTTTTGACTTATTCTTAAATAATATATTAAAGTTGTTTTGTTTTTCTGTATAGAACAAAGACAGGATTCTGGATAAAAGGGGACAGGAGAGGAACATGAATTAACATTATTAAAAGTTATGTAAATCTCTAGTGTTTTTCTGAGCCACTGTTTTAATTTAGGCAACGGTAAAATCTTCAGAGAAAAGCCTTCCTAATCATCTTGGTTGGAATTACTCAACATCGAGTGCTAAGCTGTCAGCTGTGTACCAGGCTACAGCATCTGATTGCAAAGGAGAAAACAGAGATTCCCCAGTACTGTCACTTTGGCTTTGGCACCGAGCTGTAGGAGTATAGTTTTTTCCTCCTTCCTGCCTTCCCTCCTTGCATCTAGAGCATGAAAACAAATACCAGATATTTGTCCTCAGGTAAGAAATTCTACACATGGTAAGTATTACCTAGGATTGAGAGAAACAAAGCTTCAAAGGAAGTTTCATTTGTAGTAAGTGTCATGTTAAACAATGACAATGGACACACATCAGTCCTGAGCTCCTGTCCTGCTGATCTTCTGATGAGCTGAGGGGATACAGCTATGTGCTGAGCAAGGTACCATCGCTTCCAAAAGGGATGGAGGCGGCCTTTTGGGTTTCCTGGTTCCAACAACTAAAAGAGCTTGTGCTTTAGGCAAGATCACCTGTTAGACCTTGAGTCTCTCATGTCTTAACACTTACAACAGCACCTGAATTAAAACAAACAAACAAACAGAAAAGAAAAAGAAAAAAAACAAACCACTCCCTTTTCTTAACCTTACTGTCTACAAAATCCGCTCAAGGATTTCAAACTGCTAGGTTAACTACAATGTGAAACTCTCAAACACGTCAGCCACTGGGTCTAGCACTTTAGGTGCATGGCTCAGTGTTACAGTAATAAGGAATAGAGACTAGTTTCATTCCCATGGTATAGTGGAAGAAACCAAGGCAAAGAGCCATGAAATAACATACAAATTAGACAGTTAATACCTAGCAAAGGAGAACTGTATCTGCTTCTAGTACCAACGATTTGTTGTTGTTTGATGCTGAGTTCCTTTAGAAGCTTAAGGCATGAAGGATGGCTGGGTACCTTTGCTGGCTGCTTTCAAGATATAGAATAATTCTTCACTAGTTGGCAAAAACCCAGAAAGGATGTGAATGTAATGTGCCCCTAGTCAGTGAGCTGCAGGGGATACAGTCTGTTAGAGGGACACTATGTTCCACATTTGGTCTAAATGCAAAGGTCATATAAACTATTCTTCAGCTGGAGAAATCACAAAACTTACTTCTCTATCAAGGCAGGAAAACAGAATAAAATCTGAGAGACAGAGGGACAAGGGAGGGGTTGGGGATGTGAACAGGGTGTAGGTATCTTACCCATTTATCTCAGAAATAAAATCTCCATGACACAAATGACCAGAATCCCATGACAGCCTTTACAAAGACTGTTTAGTTTCTAACCCTGTGACCTTGAGCAATATGTTAAACCTTTGAGGTTCAACTTTCCTAACCTGTGGCATGGGGGTAAAGGCCCTGCCATTGGAGAGCATACATTCTGTTCAAGACTGACACAGGGGCATATATATAAAAGTGTTACACAATACTGTATAAGTTCTCAGAAAACCAAGATGCCCAGCTTCTCTAGAAAAGTTCACGTGTGAGTGTGTGTGTGTGTGTGTGTGTGTGTGTGTGAGAGAGAGAGAGAGAGAGAGAGAGAGAGAGAGAGAGAGAGAGAGAGATATTGATTCTAGAAAATTCTTTGACAACACACAGCCAGCATTATAAAAAAGTATCAATCCTTTGTCCTAGGTGCATTCTTCTTCTAAGAATCTAAATGCAAACATACATTTATTTTGTTCCTTCTCAAAAGACAGAAAATTACAAACTCCTTCCTAATTTGGGGGAGCTTTATTTGACTGCTACTGTTCAAAGACTTATTTACTCTTGCCCACCAAAGGCTGAGATGTAACGTTAAATAACAATAACCAACTATGAAAGCTGTGCACCTACTTAATAATCCAATGACAAGAATTTACATGTGTTTGTTGGGACATACACTCGCACAAGTAAAAAAATTAGCACTCTCACAGCTGGGCAGTGTAATTGTGATCTACCGACATTGTCCTTTTGTGTTTACTGTGAGCGTGCTCTAAGGTTCACTCGTCACTACAGAAGCACAAAGCTTTCCCATCACCTATTTCAAAAACCGTCTCAGGGCAGGAGAGAGTGAGGCGCTCCCTTGGATGTTATTTGCACCTTGGTTGTACAGAGTTCTGCTCAGGTAGATACCAGAACTGCCTGTTAGCTTCACCACTATACAGGGGACGATTGGTCCTAAGCCAGTTCATATTTGAACAGTATCAACCCCAACAGAAGCTGTCCTTAAATCACATTGTGTGGCTGAGGGGGGAGTTACAACCATTAGCTCCCAACCCGAGAGACTCAAGGCTACATACCCTTTTATGGTCTTCCAGTTGCCTCAGGGGTGGACTTGGTTCGAGCTCCTGCTAAGCATGCAGAAATTCCATTTTAAGTGTGGCACTAAGGAGACACTACCATCTTCAGCATCAGTCACAAACAAAATACATTGTGAGCTCATATACAGTCAGGGTTACATAAAAGAATTGTCTTGTTTTGTAGTTTCCCCCAAGGTATGAATACTTTAAGATTCTGTTTACTGATCATCCCAGTCCTTCCTCCCACCACACTGTTTCAAATGAGTTTGGGGCCAATTGTTTGTTTGGTTTTTTTCCCCAAAGATTATGAATGGTAGTTCTATAGGATATGCTGTTATATTAACCCAAAAGTGGCTGTAAAGCAAGACTCAACTGAGCAGCTCCTTACGATTCATGCATGCAGCACTGAACGGCACATGCGTAAGGACATCGAAACATACAGCATGGGTCAGACACATACATGAGAACACAGCTCTCCCTCCCTAAGCCACCAGTAGATGGGTATTCTAATCAAAACTGCAATGGGGAGCTCTGATGAGAATATGACGGGCTCATCACTGGGAAACATCCCCGCTGCACCACGGGGCTCTATCATTTGCGTCTGATTTTTCTCACTTCCGATAGACTTCTCTCCGATGAGGCACCTTTCATTTCAGCTTGAACTTGGGCAATTTATCAATGGCATCAGGCAGCAAGCTTCCACGCCTGGAAACTCGACTGCCCTTACAGTTTCTCTGATCTTACCCACTTGAATTGACTCTAGTCCTTTTTTCAGCCAACGTAGCCAGTGACTGTGAAGGGTGGAGCAGAAACACTGCCTTGTGCAACATTCTTAGTGGTTTCTATGAGAACTAGAGATTCTTGTCTAGACTTTCAAAAGTGGGTGATCTTTGCACAGGATCGGAAGTCAATGCTGTACAACAGCAGAACGATCTTAACACTCCAGATTTTCTCATGTCCAGACCGAAAAGGGTTAAGAGTGAAGCCCTCCAGTGGGGCATCCTCTCACTTGGAGCTTGCTTAGTCTAGCTCCCCCTTCAGAGGACGTTCTATGCACGAAAGCAGCAGCAGATCAGTCCCCAGCCTGCTGGAGTCTTCCCTCCCCTGCCCAACACCAGAATGAATGGCTCATCAAGACAATGTGCACACTGGACTGGGACAACTCAGAAGCACCCATATTTGCTGTATTTGCAAATACAGGTGGGCAACACACCTCTGTGGAGTTCTCAGCTTCCGGGGCCTGTGGCAGCTAATTGGGAGTAAAATGAAGCTTGTTAGTCATGACATTTGCATTTTATAGACAACAGAGAAGTCTGCAGACCAACACAGAAGGACGAAAACACAGAGAGAAAGATCACAGATAGGGATTTCACTGAATCACCCGTTAATGTGGGGTCGAGCTGTTGACGGGACCAACCATTTGATGTTTAAAGTCAATGGATATGGTGGGGAAGATGACTGATAAAAGATACAGGTTTAAAATTAGAAAATAAAATAACATCACTGTGATGATTATAATTTTGTTACTGTCAACGTGACTAGATTGCAGATCACCCAGGAGATATACTTCTGGATGTCTGGGAAGGCAAACGTTTCCAGGTTTACCTGAGAAGACCTGCCCTAGTTCTGAGTGGGACCATCCCATAGGTTGGGATCTCAAACGGAGTAAACGGAGAAAGGAAGAAGTCAGCTAAACCCCAGCATTCACCTCCTCTACTTCTGAACCATGGTACAATGTGACCAATTTCTTCTGGGCCACGGTGGGATGTAAACTGTGAGCCCAGATAAACCTTTTCCACTCTAAGCTTCTTTAGGCAGGTATTGTGTTACACAATAGGAAAACTGAAAGGATAACTCAGCAAGAAGGAGAGCCACAGGTTATGGGTATCTTACTGGGCAATGAGAAGGGTCGTGCTACTGTGCAACATTCTTAGTGGTTTACGGTGGCAGGAACAGAACCTTGGAGAGGCACAGCGATAGACCAAGGGGACAGAGAGCAGCACTGCTTGGGCCTGCCAAGGTTCCTCACTGCCACTCCCCTGGGACCAATACCTCCTATGGATTTACACTTTCTCCTGTCTCTGCCACTCCATGTTCCATCCTGCAGTGGACAGCTTTGTCTGTGGCTTATCCAATGGCATATCCTCTTTTACAACCTCTGAGACAAGATGATTTTCTGCATTTTGAGCATGACTTTTAACCTTAAGGTTCCCCTAGGGGTGTCACAGATAGGTTTCTTGGGATCATTCCTGCCATACTATATAAACACCCCAAACTCTACTTTAAAATTCCTACCCCATGGAGGAAGACAGAGACCATGGGGGCAGGCACTCATGTGTGTGTGTGTGTGTGTGTGTGTGTGTGTGTGTGTGTAAAGAGATAGCTCAAAAAGGGTGTGGCTAGAAGTTTCCTGCTCCATAAGAAGATAGTGCCACGGGTCTGGCCAAAGAGCATGTGAACAATGTCAGATATAACTGGCAGGTCTTTTGTGGGCTGCCCTAGATCCAAGTCATGCTCCTGCGGCATGGCTGAGAGGTGCAAGGTACAGTCTGAAGCCAAGGAATGAAGCCAAGCCTCATGCTGTAACCATATGACCTTGGCCTCTGCTGCTGCTCACTGACACTGCGTCGTGTACCTCTCCTTAGGCCAGCAGGTGGCTGTGCAGTAGCAAGCCAGTCCTGAAGACCGAACCTGTGAGACTCGGGGTGGGTGTGGAGCTCCAGTGCCTTGCAAGGCAACCACTTTACCGGATCACCACTGTGGACAAAATTCCCTTGATAGAAAGCTGTTATCGCGTAATCTTAAAAATTGTCTTTTACTTCCCAACAGGTAAAATGCAAGAGCAATGAGAGCAAACTGTTTGAGCAGGGGTGGAGAGGAACTTGTGGTAGGCTGATCAGTCAGGTCTGGACAGAGCGCCTACCATATGGAGCCCAATGCTACCTCTTCCGGGGAGAGAAAGTCAGCGCGAAGCACAGCAAGGAAAATAAAATCAGAGCTGAGGTGTGTGGACTGTCAAAGTGGTAGACATCAGAACACGGTCCTCTCATGGTTGGTCTGCCTCCTGCTTTAGACTGAAAACCAAAACCAAAACAAAACCCTGTGTGGACAGTTTTGCTTTCTGTCCTCGATACAAAATGGACACATAAGAAGCAGAGTGAAAGCGCCTATGCATGCTAGACCCGCCAGAGACAGCGATGAAAGTATTGTCTTCTACCATGTGTGTTGGCCACACTCCCATGGGCATGTCCTTTAGGTGCATTCTATATGATAACAACAAAAGGATTACAGCAGGGATTTCCTGCAGGAACCCAAGCAGCTATTCTTAGTCCCTTGCCAAAAACCAAAGCAAAGGGAAATGAAGGAGACGAAGCCGGACCTGGTGTATTGCCTTTTTGTTTGTTTAATTCTTTACTCTGCCTCAGTTCTCTTTGCCCAGAGAAGCATATTCGATTCTGCAGACACCATCAGATGTACAGTATTTATTTCTTAATGTGAGATCCAGGATTCTCCATGGTACTACCATGGAACTTCACACTGGATTTTCTCCCTAGATGACTGCTGTGCTTGTTGTAAAGTAAGTCTGATTTTTAAAATAAAATATAAGCCAATTAACTATTTTTTTTTTCAGTTTTTCCCTGAAAGTCCTATGAAGCTTTTTTGGACCCTGGAGGATACTTTGAGGCCTCATGAATTAGTATTCAGAAGGATGAGTTTTAGCTTATTTTTACCGGTGGATTACTACAGTCAAGCGAGAGCACTGGCTGGTGTCATGTGACGAGGCCTTCTGGGACACCTTTTTGGTCACCAGAGAACCTCCTCGGGCTTCCACCTTCTCACGTGTTCACAGAAACAGGAGCTGATCCCTTCCAGCTAAAGTATCACATAATGAATAGTCTACTGACAGTAAACTTCATTTTTAAAAGTCTAACAGTAAAGTTCTACTTGATTTTGGATGTGGCAGAGACCTGACCAAACCAGGAGTATAATTATGAACAACAAGCAACTGCCTGCACCTTCTTCATCTCCAGCAGCACTTCCTTCCCCAGTGAATGATGTCACGGTTCCTTGGGGGATAAATCTGCTTAAGGATGTAGGCTGCAATTCTGATAAGCATAAAAGCAAAGTACGCATGTCCCAAGAATAGCTATGCAAATGTAAGATATGATACCAATATAAGTAAGAGTAGGCTTTGATAAATAAATTAGTTTTTCAGAAGTTAAATTATTACTACTACTACTATTATTATTGATTACTTTACTTGAATGGTGATGTTGCAGTGAACATTTTAAGGAATAACATTTTTAAGATCTACATATTCTAGGTCTTATTTCTCCCTCATAGTACATGCTGCCGACATCTCTAATCACAGCTGGCTGGTGGGTGATTAATTAACACATCTAGTTATGAATTTGAAAACCGAGTATTGCCCCAGCCTGCTTCATCGTATTGATCCTTTGGTTAAAAGTTTTCCCAGAACTTTCAAAGATGCTTAGCAAAACATAATTTACTAGAAACAAAGATTCAAATGAGTAACAGACATTTAAGGGTAATTTAAACGGTAACTCAAGTTTCTGAGCCCTCAATGTCCTTGCTGGATGAGGTCAATAATCAAGGTATTATAAATGTGATGTCAATCAAGTATGTAATATGTGCATAGAAGGTGCTCATGTGCTTGCTTTATATATACAAGGTACCCAATTTTTTATGGAGGGATGCACATCTGTTATCATGCTTTGAACTTCTTAAAAGATATCCATACACATTCTAGGTTATTTTTGGTGTTTGCGAGTCAGCACTCCTCCTACACCTGTCTCTCTCTCTCTCTATCCTGTCCGTTTACATGTGTCTGTTACAGGACTAGCATACAGTGTGGCCTGGGAGACTTTGCTTCCTATCTGGCCCCTGGGCATCCACCATTTTCTGTTCAATATAATGTCCACATATGGACGATCTTGGCAGAAGTTGAACACAAGTCAAGACATGTATGATAGGTTGATATATCAGTACATCAAAAATAATTTATCATTTCTGGTCCCCTAAATCAGCACTCAGATGCTTTTTAATCTACTTATAACCTGGGGAGAAGGAAACAAAATAAGAATGAATGGGCTTGCAAGCACATTAGCCAGGGTTCATCTTTTATCAGCCTCTGAAACCCCTTCATTAAGAGAAAGGGATGATTTAAAGAAAACCGAACCAGAGATGGAAGTTTTTTTTTTGGGGGGGGGGTTTGCAATTATAAGAACAATTTTAAATATTCACATCTACAAATACAATTCTCTTTTTAACTGCATTTTCTTTTAGAAACAAAGATAGGTCAAAAATTAAATGGCTCCACCCATGCACTCTGATGCATATCTTACAGAGAGGCTTCACCAGAACTCAATAGTGCGGTCCCTTATTTAAAAATGCAACATGGCTTGATGCAATCACACAACTTCAGTCATTCTGGAATAATCTCAGAAACAATGGCAAAGGGAGTCCTAAGATGCGAAAAGGCCCTGGGCAGCCTCCGCAGTGGCTTCTGTGTGCTGACAGCGGAGCTCACTCTGCGGTTGCCACTGTCTTAACAGTAAACAGTCCTGCTGCACTTATTGGCAATTACTGCTGAAGGTCGCACCTCAGCAGTGAGCTTAAATTCCAGGAAAAAAGAAAGGTCTTATGTAACGGCTGCCTGAGTGTTGGCAGGTGCCCAACTCAGCAGTTCGCAGCAATGTAAGAAAGTAGGGCGCCTCCGCTGGGGTCGGACGTCGTGAGCGCGCCCCCTGAAGGTGAAAACTCACAATTCCTAAGCTTCTGTCTGCAACCCCCACCCCCAACCTTCACACATCCTGAATATTACAGTTTTCTGTCTGTGGCATCACTAACTTGTAGGAGGAGCTTAAGGGGAAAGAAGTTAAGGTCACAAAAAAAAAAAAAACAAAAAACCAAAACACCCCAATAAATAAATAAAATAAAATAAAAACAAAATCAGGCTACAGCTTCCCTTGGGTGACAAGGATATCTGATTTTTTTGTTTTTTTTTGTTTTTTTAATTTTTCAGTACAGGAAAGTAAAGTTGCAGTTGCCCACTGTCACCAGAGTGACAGTAATTCAGTGAGGATCTCATCTGAAGCGAAGAGGAATGGGCATGTCAGGTGAACTACAGCATACTTTTAAAACACACAATTTATTTTCAAGAACAAAAATGAGGAAACCCAGGTGGACTCATCCACTACTGCTGCCTAAACCCCAAGTAGGTTCTCAAAAGGCATGGCACTTCCTAGTTTAGAAAAATGGGCCCTGCCTTGAGGTTCCCCATTGCCTTCTTGCCTTGACCTTCTGACACAGTGAGACATCCCCATGTCATATTTCCCCACAATTCCATGTATTTCTATCATGTTGCATGACAGGCTGGGGTAAATTTTCCATTAATTTGCATGGTGTGTAGCAAAATCTCCAGCGGGGCAGATACTATGTTTTGAGGGGCACACTGTATCCAACCCTTAACACAGTACCTGGAACCTAACAGATGTTTACAGTGATAGAAATCAGTATCTTTAACATCAGCTGATGTCCATGTATGGCCAGTGAGGAAGCTTTCTTTATCTTGATCTTTTTATCTGCGGCTCCCCTCTGCATAGTTACCCCTGGCAACTGTCAGAACCATAGGATACCAATACCCTGTCTGTGATCCCACAGGCTAGTGGCTGTGGCCCTTCTGATAACTGACTGGCCTTTATCATCCGCCTAAGATTTGGGGGGATGCATACTCCCAAGCACACAAATCTAACAATCCATCAAGCTTGACATGGTGTAGGTAGTTTTTTTATCCCCTCCCCCACCCCCCACCCCCCGCCTGCCCAGTGAACCGGATCAAGTCAGGGGTAAAGATAGAGACTGCCTCTTTCTTGCCAAGAAGCAAACACAAACACTAACACCCTCCTGTGCCTGGTGTCAAATAAAATTTTATTCTAGGAGGCATGTGGGAAGGGCCTGTACATTCGTGCTCTTTATGAGAAGTCTATGCTTTTGCCCTTATTTTATCGTCTTGCCCAAGGTTCTGATGCACATGCAGGAGGTCTTTTCCTTTCTCCTAAGTCGTTTGCAGCACGTATTCCCGAGACACTCAACTGTCCTTATCATCATCAAAAGGCAGTGATTCTTCCGCAATGAGAAAATTGAGGGACCAGACATGCTTAGTATTTCCCCCACTGCCACCACCATCATCATTCAGGACAGAAGCCTTCAGTGTTAGGTGTGAGGCTCTTCCCTACCCTGATCCTTTGCTGGCAGAAGCTCTCATTAAACTTCTGTAGAAGCTCAGCTGTGGACTACGGCTTCCATAAGCACACACTGGTAGAAGGCTGGGTGTGGGGGGATAACACCACAGGAGCTGTGGTAGTTTCCAGAATGGGCTGATAATAAAAGCCAATCAGTCACCTCTGATAAGAGGGCCAGAGCCAATAGCCTAAGGGACCAGGGACAGGGTGTTGGTGTCCCAGGGTTCTGACGGTTGCCAGGGGTAACTACGCAGAGGGGAGCCACAGTTGCTTCCTCAGGGAATTTTCAAAGAATCTAAGCGCCTGCCAGAACATTCTTCTTTTATAAACAGACAGTATTCTATTTCCTAGAGTATAATTATAAACACACCTGCTCCAACTGTGGAATCTTTCCATAAGCAAGCAATAAACTCCCAGCCAGGAGAACGAAGTAGTATCCTGAGCAAGCAAACACATCAACTGATTTACTATGGTGCAAACGGTGTATTAATAATGCTACAACGACCACGGTGAGGGAGGGTTTTCTTTCCCTGACTTAATCTGTACCTAAGCAAATAGAAATTCAACCTCAATAGCCTAGGGTGAGAAGTTTAAAGGGAGGCATTTATAACTCTAGGTAGAAACAAGAGTATTGAAGGGTGTCAGCATACTAAGTTCAGTCCAGGACATTCTAAGCATAGAAATAATTAAGAAATGGGAAAGCTACATAAGAAGTAAGGGAAAATGACCGTGCTAAAAGTAATTAACAAAGCTCCAGGGGTCCTCCCCTTCTTTACCCCTCTACCATCCTAGGAAACACATCTGATTAAAGCATAGACCTGTTGTGTCTGATTAAAATAAGGGCAAACATGTTTATATAGAACTCACCTTATAGACCTGTATGGAACTAAAGTAGCCACATGCAAGACCTAGCTCACTGCACGCTATAGCTGTGTAGACAAAGAGTGGCCATTTACCTCTCGGAATGCCATTCCTGAGACAGCTAGTCCAAATTCATAACCACGGGTGTTGCTTCGGGTTATAAGTCTGTGGTGTATGTGAACTTTCCTTAGGTATAGCTAAGCCATTTATTAAGGTTTTTCAACTCTGGTGTATTAAACTAAAGTGAAAAGATACTGGATAACATGCCCATCTGGGAGCTTCATTCCATCCAAAACAAAGAATTAATCAGCTTAATCAAAAAAAAATCAAATCAAATCCTATCCCAGTGCACTCTATTTGTCAGCCAATAAAACCATATAATGTGTACATGTGTGCATATATTCCCTGCAAAAAAATCATTTTTTTCTGATACCCCTTACCAAGTATATATCACAGCCTTAAATCATGAAGGCTGTATTAAAATACACAGAACAAACAAGAGGCAGAAAACAGATCTCCAGTACAAGATCTCATGTATCAATCAGTTTTTAGGATACTACTGTAACTACAAGGTGACAGGTCAGTCCAGGAACCACAGGGTGACATCATTTCTGTGTCTATAGGCAGTTCTTCCAGAAGAAAAACCATGGCTGATGGGGTGGAAGGGCTCAACTAGCACTTTGGGATTCACACTGCCTTGTGAAAATACCTGTGACCCCAGACATGTTTGGGTTACTACATAAGAAGTAAGGGAAAATGACCGTGCTAAAAGTAATTAACAAAGCTCTAGGGGTCCTTGAAGCACAGAAATCATGTGTTAACCTGATTGTTAACACAGAGAACAAGAGAGTAGTGGGCTTGGTGGTTTCTTGCTGTGTTTTAACAACTTCCCAACCATGTCAATCTATTCTCTCTCTTTGGGTTAGGATGTTTAACAGAAAGCAAAATTCCTTTATGTCAGCTGTGAGCTTTAGGCATTAAGTTAGTGACCAGTGTTAACCAGAGATTCAGTTGAGATGAGGGAATGACTGAAACCTATTACAGTTTACAAACTCTTTATCTGGAGGATGGTGGGATATCCAAGGACAAATGATAAATACTCTGGAGAGAAATGCTAACACAGACAGGACCAACCCTGCTCACCCCCAGAAGGCACACTACACAAAGTCAGACGCTAGACGCAGAGACCAGAGGACACAGAACAAGGTTAACTGTAAGGGGATCATGGAGACACCACCGTGGGACATTAAAAACAGAAAACAACAAAATTAGGACCTCGGCATTTTCCAATTCATCAATGGAAATTTGCTGGAAAAGAAGGAGGGGAGAAAAAAAAAGATTTGTTAGGAATGGGAAATACAAGAATGTAAATGTTAGAAAGTTGCAAGTGTATGATTATGTTCAACCCTGGCACCCTTAAGTGCTGATAGGCAGCGGCCATTTGAAGGAGTTTATGCACTGTGGACATGGCCACAGCTTGGAAAGACATTTGCTCTGGAACCAAATACGAAGTATGTGCCATACTTTGTTCACACGATCACTCAAGCACCAAGAAAGTCTTGTACTTGTTTATAAACTAGAAAACTTGAACTGAGTGGGATTGGGCGCCAGTTCCCCCAGGCTACGTTTTTCAGAAGTAGATAGGAAGGGATAGGATAAAAGACTAGAGCACTCTTAACTCATTTGACTGATTTATTGAGGGTTAGGAGCCCAAACCACAGTTGGGCTCAGTCAGATCTGGGGTTAACTTCAGGAGGCAGAGGCTAACAATATCTCAAAACCTGGGATCATGGATGACCGAGAGCTGACATTTGCCCCAGTTGGATTACTAACATGGGTGCAATGGTATCAACTCAATGGGAATTTAAAAAAGAAAAATTACAAGAGAATTAGATCAGTTACACTGGGTTAAGGACAGCTGGCCGATGTGCAGTTCAGTTACATTTCATTCTGAAAAGTGAAGAGTCTTGTCAGAAATGCTAGTAGCCAGAAAGGCCAAAATTCTCCTCATCCAGGAGCTTCAGTGATTAGCAGAGAACTGACAATTGTTAAGAAATAAAACCCCTGGAGTCGCCTGAGGTTGGCTTTCTCTAGAACTAAAGCAGAGATTATTCAGAATGGGAAGTGCAATGTTCAATTCTGAGATATCCTTTTATATTAGTTCCTGGCCTCTGAATCTCTTCTAAAGCTCTTTGACCAATAACATAAAGCTAGGTTAGCTTAATAAAAACTGTGCTGAGAGAGGCCAGTACTTAAGATAACTATGCCATTTTTTTTTCAAAGGGGATCAAGGGGCAGAAGAGTTAAGAGATTCAGAGTGATCTTTACCATTCTTAGCTATAGGGGTGTTAATTTTTTTCTTAGCCATGGATAAGTTTTAATATAGAGTGAAAGCAAACTGTAGTGGGCATTTCATATGCAGGGTGTTTACAGTCCTCGTATCATTCTGAAGTTTGACCTCTTTGAAGATAAAAGGATATGGGAAGCTTCATGCCAAAACATACTTCAATACCATTTTAGCAATCATTTTTCATACATTCTTTATATTTATGTTTAGTATCTGGTTCTCTGCATTCAGGGACAAAACAGGTTGCTTGTTGATTTGTTTGGTTTGTTTTTCCTAAATTCCCTGAGTGCTTGTCATGGCCTGGAGAGGGGTTGAGTGTATTCTCCAGTTCACACACTGGGACATTGAACCTCACTGGTGGGTGACATGCCTTGGTAAGACCTAGGGGGAGGGCCCAAGGTCACACACAGGGTACTGTCCTTATATGGAACTAAAAATCTGATATTTGGATTGGTTTATTTCCTTCTCGTTTAGGTTTGGTTTTGGAGGGGACAGGATCTCATTCTGTAGCCCACGCTTTCTCTACATAGCCCAAGTTGACCTCAGACTCTAGGCAGTTTTCCTTCCTCAGATTCTCTGGTTTTAAGAGGGTGACGGGTATTAGCTACAAGCTGTGCCCTGCGTTAGTTCTCAGGAAAGTTAGCTGTAAAGGCAAGGCACATTCCTCAATCCCCCTTTGGCTTTCTGTTTCAGAATGTGATTTCTCACTTCCTCAACTACTCAAATTAGATCATAACCAGAGAACAAATGAATGGGGCTGCCCAATCCTAGAGTTTAGGCTCCCAAACTGTAAGTTGTAAGTATAACGTATTTATTTATTCTAACTGATTAACTAAGGTAGGTAGTAGGGATTGTGTCTGTTAGGCCGACACTCTACCATAGAGCTACCTCATTTTTATAACACAGCCTCTCGGGTATTTCACTATAGTAACATCACTGTAACAACAATTGTGTTCATCCACTCCCTACCTTTGACACTTCCTAGACTAGCATATTTTGTGGATAGTGAGTTAAACACTCACTAATCACTGTTCTAATATCTATTTAAAACCATATGTCTCTGATGGTCCTGAGGCAACCAGAATTTATAAACTTACCTGCTACCTAATGAAGGCTTCTTTCAATTGGGTATCAAGTCAGAACTGAGATGAACCCTATATGTTCCGCACCTCATGATGCTCCTGTCTTTTATGTAGTAATCATATACCATAATGAAAACAATGTTAAGACCATAGGTAAACTTCAAAACACTTATGTGTAGCTTATCTGCATACTTATATGTTGATGAAAAGCTAGGTAACTGGAGTCAGACTGTAGGTTTAGGTTCATAGGGCCTTGTTCTTAGCTGTATGACTCTAGACAAAATTCTGAACTTTTCAATGTATATCTATGATGATATTTATCTCTGGGGCTGACCTGAGATAAGATAGAAGATAAGATAGAAAACACAAGAGGTTAGTAAACGTTGTATCTGGTAATTTAAAAAGTATAAGTCAGCTTTAGAGAGATGCTGGTATATCTGAATCTATTTGGTAATCCAAGGCATTCTCCTCAATGGTCTTTTCTCCCCCTTTATGAAAGTAGATCCACATGAACACACCAACACTTTTAGAGTAGAATAATAAGGAATTGTTTCAAACTTCTTTCTCATCTGTGACCCTGATAAAGTCCTGAAGTGGAATGAAAAGGCAGAGAGGAGCAAAGGTCCATAAAGCCTCTTTGTCCATGGGGAGGACTAAAGCTTAGAGCAAAGGGTACAGAAATGGCCTGGACTGAAAGATGCAGCATGAGAGAGGCAGAAAGGGTGTGTAGCAGCGTGTGCAAAACTGGTGTTCTAGCCTTGACACCATGGATTTTCCACGTGACCCTGGGCAGATATTTCATGCCAACCCAGGTGCTTCTGCTCAAGGGAGGGTTAATGAGGCAAAGCCTCCTCCAAAGGGCTCCTCTAAGATCTGATTCTGTGGCTACGAAGACTTAAGAAAGGACAGGGAAGAAGGACTGTAGCAAATACCCTTGGGAAGGTGGTAGCCATGACAATATCCCACACAAGGGGCAATCAGCAGGAAAAGTGTGATGAAAACCTGGGAGAGTCCTCAGCACAGGGCCAGGGACAACTTCATTGATACAAACCCAAGCCAACTGGTTTCCTTGAAAAGAAAAGGTTAGTGCTTTGGCTGTGAGTTTTTTTATCCTTGAAAATATTGGCCTGCCTGTGTGTCCTGCTTTTTCAGCACAGCAAGAACAGGTAAGTAACCTGTTGAAATATCATCAAAGAACCTTAGAGAGACAAAGTCATTAACCAGACAAAGCTGTTACCAGACAGAGGGAAGCAGAAACACTTTCATGCTTCCTGCCTGTTTCAAAGTTCTATTATTAATATAAATTGGTAAGTAGCATTTTCAAATAGCCAAAGCACTAGGGCCAGAAGTTTCAAGGATGAATCGCAGGTTCCTAGAGCATCTTCCTCTGTTTTGTGGTCCTTCCCACTCTAATTTACAATGTTCCTAATTTCCTGAAGTGGGGATGAAAGCCCAAGCAATCTGGAAAGAGATGTCAGTCTCTGCACTTGGGCGTGACTAGTTTCTTCACCAGCTACAAAGGAAAGTGAACTGAGGCCCAAGAAACTCTTTTGACCTCTGGACATTTACTCTTTTGCAGCATCTTCCTCTACCTGATATCTGTCAGTCATTCTCTGCCCACTCCACCCCAAGATGCCCTTGGTGTCTCTCTTCCCATCCCTTCTCCTTTCTATCAATTAAAACCAACCCAGGTGCCCATGTGTGTGTATATATGTACGTGTGTGTGTGTGTGTGTGTAGGCAAGTCATCTCATTGTTTCTCACCTGGACTGAGGCACTTTGCATCTACTATTTATAAGCTTCTGCCTATCAGGTTTTGTCCACAAAATCCTTATTTAGTGAACAAGCATTCACCTTTAAATTTACATACTATAAACATTTAGAATGAAGTTTATATATAATTTTGTTTGTTGGGTTGATTTGAGACAGGATTTCATGTATTCCAGGTTTGTCCTGGAACTCTATGCAGTCAAGGATGACCTTGAACTTCGGGTCACCCTGCCTCCATTTCCTTAGTGCCAGGATTACAGGCATGCACCAAGATGTATATGCAACTAGTATCATACAGTGCTAGGGGTGTCGAACCCTGCTTTGTGAATGCCCAGAAAGCATTTTATCAAAAGGGGTGGAGCCTCAGATGGAATGATATTTAAAAGCCTAGCGATCTGGAGACAGTAGAGGGCTATAGTACAATAACGACTACACCTTTCTGTTTTCTCTCTCTCTTTCTTCCTTTCTTTTTTCTTTTTTCCTTTGAGATATGTTTTCTCTGTGTATCACTGGCTGTCCTGGAACTCACTCTGTAGACCATGCTGGTCTCAAACTCAAGAGATCTGCCTGCCTGTGGCTCCCAAGGCCTGAGATTAAAGGTGTGGGTCACCACTCAGCCTTATTTTCTTTTTCTTATCCAGGGAGCTTCATTTGTTAGGTAAGCCACTAGTGAAAGACTTTGCATAGGCTGAAGGGTGAGATTTCAGCAGTCTGTTATAATAATTTGGTTATCACCCTCTTCCAACAGGGAGAGATATGGTTTAATTACCAAGGCTTCTTCCCAGAGCTGACCAGTGAGTTACTGGATATTCTGAAAGGACAATGAGATCAGGTAAAAGTGGCTAGCAATTAGTGGATGTTGTTAATCACCCAGTGAAGGTTGGTGGCATTGAGACTTATGATTAAGATTTCCTGCTGGAGAAAAGAATGAGCACCAGGGCTGTTCTTGTCCTACTGTGACCCAGGTGGGATACATGCCAAATGCGTGCTTTCTCCATCTACCAACAAGTACCAGGTCACAGGAATTGTCCATTTCACAATCTCAATCAGAAGTGGTGACATGCTTGCTTGTCTTCCTTCCAGTTAGAACTAGAGGGAGTTTCTTGAGGTGCTGAAGGGATTGGGAAATACCTATCAGAAAGAGGTAAGTCAGCCCACGGGTGTGCTGAGTGGGAACGTGGTTTCGCAGATCTGAACTGATACACAAGACGCTATGCCTCACTGGGAAGTTCACAACTACTTCCTTGACATTAGGTTATGTGGTGAGGTGTCTATGAGAGACAACTAATAATATTTATGTTTGACTTGCAAGGAAGATAGTCATATGATTCAGCAATAAATAAACTTCCAGCCAGTAACTAAGGGGTTTCCAAACACTCTCAAACCTTAAATTTAATACACAGCTCAATTTGAACCTGAATATAAAATGCAGTACCTTTTCTCCATAGCCTCTGTCTTTGGTCATCATTTCCCTGAGGGTCTGTAAGACTTTAATGCACAGTTTCTCTTCATTCTCCTCTAGCAGCTGCTTGGTATGTTTTATTAGTCTGAATAAGAGAAAACAGGGCGACATTTTGAAACCATCCTCCAGCTAAAGACATGTCACAAGAAACCTGGACTAACTAGTCAGTTAAAGAATAAACATTTAAGAAGGGTTCCTACATTAAATATACTTCAATGCACTCACACATTTAAGAGTCAGTCAGTAGCTATGTCTCACACGCGACACCTGCTGGCGGGGAACAGATTACCAGGCTGACAAGGTAGGAGCTGGACACACACAATGGGAGATTATGGAGTGGAGAAAGCAGACAGAGCCCTACTCATAAGTATGGTTATTTATCCACTGAGGATTGCTGCTAAAATATTCCAGTAGGATATTTTTTAAAACCTCATGAGGATGATGGTTGGGGAAACACACTTTCTGTATCCATAGTCTCATCTTCAGAGGAGCTTCTAGGGCAGAACTCACCTTCAATCTAGACAAACAACTCAGCTCAGTGAAAAATCAAATGGGGAATTTTTTTTTCTTTTTTGGTTGAAGACTACTGTCTTCTTTTTAGTTTATGGCCCACATGGCATAAACCAAGAATCTAAAATCATGTTAGGCAGTGGTAGTGAGATCATTGTAGGTTCAAGACTTTTGAGGGCCTGGAGGGGCATGACATTTTTTTGTACCACACATGGTAGGTGTTTGCTCCCAACATGTTGAGTGGAGAAAAAAACCCCAAACAGGCATGCAATTCAAACGGAAGGGGAAGTCTCAGCAAGTAGCATCTAACAGACAAGTTTGCTTTGTGATGGTCAGAACAGGACATTAGTATCTGACTTGAACCCACAAAGTTAGAAACTGACCAACGGTTCCTCCTCCAGGCACAGGGACTTGGCCTGGTCATTATGGCTACTGACCACGCCAGAAAGGAGGCTGCTTACTTGCAGATGAAACCTCCACTTTCACATTTCCTCCGGGCATCCGTATTCTCAGGAAAAAGCAGTTCTGGTCTGTGTAGAACATCCACGAGCACAGACAGCTCGGCCTGGACCAGGGGCCTGAGTCGGTCCTCCAGGGCAGACACGATGTCCTGGAATGAAAGTGTGCCTTGGTCAGCAGCGCAGGTGGAAGCTGATTGGAGTAGGGTGAGATGCTATCTCTCTCTCTCTAAGCATGTGGTACAGGCTAGGCTGTGTTAGTGCAGCTTTAGTAGTGTCTCCCATTATTTTCAGTTATTAGATACTGTCCAATGGTTACCGGAAGCATTGCCTCCTGATCCAGAAAACAAAGGACAGTCACATCAACCCGTCCTCCACCTCTTCATCTGAGACAGTTTATGCTGTCAGTGCCCATTCTACATATTCATAAGCACAACACACGAAAACAAGTTTAATGGTGTCAAAAGATGTCCGAGGTATGAGCTTAGAGCAGTCAAGCAATAGTATGGGTTCTATGACATGGTTTCAAGGACAATATTCATAACTAAAAGTACATACCAAATCCCACTAACACATTGCCACTGGTTTTCTCTGGGTCAAGCTGGGATTACAGGGATTCTAATATTCTGCTACATAGCTGCTAGTGCTGTCTGCTTCTTAACAATGAGCACAGTTTACAGAATAATCATATAAACATGAGAACACAAATTAATGAACATGCTGTATCAACATGCTAAATACATGTACCCTGATAGCATGATGGTCTTCAAATGCAAAACACACAGCTGTAGGAAAGGAAAACAGAGAGAAGTTGAAAGAGCCACCAACCCAACACGACAAACACCATTTACAGGCAAATGATAGGAAACAGACAAGGAATCATCTTCAAAAGATGCTGCAGCCTGTCCCAAGGCTTGTAGTCTATCCCAAAGCTTGCTGACTCAGAGTTTAACTAGCAGCATGCTGTACCTGAGAAGAGCACAGCACAATGGGATGGGTGTGGGAAGAAACACCTCATTTTAATTTTTTTTCTTTTTTACCTCTTAGGGGTGTAAAGAAAAGGAACTAAAAGATCTCATATAGAAAAACTAAAGTTAAACCACATAAAGATAGTCTTGGTTTATGTTTAAGAGACTCTGTATAATGGTAACATGGCAATAATGTTTAGGACACATAGAGATGCAGAATTAGGTCATTTCTCCTGGTGGGGGAAGGGGTTCCCAACAAGACCATAAGAAGCAGGATGCAGATTCCCTACTTCGTACGGCTTTCATGGGAGTGAAGAGGAAGGTCTCACTAGCTTTCCTAATAGTATGCCTTTGGGGACCACTCTTTCTTCCTCTCCTCTGCCCCCTTTCTCTTCACTCCTTACTGGTCCAGACTCTAATACAACTGAAAGCATTTATGGGAGGTAGAAGCAATTCCTTAACATTCATTAACGTCTGCATGAAGCTGTGCATCTTTTGAGAAGTCTGAATTTTTTACTGAACTTTGTTTGTATTTTCAAATGTATGACATTCAGCATTCAGAGAGTGACAGTGAAAGCAACAGCAACTGAGAGAGAGAGAGAGAGAGAGAGAGTGCGAGAGAGAGCGCAAAGCAATGAGTTGGGGAAGGCGCCAATGTTGAGAGAGTGTTTAGATGAGGATTAATTGCAGAGGTGGTTAGTTGTTAAGAGATGGTCCTTATTACAACTTTTGCTGCACAAGGACAGCGAATGATGAAAGGGACTCGGATAATACATAACTGCAAAATCAGGGTCTTTTAAAGCACCAACAAGTCTTGGTAGCAAGTATGATCTAACTGCGCAGTCTGTTCCATTTCTCAGGATACCTATGAAGTCTAACGAGGCAAGATGCTGCTGTGTTTGCAGATCGCTGTCGTGGACTGCGTAGTCAAGAAAACAGTTTGTTCATGGAGTGTCGAGTCTGTTATTCCTCACCTCTCCCAAAGCACAGAAGGTTGGGAAGCGCTCCTTTAGTTACACAGTTGCATTTGCTTAGGAACGCCTTCTATCATAGGGAAGACTGCAGTCCTTCACTTGGCCCTGTAGCTCTGCTGGCCGTCTAGCCACAAAGGCCGCAGCCACACACCTCATCTGTTCCGAACAACAGCCTTTACACAGGATGCTTCCCACTCTTTGGTTCGTAGACAGGCATCCCTTGTCCCCTACCCTAACCCTAGTCCAGATTAGATTTCCTGTTGCTACTTTAGGTTTACATGTGTACTTAGCTGATTAATGGCCTAGTCTCTTCCAAAACTTGAGGCTCTATGAAAGGGGGAGTAAGGGGCTTTTCTCACTACATATCACCAGTGCCCAGGGCTGATGAATGAATCAGTAAATTTATTTGTCTTTACATAAATTATGCAGCCATACGGTGGCTCAGTTACTTTTCCTAATGATAGTAATTTTTATAATCAGAGCAGTAACCTTAGGCATTGTGAGAGAAGGCCTTGAGTGCTCACTCTGCGATATGCCAGGCACTGTTGAAGGGCTTGTGCTTTCCAATTACAGCAATCACTCTAGTTCTCACATTATTGTAGCTCAGCACTGACGACATCCTTCCCACTGAACAGTGGTTTGAATTTCCCTCCTAAGAAACTGAGTGTACCTCTGAGACTATAGACCAACAGAGGGCAGCAGAACTGATGTCTAGTGACATCTTTAAAGCTAGGGTGATAAAGACGAAACTGCTTTCAAGTGGTCCCTAGAAATGTTTATAGACTTGGCTGTCACAGTGTGAGGAGGCCTACACCACACAGGGACATTCCATGTAGATTTCAGACAATAATTACAGCTAACACTCAGCATCAACTGTCTACCGTGGGCCCCCTTCCGGCAGCCTGTGTTTACCAAATGACTTGGTACTCCTGGCCCCATAACCCTCTTCTGTGTAGCAGAGCTTTATGTTTTATGGCTTCAGAAAATACACTTGTGATAGTCTAATTAAACTCCACTTCTTTCAGCCTCAGACTTTACCTGTAATCTCTCGATGATATTTCGGTAGTCTCTGGAAGCAGCCAGGACAGAGTCTCGACGAGCGGCATTGCGGGCTGATAGCCGCCAGTTCATGGCTGTTTTCTGCACGATGTTGTGGGACTTCAGGAAGAGGTTGTTGACTTGGCTGTCCAGGTCAACAGGAATGGCTATGGCCCGGCTCTTGGCTGCAAAAGGGACAGATGACTCATGAGTCTACAACATTCGGGGAAGCAGGGTACACCCCTCATTGTCCACTGGCAGATTTTTTTTTACGTCTGTAACAGGCAAGCATGTATGGTCTGGTGAAGAGAATGGGAACTCAACTTTTAACCACAAATGTAAACTCTGGGGACACATACCCACAGACACTAAAATGGTTCCAAGCGTTAAAGCTTGGGGAAGACACAGTAACAGCTCAATGCCGGTTTCTTAAGTGAAGGGCTTCTTACAAATGCTCCTGTGTTTGTACATTTTAAGAATTATCCAAACAAGTTGTTTGGCCAAGAAATTGTTTTCCTAAAAGTTACCAATTTTGTCATTCTACAGAACAGCCTACAGAATTGAACTTCTGCTGACCAAGACACAAAACAGCATCTGTGCTGGAGGCTTCTCTCCCCTCCCTAACAAAGGACAATGCCATGCTCTCCCCCTGAGGAAACAGCACTGAAACCTACCTAGCACAGGGCCACTTGAAGCTACTTGGCCAGTACTTGTTTGCAAAGATTGTTGAAGTCATGAGTAACAAGGAAAAACAGAGAAACCGCCCCAGACCAGACTGGGCACATGACAATTGAGTGTGTGACAGGAGTGTGCCCAGCAGAAGAAGGACATTCATGGAGACATTATGAAATCTGAATCAGGCCTAGAGTTTAGCTGGTAGTAATGTATCAGGGCCATTCTCCAGCTTTTGACAAATGTGCACTAGTACTGGAGATGCTGAGAGTGGAGGAAGATGGTGAGGCTTACACAGGAACCCTATTGCATCAGCTTTATAACTCTCCTATAAATCTGGAAGCATTACTAAATATACGTTAAGGAAGCTAAGATGAACATTTCTTGTTTCTGTGTGGGGAATCCTCCCCAAACCAAAGGAACCATTTTCTATCTTCACCACTTCTTCAAAACACTGGAAACAAAGGGTGTGTTCCCTATTGCTCATACCTAACCTTGAAAGGAGCTGCAATGTTCTGAAGGATGCGCTACAGGGCAAACTTTTTTACCCTAATGGGACATATAAGGCACAGGGGAAGAATCAATAGCTAGCCAATAATTTCCTAACAGTTTATTAAGTGGGAAACCCTGGGAGAAAAAAATAATATAAAAAGTAGGGCCCATGGTTCCCACCATGTAAGAAAGTTTGTGTCGTGGCTGACCTATGTAGAACTAAAGGGGACACACAGGACTACAGGTATGGTTTGACTCAGGAGGCCATTCCCAAGAGACACAGGACTGGGTCTGGGAAGTGACTAGGCTCTTCTCATGATGTCTCATAAGCATCAGCTCTGTCCTCTGTTTTTGTTTCCTTGAAGTTCCCAGGACCTATGCAGGGCCTCGAGTAGACTAGGCGAGTTCTCTACCACTGAGCTGGCTTCTAGCTTTCTCCATGTTGTCACTCCTGCTGAGACTGCTGAGCCTTGTAGGCCAATGGCTTCCTCAAATCTGAACCAACTAACTTGTGGGGCAAGGATTTACTCAGACATTTTGGCCCGAATGGCATGTTACATCTCTACAAATTGCTGTCAAGTCTGAAGAAAGCAGAGGGTGATCTAGGCATCCTCAAAGACTAATTTCTCACAACATGCACACACATATACACACTAACATAGGCACACACATGCAATACCTGTCAGAGGAGAATGTAAGAGAACAGAAATAAGGCAGGGCCTAAAAAAACCAAGGCAAGGGGTCCTTACAAATATATCCCATGCCTGCCCAAAGTTACAACACGGAACATAGCATTACCCATATGCTCATCTTCTGGTCACTATGGAAACTTTCCTTCCTATAAACCCCATCCTTTCCCGAGGAACAGCCTTTCTGAGAAGTGTTGAGCTTGCAGCTCGCCAGGATCTGGGGCTCTAGTTCAGTCACAAGACTTCTCATCCGAGGTAGGAAACTTATTCCTTTGAACAGAACTCATGGAAGGTATGAAGGGGGAAAGGTCAGAAGGCTGTTTTTAAGAAGATGGAGAAGTAAAAGAGGAAAAGTGCTTGGCAAGGGCGGAGGGAGAAGGCCAGACAATGGCTGGATAATGGGCACTCAGAGGTTAATATTAACACCGAAATTACCAACCATTTTAAACCAGAAGAAAGAAATTTGAAGTTTCTATGGCAACAAGAAGCCAATTCCCCTGACAATGCTGTACCCGAGAACATTTACAATGATAGTACCACTTCACCTTTTTTTTTGGATAGGGCTGGGGTGTATGTAGTTCAGTGCTAGAGTGCTTGCCTACTATGGAATAGGCCCAGGTTCAACACCTAGCATTGCAGAAAGCCAAGGTGAGGAGGGATAAACAAGTGCCTTTCGAATGACCTTTGAGACAAGAGTCTTGAGGGTTGGAGAGCAAAGAGGGAAAGAGAAGCAGCCATTGCAAGGGATGCAAATGATGTAGATGTACCACTTCGGGGAAAGGGTGCTCCCTGGGATCTTAGGGCTGCTTCCCAGGAAGAAGATTTCTATGTAGCAAAATGCTGCTGGAGTAAACAAACTCGAGCTGTGAATGAGGGACTTCCCAGGGCCTTGAATACCTTGGTGGATGGTCACTTGCCAAGAACTGTCTGACTTTGAACTATGGAATCTTGTTTCCCAAGGCCTTACTGTTTCTTACTGTGCTAGCTTGGGAACAGAGGCTGGGAGTCAAGAGCTCGGCTCTGGGTCTGGCTTTGCAGCCTCCTTCCTTAGGAGAGCTGAGGCTCAGTAGACAGCAGGCAACTCACTCATCCAGTTCCATCCAGACTGAGGGTGCCTTACCGACATCAGAGAGCACACGGATACAGCTCTCCACGGAGGCTTTTTGGCTTGGCATCAACCAGTTGCAGTGGTAAACTCGGAACACACCTTGCAGGAGTTGCACAAAGACAGGTTGGCGAGTCTGTAAGAAAGAGAGGTGAGGTGAAGAAGACTATGCAGACGAACACTGATGGCCTGACGAGAAACAGATGCTGTCTTGAATCCTGCACATCTTAGTGGGAGGAGAACAGAAGGGTCAGGGGCTGGGTCCCAGAATACGTCTGCTTTGGTATAGACGTTGACTATCCCCTGAAGAGCCACGCATCAGAAGCCTGGTCTTCAGAATGGTACCATGGGAAAGAGGTGGGACCTAGGAAGAGGTCCTTCGGGCATCAAAAGAATGCCTTGACAGGGGGTGGGGCCTTGGCCTCCTTTTTGCTATCATCACTTTCTTTTTAAGATTGGTTGAACACGTCTGCCCCATCAGATACTCCTGCCATGATATGCTACCTCGTCTCAAAGCTTTGGGGACAAAAATCAACCTTTTTTCGATTATAACTTAATTAGTCCATGTTTTTCATTATATCGACAGAAAGCTGATGAGCGTAGTGCTTAGATGGTGACAGAAACTCAAGAGCATTTTAAAGCAATAAAATAGCATTATCACCAACTTCATGTAGTTTATTTTGTATGCATTTTCAACTTGATATCATCTAATGAATTCCGATCCATGGGGGAACCAAACTGCCCAAAGCAGTAAGGCCACCCAACTGTGAACTAGATGAATTACCGAGGTCAGTGATTTCATCTTGGTGTGAGTGTCACCCAGGATGGAAGGTGGACCATAGTCCCTTAGCCCAAACTCTCCTTGAAGCATCGTGTCCCAAGAAGAGAGTCCGGAAGAGCAGTGAACTCATGATTGTGCTGCTACAGCACCCAGCAGCTGCATCACAAGTGCAGCCACCATCCTCAGGCAGCATCTGCATGTTCAATACTTTGTTTGGTTGTTTAATTTATTATTGTTTAACTGTATGCATTCACATGTGCCATGGGGAGTCAGTTCTGTCCTTCTAGCATGTGACTTCTAGGGATCAAACATAGGCATATTAGGCAGGCTAGCAAGTGCCTTTACCCATTGAGCCATTTCGCTGCCCTAGAAACTATATTTTTAATCCACAAAAAAAAAAAAAAAAAAAGAAATGCTAAGTGGATGTTAGCAGGAACGCCACCTCCACCCTTATTTATGACAGTGTCTTTGATAGTACAGAGACAACCCATTTGTCATGGTGATGTCTATAAATATTCATTTAACCCAGAGCACTGGCACAAGTCAATTGCTTTCTATGAGAAGACCTCTCCTTAGGTCTTCATGAGAAGGACTAAGTTTGTGCTCCCTTTAAGGAAGAACACACATACATCTACTGAATTAGATTCTGACTTTCTGAATGTTTTTTAAAGCAGGGATTTCTCATTTCTATTCAGGTGACATCTTTCTTTTTGAACCTGGCAGGCAAAAGTGAATGGTGAGCTGCACCAGTCACCAGCTTGGAGCAGGCAACTCATTCGGCTTCCTAAAGTCCAGTGGAACGGAGTAAAGAAAGAGGCGGTGAGAATTCTAAAGCGATTTCTGTGGTAAGAGGAAACCAACGAAAGTGCAGGAGGAGGAGGAGGAGGAGAGTCTTTTAAGCAAACAGAGGAATAGAAGATTCAGTTTCCTCTGTAAATGTGGCTCATGCTTCCCTTTGTTGGGTGCATAACACAAGCCAGACATCATGATCTCATTTGGGCCTGGGTAATAATTGTGTGTCATCAAAGAGACCTTTGTGTTCCAGCGAAAGACAAAGGCTAGGGAAGGATAAAATTATCCAAAGGTGCTAAGAGAGGCCAGCAGGGCACTGACTCAGCCTGCTCTCCCCATTCAGTTCAGCTGGGACTGGAATCTTCAGGAAGAACATCCTGCCCTGTACACCCAACCACCCAGCAGCAAGCCACATTACTCACAGGTCAAGGGTACAGGGAGCCAGAGGAATTGGCCAAGAAACCTAGAATCAGTTCCTATGCTTGGTGGCTTCTTCTTAGCTCCTGAGTTTATGAAGACGGCCCACTAGAAAGAGGCATCGGCCCTAAGTTTTTGCCCCTGGGCAGGCCCTGTGCTAAGAACTTTGTGAGTATCTCATTTAGCCTCAGAATGACCCTGTGAAGAAGGAAGGAGCATTATTGTAAATGCTGAGCTTGAAATGAGACCCCTACAGTCTAACTCACAGAGAAGTGTTCCTCCGTTAGTCCATTCACCAGAACAAGTGTTTATGAACCATCTGCTTCCTCCTGTCTGATACCTGGGCATATGAAGATGATCAAGTGAGTCGTCAGTAGTTGCCTCCTAACTGAGAAATGTTACAGGCAGCATGGTGACATCAGCCCACTTGACTTCTTGGCCAATATGACAGGGCTAGTCCTATAGTTTATTCATTGATTGGGTAATCAAGAGCAATACAGGGAGGGGAGGATACATGTAATTGCAGGAGTTGTCCACAAGGGGGCACTGCTGGAAAGTGGTGGGATCTTTGCTAGGTAAGGCATTGTGGAAGAGACAGTGGAAAAGTAGCTCCTCTTCATCTAGTTCTCCTTCTTCCCTTCCCTTTCTCCCTCTGCCCACCTTTCTCTCCATGCCTCCAGTTCATTTTGTAGCCACATATCCCATACATACATAAACATACATCCGACGCATAAGCCCATGTCCCCTTACCAGAACAGAGCAGAAGCAAGTGCCACAAGGTAATGTAATAGTCCTGCAGTCCTACATGGTTATGAGTCCTATCCTGACTGCGTCTGCCTCTGGCATCTTAGCTCCTCTCCTGAATCATTCATGTTTCCTCTGTTTCCCTTGAAGTCCCTTCACTGCCACGGCTAAGACTTTAGTTTATTTTTAATCTTTAGCCATCTCACCATTCTGAGTCTCAGAACTCAAGTGCTCACTCAAAAACTTGTAACTAGGTGCTAGTGTTTAAGACCAGCATCAAAGGACCCAGCAATGTCTGAGGCATTAGCCTCCAGTCTGGTAGAGGCTGACACATTTACTACCTGCAGTGTGCTAGGAAGTGTACTGAATGCTTCAAGTAAACACTGCATCTCATTCTCACTAGAGCACACCAAGTTGATATTATATCCTTGCTGGACACAGGAAAAGTTCTGAGTCAGGTGTGGTGGCCCCTTTGGGAGGTCAAAGCAGGAGGATCAGGAACTCAAGGCCAGCCTTGGTAACACAGTGAGTCTGAAGGCACCACAGGCTACATAAGACCCTAATTCAAAATAGAAAGGAGAAAAAGAGAAGGCATGGAAAGGGAGGGGAGGGGAGGAAAGGGCAGGAGAGGGAACTGGAAGCTCAGTGACCTCTCCATGTTAACGGAGCTCGGATAGGACAGAATGGAGATTTGAATCCAATCTGTCTTGCTCTAAAGCTTCCAAAATTCTCCTCTTCCTCCCTGGAATCCACATTTCCAAGCTGGTACTTGGACATTTCCAAATTTCCAACTGCAGCTCAAATGCAGTGCATCTCACGCCAAGTTCATCGTTTTCATCCCTGACATATGAGGCGGGAGGGGGACGGAACAGAGATACAGCGAAGAAGACATGGCTTACAAAAGAAGAGCATGAGCGGCTGGCTACACAGCAGTGATCAGACATTTATCAGCCTCTCTTCAGAGTTACACTTTGATTTCTAGATATTCTGGATAACCTATACTTGAGGAGAGATTCAGGATAGTTGTCATTGGAAGATTTACTTCTCTGGCAATTCTTGCTTATCAGCTGGATAAACTTAGTCCACAGAAGGAAACAGTAGCAGCCAAGGTGAGAAGACATAATGTAAGCCCCATTTAAAGTGTGTGTGTGTCTGTCTGTCTGTCTGTGTGTCTGTCTGTTTTCAGGTACACATGTTCAACAGCACAGGCTTGGAAATCAGAGGAAAATCCTCAGGAGTTGATTGTCTCTTGCTACCCTGTAGACACAGGGATTGAACTCAGGTCGTCAGGCATGTGAGCAAGTGCCTCCAACTGCCAAGCCACCGGCAGACCCACAGCACACAGTTTATGGTTTTCTACAGTTTCATTGTCTCCGGGGGCATCACCATAGCAAATGTCACCTTACACTATAAGAGAAGCATGTCTGGCCTCATTAATCATTGTGATCTCCTGGTTGGCACTTGGTGTAAAAGTACAAACAGATGCTCCTGGCTGCTGATGGGCTCTGCTTCTCACGTGTGGGTCACCACTCTTGTGTGTCCTTGGGTTCTCCATGTGCAGATTTATCAAGGGCTGAAAGTACCTGAAAAATGACCGGGTCTGTGTGGAATTCATAGTTCCCTTGCTCCTGAACAATACGATAGGCCCACTATTCACACAGCAGCTGCATGGCGTGGCTCACCGTAAGTCTCTTAGGGATGATTTAAAGTCTGTGGAGGCATGTGGGTAGCTTCTACGCAACTATGGCACCATTTGGTATTCAGGACTTAAGCATCCCTGGGTTTTGATATGTGAGGACCGAGGAGGTCCCAGAGCCAATCCCTACAGGTGCTATGGGCAGCTTCTCTTCTGTTCCCAAGGGCCCCCTGCAGAGCCTCCTTCCATTCTGACTTTGCAGAATGGCTCGTTTCCAGCTGACTGCACATGCCTGGATGTAGACGGCAGATGCCCACATGAGACCTCTGCCTCCGGAGGCCGTTCTCACCTGCAGAGTGGTGCTCTGGTCCGAGAAGGGGGAGCTGAAGAAGGTGGTGACAATGCTCATCACGATCTCAGTGACGTACTTCTCCAGAACCGAGTCTGCGTGCTTCCTGTCACTTGTGTTGTTACAGGCCTGGGAAACAGATGGAGGCCGGAAACTCGACACGCAAGCCTACTCCAGAATATCAACAGATGACATTCCCCACTGATCACCAATCACGGGACAAAGGTAAAGAGCTATAGGCCAGTATTTATCCCAGAAAGAATTAGAGCAAACAAACAAATAAATAAAGTCTGCATTGTGGAAAAAGAAGAAAACTCAGCTTGGGTTGCATGACATACAGAAGAATAAAATTGGTAAGGAACTGGCATGGCCATTCACTAACTTCCTGCCTGTACTTGGGAAGTCTGAAACCTTAAGGAGTAGCAAGTGGGACTGGGAAGTAGAGAACCCAGCTTCCCTTAAATGCAAACTGGCCCCAGATATGTTATCTGTCTACTCTCCATCATCCACATAATGAAGAAAGTCAAATGCGTCACAAGGCCCTGTGCTCCTTAATTCAATTAGAACTTTACTTAACAATTTCAGTGTGGAACAGGAAGCCACAGTGTGTAACAGGTGACCACACGGGTTTTGGAATGAGAGATGCTTTGGATTCAACCTGACCACTCTTTAATCTTTCTGCTTAGAACAAGATTAGCCCTTTAGAAGACTGGAGAATAAATTTTTAAACAAATTGAATAGTTCTATACCTTGAGTTACAAAAACAAAACAAAACAAAATAAAAACAAAAACCACTTATATTACAAGATAAAATACGAAATTACTAGAAAGAAAAAGAGTAACAATTAAAAAGTATCAAGTACAAACAGACCCTCCAACTCAGAACTCTTCATGGAAGAAAACTCACGACTGGCTTTTACACCATTTCTAAACAGGGAAGACAGACAAACATTTCTGAACAGAGAACACATACACATGCACACATGCGCGTGTGTGCTCATGCCTCACCCTGCAGATGTCCACAAGGAAATTCTCAAACAGCTTCCACATGTGATTGCTTGTATAAATCTCCTTCATCTCCACCTCGGTGTCCACATAGCAGTGATTCAGGAAGTTAATGTAGGCAATTTTAACCTGAAGGTAGAAAGCTACTCTTGTGACAACCCAGCTTACACGAGGAGCCCGTGAGCTCGCCCTGCCTCTCCCTGAGATTCGGGGCAGTCTTATTCTACCACCTCTGCCGGCTCTCATTTCTGTGACTTTTTGATTTTCCAAATTTACAATTATAAAATTCAAAACCCCAAAGCATAAAGCTTTAGGGAGTGACTGTTTTTATGATCTTAAGGTAAGGTTTGGTGAAAAGATTCTGACCCAATGAGAGGCTCAAGTTTGACTACACTGTTGTTCCTGTTCTTGAGAAGGCACCATTATTACATGGTCCAGGCTGGGAGAGGTTTGCAATGAGCGAAGCAGGGAAGGCATGAGCTATGTCCACACAAAACATGGCTATAAGTATCCATGGCTGCATCCTTTATAACCACCAACCAACTGGTGGAAAGAGCACACAATGGCGCCAGTGATGGCCAGAGAAACATAACGTGGTATCTGGGCATAAGGAAGTACTACTTGGCAATCATGAAGTACCAATGCATGCGAAGCTTGCACGCGCTGTGAGAAACAATGCTAAGTGCAGTCACCCAGTCAGAACATGGTATGCATGCGTGCTTTCCTTTATACTACATGAACACAAGAGGTAGAGAAAAATCCGTGATTATCTAGCCACAGGGAACTGGAAGGAAACAGGCCTAGTCTGGGGTTGCTTTTGGAGTGCACAGATGTTGATGGTGACTACACGACTCTGTGGCTCCATCTACTCATCTGTCCAGTGTAAACGAGAGAATTGTGAGCTATGTAAATAGAAAATTAACCAAGCACTCGGAGCTGTGCACACTGAGCCAACTGAAACAACAGAGACCTGGTGACATCAAGTGTTGACACTGCCGTGGCGCAATGAGAGCTCCAGAGGGAGGAGGGATGTGAAGGAGAGCAACTCTTCTAGAATGAATTAGATTTACCAAGATGACTTGTAGAGATGTGCCCCTGGGGTCCAGTACTAGACAGGGAAACAACCGAAATGCCTTTAATCTGGTGAATGGATAATAAAAATGTGGGATATATTCACAGTGGAATTCTAGTCAACTGTAAAGAAAAATGAAATCATGAAACTTTCAGGTATTGGAGGGAACTAGAAAATAACATATTGAGTGAGGCAATTCAGACACAGAAAGACAAACGCCATGCTTGCTCTTATTTAAAAGGCCTGGCTCTTTAGATGTGAGTCCACAGCCTGGAGTAACTGCAGGCAACAGGAAAATTAAAAGGGACCATGGGGAGAGAGGGGGACTGAATGGATACGGTGTTGCTATGCAGAGAGATGGTTAAAATGGGTGAAGAGATTTATTTCTTTGTCTGCTGGAGATAGAGTTTTACTGTATATCTCTGTACTACTATGTAGCCCAGGCTAGCCTCAAATTCATGGCAATCTTCCTACCCTTGCCTTCTGAGTGCTGGGATAATTAACATATGCCACCATACCAGGGTTTGCAGGTACTCTCTGAGGGAAGTGAAATGACAGGCCATTTTTATTTCTTACAGTTAACTGTAGTTCCCCAATTTTGTACAATGGTCACTCATTGTTTCTGTACTACGAGTTCTCACTTGAGAGAATTAAACTTACAGGTGAAGATATCTCAATCCACTGTTAGCTTCCTTTCTAGGCAGTTCATTCAGGGCACATCCTCTGTGAGATGAATTTGTTCCCCAACCCTGAGGCTTTTATCCCGCCCTTTGGGAGAAAGCAGAGACTCGCTTGCCTCATGTCTTTTTCACACAAAATCATTATCTAGGAAAACACTATTCCAGTGACGCTATATCGTTCTGCACCATGAGCTGAAGGGCCTGAAATCCGAGGGCTTACCAGGCCAGCCACCGTGTCTCTGCTCAGCCCAACAGGCTACTCACCTCAGGGATGCAGTCTTCATGAGTGACCACACGGACGATGTCATCAAGCGGGAGCAGGGAGTTGCACTTGATCTCTGTGTACACATTCTTGCCCTCTGTGCACACGGCCAAGAGCTCCACCAGATGGATGTGGTACATGAGAGGGCTGTTCTCATCCATCCGGTCACGCTCGGACCGCATCATCTGGATCAGAGTCTGGAAAGAGGCTCTGTCGTTGTAGAACACGAGGACATCCTCTCCAGAATTGACAAGCTGCACAGAGAAGAGTGTTCATTGTTGCTACAAGCCTGCAGGAGTGAGGCAGCCTTACACAATTCTACATGCAGAGGAAGAGAGACTTCCTTCCCCACACAGGTTGTGTTCTTATCACTAAAGTCATCTAGATCCCACTTGTTTCTGGACTGATCAACCAAACTTTCTTAAAGGCTTCATGTGAATCCAAGGATACGGAAGTAACCATGGTGGCCCTAACAGATCTACTAGGAGAGGACCAGTCTGCACACCAGACCATTAAAAGGAAGCAGAGACCACTAGTCTGCATAATCAGACTGCTGTTTTTCTAGCTTAAATATTTGCATATCTTGGTATATTTTAGAAGGCATCCTGATGCAAGTCTTCCATCCAGTGTCTTATGCCTTTAGTCATAAGTTATCTATATCTAAGACTTTCCTTTCAGCCCTTATCAAAAAGCCAAGTCCTTTTAGCTGGGTGTGGTGGTGCATGCCTGTGCCAGAACCCAGGAGGCTGGGGCAGGAGGATGATGAGTTCAAGGCCAGCCTTGATGGAACACTGAGTTTCAGACCAGTCTGGGCTGTGAGTTCCTGCCATGTGACAGAAGAAAACAATAGGGCAAAAGAAAAGGCATAATTTGTCTCCTCGGATGTGGCCTCTAATAAACTTATTTTAATATACATAAATTTTAGCACAACATGAAGTACAAAGGTTTTTTTAAAGGGCTGGCACAGAAGTCAAAATAAACTCAGTCAATACTATTTCCTCACTGCCAACATATCCTCAACTCGGGAGTAAAGGATTTTTTTTGGGGGGGGGCACTACTAGTGATTGAGCCTAGAGCCTTGTGCAGTTATGCACGCTGGTACTGAGGGACATCCTCCAGTAGTTTGTCTACTTATTAACAATTAATTTTCATAAATTCCTATTAAGGGTCTAGATCCCAAGACAAATACTTTGCTGGGTTATCTTAACTTTTTCCTGCCTCTGTTTCTAAGTAAAAATGGGGGGACACATGTGACCTGTGACTCTAAAGTGTTGTTGGGTAGAATAAACAATTACACATTTCTCAGAACAACGTGCAGACTACTGTAGGTTTCAAGTAGATGTAGCTATTATTCCTGCTGTCATTACCTCATCTAATCCACACAGTGAAAACACTCATGTAACAGAACTGTTCCCAAGTCTTGAGATGTCAAGGCAGGAGAGCCAGTGCAGGCCAGACAGCAAGTGATACAAAAAGCGAGGCATTTGTACCCGAGGACGAGCCAGCTCTGTGCCCTGGAGCCACAGATGTGAATGGCACAGTAAATCCCAGCACAAGGGGAGTTTAGTAAAGTTCCATGGAAGCCATCACGGTGTTTGCAGGATGGGACTTCCTAATCAAAGACAACAGTCACCGCACAGAGCCAAGACCCAAGTGACACTTTTGCCTCCACCTTGTGTAGACCAGATGGTCCTCGTGAAATGCCCAAGTTGAAACTTGCCTAAGCCACGGATGTGAAACTATGCACGTGTTCAAGTACAACCTTTCCTTCCATACCGTTCCTCAAGAGGGTGCCAGATCACACAGAGAAAACTAACTTAAGTTTCTACAGAACACCAGATGGAGGTAGATGCAAAATGCATGGTTGTTACCTCAGCCATGACCATGTCTTGGCACTTTTTAATGAATTTCCCTTCTGCCTTGACAATCGTCTGGAGAAACTTGATATACTGGACATTTCGACCGTGGGTCTCTATGCAGTGAACAAAGTGTTGGACCACTCTCTCGTTGATCTCACTGCACAGCTGGAAGTTGTTCATGAAGATGTGCTGCATCGTCACTGCCTCCAGGATCTGGCACAAGGAGCGAGCACAAGGATACAGTCAGAAAGAGGGCAGAGCAGGCTAATGAGATAAACGGCATTACTAAAACACATCTGAGCAGGCTTCTCAGTCTTGCTTCACACTACCCCATTAGCTAGCAAACTCCTTGATTTTTACAAGACACTGTCAAACAGCTTTTGAAAAGGTGTACTGCATACTTTACAATGTAGTACAGCTCTTCTAGACTTATGTGTATAAATGTTTTGTCTGTGTGCATATATGTATACCCCGTGTGTATCTGGTGGAAGTCAGAAGAGGGTGTCAGATCCTCTGGAACTGGAGTTAAGAGTAGTTGTGAGCAACCCTGTGGGTGCTGGGAACTGAACGCTAGTCCTCTGCAGTAGCAATGCTCCAAGCCACTGACTCATCGCTCCTGCCCAAGACAGCTATTCTACATCCCTGTGAACACAGTCTTTTCTTTTTAGTCAAATCTTACCTGTCAATTTATGCTTGATAACTCATCATGGTATAAAGACCTTGTCTCACCAACTGCCTGTGCCCATCAAGTTTTGGCCCTTTTTCTTTCTCTTTTTGTTTGTTTCTTTTTTCTTTTTTTAAAGAAAGGCTACTTTTCATTCTCTGACTTCTTTAAAAAATTGTTATATAGATGCTAAATATCAATTCTTTGCTGAACATATGTAATACAAATGTCTTCTTTCACTCTGTGTCTTAGTTAATGACTCTTGGCTGCTCTTAATGATGGCATCTTGGGCATAGAAGTTGATTTAACAAGATTCAATTAATCAATATTTTCCTGTATAATCAGTGCTCTTCTCACACAGTACCGTGACTTGCCAGAGCCAAGAAGACATCGCACAGTATGGTCGAGGAACTTTGTTTTGTACATTTTATCCAGATATGCTCTGTATTACCCTGTCCTGGCAGAGAGCTGAGCACTGGCCGGATTTTGGTATCATTGTTCTTATGGTTCATCACCTGTCTCAGTATTTTATAAACCTACATCTTCTTACTCTCTGATGGGCTTAATAAAGAGCTGCTGGTCAATAGCTAAGAACTGTCAGGCAGAGAGAGAGACTCTGGTTAAGAATTAGGCAAGGGAGCATTTGCCAGCATGACCCAGAGGAGATGGGACAAGGAGAGACGGGGGTGGGGGGACAGGTCATGTGGCAGTACACAGACAAGGATACTTGTGTTAATTAATTTGTATGCACTAGCTGAGAGTCTGCCCAGCTATAGTACCTAAGCTTTTATAAATAATAAGTCTCTGTATCATGATCTGGCAGCCAGCGGGGTCCAAGAAAGTTTGGTAATAAATTCTACCGAGTATGTGTATTTACAAGGAAAAAGACATCTTTTGCAGTCCTATTTACGAAGCCAAAAACTGGGCAGTGACTACTTATTCACTAATAAGGAAGAAAATATTTTTTTAATTTATAGCCATTTTATGGAATGCCACTTAGTAATCGAATACAGTGAGGAAAAAACACTTATTTCTGATTTAAAAAAGGCATCAGTGATGTGTTAAATGTAAAAAAGTGCAGGATGTAAGATATGGCAAGTGTGAAAGCATATTAAACAAAATGTGTTATATTTACTGAATATATCTAGAAATATGCACCTAGCAAACATGTAATAAAGAAATGTTTAATGTGGGCATATTACACACTTAGCCAAGTACTGAGGAATGTCACTCAGTATTGGTAATTGTGACACCGTGGTGGATGGTTTTAGAAATGTCCTTCCTTTGCCCTCCTGAATTTCCTCCTCTATACCCATGACATCATAAATTTACAATATGGAGTATTTATGCTCTGACAGCTGGTCAGGATGGCCTCCTTTAGAATGAATGCTGCATTCTAACAAGTTCCAGAATACACAACATCAAAGGACAACTGGTCCCCCACAGTCCTCCCAGGTCTGCCAGGGGCTTCCCATCTCACCCCTGGGTTAAGAAACAGATTTATGTGTTTATGCAGCAAAGCTTGATTCTGCTGGTTGCCTGCGCAGAAATTCTGCAAAAATTCATGAGCCAGCCTCATGATCTCCTGCATCTTGGTGTCTTCGGCCTGTGAGAGGAGAGACAAGGAAAGCACTTATTGTGACGCTTCTACTCCATGTTAATGCCCTCTTTAAGGTGGGATCCAGAGGTGTGTGCCCACGGTACTGATGGTAAAGTAAGGTGTTTGCCAGACCCCCTGAGAATTACCCAGAAAGAAACAGACTCATGCCTTGTCTTTCCCACTGGCCACTAACGCAAATACAAAGATTTTGCTTAAGACAATTTTGACCTTGCAGAGTTAAAGTTAAGAAAAGGATTCCACTGTTTATCTTCGGCTGGAATTTCCAAATCCCTACTTTTGAGAATGGACCCTGATGGTGAAGCAGAACCCACTTCACCCCTGCTGGTACACACTCGGCTCATCCGCTCACGGTAGTTCTACAGCCACTGGAAAGCATGGTAACTTCCAGCAGCATGTGCCAGGCATGAGAGGAAACATCATTTAGATTATAAATCAAGACACCTGCACCCAATCTACTGCCTTCTCTGTAACCGCAGTCCTATCTGTAAACTAAGATTTAGCTTTTCCTACTACAAAATGGGACAGTATCAGCCCTGGGCAGTCCACATTGTTGGTCATGTGACTCTTCCACAATTAAGACTGTGATTTCATATTAAAAATTTTAGTGCTAGTAAAGAGTTAAGAACCATTGTTATGAAACATAAAACCTATTGTCATTCTGTCCAGTTCTCAATCGTAAACATTTAAGACAGTAATGGGAGAATGAGACTCTCCAAAGTGGAAGCCACCATTCACATCCTACTGCATTTACTTCCTAAAGCATCTGTATCTACCACTTCCTCCTCCAGGCGGGAGATTGACAGCAAAGAATAGAGACCTTTGTTCTGATCTCACATGGACATGGATGTCCTAGCTGTGTGACCTGGAACTTTGTGGGATGCTTAGGCAGTCACTGCTCAGGATAAGTCAGTGCTCAGTTCTGATTTGAACTGAGGTCATCAAATTTACAGAGCAAGGCAGAACATTTTTTAGGATTAGTGAGTCAAGAAGCTAAACCCCAAACACTGCAGGTACTTAGGCAACTATCTGGAAATGCAGCAGCTATTCTGAGCTGACATGCTGGGCAAAAGCAGGCAGTGGGTTGGAAGTGCCCCATATTTATATCTTGTCAACTCTGTCCTAAAAAATAACCCTGGGAGAAGGCAGGACAAAGCTATCAGGAGCAAGCGATACAAGGATTGTGAGCAACCAGCTCTGGCTGTGGGTACTGTGCCTACCTCTACTTGGTGGGCAAAAGTTCTAGGTATAAGAAATCAGAGGACTCAGGACAGGCTGATGCTGCTGGTTGAGAGAGGTGACCTTAACAGTCCTGCATGCTTCCATGTCTTCTACTAAAAAAAGGAATCTACTGAGTTCAGGGTGGAGAAGAGCTTTTGGGGTTTGAAGGGCATTTTCACAAGGCAGGCAGGCTTGGAAGACATTGTGTTACAAGATGTTACCTGGTGAGAATCTCTCATCGTTATCACAAACTGAGATGTTTGTGCCCCTCTCATAGTGAGTGAGCAAACACAAACACACACACACACACACACACACACACACACACACACAGAGTTCTGCCTTAGATCAATCTGGTTGTCCACACTTTAACACTGCTCTATGAATGGCTAGCATTAAAGCCAAGGGCCAAGCTATGGCCACCAAAACCATCTCCCCATACTACAAACTGGAAACTGTGGATGGCGCACACACCTGCGTTAACTCCAGATTACCTACAAGTCTAATTTCCCAGGATTCAGCTTGTGCTTTCCTGGTGGCTGGGGAAAGGCACAGCTCACCGGATTCATAGCCTCTCCATGACTGAGAAGGCAGCGTCTATGTATGCACTATTTACCAGGTAAAGCAGCAGACCCAAATCCACCACAGGGGAGCCAGTCTGGCCATATACACACAGATGTATACCCTGAGCCTTCCTGGCCACAGTGTCCTCACTCGGAGTGGATGTGATGGCATCTCTCTCATCAGCATGGCACAGGACACAGGAGATAAACACCATAAGGACTGCGGTAAGTGCTGTGGGCCTCCAACCCCTCAGCAGCGGGCAGGGCTGCTTCACCAAAGGCCCAGCCTCCGGGATTGTTATGGAGCACAAAGCACTCCAGAGTCTTGCCCAACCGCCCTAGGCCCCAGTTTCTCAATATGTCATCGGGGTAGACCACAAAGCCTCAATACTAATGGCAAGATTTGAATGTATCTCCAAGAGTCTGTCTGTCTTCATAGATGCAAAACAGTTAGGCTTCTGCCTGTGCTGACTGGCTTTTCAACAGAATCCAACTCTATCTGGAAAGCGGGAAATTGAGCTGAGGAACTGCATCTATCAGCCTGGCTTATGGGCAGGTCTGGGGGGTCATTTTCTTGATGAGTGACTGGGGAGAGCACAGCCCGCTGTGGGCAGTGCCGTCATTGTGCAGGTGGACTTGTGTTGTACTAAAACCCAAGCTGAGCAAGCCATGGAAACAAGCCAGAAAGCAGCACTCCTTCGTAGTCCTGCATCCGTTCCTGTACCAAGTTCTTGCCTTGACTTACTTCAGTGATGGGCTATGACCTGAGAGTTGTAAGATGAAATAAACCCTTCCTTCCCCAAGACGCTGTTTGGTCATGGTGTTTATTTATCACAGCAATAGAAATCAAATCAAGGCAGTGCCCTTCTAAAATACAATCTCTTGGAAGCAAACATCTAAAAAAAAAAAAAGAAGAAGAAGAAGAAGAAGATGATGATGATGGTGTGTGTGGGGGGCAGGGCTTGGTCTAAATCTGTATTCAGATAATAGGACACTGTCAAGAGCTAGAGCAAGTTCCACCTAATTCCACAGGCCCCCAATGACTTGTAGAGATTACTTTGTTTTAGTCGTGTTTCAGACAAAGGCAGATAGCACCAGCTAAGACACACATATGAAACCTCTGGTGTAGATCCAGAGGTGCCCATCTAGGAAGGGTTGGGCATGACAGAAGAATGAGATCTTTATTTCTTTATAGAACGCAAACATTGGAGGTGTTGGGGAGAGGTGATCTGTCTCATGTGAATTACCTGGATGTGCTTTAGGTCACCAGCACATCCTTGGCCCTCACCCACTTTATCCAATTGTGAAGAGTTTGGGGTGGGACCTTGGCCCACCCTGGAGAGCAGCACCCTCTCACCTTCTCGTAGGGGATCTGCAGCAGCTCCAGCACCACAGCATGCGCCCCCATGTTCCTCAGCAGACGTTGCTGCTGCTTCCTGCTCTTCCTCACCGACGCGCTCTCTTGCACGCAGAGCTTGCTAAGTCGAATCAGAATCTGAGAGAAAGAAATCGACCACATAAAACCAGGAACTGTAGTGTAAGGAGACCTGAAGGGTCGGGGTGTAATACATTCACAACTTAGTACAGGGGCATTCCTCCAGCACATAGTATCTGTGCTGACTGTATAAAATCTAATCTATGTAAGAAAAGTGTGTCTTGCTGAAGAAGTGGCACATCTAGGTTTCAGTGGCAGTGAGATGGGTTCATGGATCACTTAGATGATCTGGCTAGGCAACCACCAAGACCTTAGGGGGGCTTTGCTGGGATGAAAGCCACAGAGCTTCCAAGCCCAGACTACTGTATGCAGAGATTTCTAAAGCCAAGCATGGATATACGCCCTTAGTGATTGTACAAATCAATTTTTGATCCACTTCAAAACCTGAAAATAATGTAGTTCGATTAAAAAAAAACAAAAACAAAAACAAAAGAACAATGCTACAAAAGGGGAGAGTCTGAGAACACACAGATAATACATAACAAGCACAGCTTGGTTTTAAACTCAGACCTGAGGCTGAAACCCAAGTATTCAACCTAAGGGAGCTACCCTCTCTTCTCCCCACTTAAATTTACACAAAGAAAAGAGCTCATGTCCTTGGGTCTTCAACTTGCAGATCGCTGACTAAAGCTCACTAGAGTCATGAGGACGAAGGTTGGCGGGGCGCCTTACCTCTTTCACCACTCGGTAGTTGTAGCTGCTGGTGCTTTCGTGCTTCAGTGGCTTGTTAGTCCCCTCCTAGGGACCAAAAAGAACATATGCAGTAGGTGCCTCTTGTGGTCTACTGTTGGGTGAACATCACCCTTTAAGAACACACACATTGTGCATTGTCTTTCGACAGTAAAGCCACCCAAGATGTTCACCTATTCTTCACCCCCTGGAAGAAGATGTGGTGGTCATGGGAGGCCATTCCCTACTGAGTTTCTTGAAGGAAATCCAGGGCTACTTCACTCAACTAAGTCTCTTCTACATGGTCCACAGTTGCCTAGAAATACATCTAAGCTTTGATTTTGTGACTAAATTTCTAGGAGAATAACTGTTACCCTGGCTACTTAGCAAGCATCTCTTGATAGCAATCATCCTATCATCTATGTTTATATCTAAGACTAGAAGAGGATGCTGCCCTGTTTTAAGAAGCAAGGAAGTCACCATAAGACCTCACTTGGGCTGTGCCTACCTCAGTTTTCTTATGCTCATTTTCACCAGAGGCTCCATCCATAGGCTCATCAGGACCCTGGCCTTTGTATACCCAGAGTTCAGACTTCTCTACAATGGACCTTAGTTGGTCCAAGTCTTGCTTGATCTGTTTGTAGTTGTCCACATCTTGGCTAGTAACCAGCAGTTGAACCTTAATGAACACAATATGTGAGTTACATGAACCTTAAAACACACACACACACACACACACACACACACACACACACACACACACACACACACAGAGAGAGAGAGAGAGAGAGAGAGAGAGAGAGAGAGAGAGAGAGAGAGAGAGAGAGAGAGAGACCCCCATAATCCTTTCATTGCACACAGCACACAACAGCTTTTTGATACACAATGGTCACGGTGGTCCACAGGAAGTACCTGTTTGAAGGCCTGAAGGACCTCCTGCCTCTGGCTGAAGTGTCGAAAGAGGAGCTGCAGGGCCCCAGACACCAGGGGTGGGTAGTCATGCATTGTCAAGTGGAGCAGGACTCTGAGGAAGGTTCTGCCACCATGATCATCCAAGTCCAGAGGTGTGTTCTCCTCACTACAGAAACACAGGGAAGAAGAAAAAGAGAGCAAGTAAAATTACAGGCCCAGGATCATGCACGTGAGCCCTGACAGAGGTGAACTACAGTTTAAACACTACTCCATCCGATGGAACCTCACTTTCATCAGATTCTCTTTTATAAGCCAATCATGTTTTACCCTCAGTTCCACAGTGAGAAGAGGCGCAACTATGATGTTATACCTCCCTAAGCCAACGGGACTAACATTATAAGATATTGAGACCTAACTTAAGCATTCTTCCACTGGGTTTCATCCGTGCGCCAAAATCTACAACAAATGTGGTCCTTCTAACCTTCTTGTTTAAAATGCTGTAGCTTATCACTTATTAAACCATCTGGTAATAAAATAAAACCAGTTTTGAAAATATCTAGTCTGCACTAGACATATCTAGAAAGCACTTGCTTTCTGTTGGCTTGTCTTCTTGCAACATTTGTTCTGGGAAGCAGCCATTGCTCTGTAAAGAAGCACAAACGGACCGTGTGGAGCAAGGTTGAAACCTTAGCTTTCTGTATATGCCTTTATCAGCACCAGAAATATGAGTCAAACAGCCAGTGTGTACCATTCCCAGTTACTACATCACAACAGCTGCATGGCAGACCCAACAGTAACTAGAACCGCTTAGAAGGGCTTCAGTCAACCAGACAGCTGTGAGAAATACTTGGTGTTCGAATTCTTAAGACTTTTAGAGATGTGTGTTATGAAACCAAGTATGCTGGTTATAATCACAATATTTACTGTAGATATAGGAGTTTATACTAATAATGTTTTATGCTAAAACTAAGATCTGTGATATTAGGAGGCATTCCCATTAGGAATGATTAAAGGATATGTTGGTTTTTTTTTTTTAACTTTTGCTACTGTTGATTTTGTTATTTATTTTTTCTGTTGTTGGATAGCTTGGCTATCAGTGGATGAAGTCAATGACATTAGTACCCTCTACCTGATTTGAACCCTTTCTCTACTCTTTTGATCCACATCATGTAAAAATAACCTTGCAAATCTATACATATTAGGACACCTTACATCTTTTTTTTTTTTGTCCTAGGTAGGACACACACACACACACACACACACAAACACACACAGAGTTTTCTTCCCTAGGCAGGAAATATATTGCCACACAGTGCACCACCTAAGTTCTATGACTTAGTAATTCCAAACAGAGCAGTACAAGAACCTGAATAATATGCTCAAGGAAAAACCCTATGAGAATTAAAGAAGAGCTGCCATCCACACTCTAGAACTACCACACAACGGGACAATGAAAGCACACTTTCCTTCCTCCAAAGATGCCTTCTGCTTGTTCTTCAATGTGTTCAAAGTCAAGAGCACCTGAAAGGCAAGAGTACATTAAGTTAGACACAACAAGGACTGAAAACCTGCTTCTGCTGGACTTAGCCTAATGTGCTCCAAAAGCAATGCTCTCATGCGACCCTCAAATCTGCCCATCATAACCTACACAGCCATGGAGCCAGGCTAGCCGAGATGGCCCTCACACCTGTCTTGTTTTTGTTGCTAAAGAAGAGTGATGGCTTCACTCCAAAAGATACTTGTGCTGTCTGGGAATCACAACTACCACCGTCTTTCCCTTAGCCTTCTCCAGTATGTATGGCTGAGTAGAACTTCAAATACGGAACAAAAGTTGCTGGTGGAGAATATTTTTGGCATTGTGTTGGTTTTGAGTTGCTTTATAGGAAACTCCAACACTATAAACCTCAGGTGTCTTCAGTCCCTAAAGGTGTACCCCCAGAAGCAATGTTGTGTGTGTGTGTGTGTGTTTCTTCAATATACTCTTGATCAAAGAATCTTTAAAATACTGCAATCTTCAATCATTGAGCCCCAAGTGGCATTATACCCAGGCCCCCCTCTATGGCTGAAATCTCATGCTGGCATCACTAACCTGGTACATTACTTGGCCCTTCTTGGCTGCTGTTTCCGGAGGATGTTTCTGATGACTGGGAATTGCTTTCATCAAACTCCCGCTTAAATATACACAGGAGGCAGGAGATCCTATAATCCAATCTCACATTCAAAATAAACTAAAGATTCAAGGAGAAATGGAATTTGGTTACATTAACAGGCCATCTTTAACTGTTTGCCAAGCCGCTGCACTCTGGCAGGGCCTGGTATCAGCTGCATCAATTACCTTAAGCACTGAGTCAAATATTTGTCTTAGGTTTCAACAGTCATTTTAACAACAACAGACTTCTAAGGGGCACATCCTGTCTGTCCATGACACCTTAGCTTCTAGTATAGACTTTGGCATCTGGAATTAAACACCCAGAATAATACATCTTTCACACCTCCATTCTTTACAAAACAGGACTATATTTCAGCAAAGACTGAAAGCCAACTCTGGGCCTAACCAGAGATGAAGATGGCTTTGAATTGAAATGAACTGACAGAAATTTTGCTTTTACTTCCAAGAATTAGCTTCATTTATATTTCTGATTGTCTCCTTAGGTTAGATATAGGCACCCTGGGCTCTTGTTAACTTCCTATATTCCCCATCCCTCTACTATTGCAAACACTTTCTCAAGGATTATTAACTAGAACCCAAAAGAAAAGTTAGCCAGCTGCATCATTTAGGCATCCTACTGACATCCCTCCTTCCTCTTTCCTAGCTTCTGCTTGGCCCTCTGGGTGATCTTACCCAATTGCAGGCTGTCTTTGATCCCACATGGAGACAGATGTTTGACCTGTCTCCAAGCTCTTAGTCCCTGTTCCCAATGACTGTTGCACATCCTGTTTGGTATCTTCCCAGAACCTTAAATTCAAGTACTATGCAAAACCAACTACAGTTGTTACTTCTAGGTGTCAGCTTAGATAGATTTAAGGGACACCCAGATGGCTGACTGGAGGCTGGGAAGATACACAGAAAGGTGGGAAGATGGGCAATGAGCAGTTATTAGTGAGGAAGGAAGGCTTCCTTTTGTTTGAATACTTTTTAAGTTGTAGGGATACAGCAATTGACATGGCAGATGGAAACAGTCAAGTTAAAGAGGACAGACTAATAATTCTCAGAGCGAGCCAAGTCCTTGTGAGTGGAGGGGGAAAAGTCAGTTGGAGACTCTTGGCCTCATTACATCTCTGAATTCCCAACAGCTTGTGATGCTCTCTTTCTGCTCCATGCAAGGAATTTTCAACCCCAAAGATGTTCCTCAGCAGAAAGACTCGCATTAGCTATGTTATAAGAGTAGACACATGGTAGGTACGATGAATCAGCTGTCACTTAATGGTTTAATCGAGAAAGAGATGGCAATGTATATTGACTGATTCAAGCTGATTTACCACCTCCCTTTTCCTCTTGAAAACAAGCAGTTCCCAAACTTGTCCCTACTTCAGACTCTTTGCATTCTCTAAACCCTAAGACTTCCAAGGTGTGGCCATGGGCAGTGCACACTGCATCTGTGTGTGAGAAACCTCTTTACCTCAGAGTTCTTCTCTCACAACATAAAAAACCATTATCTTTGCTTATGGTATCCTCAAAACCAGCTAACCCTCCTTCTTTAAAACTGAGAATTAATTTTTATTATGTATGTATGGGTCTTTTGTCTGCAAGCTTGTCTGTGTACTACTTGCATTCCTGGTGCTCATTGTGGCTTGAAAAAAGTCATCCAACTTCCTGGAACTGTAGTCACAGATGGTTGTAAGCCAGCATATGGGTTCTGGGAATCAAACCCAGGTCTTCTGGAAAAGCATCCAAGTTCCTTTAACCATTCATTCATCATTGCAGATCCCAGTTGACTCATCTTTATGTTTTAACAACTAAGCATTGATTTTTAGATGCTGTATGTCTATGCTCCCTGTCAAAACAAAACTTTTTAGGATCAAAACCTTGATGGATTTTGTTCCTTGCTGTCTAGCAAGTGCTAAAAGGGTGTTTGTATGGAGTTAGTATCAACTAACACTCATGGGTGAATAGGTAAGTGGATGAAAAGGGTAGAAAATAGAGGACGAAAAGGAAAAGGAGGAGGGGGAAAAGGAGAGGAGGAAGAAGAGAAAGAAAAATAAGAGGAGGAGGAGGAGGAAGAGGAAGAGGAAGGCTCTGCAATGCTAATAGAGTCCTGGAATGACTCTAGGCACAGTGAGTGAACTCTAGACAACAAAGGCTTGGGCAGAGAAAGGGAGAGCAGCTGTGATGTGAAGCTAAGGTAACTGAAGAAGTTCTGGGATGGCAGAATAGACAAAGCCATGATGGGGAAGGATTAGAGATGGCAACAAAGAATTAAAAAGAGCAATTCCAAATCGATACATAGGGATGAGCTAATAATATTTTTGCTATTTTTTCCCCAGAACACCTTGGGCGTCTATCAGAGCAGAGAGAGAAGATATGAAACAGAGACCACGTGAGTATCTTGTTCCTTGCACCATACCTGGAGTATTTCAATGATCTTCAACTTGGTGTCCATGACCATGATGTCCTCTTTCTCTGGCTCTGCCTGTTTCACATTTCCTTCGGGGGCAGCAGCCATGGGAGTCATGGGCAAAAAGCCTCCTCCCCGAAGCACCACCTGGGTCATGAGCTCCCCAACTCCATGGATAGATCTCATCACGTTACTGCCTAGAAAAGGCCAAATCAGACCATGGTCATGACATCTTTGGAGGAATCCTGAAAAATCTGATTAGGGGTATGAGCTTTTTAAGGCAAACAATTTAACATGTCTCTGTTTAGATACATTCTCTTGACCCAAGGAACCCAGAAAGGTTAATAGGCATTGCAAATTTAAGACTTCTGAGATTAGCTGAACATCACGGTTTTGACATCTCCAGTGGGGTGTTGTTTCTTTACTAATTTCATCACCAAATTTGACTCTGCACCAATGCCATTTGCTTGTGATTGTGCACAGAATAGGAATGTAAGTTAGCAGGACACAAAAACCACTGCTTCTAACTACTGTTCACCTCGGAGTCTCAGTGTCCTCACGCAGAAAAGAGCTCTATAATAGAACTCAATGGTATAATGCATACAAAATGGTATCATACAGTACTAGGCAAATAGGGAGAACCAAGTCAAATGCCTTTTTCATCCTAGCTGTAGAAAACCAGCTAAGTATATGACACATCATGGTTATTCTATGCCTATTCTGACCCCACAAATACAGCATGAAATAAACATATAAAGATTTTTCTATTCATAAGTGAAAAGGAATATCAAGATACAAGCTTGCACTTTAGTTCATCATATAGGAGTATCATCCTCAAGTGTCTCAGAAGCATGGAGAACAGATGGCAGAGCATGGACTTTGGAGGGTCAAATGGTCAAAGCACAAGGTAACTTTCAAACTATTCAGTAAGACACAAGGAAGGATTCTAGACAGATGCAAAGGGAAGAGTGAATTGCCAAGCACGACTATCAGTGATGGGCACTGGACTTAATGGAACTCTTCCAGACTTTACTTCTATTGGTATCTTCCCAATGGTGAGAACAGACAAGGACAGGATAGGATGTCACATGATAAGGCAAGGCATGAATGAGACAGCACAGGCTGGGAGGGCATCTGTCAGCACAGACACTTCAGATACTCACTCTTCAGCTTCTCCTCATCATTGTTACCTTTATTCTCTTCTCCTTTTGTCATCTTGCTAATGGGGAAGATAGTAGTCACATGGACACAGTCTAAGATTGCCAAGAGGATCTTGGTTAATCGGAGAAGGTCAGAAAAGTTGTAGAAACCAAAGTATATGAGATTCCTGGCTAAGTTCACAACCTATTGCATTTAAAAGAAGAAGAAATTAGTATTCAGTGACTTGTATTCTCCTGTTCCACTTGATACTCACTAGCTAATCACGACAGATTGTGCCCTTCTTTATGGTCAGAGAAGGCATACATCTGGATTTCTGTTTCTGATAAAGTTTTATTTTGTTTCACAATGAGGAAAACTAAGAAATGAAAGCTTGCAAACCCACCCATCCACCTTGATGACTAGATCATAAAGCAATGGGCCTAATCAACTGATATGCTGACTTCCCAAGAATATACCAGCTTATAACCAGTAGGAACACAGATAAGGCCACTTTGAGTCTCCAAAATATCGTGCACAAAGAGTGATGGTGGTCTTGGAAATTATTTAATGCAAAAGTTAACAAAAATTTATATTCCTCCTGATGAGACTATGACCCATCCCAAGCATGACCTTTCTCTCCTAACACTTTCAACAAAAAGTGCAGAAGTCCTGTGACACTCTCCATTTGCATAATTCACCTTCTGTTTTTCTATGAGGCTAAGGGACTAGTAACTCTTCTATTTTGTTGAAACAAATCTGACCCAAATTCCTTTTGTGTTTCAAAACCAGAGCATTGTAATACAATCGCCAAGGATTAAAATACTTTCTACTTACTCCACAGAAAAATGAGCAGTGAAAACACAATTTCAGACAACATTTCACTATGCCTTACCTCAAATGTGAGCTTATTTTTCTCCTTATCAGAAAAGGGGAATCTTTGACAAACCACATCTCTTAGGTACTCCTCCACAAACTCCATCGTCTGTGAAAACCTCTCTTTAATTTCGTCTTTGGATGCTCCACTGCTGTCATAGCTGAGAGGAAGAGACAGAGAGAGAGAGAAGGGAAATGTCAAGCTCTTTCCATGTAGGCCCTTTTAGGCTGCTTAGCCTTCAAAGACAGCATTCACTAACCTTGACCAGACTTCTGCTTCCTTCCTTAGCATGTACACTTACAAATCTACCTCATCATGTTTACTGCCTGTCTTTCCTCAGTATAGTAGAGGTAGTTTTATAGATTCTTCACTAATATTCTCCAGTTTTGGGACAAAGTACAAATTTGCAAAAGGAGAGAGATAAACAAGAGACAGTAAAAATGCACCCTGGCACCTTATTTTCTTGAGGAATTAAACAGTATTTGCTAGCTACACAATTCTATTTAAGAACTAAAGGAAAAAAAGTTCTTCTTTCTCTTATGATTTCACTAGGTCACCTATATGGCTTTTCTGCTGTTGCACAGAACATTAGAATCATGGGACATAAGATCTCTTCTGGAGCTGGGCCCAAACTTACTCATCAATGGCGATCTCGGAGGGAATTTCTGACCATAGTCGGGCGTATTTCACAGGGGTCACCTGCTCCTGGGGATCTCGGTCCACATGCATGTGAAGCATGAGGCGGCAGAAGGATGCCCTGAGGTCATAGGGGAGGTTCTCATCAGACATGCAGCGGAGAATGAGATCAACATCCAGCTGCCCGGATATTTCATTGATGGCCAGGTACTGACGGTCCAGACACATCCTTGCAAAGAGGTTCAGCTGATACCTGAGGAAAATCAACAGAAGGCTCACCCTCAAGAAATCATTTACTCGCTCAGGTTTTATAGAAGTGACATATGGCCACTTATATACCAACATCCCTAAATGATTGGTATATACATAATTTTGGATTCTGAACTAAGGTGATGGAAGAGAAGTTCATAGTAAGGGTCAGCATCACTAGTCACACATGTGTCTGGCTGTGTTAAAGCAATCATGTCATGTGATTACATTCACCATCTTTATCTTATAAAATAGAGAAAAATGACAAAGCCTGAAATGATTATCTTTATGTTCCCCACTTTCTCTCTGCACTCTCTGTATTTCATACAGTACACAAAAAGACCATGCAGAAAATGTCAAATATACAAATACGCATACCATATAAAGTATAATTAAAATTCTACAATGTCTTTAGTGTCTTATATCATGAAAGTTACTAGTGGTAAAAATGTAGATGGAATCATGAAATGTAGTACTGCTTACTAAAGTTAAAAAAATGAGTTTCCATCAATCCATCTCTTCACAGCGAGTGGATACTTGTATACACAACATTGAGGATGTGCCCTCACATGAAGAACTCAACTGTGGCATATGATGGAATGCCAAATGACAACAGAAAGTGACGTATTAGCACTCAGAAGGCATACAGCAGTCAAAATTATAGAGACGGTCTACCTACCCCTATTGACACTGAAGTTATATTTTCATATGTATTTCAGAAACAATACTAAGGAGAGCTTTAGAATGGTATCTGCTATAAGGTACCATTTACATAATATCTGAGCAATAGAAAATGTATTCACACATGCACATGTAATATAGTGTAAGCACAACAAGGAGGTAGAGGTAGCTTAGCAGTCAAAAGCACTTGTTCCCTCAGGAGACCTAGGTTCAGTGCCCAGCTTCTACATGATGGCTCACAACCATCCATAACTTTAGTTTCAAGAGATCCAATGCCCTCCTCTGATCTACACGGCAGTGAGCATCCATGTGGTGATGCACGAACATACATGCAGGCAGTGCATTAAAGGTCTAAAAGCATTAACATACAATAATAAAAAGACTGCCATATGTATAAATAGAAGAGTCTAGATTATAGGAGTCAGAAAAGGCATTTTAAATGCAAAGTTTATCTTGTTAGGAAATACCAGAAGTCCTAAGCTTTCTTCCCTTTTCCTCCAGAAGTATCTAGTAGTTAACTTCCTTTCCTTTTCCCTGCATCATGTGGCAAGGCTATGTGGCCTTTGAGCTGGGAACAAGACTAGGAACTAAAGAGGTCAAGAGAGGTGGACAGTGGGGACACACAGTGACATACACAAGCAAACAGGGGGACACCCCAGGAATGACAGCAGCTGGAGGGTGACAGCCAGAGTACCTCTGTGGTTTTAGGACAGAACTGAAAGCACACACCGATCATCCCTGCATTAGAAACGCACCAGACCAACATTTTGGGTACTAGTTTTAGTTGAATTCTGCTAACCTGAAAATCTAAAATGCTCCAGAATCCGATTCCTTTTGAACATCATGCTTGGGGTTCCAACAGTTCTGTATTTCAATTTCAGAATTTTTAGACTAGGGCTATTGTATACCTTAACAGGGATCTTTTCTGAAAACACAGGTGTGTGCGCACATATGGAGAGATATTTTCTGCTTCTGTAAATGTTCTGGAAGACTGGCACTATTCTCCCTATTTTAAAGATAAGGACTCTGAAACACAAAGCCAAATTCAGCCAAAGGAAAAAGGCTAGTTAAGCAGAGAGCGGGATTTGATCAGATACAGCATGAGCCCACAGCGGCCTGCTGCTGCCCGCACTATATACAGGCTGTACTGTTTATGGGTCATGTAACAGAGGCTGAGGCACGCTCTGGTCCTTCCTAGACATGGACATATGAAGACAACAATAAACTATGAGTCCGTGGCATCTTCTGCTTAATCTTCACAAAACACAATTTCTGTTGGACAATTTTACTGCAGGAAACCATACTATTACTTAGAGCAGTGGTTCTCAACCTTCCTAATGCTCCAACCCTTTAATACAGTTCCTCATGTCATGGTGACCCCCAACCATTTGCTACTGTTAGGAAGTGAAGTGTGTGTTCTGATGGTCTTAGGTGACCCCAGGAAAGGGTTCTTTTACCCCCCCCCCAGGTTGAGAACCACTGCCTTAGAGTGACCAACAGGAAAACCATATATGCTCCCAAGTGCTGTGCTGTGAAGCCTCTTAGCCCAAGCCCAGCATGCCTCCCACTCACCTGTAGTAGCTGAGGGTATCTCTGTCTTCCTTCTGCCCTTCTTTAGCATCTTGCGCCAATTCCCTAACACTCTTACTGCGGATCTCCTTGTTGCTGTCCCTCCAGAACAGCCACACCTCTTCCTCATCTTCCCCAGCTTCAAGAGCATTCTCTCCGGTAGAAACGCCTTCAAACTCAAAACGAGAAAGAACCAACCTGTGAACAAAGAACAAGAGATGGAGCTCAGTTTTTATGAAATCCTTTGAAGTCTTGCTTCCCTTCCAGCTCAGAGACACACAGAAGCTACTTTGTTCTTTCTTTCTCCCAGTGGCAGAGCCACAAAGAATCTCTGTGGTCTTCATGTGATTTTACCTTGGAAATTCTCAACTAGCACAATTTTTCGTCCCAGTAGACATTTGGCAGTATCTGTAACATTTTGATTGTCACAATGCCGGGAAATGCTACAAGGATTGTGCAGCCACAACCTAGGGACATGTTTGCAAACATTCTGCAGTGACAGGACATTTTCTGCCATGAAGTCATCTATCCCCCAAATGTCACAGTGCCAAGGTTAAGGCACTTTGCATTAACACAAGTCCCCAAACTAAGTTACAACTAAGAAAAAAGTGCCACTAGATTATACCTTAATTCTTTTAAATATAGTCTACACTGCTTCAGTACAGTCACCAGAGAAAATGCTCTTTTAATAAAAGTAAATATCTACTATTACCAAAAGAGTAATAATAGTAATTATGATTAGTATCCACCATAACTATAATATAGTATTTATATATAATAATTATAATGTAATATAATATGTAATAAGCACTACTTAAACACTTGTCCTACATTTTTATTTGTCATATGCTACAATGGATATGGAGATGTCAGTGGACAACTTGTGGGAATCAGTTCTCTCCTCTCACCATGAGTTTCCAGGGAACTAAACTAGGATGTCAGGCTCAGGAACAGATGCCTCCACTCTCTGACCCACCTCGCCAGCACATCACACTTCTGAACAATGATAATTTACAACTCCTCCTGACACTGAATTAATATTAACACTGAATATTTGCTAGCATTCTTTATTTTTTTAAAGTTTTATTTATTTTTATGTGTATGAGGACATTGTTGCTATCTTCAGACGCACCAGAAGAGGGCATCAGATCCCATCACAGATGGTTGTGAGCCACCATATGGTTGCTGGGAATTGAACTCAGGACCTCTGAAAGAGCAGTCAGTGCTCTTAACCACTGAGCCATCTCTCCAGCCCTGTATCCTTTATTTTTTAATGAATGATAGATCTTCAATGGTTCATCAAGTCTTTAAACTGTGTGTGAAATGCTCCCTGGTGGGTTTATACAATTTTAGAGTATACAGAGTAAGTACAGAAGATCACATGAAAAGCAAGCTAAACGCAAGTTCAACAGTTCTTTTAAGCAAGGCCTGTGAAACAAAACTGAAATACTACCAAAACCAACACCAGACAAGCTCTGAAGAGAAAGAGGAGCTAGGTTTATTCCCCATAAGCATATACAGCCATTTCATATCAAATGTATCTCATGGTTAGTCTATGTCCCTAGATGGTACTCACTTGGTCTCAATCAGGATGTCAGCATTGGTGGGATTCAGCACAGCTTTACAAATGAGCTCCTGGGTCACAGGGATTGACTTGTTCATGGATACACAGAGGTCAGAGAGGTAGTCCAAGAACCTAACCAGAAAGAAAGCAAGCAGGATGTTATACGCATGCCAGGCAGAGGGAGCCTGACTCTTCCTCGCACAGACAAGTCCTACGTTGCCTTCTCAAGAGAAGTTAGGCACACTGCACATTTTGATGGCAGTGACCACAGGAAGTTCAGATATGGTAGATGAAAAGAAGAAAGCATAAAAAGAAAAAAATAATCAAGCAGCAGAACAAAAATAACAGAGGTTAATGAAAAGGTGATAGAATTGCCCAGAGGAGGAGAAGGAGCAGGACAGGAAGCTCTCATCAGAACAAGACAGGGAAAGCACTGGGACCAGAAGGGCCTGGCCTGCTGATGCCTGAAGCATCCTGTGACAAACTTGCTGTACGCTGCTGTGAATTATCACTGGGTGACACTCCTAAACCTGGCTTATGCCAGTTTCCTCATCTATCAGGAAAGACATAGTATATGTTTTCCAAGGGTTTTCCTGAGGATTAAATGTGAAGCTTTATAAAGACTGGCCTCAGGAGAGGCTGCGGAGAGGTAGCAGTGGCCATGTTTATAGCAGCACTGATGACTGATGATGCTGTACTGGGAACTGCTTCCCACATCACCTGACATCTGAGGGAAAAGAAAGTGGGAAGAGATAGGGAAGGGTCAAAAGGAATGGGGCAGATATGTGGCATGAGAGGGTGGGAAGAATACAGATAGACACAGGAAAGCATCCAGGAGACAACTGAACATAACAAAGGGCATGGGACATGGTGACAATACAGGCAGGAGTTCTGAGAGCCACAAGGCCTAAACAGTGAGTGAGCAAAAACAAACATCCTTTACAGTGTGTCATGTGACTGCCAGCTCACAGGCATTTACCCTTGCTCATTTAGCAAATGAGGGAGTTAAAGTTGGGGAGAAAGAAGAGGTGGGCAGCTGGTAAACACTGAAGTTGGGGTCCCAGCAAGGGGTCCAGTACAGTCTTCCAGCCTCTACACATCACAGGACCACTGGAAACTGCCTGCTGCGAGTCCCCAGGACAGGAGACCTAGTCCACACCACCAGGGACAGCTACAGACCCACACTTAGCTGCACAGAGGCCTCCTCTTGAGTCCCCTCTGGTGCCTCACCTGGGCTCCCTGTTCTTTCGCACCAGGCTGACAAACGTGTCAATCTCTGCCGCGGTGATGTGCTTTTCCAGGAGCTTCCGGTTATTGTGGAGCAGGGCAGTGATGGTGTCTTCGGCCAGCACATCATAGCCGATCTGCTTCTGCATGAAGCCAAACTGTTTGGCTATGTACTCCTTTTAGGGAAGGAAATACAAATCAACAGATGAAAAGACAGTGTGAGAAAGTTAAACGTTAGGAAAACTAGTGGCAGAGCCTGAAACCTGCAGCTCAACAGGCGAAGGGCCCTGGGCATCTTCAGCCTTCCACCTCAGGGAACGGGGGCTCAGATCCCCCAGCCTTCACTTTACCAAACCCACCAATGTCGGCAAGGAAAGCCCTCATAATCTACACGTGGATATTGTCAATGTAGCATCAGTTTTAATCTACTGATTTATATTTAAAATAGGGTTGGAAGAAGCTCCCAGCATAGCTCCAGGTTCAGTAAGAGACCCTATCTCAGGAACAAGCAAGAGAGTGGTAGAGAAGGACACCTTATGCCCTCCCCTGACATCCACAGGCATGGATGTACACACTCACACATACATGCACATATACTATACACACGTATAACCCCATATACATACACTGTAAATGTAACGCCAATCTCGAAAATAGAAATCTCATTGAAATATGTTCACAAGAGGGATTTCTCAGTACCTCTTATATTTTTTACTTTTTAAAACTGACATCTGAAAAAAAATTACATGTGTTTACAAGGTACTGTGTGATGCTTCTCTAGTATCTTTCTCAGGGATTCTGTGATACATGTTCTTCCAGGCTTACCAGCCATCTCTTTCCTTTTTACAGGCAAATTTATCAGTGGACTATTCTCTATCCATCAAATGCAAAGGTACATTTACAGGTAAAACTCATACGAGTTGGGCGTGTGAGCTTCAGGGAGGAAACCAACAATCACTTCCTGTCCAACCTAATCCCTACCTGGTTCTTCCTGTAGTCTTGCTGTGAGTGTCGCAGGACCCTGTAGCAGAGTCGGCAAATATGTCTGAAAGGAGCATGGCGCTGGTCCCCCAGCTCCTCCAGCCGAAGCATTGGGCCATCCCCGCAGTCTGTGAAGGGGGCCTGCAACAGCTTGAAGATCTGTTTGTCAAAGAAAGAGCAGGCTACAATCACTCCGTGTTCTAAACTCTAACTCTTTCCAGGAAGGACCACAACTATAGGGAAAGTGGGACTGTATGAAATGGTTTCTCTATCCAAACACATTGAGAAACTGACACCTGAATCTATCAATCAGCTGGGCTGGGCACCCACTCACTTATCAGTTCCCATACACAGGACAGAGCATTATTTGACAGCATGCAGGGAAGGATTCAGGTTGAAATCACACACCTTTATGACTTCTGCCAGGAACAAAATCAAAACAGATTAGCATTGATCCAGGCACCAAAACTGAAGTTGTGAGGACTTGTTAGGCCAGGTGTCACACATGTCCACAGTTTTGAACTTTTGAACTCAGCTGTCTTTACATGCACACACAGGTATAGGCTGACCTCAAACATTGAGCTGACAACTCCTGGGAGGAGATTCAGTAGGATTTGTAACAGTTTGGGAACTCTCTGCCTAGCTTCATGAGACTATCCGACCCCTTTCCTATAAGGCAGTGTGACCTTGGCCACACCAACCACAAGTATTCATGAACAAGATGCAATTAACCAGCTCGCTTGTGGATTAAACTATAAAAACAGCTATCATCTCATAAACATTGACAGTGATCCCAGAGGGCTGCTAGATTTGATGTCTCCTGGACCACAATCCTAGTAAGAGCAGAATGAATGCAATTTTTTGCTATCAACCAGATGAACTGGATCTCAGGAACACTGGGTAACCATGCAGATCACATCCAAAGTAAACATGTCCTCCCCATGGGAGAACACAAAGCATAGCATCTAATGTCCTTAAGTGTTCTAAGGATTAAACAGATAGCATAGTAAACATCAGAAGTGCAGCTCCGTGTGTAAGTGACCAACACTGTCTTAACCCCTCAAGGGATGGCTATCATGGAAATGAACAAGGACATTAAGCAAGAATTCTGATCTGGCTTTCAACACATGAGACATCTGGGTATAATTCATTCTTGGACTTCAAGCCTTGTTGAAATATGAATTTTGTCTATTACAACCCAACAGGAAGAAGGATTTCCACATGTCAACTTCTCATGGAGGACCATGGGGCTTTGGAACTCGTTGCTCTCCATTTTGGTCACCAGCAAGTTCCAAGGAATAACTAAGCAAATCTCCCGCAGTGTTAGAGAAGTGCATGGCATGTGCTTAGAGTATGTCCTCCTCCTGGATTTGTCATGCTTCTCCCTCTAATTCGTCCACTTATGGAAGTTAATACTATCCATATTCAGAATCTTAAAGGCCTCTAAAGGCTCATGGTAAGCCTGGTTCCTGATGTGGCAGTGTTGAGATGTGAGTCTTAGCCACTAGCAGATTCACAGCTGAACAGGTTTCATAGGAGAGGTGTGGTCACAGCAGCTCCCTCTCTGCTCCCTCCATGCAGGGGTTAACAGACCACATATTCCCCACCATCCTGTACCAGAGGCCAAGAGTGACAGGGCTAGTAAGCATGGATTGAAACTCCTGCAACTGGGAGGTGCAACAGACCTTTTCCCTGTAAGATTATTTTTTTTCCAGCTGTGTTGTCACAGTGACAGAAAGCTGACTCCTACAAGTCAAATGTCATCTAGACACTTCCTGTAAACTCGCACTCCTTGTTCACAAAAATATTTAGAAGTAATCACTAAAGCTGTCCATGAGAACTAATATAGGGCTTCAGAGTTTGTCAAATACTGCAAATTCCCTAAACATCTGAAGTAACCATAAAGAAATATGGTACATTATATTATTTTTGAAGAATGTAAAGGTGTCACCTGAACATTTCCTAGGGTACCTAACAGGTGAGTGCTCACTTGGCAAGTATGGTACCTGTCAACTGGATGGAGGCACTGTGTCATAAGAAGGCATGGAGAGCCTGACAACATCTGAAAAGACTGCCAGCTACATCATGCCACCTATACGGCAATCCAAACAAGGCAGAACTCGGACACAGCAAGTAGGAGTGGTTGTAAGGCAAGGTGAAGAACGACAAATGAGTGGGTGAAGCAGAAAATCTTGGAGCAGTGAAAATACTTTGCGTATTTTTCAGGCAAAGATACTGTGATAGTGCACATATATCATTATATATCTGTCAAAAACAAATCATGTATACCACCAAGAAAGAACCAAAAATTCTGGACTGTGAGTAATAGTGATGTATCCATATATGGTCACTCCTGCAACAATGCTCCATTCTGCTGTAGGATGTTGACCCTGGGACAGGGGACACAGGAAGACACTCCCCTGATGCTTACATTTGCTACACACTTAAAAAAAAAATCCATACTGTAAGTCTTTGGGGTCAGAATCGCCCTTGTCTCTCTGTATGAGACGGATCGCACAGGCTTCTCCCAGCCCACCCTGAAGCCCAGCAAGGCTCACTGACCTGCTTGAGAATATTCTGCTCCCTCATGAGCTTCTGCCGCTCTCGGTTGGGCTTAGAGAAGACTACTTCAAGCACATCTTGGCCAGAGTTAGTTCCACCCGTGACAAAGTAAACCAAGTCTTCCAGCAGCTTCGTGACGGACCTTAAGATACAGAGCTCGCTAAAGGCAGGGTTCAAGCGTCTACAGGCTACAAGCCTTGCCTAGAAAGGTCCAGGCTTTAAGAACAAGGTAAACAGCACAGAACTCAGTTTTCTAGCAGTCTTGAAATCACAGTTGAGGCTAACTGAGCTGCATAATACAATTAAGACAAAACACAACACACAAGGAGATAAAAGCACCCATTTCTGGAAATCATAAACCGAAACCGCCCGTGAAAGCTCAGACCTGCCCCTTCTTACACACCGCTCTTCAGGGTCCTGATGCTCTTGCTTCCCAAGGGCTTTGTGAGTCTAGCCACCAGTGAGGGAGGACTGCTGCGTCAGCCCATGCAGGGCGCCCTCACCTTCTCTCATTCTGGGTGATGGTGCCCTTCTCCAGCTTCCCAGCGATGGAGCCCAGCACCTTGCTGGCATCATTGGCAAAGTCCAGGTCCCGAACCTCAGCAGGAGAAACAGGAACTATGGCGAATGCTTCCTTGTCCTCCTTCAGGGGAGAGGTACCAATCTGAAAGGCAAGGGAGTAGTGATAGGATAATCTTGATTGGGAAAGTAAGATGTTAATCAAATACTTAGTTTACAGGACATTGGGCAAGTCAAGCAACTTGAAGTTCTCTTGGCATTAATATCAAGTAGATATAGGACACTTCTAGAAGAATGATCTCCAAACAGAAAATCAGGTTTTTTGGGGGGACTGGTGAGGTAGCGGGGGGGGGGTTTAATTTTTTTTACATGATATTGTATATATTCCTTGTGCATGGTACTACTGTGTTACATAGAGCTATTTCCATGGGCGTATACAGTATATGTTGAGAAAGGAAGAGAGCAGAAGGAAATATGAGGGTGAATACAGGCAACAGGAACAACTGTAATCTTATAGCCTCCTTGGTCACAGGGAGGATGTAAGATTCTGAAGATTAAGTAACATTTCATTAACAGAGAAAATGTAAATACGGAAAGTGGCATTACTGACTTGACAGAACAGAGAGACTATATCAGTCTTTCAATTTTTCTATGAACCTGAGCATACCCACTGGAGAAAATAAAATTCTAAAAAGAAAAATTCCAGGTGTATTCATGCTAGATAACCTTAGCGACTGGTGGAGAAAAGTAGTGTTAGTATATGGGGGTGGGAAAAACTCTTTTAGAGACACAATATGTATGTATGTGTGTGTGTGTGTGTGTGTGTGTGTATTCCCTATATAGACTGAGGGGAAAAAATACTAACGATGCAGGGAGGAATGAACAAGATATCAATGTATCTCAGACACAAGCAAACATTTCCATAGCCAAAGTTGTGTTACACATGAAATGCAGAGAACTGCTCAACGCCAATAGAATAAAATAAAAGGCCTGGTTATCGTCAAAGCTCTGAGTTTGCTTCACCAGGGAATAAATTCCCAGGGAATATTTTTTCTTTTTTTAATCACTTCAAATTTGGTCATGACTACACTCTGATCAAAGCTAAAAGAAACGCAGCAACAGGACAACACTCCCAAGTTCCATATCTCCTTCCCTGTCGTCAAGGAGCCCTTTTATCTGAGCCTGAGGAAGACAGGCAGGTTTCTTACTTTCAACATCACAGGTTTTTCCTCTTCTTTGTCAATGGGGATATTTGTGCTGTGAACCCAGGTGTTTGTACACAGGTGTCTGAGACGGACATAGGAGTTCCTAGAGAAAAGCAATGACAGTTATCAGACACTGGGACATTTTGGGTTACTCTACAACCATTGGTTAAAACACATCTTGTCAAAAGGGAATGGGCTGCCAAAATAGTTCTCTACTATAGACACTGGGCAGAATATACTTGGGAATCAGTTGTTCCTGTCACCAATATGTTTACAATAAAAAGTAATTCATAATGACACTAAAGCTTTGAGTATGTGATATTTCTAAAAGATATCCTGTGAAAAAATACTAGAAATAGCTTGATACAGTCACAGAACTGGGTATAAACTACTGCATATTGTGATAACAGTTAACAACTAAAATTTTCAAAAGGCTCAATAAAGGAAAAGATGAAATCATGAAATTTCTGGGAGAAAAGATGAGTGAATTTTTATTTTATGAACAGGAAGAGCTTTTTAAAGTGTTTAATAAAGTACAATTTTAAATTTTAAAACAAAAAGAGGGGTAAATTTGATTACATGGTTAAAAATTTGAATATTCTATAGAGGAAGTGTGTAGGGGTGTGTGTGTGTGTGTGTGTGTTTACATGTTCACACATGACTATCATTGACCAGGCTAAAAGAAAAATAGAAACCTTACCAACTTTTTGATTTTTTTTTTCTAGAAGAAACAACAGCACAGGGGCAACATGTTTTATGAAGATGTTCACTCAAGTGTTATAAGACTAAAAAGACTGTACCATCTAATGTCTCATAAGGAAGTCCATTACAGGGTAAGGAATGGCAGTTTCTTAAAAATGATGGCAGATAATAGTCACTTAGTTGAAAACACTTCCACAACACAGAATTTGGCTAAGATCATGCAAAGTAGTTGATGGCTGCATGTATTGAAAATCACATGTTATATGTTTGCCCTGAGACCTGTTGGAACCTCCATGAACCAGAATCTTAAGTGTAGCGGATTCCCTCTGGATAACTGATTTAGATGTAGTTGCTAGTTGCTTCTTTGTCCTCTACAAGGCCTAAAAATCATTTTATAGTTGTTTCTTTATATGATGAACATGCATTGTGTTTAAGACATTTTTCAACTCTGCTTCACTTCTAAAGTAGCAGAGAACAATGGCAGATGTAAGACAAGAGTATACCAAGCAAGAACAAACAACAGGAAACAGGCACTAGAAAGCACGTGGTTCCGAGACAGTTGAGGAGGACTCAGAATTCCAAAAGCACTGACACAGAAAATGGATGACTTTGGACCAGAATTCAACACTGGTGTGCTAGAGGCAAAAAGGACAGTGGAAGACATTCAAAGTAAGAGTACGTTAAGACTAAGGCACACCATACCACATTCATGGAGAAGAGACTAAGCTAAACCTGTACTTTCAGTAGACCTTAGTTTTCTTTGTTGTACCTTCCCTTCACATTCTAAGGCCAGAAGAGGGAAACCCTAGTATTATTTACTTTGATTAGCATGAATTAGACAATGAGGACAAGATGTTAAACAGAGTCATTTGCAGTTTTTTATTTGAGTTTTATTCATTTTCTGTATATTCCAAGGGTAACCAATACTTGGAGCATAGTTTTTGTTGGATAATTATATTCCATAGAGTTCTATAACAGATGTCATCAAAGATACAAAGTACATTCAATTAATTCTTCTGAAGTTGAAGAATTCCTAATACTTAATTCAAAAGTCATGTTGTCGGGACAAAGCACATAAAACTCACACAAGTAGATGCTCTCCCAAAGCTCATTTAAAATATCTAACTATGAATACTGCAATTTTATTATCTGGTTCAATATATCAAGGATTAGTTGTTATCCCTCTCGGCTCTGAAGCACTCTACCTACTATTACAAAAATGCATTTCTTGGTACCATTTGGCAGATGTCCATGTGTCTAACCTTAAACACTGAAATCTGTAATAAAAAAATATAGCACAATTTTAAAATGACTTGTAGGTTAGCACAAACAGTCATATGGAATCAGGATGACATCCTAATACTTCTGTGTTGCTAAATTTTGTTCTCACGTGTTCCTCCAATGGTGCTCCTGCGCTGCAGAGTGTTAATATGCAGAGAATGGAGTGTGTTGCTCTTACGGTTACTTAATTTTCATACAGTCAATGGGTAGGAGATGCTATTCTCTTCTGTCTCCGAGGATGGCAGACAAAAGCCAGAATGAAGAAAAAAAAATGTCATGGTAAAGATCCAGCAAGATCATATACATGTACACACTGGCAGACCATACCTGAACTTTTATCCTCCGAGGCTGCATGCAAGTCCTTGCCTCACTGAGGCTTAGAATCAGTGTTAGGACACCTGCCCACAAAGAAAGGTGGCCAACAGGGAGCAGTAACGAATGCTGAAGCAGAACACAGAGGCAGGGGCCTCCACCAGCAAACACCACCAAGCCAGCTGACTAGAAATGTAAACTTTCCTTCTCCTCAGGATTGTAGGGTTTTCCACGGCACTGGAGAACACAGGCTGACTAGTTCCCCATTTCATCTTTGCCAAGGGATGCAATAAAGAAGATTCTCGTGGGCAGTGGGATATTTTAAATCACATCTTTCAGATCTTTACTAGCCTCACAATCTTTCAGCACAGACTATAAAGGTTACTCACCTGCTTCCTGACATCCTAAGAAAAATCACTAATCTTCAGAATTGATAAAATAGAAAATCATTTAAACTGCAATGTTTTTGACTTCTGCAGACCAGTACCTATTTACATAATAGGTAGTCAATGAGAACAGAAGCTTTGAAAATACAATATATGCTACCTCAAAATATGTTTTAAAATATTCCAAAATGAGCCAAGGATCTAAGTGTAAACAATGAAAATGAATAAAATCTTGAAAGAATATATCAGTATAAAATTCTGTGGCCATGGGTTTTTTAAGGCAAGAACCCAGAAGCTGAATCAGATTGAAAAATAAATTGAACCTGTTCAGAACATCATCGGAGAATAGAAAGATAACATGCAAAAAAAAATTTGCAAATTATGGGTCAGATAATATCTGGATCTAGAAAACATATAAGTCAATAATAAAAAAGGATATATAACTAATATATAACAACATGAGGAAGTGTGCTAAAGGGTAGCAGCATTAGGAATGTTGAGAACTATTGTACTAGAGAGACACCTGCTCATCCACAGTCATGGCTGCTCTACTCACAGCACCTAGGAAACAGGCTTCAACTTGAACTTCCATCAATAGAATAGATATGAAAACTGTGGTATATATACATAACGGACTATTACTCACTTGTAAAGAAAAATGAAAGCTGCAGGTAAACAGATGGACCTATAAAAAATTATATTGAGTGAGGTAACCCAAACCCAGAAAGAAGGTCACCCTTGCTCTCTCCCATACACAGATCCTGCCTTCAAATCTTTTATTTTATGTATTTAATTTGGAGCAGGGATGGAAGGCAGGCAACTAGAAAGTGGTCTTCTGTAGGGGAAAGGGATGCTAAGGGTAGATCACAGGAGAAATGGAGGTAGGGAGGTGGAAGACAGCAGGGGAGGAAAGGCTTGAGGGGGGGATCATGGGGCAGATTCAGAAGACAGGGAAAGGGGAGGGCTAATCCACAGGAAGAGAATGAAACCCCAGATGAATGCCACCCTCAACATACACCAACTTAAAGACAAAAAGAGTAAGAGCAGAGCTAGCAGGACACCATGAAGTGAGGGGAGGAGACTGAAGACTTAAAGACTGAGTGGGGATGGCAGAGAGGAAGGGAGAGCCAGAGGGACAACCAGAACCCACGATCTATGAAAAAGCCTTGCAGAAACCTGCCACTTAGTAAGCTCATTGGTGGCCCATGCCTTTAATCCCAGCACTTGGGAGACAGAGGCAGTCAGATTTCTGAGTTTGAGTCCAGCCTGGTCTACAGAGTGGGTTCCAGGACAGCCAGGGTTATATAGAGAAACCCTTGAACAGAATTTTCCTGCATGAGAGGACAATGTTACTTCCCGAAGCCTCAGGTTATTAATGAGCATTGCAGTACACGGCATGGGATATCTCCTTAAGTTGTTGGTAAAAATAAAATCTTAGTGCTCTCTAAAGTGCATGAGTTATTGGACTGTCCTTGCTTACCCACCAGTTATTGCTATTGCCCGTGCTTATCCACCATAACCACATGCCAAGAGCCCTGCTGCTGAACATACCACATGATCTGACTTCAGGGCACATGGAAGTCAATCTCAAACCTACCAAGAGACATTTTCCCTGACTGCCACTCTCACAGTGGCAAAGGGGGCTGTGCAGGCTGCTGAGGGAGAAAACACATCCACGGTCTTACCCAGTGCTGGACCTTTCATGTTACATTACAAACCTGCCAGGCATGATGCGCCCCTTCAGGTAATGGTAGCACAGTTGTTTTAAGGTAACTAACCGCTTTCTGATTGGATTTCAGGCCCACTCTGCCAAAGAAAATTTTATGCCTGTACTATATAAGCCTTGTCAAAAGCTCATGCATGACTAAGGATGTCATAGGCCCTGAACAGAATCTGCTTTTCTAATTCTGCTAAATGGTCACACTATCAACATGCCTTTCTGAATATTCATACTTATACATGGAGAACCACAGTGGATGAAGGCTGCTCTTGACTTTTTTTTTTTTAAATCAGGGAAGCATCTTTTTTGTGGAGGACAGAAGGAGGGAGGCGTACCTGGTCAATGTGCTCAGCCTAAATGGAATATCTGTAATTAATTCTTCTACTACCAGGGCTCAGGGAACATACAGAAGAGGAAGCAGAAAAACCTTAAGAGCTGGACAATAGGAAGGAGCACTGGGAAATGCAGACTTCTGGCCATGACATGCTTGTTACAGTATCTATGGTTACCTACACAAGATCAATTTTGAAGGAAACTAAAATAACAGGTTATAGATCTAGAACAAAGTTGTAGATACCTGTGGGGTTTTCCAGATGGACATCTGCAGCCTCCCTCAGATTCTCAATGAGCCAGCTGAGCTTAACAACTAGGAATCTGGCTGACTAGCAAACAAAGACCTTCTGCCTTGTAGGGTTCTGTTCTCTGTAGGCCCTGCCTCACACTTCTCCCTTGGAGAAGGGACCAGAAGAGCAAATGAGCACAAGTCAAGGATCCTGAATTCTGACAGCAATCACACAGGAGTGATGTTTAGTTTCCCAGTCTTCCTCAGGCTGAGCAGGAAAATGGCAAGGTACAATACAGCACAAAAGCATCTTCAGTGAGAGGCCCCAGGGAAACCCAATCAATACCGGTGAGATATTAGCCGCCCAGTGCAGAGCAGAAGGGCGAGATGGACTGTCTCACTGTGAGACATCTCTGTCCCAGCCACTTACCAATATGGACTCTGCTACAGGACTCTAACTTATGACACTCGGTTAAACTCTTAGTCTTGATGTCTTTCTATAAAAGGGTGTAGAATTCATAGCTCACAGGGCTTCAAACATGACAAAATTACAAATTATGTAAGATTAATCTACTATCTACTTAGCCTATGCTTCCCAAGTAGTTGGAACTCAATCAATAATATTGTTCTTGATTTTTTTAAGAACAGATTTTTGACAAGATGTGTTGGTACACACTTTTAATCCCAGCACTTGAAAGGCAGAAGCAGGAAGACCAGAGTTCCAGGCCAGCTAGGGCTTCAAACTAGAACCCTACCTCAAAATAAATAAACAAACAAACAAGTAGCTTTGGGGGCAGTGAGAGGGTTCAGTACATAAAGCAAATTACAGTAGCACAAGTATATCACTCAGAGATGCCTCAGTAGTTAAGAACTCTGTCGAAGTTTGGTTCCCAGCACCCACATGGCGGCTCACAACTGTCTGTGGGCAGCTGGCGAGCACATGGTGCAGTAACACATATGCAGGTGAAAACACTATACAAATCAAATTAAAATATATAACTCTAAAAAAAAATTAGAAAAAAAAGAATGGCATCTGAGTTTGAGCCCCACAGCCCAGAGAAACGCTGTCCTCTGATCACTATGCTTGCAGCAGCATACACACCCATTTACATACATCCTGCACAATATTAAACCTGTTTAACACAATACCAAAGCTTGTTTAAAGATTGTCTCTTCCATTTAAAGCACAATATAAAATTACATTTTTGTTTATTTTTTGAGACAGGGTTTTCTGTCTAGCCTTGTCTATCTGGAACTCGTTCTAGATCAGGCTGGCCTCAAACTCAACAGAGATCCACCTGTGTTACCTATCAAGTGCTAAAATTAAAAGTATGTACCACCACTGCCAGGCTATAAAAATACATTCCTAGGCAACAAAAGTAATAGTTAGGTTCAATAAAATAAAATCCATGAAAAAGAATACTGGTTTAACCTTTTAATATTGTAAATAAGTTTACTATGCATACGGTGACTTTCACTATTTAAAATTTTCTCTTTAATTATTTATCCAGTTAACCAAGAGGCAGCGTAGGTTTGGGGAAGGAGGAAAAGGTGTAAATTTACTGAACTGCTTATGGTATGGATTGTTAACCTAAACATAGCACTTTTAAATGGGTGTGTGTGTGTGTGTGTGTGTGTGCACATGAATACAGACGTCAAAGGACAGCCTTCAGTGTCAATTCTCACCTTCCACAGCTTGCTTCAGACAATCTCTCGCTTACCACTGACACACTAGGCTATGTGGCTCAGAAGCTCCCAGGCACTCTCCTGTCTCTATCTCCCACCTTGTTGGAAAAGCACTGTGATTACAGATGCAGGCTTTTACACCTTTTACATTCAGCTTGACTTTGGCTACAGGGACTCAAATCAAGGTCCTTCAGCTTGAATGGACGGAGCCGGTCCAAAGGCTTCACTATCTCCTTCATAAGTGCTTCAAGAAAAATCGTGATGCTTTGCATTCCAAGAAACACATCTGAGACATCACAACTCTCTTGGAATAAGGAATTTGAAAACCATACCTTGGAACAAGGCTGTCACCTCCACGCAGAGTTGTGGGGTCTAGCTCAAAGATGGAGGAGATGTCATTGCCTTCGGGCACGGAGACCAGAGAGTATACCATTTTTTCTTGGGCATTTCTCAACCTACTTCGAGATGCATCCTGATCAGGGTCCACCTGAGGGCAAAAGATGTGGAGTGAGAGCTCTGTAGGTAAAAACCTCCCTTACCATCATCAGTCCACTCCATAGGAAGAGAAGAGAGGTAACAGTGAGTTGTCAGCGGCTGGCAGGAAAAGGATGACAGTTTCAGAGTAGCCCTGCACAGTGACCAAGGCCACCTGATCTGAGGCTACTCATTCTCTACCATCATACAAAAATCTTCAAGCACTGAGGAGTGACAAGAGCAGATAATTATGCAAAGAGAGCTACAGGCGCTGAAGACCTTCACTCCACAGGCAACTGTCGGGAAGCAGAGATGCACTGGAGGAAACTCGGCCTGTCAAACTTTTTATTTGTAATGGTGCAAAACTACAGTAACGGTTGTCTACCAAAAATATGACACAGGTGATTCCTAGAAAAATAAATAAGCCCCAATCCAAGTGTCCCTCAGTAACAATTCCAGTATAGTTTGTCAAGTCACTCTAGCTCTAAAGAACACATTGATTCTGGATTAAGAAGTCTGCTGCTGATGAAGCAAAGGGCCACTCATGCTACAGTGGAATTTGGTTAAAATGAAGGAAAATCCTTCACAGTAAGACTTGATTAACAATGAAGGTGTCCTGGGTCTCCAAATCAAAGACCACATGCCAGAGATGTTTGCAAGTGGCCTTAACCTGAATGCCTGCTCAGATGGACTCTACAATATCTCTCAGTGACCATGCAAGTAATTCTTTTCAATGCCTGACATTCCTAGTATGACCATATGCAGTGCACCTGCAGGGAAAGTACCATTTCCTCATGCTTGCTTCTCTCTGGATGAAACATCACCTCCTGTCCAAATGCAGAGAGGAAGATACAGCAATCTTGAACAGGAAATCACATCAAAGGCAAAGGGAAAGAAGTGAGAAAACAGTTCCATAAGGTGGAGATCTAACTTCTATTTCCACAAGAAAAAAAAATCTAGCCTTGCAAAGATCTGTAGTCTCAGCTAACAGGTCTACTCGGGAGGGGCTCATGGGAGTTGTGGTGGTGCTTGAGCCCAAGAGTTCAAGACTTGCCCAGGCAACACAGGAAGACTCTGTCTCAAAAACCAAACCACAACTAAAAATCCAATTAAGAAGTTCTCTTAGTACCTTAAAATCTGAGGCATTTTATTCTTTATATGCCAAAGTAACATCTGGAGCAAGAACATTCTAAAGAAACCATGGACATCTGTTCTCTCTGAACTCCTGTCACCTGTGACACATCCTATATACTACTCTCAATACAGGATCTGAACCAACCATAGCTAAAGGCTTGGTTAACAGGGGACAGTTCAGAGATGGCAGCAGATCCAGCGGAAAACTGTGCCTTCAGTAGGCTTTCTTTATCTGGCCCCGGAAGCCAGAAGCAGAGGGCTTGGTGTGCATATGCCATCTAGTGGGAAGACAGGCGAATGTGCAAAGAGCAGCAGAGAAAAGGCCTCAGTTGGCTTTTTGTTCTCTCAGGCCAGGCAAGTGACCATGATTTCAGAAGGAGCACCACACAGATAGCTAGGTCTACCTCTTCGTTGATGCCAACCTCCAGGAAAACCATAAGTAGATGAGAAGGATACTTTTCACCCAGGTTTATATGACTCTAGACTTTCCTTTCTCACTCCCCAGCTAAACAGCCAAACAAGGGAAGCAGGACCCTCTCAAGGCTAAAACTTGCCTATGAAGACCAATGTTGTGCTTCCAAGTCTCTTGGATACAAGTAAGACACTCTCAACACACTTATTCTCCCTGTGCACCCAAGGTCCAGCAACCTGGGACCCATCAAAGCAATGCTGTCTTGATCTACACCCAGCCTGCTGGTTAACATGAGGGAGTGTGAGACTCAGAAAGACCACTGAACCCAAAAGAACCTGAGATACATCATGTTAGACCTTGCCCAGGCCTCTCCTATCTCTTGTGACGTCAAGATGACCTGCTGGATATAAGCAGTAAAGTCCTTACTGATCTTGTGCAACTTGAAAATGTTGCTGATACAAAGAAGGAAACTGAGGCTCAGGGAGGGAAAGTTACTTGTTCAAGATCATACAACTTGTCAGTGATCAGTCTGGTATTTAAATAAAGGTCTGTCTTTCTTCTTCCTCCTTGGGTTTGCAAGTACTGCACTTTATCTTCCACTGTAAATGTTGTCTTCCTTCATATGCAGAACCTAATGGAACCATGCCATCTCCCATAGTGCCCATGGTTCACTTAGACATCATCTCCCTAATGAGTGATGCTTTATATTCATGTCAAAGGTCAGACTCCCTCTGTGATACCTTGGCTGGCAGCACTGAGGCCGTACATGGTAGTTTCTTCTCTCAAATAAAGTCCGTCTAAGAATAAGAAATGTTAAATAAAATAAAGCCAGGCCAAGGGTTCAGACTAGCAGTAACCTGGATTAGGTCTGCTTTCTAAGATGGATTAGCTGTGGAGGACACTTGTCTGCAGAAGTAAAGGTGGCAGAAAGGCAATGGGAAGGTGGAGATGAGTCCCAGGCAACCTGTGGGACAGAGAGGAGGTGATGTCCCTAGCAAGCCCTAGGAAGTCTATGTAGTCACGGCCAGAAGTCCTCAGCCACAATGGCTCAGTTTCTTTCATTGCCAATCCTCTACCCAAACATAACTGGAATGTTCACCATTAGTGCAAGATTCAAGGCACCTTCCCCTGGACTTATCTCTGCCTTCCTTCCCCTCCTTGATGTGCTATTTCAAAATTTACTAGAAAAACAAGTACCCTCAAGTCTAACTACCATACCAACCACTGAGAACAACACATGTACTAACTTGTCAAACAGAGACCAAACAATTTTGTTTGGTTTGAATTCAGCATAACCAAGCACTCTAAAAATTGAACCATTTTGTGGATATCCCATGTCCATGAAACCTAACCACTGCTTTCTTCATCCCCTACCTGGGGTATGCACAAATCAGTATTGCTTGGTCATGATTTCTCCAAAGCTAAATCCATTTGCACTAAAATTACAAATCACATCCGAAACTAATGCCATTTTTGATGTTGTAAAAAGCAAAGTTAGAGGTAAGCCACCTGATTGTCCCATTGGAGGACATACGTCCCAGGTTTCATTTGTTATCTCAGCAGTCGAAAAGATACTACGCACTATCACTTCAAAATCTGGATGAGTCACAGGTCAAGGTCAACAGCATTAAGAGACAATTGTTTGTAAGAGGCCACCTTTCATAAGGACCACCACATTCTCCCACCCAGAAATATTCCAGGAGATATATGCACTTCCCAAACTTAGAAGTGTAGACTCTTGACCAAACAGACTGGAAAACCATCAAGACCACAGGAGGATATGACATTCTTTAAGAGAAGCACAGAACAAGACCTTGGTGAAGGTAACCTAAACCTTCCCCTTCCCCAGCACTCAAAGGCCACTTGACAATTTCTTAAATGTGGCTCCAGATTACTTGGCCTTATCCCTACCAGACAAAGACAAGAAGGCTCTTGCCTATACTTACTGAGGGCTGAAATTCCAGGCATTCTTCCTCAAAGTCAGGGTCTACCTGATGAAAAAGAATCATTAGGAAATTAAAACATCCATTTCTTTCTCAAGGGCTGGGACCCATCTGCAGGAGACGTCAATACCCGCAACCATCCTTGAACAGCTCAGAACTTGTCCCTTCCCCTATTCACAGAACCAGTATGCCACAACAACACAAGTCACAGTTACAGTACACACAGAACAATCCACCAATCACTAGTAGACAGTTCAACTCTGAGTATAGACAAGGAAAACACAACAAATTCACTAAGAAAGCAACAGTAAAGGCCTAAGATAAGGATGATGTCAACACACAGTCATTGATAGCCCTGCTTAGGAGACCTCTAGAAAGAGCTACATTTACCTTACAACATAACAGGAAAGACAAACACCCTTACTCTTTAACCTCATAATCAAAGGTTTTTCAAAGCTGCTTACATGGTTCTCTTCCTCCCTAAGATTCCATTTTAAATGTCAACTTGGACTTCTTCATGTTTGGTTCTTCGGTATTTCAAAATCATCAGTTCATCTAAGTATCAAGACACTCCAGGTGATTTACACAATTAGAATCCAATTTCACATTTAGAATCCTTGGCAGAAGCAGGACTGATCCTGACACAAATCCTTAGAAACCCTGAGCCAGTGGTACCAGACAACAGTGGGGGCTTTTGATGTACTGCTAGAATGTGACTATGATTGGATGTACATCTTCTCTTAGATCAGAGTAAAACTCCACATCGGTTACACAGCAGGATGGCTCTTAACTTAATACAAAAATTAAAATGGAAATTCTTCCCATCCTTCAACACCGTGTCTTTCCTTTCCTCAAAAAGCTTTCATAAGCTAAACATAGTAGATAAAAGGCTGAGGCAGGAGGATAGAGGCTTGAAAGCCAGCCTGGGCTGCAAAGTAAGGTCCTGACTCAAAAAGTTAACTTGAGGGCCCAGCATATGTGTATATGTATGTAAGTGTGTGTGTGTGTGTGTGTGTGTGTGTGTGTGTGTGTGTGTGTACACATACGTAGCAGCACATGCCTTTAATCCCAGCACTTGGGGTGGGGGAGTAAATGAATCTCTGTGAGGTACAGGTCAGCCAGAGCTATATAGTGAGACCTTGTCTCAATTGGATCCATGATATTCTTCAAGATTAATAATGCCTATGCCTCCCTGTAAAGCCCCGAGGAATCAGATTTCTCTATGAAATGCTCTAGTTTTCCATGCACCTCGGTGCTTCTGATTTTATTTACCATGTGTGCAGTGCAGGCCGTATCAGGCACCCGTGTTAGGCGTGGGTTTGTCAGATGACTATAAGCCAAGCAGCATTCAACAGCAAAGCAGGGGAAACGCCCTACAAGCCTGTAGTAGCATCACGTTCTAACTTCCTTCTCCTTACAGCTTGGCCAGGAGGCCTGTCAAGTCCCACAGTTTGTCAGTCATTTGTAACTTTCCTTTTCCAGAGAAATGAGAGAGAGGAACATAGAAAGGCAGACGTTGCAGCCCGGAGGCTGAGTGCTCCCTTGAGCGTCCAGGCGTCCGGCTGCTACAGGTGAGTGAAGAACAATAATCAGAGTGAACTCACTTTCCAAGAGAAAACCGTGTGCAACTACTTACCTCCGCTGCCAAGTAATGCCCTGTAGCCAGGTGCTTGAACCGGAAGAGGCTATTCCAGTACCCAGCTCCGCCGCGACATGGGTCATGCTGGACTACCTGCAAGAGTGAAGATGGTTAATGGGGTGGAAGACTTGTCGGCCCACAATGAAATGCCACTGAACTAGAGACATCGACAAGTCAGTTTACTAGTGGTATTACTAGGGGGTTAGCTTCAAGATGGAACATCTCAATTTAGAGATACAGAATGGTGAAAATGATATTTCTCTATTGAAGGGATTGTCTCCTAGTTAAGATAAAATATCTGGAATAAGAACTGAAACACTATTTAGATCTCTGCCTTAATACTAATGAAGTAAAAAGCTCATTTCCTAGTTGTGTATATATATGTGCACATGTGCACACACACCTACATGCATTCCTCTTGTGCTTGCACATATAAAAGCTAGAGGCTAACTTCAGGTATCTCGCTCTATCGTGCATTCTAAACCTGGAGCCTTCCATTTTGGCTAGATTGGCTGGCCAGCATGCATCTGATAATGTGCCTGTCTCTGCCATTGCACCCAGCCCTTATATGGAAGTGGAGATGCAAGGCCAGGTCCTCAGGCTTCATGGCAAGTGCTGAGCCATTTCCCTTACCCCAAGCAAAAAGATTCTGAAATTTACCCACAAAATACAGAAGTTGATTAAATAAAAATTCAGAGATCTTTCCCATACATGTACTTGTGTGCTGCCACACGTTTGCAGACCTGTGCTCTCAAATGTGAGAGCGAGGAGAGTCTGGGGCAATTTACCATGAAACTACACCTTTCAGAAAGGAGACTACAACTGACATATGTAACTAGTGCGCTGCAGTATACAGATGACAGCACCACAGTGAAGGAGAAAATTGGGAAAGATGTATGAAGCACATGTATTTGCTAGACAGCAAGTGATGCATCTCTGTGGTTGCTCAGAATAGGTGTAGCAGCCCAGTGAGAATATATCTAAGTACAAGGCCTATGGGGTAAAGGAGAAGGTCAGAGTTTGAGAGGAAAAGCTATAGAGATATAATGCTACACACAGAGAAAGTTCCAGAAGTTTGTATAAATTTTTGACTGAATATCAAACCACCAATACCTAAGGACCCCATAAAATCACTCAAATGATTACAATTGGCAGAGGAATATAGTTCAGTGGCAGAGCAATTGCCTACCACACACAAAGTTCATGCTTTGTTCACACCCATGCACAGATATATATATATATATGAATCTGCCTCATATATATACACGCACCTGAAATTTCAATACTTCCAGAGTTCCCATGGGACTGGGAACGGTTCTGATAGAAAAACCTTGGCAGAGCAATCCTGTGGACCATGTTGGGTATTCACCATTAATAATGGAGCCTCACGGCTGAAGGAGTTTACAGTCCCATGGGAAGAACAATGATGTCGTCCACCCAGATGCCCCAGGACTCCCATCAACCAAGGGGTACACATGGCTCCAGCCAAAAGTGTGGCAGAGGAATGCCTCGTCAGGCATCAGTGGGAGGAAAGGTCCTTGGTCCTGTGAAGGCTCAATAGATGCCCCAACAAAGGGAAATCAAGGTGGGCGGGGAGATGGGAGTGGGTTGGGTGGAGGGGCATATACTTGGAGGTATGGGGTGGGAGGAGGGGTTGGGTGTTTTCAGGGAGAAGGGAAACTGAGAAAGGTTTTAGGATTTGAAATGTAAATGAAGAATATATTCGATTAAAAAATTAAATATACACAATGAAAAAAAAATAATGGAGCCTCACAATACAGACTGCTCTACCTTGACCTAGAAATGCATGAAAATGAACCTCTATGGGACTGAACTAATTCACAGGAATGTGACTCCGACAAAACAAAACTGCTGTCTCCTAAAAAGAACAACAAATCCTGTACACCCAATAAAGTTACACTTAAGTATGTTCAAAGAATTACAAGCTCCTGCCTGTACTGTCAAGCAATAAGGAGGTGACCCATTAACTCAGTCAGATGACATTAAATGCTCCAGCTTACGTCAAAGCTGAAAACATGACTATGTCAATATTGTCACATACCCTAAATAGCTCTGGCAGGATAAGCACACACATGCATACACAAGGGACACCAAAGTCAAATTTATGAGACACTGCAAACAGGGGGACAAAGATTTCCAAACCACTGTACTCACATCCCAAGCAGGATAAACTAAGCATTACTGTCTAATTAGAATTCTAAATGCAACACAACTACTTTCTGGAAATGAAAGCTCCCTGGAGAAACCAGCACTATGATACATGGATGGGAAGATACCGTATGCAGATGCTTCCAGAGGCAGCCTGGGTACTCGCCACACGTCCAACCTGAATCTATCGCCATGATGCTAGTCTAAAGACATGAAAATACTTGCACACAAATGTTCATAATTGCATTCTTCATGGGAACCAAAATGTAAAAATGACCCAAAAGTTCTAAAATGATAAATACAGAAAAGGTTTAACTCATATAATGTAATATTATAGGATATAAGGGAAATAAAGTACCCATGTATGACAATATGGATGAACTCTGAAGACAGTATCTGTAACATCTGAATGTTTGTGTCCCTTCCCTCCTATATTAACATCTAACCCCCAAAGCTAAGGGCTCAGGGCCTTATGAAGGGATCTACACCATCAATCAAAAGACCCCAGAGAACTGCCTAATTCACTGTGCCATGTAATGACGTTTAGAAATCAATTTCTAGTCTTTCGTTATAGCAGCCCAAATTACAGTGAAACTCCCCTGTGTTAAGAGAAACCACACACAAAGAATTGTTTACAGGGAGCATCCATGGAATAAGTTGACTTTGCCCCAGGAGGTTGAGATGGGATGGGGCCTGGGGTGGGGATGACGGGTGACTATTAGGAATGGGCTTTCCTCAGAGATGATTTTAAAATATTTATAGAGCCAATAATTGCACAGCCCCATGAATCTATTAGAAATTACTGAGTTGTATAGTTTTCAGTATGAATATGCAGTGTGACTTGCATCCCAAAAAAGCTATTAATTAAAAGAAGAAAAAACATTTTTAAATGCGAGTAATACAACGGTATTTCCACAAAAATGAGAATACAGACAATTTGTCCATGGCAGACGTGCACTACAGTAAACATGGAAAGTTCTCCTGAAGAATGAAATACAAGGGCGTGTATGTATGTATGTATGTATATATATATATATATATATATATATATGCTTATATGAAGATCTAAAGGCTGCTGGCTAGGCATCCTGGGAGCAAGGCATATAATAAAGTGAACTGAAGTTTATTTTTTTTACTTTTTTTTATTAGCTATATTCTTCATTTACATTTCAAATGTTGTCTCCTTTCCTGGTTCCCCCACCCCTGAAAGTTTTATAATCCATCTCCCCTCCCCCTGTTCCGCAATCAACCCTCTCCTGCTTCCCTGTCCTGGTATTCCCCTACACTGCAGCATCGAGCCTTCCAAGGACCAGGGGCCTCTCCTCCCTTTGATGTCCAACAAGGCCATCCTCTGCTGCCTATACATCTGGAGCCATGGGTAACTCCATGTCTACTAACTGGTTGATGGTTTTGTCCCTGGGAGCTCTGGGAGTACTGGGTGGCTCATATCATTGTTCCTCCTATGGCACTGCAAACCCCTTCATCTCCTTGGGTCCTTTCTCTAGCTCCCCCATTGGGGACCCTGTGCTCAGTTCAATGACTGGCTGAGAGTGGCTCCCTCTGTATTTCTCATGCACTGGCAGAGGCTCCCAGGTGACAGCTATATCTGGCTCCGGTCAGCAAGTACTTGTGGTCATCGATAATAGTGTCTGGGTTTTGTAACTGTATATGGGACGAATCCCTAGATGGGGTAGTCTCTGTATGGTCTTCTCTCAGACTCTGCTCCACACTTTGTCTTTCTATCTCCTTCTGTGGGAATTTTGTTCCTCCTTCTAAGACGGACCAGAGTATCCATACTTTGTTCTTCCTTCTTCTTGAGCATCATTAGATATGTGAATTGTGTCTTGGGTATTCCAAGCTTCTGGGCTAATATCTACTTATCAGTGAGTGCATACCATTGTGTTCTTTTGTGATTGGGTTACCTCACCCAGGATGATATTTTCTAATTCCATCCATTTGTCTAAGAATTTCATGAATTCATTGTTTTTAATAGCTGAGTAGTATTCCATTATGTAAATATACCACATTTTCTATATCCATTCCTCCATTGAGGGACATCTGGATTCTTTCCAGCTTCTGGCTTTTATAAATAGGGCTTCAGAGAAACACTCCTCCACTACTGGTGGGATTGCAAGCTGGTACAACCACTCTGGAAATCATTCTGGCGTTTCCTCAGAAAACTGGGCATGATACTACCAGAGGACCCCGTTATACCACTCCTGGGCATATACCCAGAGGATTCTCCAGCATGTAATAAGGACACATGCTCCACTATGTTTAATGAACTTAAGTTTATGATCCATGTAGAAACAAAATATATGACCACAACAACACAAAGAACAGAAGGGAGGAAACTACTGTAACGCATTACCAGCCCATCATGTTAACTGAAGCTGGTGGCCATGCTAATGCGTAAAAGCCTCAAGAACTCTTCTGAATTTTTCTTTGAATTTTTGTCTTATTTTTATTTTATGTGTATGAGTGGTTTTGCCTGGTTGTGTATCTGCATGCTGTGTGCGTGCAATTCCCATGGGAGCCAGAAGCAGTCTTCTGATGCACGGAGACTGGAGTTACAGATAGTTGCTATCTGCCTTATGGGTACTGAGAATTAAGCTTTGGTTCTCTACAAGAGCTACTAGCGCTCTTCTCTCTAGCACCCCTAAATCTAGTGTTTTAAATCCATGAAACACATGGTGTTGTTTTCCTTCCTTTATTTTGAAGGAACAGTTAAGTTTCCAGTAAGGCAGAAAACAATTTAAAGAAACACTAAACATTTTCATAGGAAATTCAGAAGAAACAACAACAAGAAACAAACAAAACTGGCAGGAGACCTTTTAATGAAGCAAGAAATTGACAGCTGGTTGATCTCAGAGCAAAAATAAAATGCCCTCAAGGGAACTTTCAAGTTAAATCCCCTCAGAAACTCGTCATCTTTTTTTAATCTCAATCAATTTTGAATGAGGAAGGCTTGGCAAATGGCTTTTAAGGCACTGGAGTCAGAGAGCCTGATTTCTGTAGGCTTATCACACATTTCTTAACCATGTCCCAGCAGAGTAAGCATCTGTTTATATAGTGCCAACTATACAAAACTATCCTGTCCACTGAAAAGTGGCTCAAGGGAAGTAGTTAAGCCAGGAGGCAGTGAGCAAAGACAAAGTTCTTGCTCTCAGAGAACTCCCCAGATGGAACAAGTTAAATGGACTGACTGGCCCTAAACAGATGTGAACAGCCAAAGAAGAAATGCTTCAGACACTAGAGAGGAAAAAGCAAAGAAAACTGATGGAGAAGCTAACAAAAAAGAAAAAGCAAGCAAATGAAGAAAAGGTTGAATGGATGGATGGATGGATGGATGGATGGATGGATGGATAGATGGATGTATAGATGGATGGATGGATGGATGTATAGATGGATGGATGTATAGATGGATGTATAGATGGATGGATAGATGGATGTATAGATGGATGGATGGATGTATAGATGGATGCATAAATGGATGGATGGATGGATGTATAGATGGATGGATGGATAGATGGATGGATGGATGGATGTATAGATGGATGTATAGATGGATGGATGGATGCATGGATGGATGGATGGATGGATGGATGGATGGATGGATGGATGGATGGATGGATGGATGAATGGATAGATGGATGGATGGATGTATAGATGGATGTATAGATGGATGCATGGATGGATGGATGGATGGATGGATGGATGGATGGATGGATGGATGGATGCATAGATGGATGCATAGATGGATGGATGGAGATAGACAGTTTGATGTCTCTTCATCATGACAACTGCAGGAAATTACACAATACAAGGATGAGCCAATTTCTTCATCCAGGTAAAGGAAAAGGAAGGAAAATGTTAAATGGGCAAAGTATTTGAGCAGATGCTATACTAGAAAGGCTGCACAGAGAAAAGATAATCACAAAGGAAATTAGCAGCACCACAAGGGAGGGCAGAGGCCATGAGGAGCATCGTCTTCATATCTATTTCAGTGGCTGACATGGAAACGAATAAGCATCTTGTACGCTCATGGAGAGAATCTGAAAATATTCCCTCCACTTTAGAGAGTTTCTCATTTCCCTTTTTGTACTCAGTTTCCTTTTTGTTTTGGTTTGGGTAAGGGTTCCTATAGCTAGCCTAGCTGGACCCTAAACTCATGGTAATCCTTCTGCCTTGGCTTTCAAATGCCAAAATTAGCAGCATGTCATCACACCTGGATTTGGGTCGGTTGGCAATTTCTTATAACATTAATCCTATAGCCAGTAAAGGCTTCAGTTATCCCACTGTTACACAAGTCAACATGTGTCTAAGCACAAGTGTCCCCGAAGCTTTATGTATCACAGCTCCAAATTAGAAACAACTCAAAAGTCATCAACGAGCAGCAAATTCACAGGCTGCGTAGGACGTGGACAACACAACACCATGAGGCAAGACAAAGAAACGAACTGCTGATGCACACAACAATGTAGATAAATGAAGGCTGCCAAGGCTGAAGGCTGCTCTGTGCCGTTCAAGGAAGAGTCTGGTCAGCTATCCAGGAGAAAACGGGAAGTACTCAGGGGACCACTTAAGGGCTACTGTTCTTCTGTTTCTTGATCTAGGTGCTGGATCTTAGCTTAGTGGAATGTAAAGAAACATATAATTCTGTGTTTATGACTTCGGCATTCTGCTATATTTGCCAAGGCAGAAGGCAGGAGAAGGGACAAAGTTAACAAGTAGAGACAGAAATGCACTACACTCAGCGGAAGTCTGTGGGGAGGACAGTTCTGCCCTTCTTCACACTCTCAAAATCATTATAGTCAAACGCTCCTATCAGCTTCTTCCTTGGTTTTCCAAGCCTATCCCTCAGGACAGAATCACTGCTTTTTGTAAGCTGCATGTTGACTGTGCCAACTCTGTTACTCAAAACACCTTTCCAGACTTTTCCCTGTCTCAGAGGGACATTTCTGATGCCCTGTGGCCTTGGCAGGTACAGTTTGAGGCGCTGGTCTCCAGTGTGGTCATTTTCCCCTGTTCATCCTGTGTCGCTCCAAAAGCGAGGCTACTCAGTGTTGTGCCAAGGCTGCCTCGTATTCTTTCCAGTTTCGAGCCTTTCCTTTACTGACAGAAACTACCCTACTTCTCTCCTTTCCAAAAGGCAGATCATCTAGGAAATACAAGTCAGGTGCTGAGTCATTCAGCCTTTGAAGTCTTCTTTGGCAGTTTAGTCTTGTATCTAGTACCTTCTGTTTACCCCTCCTGTTGACTCTCTGATCTCCTGCCCTTCACCATCAACCCTCACCCTTCCCCTCAGCCCTCCCCTTTCCCAAGACTTTTGCTTTTGGTTTTGACCAGAGGATTAGTACCACCCACTGCCATTTAGGAAACCTTAATCCTCACCCCATCAGATCATCCTCCCTTGCTAAAAACCTCCAGAGCACAAGGAACACCCCTCCTGGCACCCAGGCCCTACTGCTGAGTACACATTCTATCCAGATGCTTGGTGCTTTCTTTTTTATTTTTTGAGAATTTCATTCATGAGTATTCAAATTGCATAATTTCGCTCCTCCTTCTAACTCCTCCCTTGCCCCCTACTCTTCTCAAATCCATGGCCTCTTCTACTTTGTATTATTATTATTATTATTATTATTATTATTAGTAGTAGTAGTAGTAGTAGTAGTAGTAGTAGTATTCTACTGAGCTAATTCAGTGTTGCTCATAGGTATGCATGCTTAGGGCATATAGGATTGGGTAATCTATCAGCAGCCACTAATGGCCTGGAGCTCTTCACCAAGGGGTGGGGTCATGTGAAATCCCCACCCTCATCTACAAAGGCATGTCAGCTGGTGGTGGTGTTTCTTCAGGCCTTGCTTAGGTAACCATATTGTTGAGATTTCATGAGTCCAGCTTACCTGTCATGTACAGGGAATATACATATACAACAAGAGAAAGGAAAGAGAAGGAAAAACAAAAGAGGAAGGGGAAGGTAAGAAAAACCATTTCTGGTGACTTGGGGAAAGAATCTTTCTCCATAAGACCGTGCAACATCCATCTGGTACATCATGGTATGCTTGCTTCCCTTTTATGAATTGGTACGATTTAAAATCACAGCTGCAGAGAGGTTTAAATCTGAACTCCCTCACCCACCCACGAACACACACATCCCCAGTTGCTTCCCTTACCTCTCCAGCCTCACTCTTGCCCTCCACAGCCCACTCCTTACCTCCACTTCCCACAGGGCTTTGGAACTGGTGGCCGACGTGGCTGACTGTCTGCCGGTTGTCCTCAGGAAGACATGCTGCTTCTTCCTGTGCTCATCGCAGGTGAGAAACTTTTCCTGCTCAGCATGGAAGAGCCTCACCACGTCACCCTGTATGTCAACACGAGATGGAAGGAAGGGGGAAATGGGGTTGAAAACAAAGCCAACCTGCTACTCTGAGAAGAGCACTGTGCCAGGAAGAACCACACTCACTCCTTTGAGGATGTCATCTTTGTTATCACTCCATTTCATGAAAAGCACTATTTTCCAACTTGTATTACAGTTGACGGAGTTGACCTAGAAAGCAAATCAAAGTTAATTTTTCACATAGCTCCTAGAATAACTATGTCACACGGTCCCAAAGTTCCTCCCTGTAGCCAGGAAGGCCAGCTAGGCTTAAGTACAAACATCTGGTTATATATAGTTCAGAGAGCTATAACGTCCCCTGTGTGTTCACGTGTCTGAATGCAGGATCCCCAGCTGGTGGAGCTGTTTTGGCAGGAAGTTGGTGTCTAGAGCAGAAGGCCTTGAGGTGGAGAGCTTGGCCTGGCTTTCTGTCCTCTCTCTCTGCTTCCCGTTCTATGGAGGTATATACAGTCTGACTGTTCAAGCTGTTCCACTCCCATCCCCATATCTTCCCCACCATGCCTGTTAGCCATAATAAACTTAAATTGCTTTTTTTCAGGTACTTTGTCGAGGTGATGACAAAGGTACATCCTGAAGAAAGAACCTGAAAAGGAACGTGGGCAGGAAGAAATGTTGGATACAAATGGATCATGTGTACCCTTCACTACACATGCTCCAAATTCGGCCTGAAGCTCCAAGCCCTGGTTTCCTCCTGTCCATTTTGGAACACTATGTTTCTTTCCTCAAAGTCTCTGGTTCTATAGCCATAAATGTAAAGGCCAAATGAAATAAAGCATTTATAAAATGGAATGAGATACTGAGGCGAGAATCAACAGTCATCATTGACAGGAAGAGCCTTATTAGTACAACCACTATTTCCAGGCACCACCTCACATCCTCCTCAGCAGCACCCTAAGAAACCGGACCCTCCTTTCAGACTGGAAATTGATGCACGGAGATTTTAAGTAACTCATCTGCAGTTCCACAGCTCGGGACCAGACTGACATATGAATTCACAACTTTCACAATCCAGAGATTACATCCACTCCATGAGACACACATCCTATCCTAAGAGATTTAGGATCCCGTGCCTGTAACTGCCCAGTGAGACACAGTGAGATTGGCAGATGTACAGCTGAAAATAAGATACTGTAGCAAGGCTACGCATAACCTGTAATGTAAACTCCTGAGAATTAAAATAAGACACCTTCCTTAGGGAGTCAAATTGAAAAAAAAAATGTGTTCCTTTAGCTAGGGAAAAAAAATGGCAAAAGTAGCATTTTCAGGCTTAACCAATTAGAGAATGATTCTTTAGTGATGCAAAGTTTATCCCCAAAAGGCCTGCTTCTGGGGTGCAATGCTCACCCATATCCCGGGACTTCAACTTTCCCAATGTCCTTACCTCATTGCAGCCTGGGTTATCCACCAGCTGATGGCTGCTGGCATGCAGAGGCTGGCCAGCATTGACAGGGTTCAGAACTACCTTGTCGCCAATGACCACCTGGAAAGGAAGGAGCAACACAGCTTTTCAGGGGACAGATTGGGACCTGTACAGGTTCTATTCCATAGATCTGGGAGGCCTGTCACAGCACCTGTGAACTTTTAAAGCTGGACCTGGGCAGGCATGGTTTGTGTTCTGAGAGAAGGCTGAGGCTGGATCTCAGTGCACAACTCTTGCTGGTTATATTTTGATAATTTGTGAGTTGGTCCAGAGCACTAAGAAAAAGGCTTCTTTGTATTCGGTTGAGATACGTGTATAAATAAGCTCAATTCAATTTGGGGGAAAGCAAGATACTATTTCAGTTGTCTTTGTGTTTGAAAGGATGAAGCCATAGTCATGTTTCTAAAGCACTGATCTTCAAAAGGGTGACAACAGAAGGAAATCTGTTTTCTATATTAGATTACTATATTAAAGTACTATATGTATGTGTGCATGTGTCTATATGTATATCAATAGACAGCTTTTACATTTTTAAGGTTTATTTTTATATTGTGTGTATGTGTGAGTACCCACTTTCTCTGTATGTACACCATGTGAGTTCTGAAGTTCCTATGGAGGCCAGAAGAGGGCTTCAGATTCCCTGCAACTGAAACTATAGGAAATTCCAGACTGCTGAGCCATCTCTCCAGCCCCCAGCCATAAACAGCTGAATACAATAGTGTATAACTAAACAAATGTGTCTATCCAGAAACCCATACCTACCCTTATGTGTAACACAGCCTGATACTTTATATTTCACTCCACTATTTAAACTGACACCCTTAAAAGTATGAATGGCTCAATCCCTACAGATGAGAACAACTACTTTTTTAAAAAGATATTCAAATTATACTCTCAACTAAGTCATAGATTAACAGATTAAACAACAGAAAAGGAAAGATTTACTGAAAACAAAACTTGGAACCAGGTACACTGGTATTGGTGTGTGTGTGTATTGTACAATGTATATGTATGTTGTATGTGTATATGGAGTATGTTTGTGGATGTGCATATGGAGGCCGGAGAAGGATGCAGAACAACCTGTATCATTCTCTATCTTATGTCCCTGAGAAAGGCTCTCAGCACACCTGAAATCTCCTACTCAGCCAGACTGGCTGCCTAGTGAGTTCCCAGGATTATTTGCCTATTCTGTTCTCCCAGTGCTCAGGTTAAAGTCATACAGAGGAAAGCCTGGCTTTAATGTGGGCACTGGGGATTCGAACTCAGGTCCCCAGGCTTGCACAGCAAGCTATCTCCTCAGCCCTGCATTTACTTTTAATGGTGGAAGTAGAAGGAAAGGAAGCAGAAGAGATGTTTGTCTTCCTATGAGGTAAAACCTGCATATTTGGAGAATGATACATTTCGGAAATGATATATGACTAAATTTTCTATAACACAGCATTACTAAAATAACTAAATAACTAAATAAACAAATAAGTCAGTCAATACCTAGTTTTAAGTAAAGGGTAGGTAAATATTTCCAGAACACTTTATGCTGCTTAAGGTGCCAATTTCCTTTTAGCTTTTTTTTTTTTAAAGCATCTATTTTAGAACCTTAACAAGGTCAAGTCCACAGCTGATCGCATTTAAACATATTCACCGTTAAGTATGTGCCCACGTAATGACTGACTAATTTAACTTACAAATATCAGAAGCATTCTCAGTTGCTTTGATAAAGGGATTCCTGTGGCTCTGTATTGTCTAGAGTCCCAGGCCAGGAGCTTTCTGCAGTTGCATAAGGCGATGGATGGAGACACTGCCTGCCCACGGGCACAGCAAGTACAGGGTGAACACACATCCCATTCCCTACTAAGGCTCTTTCTTTTCCACTTTCCATCCTTCGGTATTTCCAAAATAGCTGAACATTTCTGTGGCACTCATGGAAATGGAATGGCAAGGGATACTTAACCAGGATATTAATTCGGAATGGATGTTTTCATGGTAAAATTACTGAGGTAATAGGATTTTTTTTTCAGAGGCCCAGTAGGAAAAACATAGTGACTGTATTTAGGTCACACTTCACTCCTCATTTCCTTGTTTCCCAAACACTAGTTTCCATGGTGATCTGATCTCTTCATATGCCTGTGGCTTCAATTCTAAACCTTTCCTAGTCGAGTCTCAAGCACAGTGGTGGCTGGAAGCATGGCATGAAGTGCTTTCCAGGGGAAGCTCCACTTACACTGTCTCCGATGGAGCGTAGCTTGTAGAACGGTTGAATGTAAAACCAGGAGCCTTCATTTCCAGCCTCGTCCAACGTCACCCTCATGGCGTTCTTCTCTAGCAGGGCTGGAAGCCTCTTATTCACAGTTAGGTACTTATTGCTTTTCAAATGCAGGAGCTAAAAATCCACCAAGAGAATGAGATATGAGCGGGCCTGTTGATTCTCTGCCATAGCTCTCTTCGTCAAGTAAAATTTGGTAACAGACATTCCTCCCACCACTGAGCTGCTGAGAGGCAGGAGAAATACAAAGTGCCCGACGCTGAAAACAAGAAGGAAAGGAACAGTGAACAGAGGCAGAGAAGGGGGCTGGGGAGAAGGAAAAATTGCCTTCCCCACCAACATGACCTTGGGCAGGAGAGATACTGCAGACGCCAGTTATTCCACCATCATAAGGCTGCTCTGCTATAGGGGCATGGCATCACCCTGTGGATAGGGGCAAAGGGACTGTAGTCCAGTGGGAAATGAAGGAAGGGAGTTTTGTCTGATTTAAAAGGCAGTTCCATCAGAGGACTGTCATCTCTGTGAAGGATACCTGAGCATCCATCCACCTTCCCTGACTGCTTCATTCTTCACTCAAAGATGCTAATTACATGAAGCATGAAGGATGGAAGATGCAGATGGGAAAGAGTTTGTCTAATAACCTGGAGCAGTGAGCATTACCAAGGTTTCCCATGTTGATGGGCAAAAGCGAACACGCCAGCTTGGGAGTCCGATGCTGCTACCACATCTCCTGTTCACATGATAGCACAAGAGCAAGCACCTTTACAAGGCCAACCAATCTACTGATAGGGCTGCTGAAAGCGCAGGAACAACCTGGATAGTTTGTGAATCCCGGATGGCCTATGGCCAAGATAAACAGGAGACAACAATGTCCTCCCAGGCCCTTGATGTTCCTCGGTGAATGGCTCACCTTCCCACAGGGGAGTGCCAAAGCCAGAGGCCAGAAATAAAAGTGAGACTGCTTAAACCCGTCCTAAGAGCAGATTCCACGCCAACTGGTTTGGAATGTCTTTTTGGAACCTCACAGGATTGGAATGTATTAGTTGTCGGTACCCTCTACGTACTTCTTTAATCCTCAGTTACAGTCAGTTCTCCAGTCTACAACTGAGTATCTCCTACTCTGAGCCTCAGAGTACTTGCTTGATAAAGGGATGGAACTTCAAAAGGACACAGATACAAAAGGACATACATACATAGTGCATACGTGCATAAGTGCATACATGCACACATATGCCTGTGTATGCACAAAACTTTTTATTTTCACTGGCACACAGCTCCTAAACAAAAGCAAAAACGTACAGAGCATTCAATTTTCACCAAACAGGAGAACTCCCTAACATTGTGAGGCAAAACCATAACAGGCAGTGTCCTCCTCAGCCATCAAGTTTCCCATCTAAACCGTCTGCATGCAAGTGATCAGCCACAGGCTGAGGAAGGACATGCTTACACCCTGCCTGGCCCACTAGCACGGCCAAGTGATAGAACAAGAAACACAAGGAGGTTGTGCTTTGTTGTTTTCAATACAGTAGCTGCCATAGGCAAGGGGATGGAACCCGTATTGGAGTTTGCTTGCTCAGGGTGTTTTGTTTTTCTTCCTCATGTGTCAGCTCCAGAAGAAAAGAGCAGCTGTGCCTACCTGGATCACGTTGCCATACTGGATGACGGTCCCCAGCAATTTCCGGTTTTCTGTCTCATTCTGCTTCTTTTCCAAGTCTGCAGCATGCTGTAACATTGACAAGGAAGACTGGTCACAAAGTGCAAATAGTTTCATTCCTCTGCGACAACCACAGTGATCCGAATCACACAGCAAGAGAATTCCTGGGTACAGCCTAAGGCTCTAGAAAATAAGTCAGGAGCTTGTGAAACTCATGTAACTCAGCTCAGCTTATGAACTTGGACTTAGCTTTCAGGGCTTTTGGGGGGGCTTCGTTAATATGACCTTGGAAGTCATGGGCACCTGCTTATAAGAAACTAGTCAAGAGCATATATGCATATATACATACACACACACACTAACACAGAGAGAGCATATATGCATATATATGTATATATACACACACTAACATGGGGGGAGGGGAGAGAGAGAGAGAGAGAGAGAGAGAGAGAGAGAGAGAGAGAGAACGAATGAGAATAGAGTAAGGCCAGAAAGGGTTCTGCATTCCTCTTGTGATTTACAAATGTTCGTTAAAGTTTTGGAATGAAATAAAACTGAATTGAAAAGCCGATCTTGGGCAGAATGTGGTTTTGGGAACTTTAGTTTATTATGAAACATCTGTGAGCTTGTTTCCTTACTTGAAAGACCAGGATAAAAATGGTACTCATGCCTCATATAAATCACCCTACATAGTGCCTACTGATTATACCATATGTGGCCTGTTACTCACTACTGTCAAAAATTCATCATAACTTAAGTTTCATTTAGTTCCTTAAAAGAAAGATGATAGCCCCATTTTAAAACAATGTGCAATTATTATTATCATACATTTACTAAATGACAGAGGTAATCCTCAAATATGCATTTGGGTTAAACTCCAAATTTGTACAGTTACAAGTAAGGCTAAAGGACATTACCAGTCAAGCATGGCATACTCAGAAAGGTGGCCAAGCCAAACAGAAGGTTCAATAAGAGACTGTGGGGTCCAACATTATGAAAAGACATCTCTCATTCTTTTGTCCAAGCCGTATTAAAAAAGCTATCATATACATCACAGCACGCCAATGGGAAACTACTAACATTATGAACAGCAAGCAGACTATCATTTAAACCCATTACCCATCCTTAAAATGGATCAAAGAAACAAAACAGGAGAGAAATTACATGCAGAGCCTGATGAAGGTAACAGCCCAATGACCAGTAATGTAGGGAGACTTCAGAAGCGTTTCTTTGCCATGTTTGCTCCCTAGAGATTCACCCCTTCTCTTCAAGAAAGACACTACCAGATGCCAATGGGTTCCCTTTCTCAGGTAACATACCTTCATTTTCACAGGACCTTTGGGGACATCATATTAGAGTCCCTACATGAAAACTTTATCATCTGACCAAGTCACCATATGTTAGTGAAACTCAAGGGATCTCACAAGCATTAGCAAACTACCATTAATATTACAGAAGATAGATGATAGACATAAGCATTAAATAATTGTTCATTTTAATTAATTTTTTATTTACTTATTTAGTACTAGGGTTAAAACCCAGGGCCTCATTCATGCTAGGTAAATGCTTTTACCTCTGAGTTACCTCATCTTCAGTCTTTCAATAAAATAATTGTGGTGGCTTGGATAAGATAAAAGCCTGGACGTTCAGGAGTGGCACTACTAGGCAGGGGTTAAGAGGTGTGGCCTTCTTAGAGTAGCTGTGGCCTGGATTGAGGAAGGGTGTCACTGAGGGGATGGGCTTTGGATTTTCAAAGGCGTAAGCCAGGCTCAGTGTCTGTCTGTCTATCTCTGTTTCTGTCTCTTTCTGTCTGTCTGTCTGTCTGTCTGTCTCTGCCTGCTGCTTGAAATCCATATGTAGAACTTCTCCAGTATGATGTCTGCCTATGTGCCACCATGTTTCCTGAAATGATATTTAACTAAATCTACAAACTGTACATAAGCCCCAGTTAACTGTTTTATTTTATAAGAGTTGCTATGGCCATGGTGTCTCTTCACAGACTAAGACTTTACATGGCTAGGACAATAATTCAATCATTATTATTAGGGACAAGATTCTAAAACTAAGAAATGTCTTGAAGATAATTTTCAAACAAGATTTAGGTGGGCTGGCCCAAAATCTAAAACATTCCTTCAAGTTCATGGTCTTCCCTAGCTCTACCTGTGGTACATGTGATTTAGAGAGGCAAAATTTGGAGAAAGTTGCAGGAACCAATCCCAATTCACAGGCAGGATGATGTGCAGGGAGATAATGACCTGCCTATCAGGGGAATCCCTGCAAAGTAACCATGTGCATACCAGCGCTAACAGAGAGGGACCCGTTTGGCCATTTCTCTCCCTCTCTTCCTGAATTATATACCAGTCTTCTACTCTTGCTAATACAAAGATAAAGCCACAGAACTCCAGTCATATCCACAGATAGTGCCTTGCAAATAATATAGCAACACTCAGTATCCATGATGACCTCTGTACAAAAGATCTCTCATTCTTTTGTCCGAGCTGTATCTAAAAAGCTAACATATATATCACAGCATGCCAGTCTTACCCCTCCCCATCCATGTTCTCCCAATGTCTACCCTGTATCCATACATCCTAGAGCTCTCTCTAGTCCCCACAGGTAGGAATCTGAGATTACACGTCATACAGAGTGATTTTTTCTTTCTACTAAACTGTTCTCAGCTAATAATGAGTAGAAATTCAAGAGGGTAAAAATGTCATAGGGAGAAAAATCAAGGAATTTAGGAAAATAAAATAACATTTAAAGAAAAAAAAGAAAATATAGCTTTTCTATGCCCAAAACATCCCACTGGTTAGGCTCATGCTTACAGAATTCTTGAGTAGCACTTCTTGGCCTCACATGATTTTAAGATGGAAATTTCTCATGAACCTTTTCTTAGTCCCAAGAAATACCAAAAGCCTCAGTTAAGACCTAAGAGCCTAAAAATATTAAATCTCTTTCTGATTGGTCTTATGTCAACTTGACACACAAACTAGAGTTATCTGAAAAGAGGGAATCTCTATTGAGAACATGCCTCCATAAGAACCAGCTGTAAGGCATCAGGGTGGGCTCAGTCCATTGTGGGTGGTTCCTGGATTCTGTAAAAAAGCAGGCTCAGAAAGCAAGGGGGAGCAAGTCAGTAAGCAGTACCTACATCAGCTCCTGCCTCCAGGTTCTTGCCCTGCTTGAATTCCTGTCCTGACTTCTTTTGGTGGTGAACAGCAATATAGAAGTGTGAGCCAAATAAATCCTTTCCTCCCCAAGCTGCTTTGGTCACGGTATTTCATCACAATAGAAATCCTAACTAAGACAGTCCCTACCTATGCTGAGTGGCCACAAATCAATGTCAAACTGATTATTCAAAAGATGACTATTATGTAGTAAGAGAAATGAATTACAAAGCAGTGGGTCTGGAGAGCAAGGGCAGTTGTCTAAAGGAAAAGGGAAACTAAAACAGAAAGCAGATGGAGAATAGAAGCCAAGATTTACCTTAAAGTCACCTGGAAGATCACAGTCAAAAGTTTGTCAGACTGTTATAGCTCTTTGATTTCTGCACATGGCACACTGATGATGGTACATACCCATCAGTACTGAAGAAACACAGAAAGCAGTAACTTATGCACCATTCTGTGAGCTCACAGCCTCTTATCATAGAAGGAGACAAGTCTCCAATTCGCCCTTACTAATAGCTTGAATATAAAATATATTTGTTCGGTGCAGCGACTGGGAGATGCCTTAGTTGGGAAAGTGTTTGCCAGAGAGCATGAAGACTGGAGTGTCCAATCCCCAGGACCTACATAAAAAGTCAGGCAGCATGGCACAGATTTGTAATTCCATTGCTGAATATAGGGGAGGTAGAGACAGATCCCTAGTTTTATCTGGTCAAGCAAGACTCTGTCACAGAAACAAAGAAAGAAACAAAGAAACAACACAATTCTTGCTTCTGAAGATCACCATCCAAGGTTAACTTATACATACACAATTACACATGTGAATGAACTCACATACCAGACACATTCACACACACACACACACACACACACACACACACACACAGACAGAATAAACAAAACTCATTCAAACTCATGCACTGGTCCTTAAAAAATTCTCCTTATGAGACAAAACTTGGTTTTTAAACAAAAAATAGCCATCATGATTTTTAGGGTCAATATGCAACATGATATGTAGATTAGAAAGTAACAAAAAAAACCAGACTGTACCTGGACTCATAGACTGAGATTGCCCAATTCCTTGAAAATAATGAGGTCAAGGTTTATTAAACTCTTTAAATACATCCATGAACATCCTGTAACATAGTCAACTTACACAACTTTTCTAAGGATAATGGGGTGTGGGGTGGAAAGTCTCTCAATGGAGGAAATGGTACTCAGTAATTTTATTTCTAGGAGTTTGTCTTTCTTAGACAACCTCGCAAAAGCACAAAGTTATATACTGAATATATATATATATTAAATATATTATATATTTATTTATAATATATTATAATATATATTTTTTTCCAAGATCTTGACTAAGTCTCCCTTCCTCCCCTGCCCACAGGGAATGTTATCTAAAATTTCAATATTGTCCTACAACAAAGTAACCATGTAGTCATTAAAAGTGAACAGAAAACCTTCTGTTTACTTACAACAAAGTGAGAACCACAGAAACACCACTGAAATTAGAGAAAATAGCAGCTCCTCACCTACAGTTTGACAATCGCCCCGAGTGGGGAGCAGTGCGCACAGACGATGAAGATCAACACTAGTCTTCATCAAGTCACATTCAAGATCCCAGGAATTAACGGTCTTCACTTCTCCCATTCAAATTTATTTGAGAATTCTTTTCCTATAGCTCCCATTTGTGTGATTTCTGGAGCTACATATTTTTTGTGTCTCTGTGGCAGGTGGCTTGGATATATTTTTTTAAAGCCATGTAAATTTTTTATGTTTTCTTTCAAGATCTTGCCAAGAGCAATACCTACTATTCATTTCCCTTACACAGTGTACGGGTAGGGACCATTTTTAATTTCTAAGGACAAAGTATTCCACCCACAGTTTCTGGGCTGCTGACATTATCATGTGCCCTAAACAAGACCAAGGTCAACTCTGATATAGTCACCTATTATTTTATTCCAGAATTAAAGCAAGCATTATTAAATCGGTACTGAAAGGTCATAAAGGTAAGGTCACTGAGCGCTCAATGACGCAATAGCAAACTGAGTTAAAGATCCAAAAAAGCAGCTACTTCTAGGCTTGAAAAAAACAACCTAGACCTGTCATTCTCCTGCTTAGCTCAGGTCAGATAGCTTAATGGTATTCTCGATTCTTAAAATCCACACAGTGCCCACACCCATTTCAAGGTCACAGGCAAACTACCTTCAGGCAACATTACTAGAGCCGCCTTTATAACTAATGTTGTGATATGAAGGTGAAGTTAACTCATTTGGCCAAAAGACTTCTGGGAAATTGGTACCTAAAGAGTCAAAACCCAGCTTCTGTTGGAGAAGTGAGCACACAGTAAGTAGCCACTAGATGTCATTCTCCTTCAGAGGGCTGTGCAAATTGCTTACCCGTTACAAGGACGTTGAGTGGTCTAGACAACAAATTCCTTAAATGGCATTAATTAAAAATAACCTGACCTCTGACTCTCGGGTGCTGCCCGGTAATTGACCAAAATAAAAATGAAAACCCACTAGAGACCAGCCACCAGCCCCCAAAGGCAAGGAAGGCACTGACCAAAATACCACATTTTAATGACGGCAACCAAAAGGGGCAGAAGATTTTTGGAATAAGGGGGAGAAACTCCAACTAAGCAAGAAAGTATGAGCCACACAAAGTCAAGGGCAGTCATCACTCAAGACAGCAAAGCCATGCCAGTCAACTCAGATCAGGGCAAGGAACTGTTTTGTTTCCCTTATACTTTAAAAACATAAAGAGCATAAAGACACAATACATTTCCCACATCTTTCTCTGTCTCTCAGTCTCAGTCTCAGTCTCTGTCTCTGTCTCTCTCTCTCTCACTCACTCACTCACTCACTCACACATGCACATATACACAGAGAAAGAAAGAGAGTTGAAAGTTCTTAATCACCTTTCCTTTAAGAACAGATTTTAAAGAACAAAAATGGTGTATTTTGCTCATCCAGTTGCAGAACAGAACATCAAAAGGAAGTGCTGATGGAAAAATGCATAGATCACAGGTTGCAAATGACACTAAAGACTCACATCTGGCTTTAGCCCAGCCATTATTCTGAGCTGCTGTGGAGCAGAATGTGCTGTAAGCCTTAACTAAATTAGCTGCCAGTGTAGTTTGAAAATCGAAGCATTACACACAGAAGCATAGATTTCTGGCTTCAGCAGCCATGTGCAGCTCTCAATGCACCTTCCCACACAGCACAGCAGGGAGGTGGTACTGCTCCCCTCCAGACCTGCACATGAGCCCCATGAGCAGCATGGCTCTCTAGGCCCCCTTTATTCTTGTAGACTCCCTGTTGGTCAAGAGGACTATGAATCTGACCCCCTATGGTAAAAAGTACAGGAGAAGAAAGAGTTGGAGATGTACTGCTAAGATCTCATTGAATGGGGTGATCTTCATACCAGAGATGTGAAAGCGAGACAACTAAAGACACCTAGGGCATCCACAAGGATAATGCCCCAGGCATCTGCACCCTGGAAGGAAGGAGAATTTAAAGACCTTTCCCACCCCTTCAACCAGAAGCCCATGTGCTTATCACAGGCTTGGGGGTGGGGAGGTGCTTCTGATTGGCACAATGATTGGAGGAGGAGGAGCGGAGCCAGTGACATTCAGTGAACAGACAGCCTGGTCCCCATGAAATGCTTGGCTCAGTCCTGTGCAACTGTGGTCATTTCATCCCAATCTCATGGCTCCCTGGATGTTCACCTGAATTAAAACGCACCTGCACTTTTCAGAACCCAGGACCCTACTCCACTTTACACCTCAGGAAAGGACTTAATTCTGTGTGGCTCATTAGTGCTATCACCAATATGTTTTTACAAGTATTGCAGGTACTGTTGAATGAAGCAAAGAGCACTGTAAGTACCAGGAGCTGCTGGTCATCATGGAAGTCCCATAACAGACACCAGGCTTAGCACATCACAAGAACTACCTACCTGAGTCAGTTAAGTCCCACAAGCCCCGATTCTCCTCTCCCAGAGCAGCTATCACTACACGTTAACTTAAGTGTGTAATTTATTATATAACTTATCATTTCCCTTTCTTTCTCCTTTGTCATCTACTTTTAAAAACTGATATCTAGGAGGCCATCACGCATTTGGAAAACTGTACAGTATTTTCTATGAAGAGGTAGCAATGGGCCTGTGGAGACGAAGCCCAGTGTGATGAGTTCTGTAAAAATGACATAATTCCTTCAGACTTTATACAATCTCTACCCCCAAGGTCTTTTGCTTTTGTTCTTCTGCTCTGTAATTCTGGGAGATGCCTCAGACAGAGGCTTGCGTGTTAGTTCCCTCTTCCTCCAGGAAGCTTTCCCTGATTACTGCACCACACTCTCTTACACAGTAAAGGGAAGGTTGTTCCGTATTAGCTCTTTATTAACTATAAGGCAGCATTACCTCTTTATTCTTTATTCTTAAGAAGCTAGGAAGCTTCTATAAGGTTAAGGCTCCGACACAATTCTACCTCTGGTACTTAGTACAACAGTCAGCCAGTGTTTCTCAAGTGCCTCCTCTATTTCAGATACCAGGAGAGAAGCTAGTAACAAGCATGCACAAGAGAGGCGATGCCCCTGTCCTCATACGGCTGCCATTTTAACGAGTGACAAATAATTAAGTAACTTATTACACATAATTGCAGACTGTAATCAGCACCAAGAAGGACAGAAACAGGGAGCTAAAGTGAAAAAAGCAGGCAATATCTCTATGAGGAGTGTGTAGAGAACACTCTGCTGAGAGGCCAGTGAAGCCGCGGAGAGGGATGTGAAAGTCTTAGTTGAAGAATGCCCTGCAGGAGGATGATCGAAAAGGGATGATCTCTGAGTGAGAAGCTCACGTGACTGGGATGAGTGTGGGCTGCTCAATAAAATAAAGTGAATAAATCCTACTATGATAAGAGGGCCGGACAGCAGTAGCTCAAGAGAGAAGTCCAGAGGCCAGGCAGACAGCCACACACATAAGAAAGAGTCTGCAGCAGTGGGTGTGGCTATTTCACACTGGCCTCAGTATGAGCTGGTAGAATTTAGGACCCTGCACGGCTGATCTTGCTTGGAACACAGATTCCTGATTGTGGCCTTATATGCTGAGGAAAGGCACCCTTTCTCCTATCTTCAGCCTCATCAAATACAGATACTGCCACACCTAAGCCTGAAGAGAGCGGGCTGAGGCTACGCACTTTTTGAGCTCCCCCAGGGCCCAGGGAGCAGCTTCACGCTATGACTAAGCACCAAGAAGCATCATGCTTATGTGCGTTTCTCCCCCTACTTCCTGAGTACCTAGGGTCTGTGAATCCTGACTACAGATATGAAGGACTCAGCACGAACCCAAAGTGATACAAGCACCTGCCCTCACACAATTTACATTCTAAGAAGACACACAGGTGACATGGAAAAAATAAAACAGCATGAGGAATGGAGTACTCAGTAATTCAATAACAGTACACTGGATCTATGGCAGGATCCCCCTTCTATACATCTTGGAGAGCTTCTACACAGGTTAACCTCCAGGTGTCAGGTACCTCATAATTTTATAGGACAATTGTCTCAGAGACCTGCTGTGGTCACAAAGTACATCAGCAGTGCAGAAAGCACTTCTCTTACACACTAATTAATATGATAAATACATTGATAATGGTCAGTATTTATTAAGGATTGGACAAAAGCTATTAATTGCATGCCTGGTGGTGTTCAGACATCTATGTATCCTTTAGTGGGATTCTCACAACTTCCTTTTAAGGTGGACATGTCCACTGTTTCCATTTTAGGTGTCCATAGACAGAGTTGGATAATTTGATCAAGTTCACAGTCAATGAGTAGCAGAGCCAATATTCAATTCTAGCCACCATTTTGCCTCAAGCCATTCCTGGAAAGTCGGGGGTGGGGGCCGGGGGGTTGTTGACTCTCTGCAAAATATCTCAAGATGGCTGTAGTCTATCTCTCCTTAGAATTTTTTAAGGAAGTCAGGAGACTGGAGAGATTACTCTGCAGTTAAGAGCAATGGCTGCTCTCATTGAGGATCTGAGTTAGATTCCCAGCTCACAACCATATGGTACTCCAGTTCCAAGGGATCCAAAGCCGCCTTCTGGGCACTGCACACACACAGTGCACAAATGTGTACATAGGCAAAAAACTTACACGATGATGATGATGACGATGGTGGTGGTGGTGATGATGATGATGATGATGATGATGAAGAAGAATTTTAAAAGCCCGCAGATAGTCAAGAGGCTGACATACCCAACCCTCTCCCATCCTCAGCCACCACTCAGGTGACCACCCAGGACACCCCCATCACCGACAGACCACCTTCATACATACATGTAATTTGTTGAGCAGGACTGCATCTGTTGTGCTGTTGGCCCCGGGCTTAGCAGCTTTCCAGAACTGTTTCTGTGCGGAGTATCGATTCATAGGACATAGCTTAAAGAGGCAGTCTAAAAGGGAAACAAAAGGCAAAAGCCGTTACTGGGCAGACATACATAGTCAGCTATGGAAGAAAAAAGGCTTTCCAGTTTTACTAAAGTTTTACAATATGCTACACGTAAGTGTTGGTACAAAGTCCTTTCACAAACTTGGGTCTTTAAATTTCATCATCACCATGTAAAGCTACAGACGTGGAAACTGAGGTTTACAGAACAGTAATCAATTGTCACCAAGGCAGTTAACGGCAGAGCTGGAACGACGTGTCAAAATCTAGTGCTGTTAATCTTTCTCTATAGTTACCACCATCCTTTCATGGCCAAAGAGGACCCCTGTATAGAACAGTACACTCAGATCTTTTGTCTTACTGATATTTTTAAATGTAAAACTAATAGCCTATATATAGCTTACTTGAAAGTGCCTCTCAGAGCAGAGGTCTTTCAAGTGTCATGTGTGCGATGACCCTCTGTTACACAAAAATTTCAAAACCACAAAATTTAGATTGAGGCTAAGGAGTGGTCCTAACTGCTTCTAGTTAATAATCCTGGGTTTCTGTGATTTTATTACATTGTCTAATACAGCATGGGCAAGAGGCTGCAAGAATTCTGCAAAGAAACAGATGTGAGGACTACAGTAGCCAAGCAACTGAGCAAACAAGAAAGAGGCAGACATGACCCATCTCTTACTCTTGTCAGCCGCTCCAAAGTAAAAAATAATGACCTGGCCAGCTCTGAGTCAAAGCCACTCAGAGGGTAAAAATCATAAAGACACACCTGTAACTTACTATGTTCTGGTGAGGAACCTTACCATAAAGTAGTGGTAATGATGTGAGTGTGAAGTGTCAGAGACTAGTTCACACTGAACATTTGGTCCTAGCAGGTGGCACTGTCTTTGGAGGGGGAGGGGAACAGGGTGTGTGTGTGTGTGTGTGTGTGTGTGTGTGTGTGTGTGTGTGTGTGTGATGGAACCCTTGGAGAAGTGGCCTAGGTGGTGGATGCAGACCACTAGGGACAGGCCTTTTACTGTTCCAGACTCATCCTACTTCTTGAGCAAGCACTCTGCAGCCTATCTGCCAAGATGTGGATAAGATTCACCACAAGCCACAGCAACCTCAGCCCGGCCATCATGCCCTCCCTGACTGATGGGTAAACACTCTTTAAAATAAAAAACAAAATAAACCCCTTCCCTCCTGAACAATTTCTCTCAGGTATTCCATTACAACAACTAGAAGAGGAACTAAAACAAGCCCATGGACTGTGCTAAGGTATAAGACAACTATGTGGCCATTTTGGTTGACCAGACACTACATTACTGTTTTATCTTCATCTTTCTCACTAATTTCTATAGTTCTGCTTGCTTTATAATGTATATATTTAAGCTCAGTAACACAAAGATATAATTTTTTAAATATACATTTATTTTGAGAGAGTTATACAAAAAAAGTCCAAAGGGCTGGGGGTGGGGTGTAGCTAAGTAGTAGAACATGTGTATGCTTAGCTTGAAATAGCTTCCAGAATAACAACAAAAGTTAAGAAATAATTTCCTTAGGAAAATACCAATACCCCTGAAATTAATTTTGACATACTGGATATTCAAACAGTATGATAGAGAAAGTGAAATTAATAAACGTAGAGCAAATGTCCAATTGGGAAAAACCACACTCTCAAAGCACATTAGAATCGATAAATCACCTATTCTTATGTGTTCATTAAAACAGACTCTCTTAGACCTTCTCCAATGAATCCTACATATTACCTTACTCAAATAATTAGCTCAAAGTAAGAAACACTCATATACTGTCCTGCAGGGATCAAGTTGAGTCCTGAGTGAATGTGTATTGCTGATACAGGCAGAGTCATGCCAAGGAAGGGTCTCCAGCAAGGCTCAGATGGATGGAAACATTTTATTTTGATCTGAGTGCGAATGTTGACAATGTGTATAGACAATGTCCACAGCAGTATCACCCATCCACAATATTTGAGGCCTCAAAACTGCTCCCTTTCAGAGGCTACTCATGCTGAGATTAGCTATGCCTGCCTCCTCGGTTCCGCTGTAGGCCACCAGCCCTGCCTCCTCATTTATCATTATGCAATAACCTCTCCTCCCTGTTCAACTGTATATAAGAAAGAAGCTGAGCTTCCTCGGTGCTGCAGTTTTCCTTCTGAAAGCCCAGACCAATCAATCCCCGTGGTCTACTTGTCTGTGTGATTGTCATTGCTAGTCACTCTAATCAGGCCAATGTCTGGAGCCATGTAGCACATAGCTATGAGCAATTTATAAACACCAAGACCTTCCTCTAATTCAGATGGCTCTTTGTTCTAGAGCAAAGGCCCAATTGGGAAAAGCCATACCCTTAAAGCACATCAGAATTGATATATCACCTATTCCTATCTGTTCATTAAGACAGACTCTCTTAGACCTTCTCCAATGAATCTTTGCTGAAATTCAATGAGTTCTCTCTACATACTATACTTGTACATACTCTCTATCATCAGGAAAAAAAATCTTTTAGTTCTAGAGGCAAAAGGAACCTTCTCCATTTGACATTCTCATCAACTCAATATTTCTATACAGTCCCGGACAGTTAGTCATGAGGTAAACATGGGAATGCTGAGATTCGTCTTTACCAAGAATCTGACTTGACTGCTGAAAATAATTTTCATTACATATGACAGCCACTTTCGTTACACATGAGAGGTCTTTAAAGAGCAAAAGACATGGCAAGAAACACATTGAAGATGTGGCTGCTGCTTTCTGTGCCCATTATAAAAGGGATAAGTCACGGTCATTTACAGAAGCAGTGGAAAGTGATGACTTCACTTCGAGAGATGGTTTTCCTACCAGCAAGATGTGTGCAAACTCTCCACCCACCTCCTGAAGAAGCACAGCACTGGTCAGGATTAAATGTCCTGTCTTCTTCACAGGATCCAGGGAGCATCCAGGCTGAGCCAAGACAACTTCTTTAAATAAATATCCCACCCTCAGCCCCTTCCCTGGAACATGTCTCAGAAGCATTCTACCACGGGATGCAGCTACATCCTCAGTGACTCTCCTACCTCAGCCTCCTGAGTAAACGAGATTATATAGTTTCCCCCCCGCCCCAAGCCCAGCTAACCTAGCTCTTAAATAAATATTAAATATGCCGCCAGCACTGATTTTAATGTTTATGTATTGAGAATTTTATACATGTACATAATAAAGTTGATCATATTCACCCTCCTCCCCCACTCCTCTCAGATCCTCCCCAATAGCCACATCCCGGCTTCATGACTTTTTAAAAAAGATTTTATGTGTGTATGTATGTTTATGAATGTGTGTTTGTATATATGTGTGGGTGTCCCCAGAAGACAGAGAGGGCCTCAGATCCTCTGAAGCTAAAGCTTACAGCCCAACACAAATGCAGGGAATCGAGGAACCCTGCAAGAGCAGCAAGTGCTGGAAACTGCTGAGCCCTATTTTCAGCCACGCCCACAGCTCCCAGCACCTCCACTCTGCTTTGTTTGTGTTTGTTTGATTTTTATGATCGCAGAATCTAATTAGCAGCACTAATTTTTAACACCTGACTTACTTTAAGGACTAATGTGACTAACATTTTCAATTTCCATTAATACTAAGATATTGAAAATAAAATGGCCTACTTACTTTATACATTACCAAAAACAAAATAACAACAACAAACATCTGGACTTAGGTTGATATGAGGAGCAGACTGAACTCATGGTGCTAAGGAATAGAAAGCAACAGGAAGTACCATTTTATAGTGTGTGTGCTGGGGACAAGGCGCTTTAGCAAACCTGTAGGCTCTACCATAGGAGCTCAAAACTCAGGTAACTTCACCTAAGGGCGAGAGCAGGAACTTAAGCACTTCATGATGGAAAGCAGCCTCACTTGGATGAAATGTAGCACGTCATTGGCTGAAGTGTATTTACAACCAACTGTCAATGTAAATATAAGAGATGCTAGCATACTAGTAACAGAACCAAATTAGCCTTGCTGATTTTGCCCTGTCTTCCTGGTTGCCTAGCAACAGATCCAAAGTGAAAATTAAATTAAGCATTCAAATATAACGCTAAAGTACCTTCTGGAATTTTGTGATTCCAAGGCTCTACAGTGCCCTTTGCTATGTGGATGGCACAGCAGAGTGAAATTAGAGTTCTGCTGGGTCCCAACACTGTGCTAAGTATAGAACCACTCAGATACAGGACACACAGTGGCAGAATATATACATATAATCTACAGGGAGGGGAGGTGAACACGTTTGTATGTATGTATGTGTATACACACACACACATACACACACACACACACACACACACACACACACACACACACTCACACTGCGGTTTGGTCTCACTCCAAAAATATGCCACAAAGAAAAATTTATATGATAGGTGTTATTTTAGGCTTTTGAGGAATAAACTAAATTAAGTTTTCAAAAGAAATTACTTAGGAATATTCTGAAGCTTTAGCATATGCCACAATGAGTTAGGAGAGAACTCGGCTGCACTGAGGAGTTTGTTAAATGTTTTAGGACTGGGTGAGCTAGGCACCCAAGAGAAAAGCGTTCAGGAATCTTCCGTGGTTTAAGTGCACTCTAAAGCTCAGCTTTAGAGGTGGAGGGAACTGTGTAATGTGTTTACCATGCAATAAGGACTTGGGGGCCCACATAAGAGAAAATGAGAGTAAAGGAATCACAGACGTGCCCCCTAGCCAAGTGGAATCAAATAGAAGGGAAGAAAATAGTGTATATCTCAGAGACTACATCACAGGATAAAGGTGGGAGCCATTGGTCTACACAGCACCCACCCATCCCCATGCCTAGGTCCCTAAGGGCCAGGGACTAGGGGTAGAGCAGCTAGCTGTTCAACTAAGGCAATAGGTTAGTAATCCCAATGGGCTCCTGGGCTCTAAAAACAATGGCTGGGGGTTGTCTGAAGGCATTTCAAGTTCTGAGCTTCTAGATGTATACTGACAAAATTAATTACTGTTTAGTGATGTGCTTGCTATGTGCAGGCACTGGGTACTGAAAATAGAACTAGACACAGTACACGATCAGTGACAGAGGCAAACTAGTCAAACAGACAAGTTAAATCACAGCAAGTTCACAGTGCTTGAAAATTAGATGAAGCAATAAAGAAGCAATGTTTAGCAATTCAGTAGCTTTCCTGTTAGTCTTTGCTATGTGACTGGTAGAGTGGGGGCAAGAATTAGAAGAAAGAACTGCCTATGGACACAATCAGGATGCATGGAGAAACAGAGATTCCCAAAGGCCATCAGAAAAGTACTCCAGAACTAGGGCACCTAAAAGGTAGACCTGAAGGGAAGAAAGGGAATGTGATGGGCAATCTCAAATGCTAACTTGATGGAATCACCTAGGAGACAAAGCTCTGGGTGTGTCTAGGAAGGAGTTTCTGGATCCTGGGCTGAATAAAACCGAGGTGGGTCAATAGATAGAATCCTCTTTCTGTTTCCTGGCTGCTGATGCAACAATATTTATCCACCACCACACCTTCCTCACCAGGACGTGAGTCAAATTGTTCCTGTTTGGTTCTTTGTCACAACCATTAGAAAAGTAATTAGTACAGGAGGAGACAGTCTGGAGAAAAAGCATTCCAAGCAGAAGGCATGGAAACTACATAGGCCCTGGACTGGGAGGGAAATGATGCTTACAACATTAAAAGAACAGGAAAGAGGGTACCTGGGGTGATGTCTCAGTGGATAAGACTATTTGCTGTGCAGGAATGAAGGCCTGAGTTAGAATCTTCAGTATCTATATTTAAAGGCAACACAGTTAGGCATGCCTATAACCCCAGCTTGGACCAGTGGAAAAAATTGGATCCAGGAGCACCCACACAAGAGGCTCACATATAGGGGACAACAATGAGTTATAGGAGTTTGGGCTTTAGAAGCAAGCAGAAGCTATAGCATGAAGGGTATTGGAAGCCTGGGGTCTGGGGAACCTGAGTCTTGAATAGCAGTGGGAAGCCACAGAGGGCCTTAAGCAAAGACAGAAGAGCTTGGTTTGCCTTTCAGTTATATGGGAGCTTTCTTTTTTTTTTTTTCCTAAGTTTATTTTTCAATTGCTAGTTTTCATTATGTGAACTTGTATGTGCCTGTGTGTAGGTATGTGCATGTGTATGTAAGTGCCTGAGATGGCCAGAAGAGAGCACCAGGTCGCCTGAGTCATAGGCGGGTATGAGCAGCCAGGTATGATGGTAGAAACCAAACCTGGCTTCTCTGCAAGAGCAGTATGCACTCTGCAGCAGAGGCCATACCTTCAGCTCCTAAGGAAGAGTTCTCACACACCATTGAGCCTGGTGAGAAACTGAAAGTTAGGCGGGAGCAAGGATTGGGGTGAGGAATAGAAACCAAGCATTTTATTTGGACTATATCAAGATTGGGATGTTCATAAAATATCCAAGTAGAAATGCTGAGTGGACAGGTCAACCAGCAACTAGATTATGGAAAATGCCAAACAGCGACCTAAGGCTGTCAGCAGACAAAGGCACAGAAGAACGATGAAAAGAGGGGAAGGCAAGGAAGTCAGGATTTGAAATACATCACAGCTACCTATCAGGAACTAGGGACATCATAGCCTCTCTAAAGAAATCAAGAAAATACACTGACTCAAGATTTACAAAACCTTGACCTTGATTAACGATTTTCATACAGACAGAATAAAGCACTTTACTTCCCACCTCCAGGAAAAATATGAAGGAAAATTTAAATTCAATATCACCTTCTATGAAACTAAAATTTATCTTCGCAAGTTACAATGAAGATGGAAAGAGGAGGAGGGTAGAAGTAGACAGATGGAGTAAAATGAAGCCTGTGTTCTGCAGAGGAAAACAAGAGGCAGCAGAGTGAGTCTCCAGCAAGGCTCAGGAGCTGGAGACTGTAGACATGGAGCACGGTCCAAGCTAGGCCTGCACCACCACTACCACCACTAAGCACTACGCACACCTACTAAGGACAGCCCAGCCTTTCCCGGGGGAATAGGTATCTATGGCAGGTGGGGGTGGGCACAGAGGCTCAGAAGCCCTGGACACCAACTACAATGAAGGATTAAGAGATGGAAGTAGCACGGAGAGTGCCCTCTGCCATCTTTGCTCCAGTGACTGGGAAGTTGGGACAGCCAGGTTCTGAGACAGACAGGCATAATATCGCTTGGGTCTCGGGCGGCTTGTGTGTATGCGGCTCCCAAGTGCGGGGCTGATCTGCAGTGACCAGCGCGCCAGCTCTGCTGTGGGACTTCTGCCTGGCAGAGGGACCCTGAACTGGGCGGGAGCCTACCAGCTTTCCTTCCGCGACCTCTGTTCCCGCAGACTGCGCTGAAGAGACAGGTACCCCAAGCTCCCTATCCCCAATATAACATCATTTGGGACACGGCCTGTTGGGGCTTCCGTCTGTGCCCGAGAACGGGTGAGCGCTGTGGTCGTCTGGGTGCCAGATCGGCGGGCCATCCCGTCTACAGGGTGAGCAGCACCACGGAGAGAGTGCCCTCCGCCATCTTTGCTCCAGTGACTGGGAGGTTGGGACAGCCAGGTTCTGAGACAGACAGGCATAATATCGCTTCAGTCTCAGGCAGCTTGTGTGTATGCGGCTCCCAAGTGCTGGGCTGATCTGCAGTAACCAGCGCGCCAGCTCTGCTGTGGGACTTCTGCCTGGCAGAGGGACGCCCCCTCTCCCCCCTAGGAGAGATCACACACCCCTGCACAGGGCAGGAGCCTACCAGCCTCCCTTTGGCGACCTCTGCTCCAGGAATCCACTAGGCTGAGCCTTTAGATGTGCAAGGCCTCCCCAATATAAGATCACTTGGGGCAAGGCACATTAGGGCTCCAAAGTCACTCAGGAGCAGGCAGGCCCCAGAAATCGGTGCCAGGGGAATCCTGGCAATCCACGGGGGGCAGAAATAGCTTTGCAGGCTCACAGGAGGTCCAACCAACAGCCAGTGGCAGCAGGACCAACTAACACCAGAGGTATCCAGATCGCAAAAGGCAAATGTAGGAATGTTACTAACAGAAATCAAAGTAATGTGGGACCATCCAAACCCAACTCTCCAACAGCAGCAAGTCCTGGATACCCCACCACACCCGAAAGACAAGATCTGGATTTAAAATCACTTCTCATGATGCTATTAGAGGATCACAAGAAGGACACAAATAAATCTCATAAAGAGTTACAGGAGACCATGAATCAACGGTTAGAAGCCCTTACAAAGGAAACACAAAAATCGCTTAGAGAAATGCGGGAGAACATGGATCACAAGATGGAGGCGCACAAGGAGACAACACAAAAATCGCTTAACGAGATGAATCAACGGGTAGATGCACTCACAAAGGAATCACAAAATCTGCATAAAGAAATGCAGAAGAATATGGGTCAACAGATGGATGCCCATAAGGAGGCAACACAAAAATTGCTTAAAGAAATGAATCAACGGTTAGATGCCCTTACAAAGGAAACACGAGAACTGCTTAAAGAAATGCAGGAGACTATGGATCAACAGATGGAATCCCATGAGGAGGAAACACAAAAATCGCTCAGAGAAATGCAGGAGAACGTGGGTCATCAGGAAGAAATCCTGAAAGAGGTAATGCAAAAATACCTTAAAGAAATACAGGAAAATACAAACAAACAAGTGAAGGATCTCAGCAAATCCATCCAGGAACTAAAAAAGGAAGTAGAAACAACTAAGAAATCACAAAGGGAGACAACTTTGGAGATAGAAAACCTTGGGAAGAAATCAGGAGTCATAGATGCAAACATCAACAATAGAATACAAGAGATGGAAGAAAGAATCTCAGGTGCTGAAGATTCCATAGAAAGAATCGACTCAACAGTCAAAGAAAATGCAAAATGCAAAAAACGTGTAACCCAAAACATCCAGGAAATCCAGGACACAATGAGAAGACCAAACCTAAGGATTATAGGTATAGATGAGAGTGAAGATTTGCAACTTAAAGGGCCAGTAAACATCTTCAACAAAATTATGGAGGAAAATTTCCCTAACTTAAAGAGAGAGATGCCGATGAACGTACAAGAAGCCTACAGAACTCCAAACAGACTGGACCAGAACAGAAATACCTCCCGTCACATAATAATCAAAACACCGAATGTTCTAAACAAAGAAAGAATACTAAAAGCAGTAAGAGAAAAGGGCCAAGTAACATACAAAGGAAGACCTATCCGAATCACATCAGACTTCTCACCAGAGACTATGAAAGCCAGAAGATCCTGGGCAGATCTCATGCAGACACTAAGACAGCACAAATGCCAGCCTAGACTACTATACCCAGCAAAACTCTCAATCACCATAGATGGAGAGACCGATATTCCATGATAAAACCAAATTTTCACAATATCTTTCCACAAATGCAGCCCTGCAACGGATAATAGGTGGAAACCTCCAATACAGGGAGAGAAACAACACCCTGGAAAAAATGAGATAATAACCTTCTTGAATCAAACCCAAAAGTAGATAACCACTCAAACATAAAGATAGCGTCAAGAATGGCAGATGGCAATAATCACTATGCCTTAATCTCTCTTAATATCAATGGTCTCAATTCCCCAATTAAAAGACATAGACTAGCAGACTGGATACGTAAACAGGACCCAGCATTTTGCTGCATGCAGGAAACGCACCTCAGTGTCAAAGACAAACACTATCTCAGAGTAAAAGGCTGGAAAACAATTTTACAAGCAAATGGCCCCAAGAAACGAGGTGGAGTAGCCATCCTAATATCAGATAAAATTGATTTTCAACCTAAAGTCATCAAAAAAGACACAGAAGGACACTACATACTGATCAAGGGAAAAATCCACCATCAAGAACTCTCAATTCTGAATATCTATGCTCCAAATGCAAGGGCACCCTCATTCGTCAAAGAAACTTTACTAAAACTCAAAGCACACATCGCACCGCACACAATAATAGTGGGTGACTTCAACACCCCGCTCTCTGAAATGGATCGTTCAGGAAAGCAGAAACTAAACAGGGACACAGTGAATCTAATTGAAGCCTTGGACCAAATGGAACTAACTGATATATATAGAACATTTCATCCTAGAGCTAAAGAATACACCTTCTTCTCAGCTCCTCATGGTACCTTCTCCAAAATTGACCATATAATTGGTCACAAATCAGACCTCAACAGATACAAGAAGATAGAACTAATCCCATGCCTCCTATCAGATCACTATGGAATAAGGGTGGTCTTCAATGGCAACAAAAACAAAAGAAAACCCACGTACACATGGAGGCTGAACAATGCTCTACTCAATGATAACTTGGTCAAGGTGGAAATAAAGAAAGAAATCAAAGACATTTTGAAAGTTAATGAAAACGAAGGCACAACATACCCTAATTTATGGGACACAATGAAAGCAGTGCTAAGAGGAAAATTCATAGCCCTGAGTGCCGCCAAAAAGAAACGGGAGACAGCATACACTAACAGCTTAATGGCACACCTGAAAGCCCTGGAACAAAAAGAAGCAAATACACCAAAGAGGAGTAGAAGGCAGGAAATCATCAAACTCAGGGCTGAAATCAATCAAGTAGAAACAAATAAAACCATACAAAGAATCAACAAAATGAGGAGTTGGTTCTTTGAGAAAATTAACAAGATAGATAAGCCCTTAGCCAGACTAACCAGAGAGCACAGAGATAGTATCCAAATTAATAAAATCAGAAACGAAAAGGGAGAGATAACAACAGAAACTGAGGAAATTCAAAAAATCATCAGATCCTACTACAAAAACCTGTATTCAACACAACTAGAAAATCTTGAGGAAATGGACAATTTCCTTGACAGATACCAAGTACCAAAATTAAATCAGGATCAAATAGACCATCTAAACCGTCCTATAAGCCCTGAAGGAATAGAAGTTGTCACTGGAAGTCTTCCAACCAAAAAAAGCACAGGTCCAGATGGTTTTAGTGCAGAATTCTATCAGACCTTCAAAGAAGACCTAACACCAATACTCTTCAAACTGTTCCACAAAATAGAAACAGAAGGAACACTACTCAACTCGTTCTATGAAGCCACAATTACACTAATACCAAAAGCACACAAAGATCCGACAAAGAAAGAGAATCTCAGGCCAATCTCTCTTATGAATATCGATGCAAAAATACTCAATAAAATTCTTGCCAACCGAATCCAAGAACACATCAAAACGATCATTCACCACGATCAAGTAGGCTTCATCCCAGGGATGCAGGGATGGTTCAATATAAGGAAATCCATCAATGTAATCCACTACATAAACAATCTCAAAGAAAAAAACCACATGGTCATCTCATTAGATGCTGAGAAAGCATTTGACAAAATTCAGCATCCTTTCATGATAAAGGTCTTGGAAAGATCAGGAATTCAAGGCCCATATCTAAACATAGTAAAAGCAATTTACAGCAAACCAGTAGCCAGCATCAATCTAAATGGAGAGAAACTTGAAGCAATCCCACTAAAATCAGGGACTAGACAAGGCTGCCCTCTCTCTCCATATCTTTTCAATATAGTACTTGAAGTTCTAGCTAGAGCAATTAGACAACAAAAAGAGGTCAAAGGGATACAAATTGGAAAGGAAGAAGTCAAACTATCACTATTTGCAGACGATATGATAGTATACATAAGCGACCCAAAGAACTCCACCAGAGAACTCCTACAGCTGATAAACGACTTCAGCAAAGTGGCCGGATATAAAATCAACTCAAGCAAGTCAGAAGCCTTCCTATACTCAAAGGATAAGCAGGCTGAGAAAGAAGTAAGAGAAATAATACCCTTCACGATAGCCACAAACCATATTAAGTATCTTGGCGTGACTCTAACCAAACAAGTGAAAGATCTGTATGACAAGAACTTCAAGTCTCTGAAGAAAGAAATTGAAGAAGACCTCAGAAGATGGAAAAATCTGCCATGCTCGTGGATTGGCAGGATTAATATAGTAAAAATGAGCATCTTACCAAAAGTAATACACAGATTCAATGCAATCCCCATCAAAATCCCAACTCAATTCTTCATAGAGTTAGAAAGAGCAATTCAAAAATTCATCTGGAATAACAGAAAACCCAGAATAGCTAAAACTATTCTCAAGAGTAAAAGAACCTCTGGGGGAATCAGTATCCCGGACCTCAAGCTGTACTACAGAGCAATAGTGTTAAAAACTGCATGGTATTGGTACAGTAACAGACATGTAGATCAATGGAACAGAATTGAAGACCCAGAAATGAATCCACACTCCTATGGTCACTTGATCTTTGACAAAGGAGCTAAAACCATCCAGTGCAAAAAAGATAGCCTTTTCAACAAATGGTGCTGGCTCAGCTGGAGGTAAACATGCAGAAGAATGCAAATTGACCCATCCTTATCTCCTTGCACTAAACTCAATTCTAAGTGGATCAAAGATCTCCACATAAAACCAGACACACTGAAACTAATAGAAGGGAAACTAGGGAAGAACCTTGAACATATGGGCACAGGGGAGAATTTCCTGAACAGAACTCCAATAGCTTATGCTCTAAGATCAAGAATAGACAAATGGGACCTCATTAAATTACAAAGTTTTTGCAAGGCAAAAGACACTGTCAAAAAGACAAAGCGGCAACCAACTAACTGGAAAATGATCTTTACCAACCTTACATCCGACAGAGGGCTAATATCCAAGATATACAAAGAACTCAAGAAGTTAAACTCCAGAGAGCCAAGTAACCCTATTAAAAAATGGGGTACAGAGCTACACAAAGAGTTCTCACCTGAAGAATATCTAATGGCTGAGAAGCACCTAAAGAGATGTTCATCATCAAAACAACCCTGAGATTCCATCTCACACCAGTCAGGATGGCTAAGATCAAAAACACAGGAGACAGCGGTTGTTGGCGAGGATGTGGAGAAAGAGGAACACTCCTCCACTGCTGGTGGAATGGCAGGCTGGTACAACCACTCTGGAAAGCAGTCTGGCGGTTCCTCAGAAAACTGGGCATGACACTCCCGGAGGATCCGGCTATACCACTCCTGGGCATATACCCAGAGACTTTACCCGCATGCAATAAGGACACATGCTCCACTATATTCATAGCAGCCTTATTTATAATAGCCAGAAGCTGGAAAGAACCCAGATGTCCCTCAACGGAGGAATGGGTTCAGAAGATGTGGTATATCTACACAATGGAATACTACTCTGCAATTAAAAACAATGAATTCACGAAATTCCTAGGCAAATGGTCAGAACTTGAAAATATCATCCTTAGTGAGGTAACCCAATCACAAAAGAACACACATAGTATGCAGTCACTGATAAGGGGATATTGACCCAGAATCTCGGAATACCCTAGACACAATCCGCATATCAATAGATTTCTAAAAAGATGGAAGGAGAGACCCCTGGTCCTGGAAAGACTCGATGTAGGGGAACGCCAGGACAGAGTAACGAGAGGGGGTTGAATGGAGAAAAGAAGGAGGGAAGGGGGCTTATGGGACATTCGGGGAGGGAGGAAACGGGAAAGGGGAAGTGATTTGGAATGTAAATTAAAATAATAAAATAAAAAAATAAAAAAAAAGAGATGGAAGTAGAAATAAATGAATCAGATACAAATGTACAATGGGGATGGTGAGGTATACAGGCACTCATAGCCGGGGCCTTCTTCCCGGGTGGGAATCTACAACAGGAAATGCCAATCATGGATTCTTGGGCCAACTGTGATCAATTTCAGCCCACCTGTGTATGGCTCACAAGCTAAGAAGGGTTTCACATTTTCACATAACTGGAAACAAAACACATGGTAGTTTATAACATAAAATTATGTCAAATTCAAATTTCAATGTTCATTGAGAAGATGAATGACTCTCACCAATAAAAACATTTTAGAAACATTTGTTCTCTTGTTATATAATATCCTGTGTTCTGCCTACTGAACTGCAAAGTATAAAACATTTCCTGTCTCAAGATTGACAAGATGGTTAAGTGGGTAAAGGCATCTGCCATACAAATCTATTGACCTGAGTCCAAAGACTAGAACCCAGGGAAGGGTTAGGGCGGGTAGGAGGGATTCATCTCCTGGGAGTTATCCTCTGACCATCACACAATAAATAAGTGAAGTAGTAAAGTAGTAAATATGTAACTTTATTACTTTAAAAAATATTTCCTGTCTCATTCTTTAATGGAAATGTATGCTGACCTTAGACCTGAGGTTCCTTCTGAGAAGATATGTAAAGTTCCAGAGAGATGCCTTACCTATAGTCTCTCATGAGAAAGATGGCTTGCTCTTTAATAATTTGTGAGTGAAAGTAATCAGTCCTACCAACTCTTGTGCTCCGTATCTACAGGCTACTCAATTAGCTCCCCTCTCCCTATCTTATCTACAGAGACAACCGAGACCAGCACACATAGAATTACCTCCCAGTGCTACAGAGGTATCTGACAACTGATAAAAGCAACTGAAGAAACAGAGAATACAAAGAATGGATGGGAGAAAGCAACCACAGTCAACCTCCTCACAGGTAAGACTGGAATTCATAATCCTAAATATGCATGAGGCCTTACCCTGTGACAAAGGAAAGGAATTTAAAATGAGGAACTTGGCATACAATGACAATGCAATTTTTCAACACAAGAAGTTCTGGAAACTAGGTTAAGAGACTTTCTCCAAAAGTAAAAGTAGAGAGGACGAAGAGAAAAGGAACTACCAGATAAAATCCACAGCTCTGACACCTGAGGATTTCAGAACAAGGCCCCAAGAGTGCAGAAATCATTGAAGAAAACATCCTGGAACCGGAGAAGACTTTCTAGGTTAGAAAAAAAAACCACACTACACTCCTACATATGGTTAGAATCTAGAATTTTCACATATGGTGACAATTTTTTCGACTAATGGGGAAAAGGAGAAGATAGTTGAGTCTTTTAGTATAAGTGGGAGAGCCATCAACTCTCAAGCAATAACATTAATAATAATAATACCATCAAACATTTCATATGAACTATCCTGGGACTCCATTCCAACACAACACTGGCATCAAACTACTGACTTATGATTTTCAACCTAGAATTCTGACAGTACTAAATAACCAAGAAGGCTTGAGAGCCAAGTCTCCCTCCAGTCAGGAAGGTACTGGATACGCTTTACCCAAAGGTGGAGAAGATGTTTTCTGTATATATCTATCTGTGTGGAGGTACAAGCACATGAGTGCAGGTACCCACAGAGGCCAGGAGAGGCACTGAGTTGTTCACTCCGTCCTGGGATTTTACTTTCCCTGACAAGTGCATGTATAGGAAATGTTCTAGAGAGGAGCAAAGAGCACTGGCTCTCAGTACCCTAGCTGGGAAGCAACCCAATGCTTGTACCCATTGTCAGTGATCTCATGAGGCAAAGGAGCTAAAGCAGTGCTCAGCTGAGCCTTGGGAGAAGCAGTGCCCTCTCCCTCAGAGCCTGCCTGACAGTGTCTGTTACAAGGACCTGAGGTTGACTGGATTTGATTCACTTAGTGCCCCATTCATAGGCTGCGTCAATTAAACATAGACTCTTCTAAAATTTTTAATCCTTAAAAACTAACTCATGTGACCAACAAGATAAGCACCCAACAAGCTATCACTGTTTAAAGGGCTGGAGAATTGACTCTGTTGGTAAAGTGTCTGCTATATGTGCATGAGGACTTGAGTTAAGACACGCCGCTGTTGCAGGATTTTCCATGTCCAATCATATTAGGGCAGTGGAAGGCCGGTGATTGGACAGGAAAAGGGAGGCAAAGCTAGGAGTTGTGGGGACAGAGGTCACAGGAGGAGAAGAGAGAATGAAAATGGCTTCAGACATGTTCCTGTGTGACATTTACTAGCCACAAATAGCTGTGTTTATCATTATCAATTGGCTCTTAAATTACTATATCAGCATCTTGTAAATTGTGATATTACTTATACATAAATCTGATTGATTAATTAATTAAGCTTTAAGAGCTTTGATTTACTTGGTTACTGAAATGTGGGTCCACCGATTAAAGGGGTTTATGGCGGAGAGAAAACACAGCTGAGATGCTGTGGAAGCTACCTGGGAGACAATAGCTCTGCAGCGAGATCAGCACCAAGTCGGATCCTGCTAGGACATGTTGCTGCGACCTGGCGGGGCGGGATCTTTTTTAGTCTTTCCCACTCAGCACCCATGTACCATTAGACACAATGGCCTGAGCCTGTAATCCTGGAGCAGGGTGTGGGAGCAGCGTGTGAGAATAGAGTGTGGTGTCAGGAGCATGAAGAAGGTGCAGTCCTGGAGTTTGCTGGTCAGCTACCCTATCCAAAATGGTGGGTATCCAGTTTGGTGAGAGACTGTGTCTCAACAGCAACAACAACAACAGCAACAAGTTGGAGATCAATTGAGAAAAGACATTTAACATCAACTTCTGAACACCATGGGTACACACCCCCTTTACACACATATATTCACAAAATGTAAAAATGAAAAAAAAAACTCTTCATTTATCCAGTATATAAAAATGGACTTTTATGGAGAGAGAGGGAGAGAGGGAGAGAAGAAAAAGGGAGGGAAGGAGGGAGGGAGGGAGGAAGGGAGGGAGGGAGGGGGGAGGGGGGGAGAGAGAGAGGGAGAGAGAGAGAAAAGAAACAAACAATATCTGCTGATCATTTATAGCATATTTTTTCTGAAAAGAATAAAAACCAGCAGAGTACGTTTCAGAAGGGGTGGGGGAGTTGTGAGTGTTAGTTCCTCACCAGGATAATTTCTTACCACTAAAGTATCAATGAAAAAGAAATACAAAATATCACATACTTAAGAACCATTCCGTCTCACACTTACTGCGTGATTAGTACAGAGAGGAGGGTTTGTCTTCCTGATGAGTCTGCTGCTTTTGCATTCAGTAAACATGGGGCAAACAAATCAATGGGAAGATAGGCCAGATCAAAGGGCACCCTCCAAAAGCAGTTCACAAAATTACTCCTATGTTCAACAAATGCCTCTCAGTGAGCAAGTCATTAACTCCAGGTCACTGTAAGCGGAAGCTGGTTAGACACTGTTGTGTCTACTGAATTCTAATCACATTTCCCAAGCTGTGGCAGAAGTCTTTGAAGTTAAGTGACATTTTCCAACTGGGAGTGCCAAGCAAACCTGGTATTACCTATCTGCAAAAGGAATATACATTGTCATTAGGAAATGAAGGACAATGAGGTACTGCTTTTCCATTTGAGACACCCAGATGTCTTCTCCAAATAGAAAACTTAAGACGATACACGTAGGGTTGATGCTTTCTTTCTTTTGCCATCTTTCCTGTGTTAGGACAATCTTTCATACATCTTCTGAAGCTGGAAGTGCAAGAAAGGACTTCTTTTCCGGCCTCTAGCTAAGAATTCAGTTTTTTACAAAGATTACTTCATTTAGATTGGCACTGGTCCAGAGAATGGCAGCTACCAATCAGCTGAAACAGCAACTCTACCCATTGCAGGAGACAAAAGGGATCAGAAGTCTTTCCTAACCAGCAGCAGGCACCTGCCTACACTCGTGTAGTTAGATGCTGTATCCTGGCCTCTACACCTGAGGCAATGTCTACAAGGACATCAGGTGCCCTACTAAAGAGCACCTGAAGGAGCAAGGTCACATGCCCAAGGGCAGCAGAGTCCCATCAAGAAAGAGTAGGAATGGGGGTCACAGGACCACAAGCGGTATCCCCTTCCCAAGGGTTCTTATCACAAATCTGGCAGAAATATCACAACTTCATAGCTCTCAAAGCTGACTCCAGCTTCTATACAGAATGTGCAGGCTAGCCAAGATTCTTACTTTTCAGCCGATAAGAGTAATTTTTATTGTTTGCAATTGAGAGTAAATTAAGGTGACTTGTAAATCACAAAACATTTTTCACTCTCAAAACTTTCACTGACACCAAAGAGAATGCCAACTGCTGCAGCTGCTGTTCAGGTTCTACCTGCCTCTGCCACTCACTGACTGATCAATCTTCTCCAGATAACTAAACTATTCTAGTCTTCCTGTCTCCCGTCAATGGCACAGATCATCCCTTAGATTTTGCAGAGCCCTCTCTACTCATATAAAAGCTTCCATTCAACGTCCTGTAATTACCAGGAAATAAAGATCTGTGCATCCTCCAATGGTCAGGAGTACAGTCTGCTCTATCGCTGACATTTTGTATAATTTCCAGGAAATTATCTACACATTTAAGTTTCTTTTCTACAAAGGGAATAGCCACAAGTACTAAATCACAAGTTAACTTTCAAAATGAAATTAGCTACTTCACTTGAAGTCCTCTGAACAGATCCTAACACAGTGATGAGTCAATTAAATACCATTGCTATGACACAGTGGGCAGGCAGAGAGCACAGACACGCAACACTGAGATGCGGGGAGGCCATGCTGCCCTAAAAGGCAAGCCAGTGTCACACAGAACAGCAGGGACGGATTTCACAAATGTTATTTTGTTTTGAGCAAAAGGTCACAAAGTAGTGATAACAAAAAGGAGTCTGTTGACACAGAATAGACCCATTTATATAAAGTTCCTGACAGTATCAAAACAGCCATCACCTTTGTTAGGGAGTGGGATGATGGTGCTGGAAAGATCAGATGCTTTTTAGGAAACCAGTAATTTTGTGAATATTTAAGCATGGGAATGAAATGAGTAAGTAAAATTTAATCGGTGATACATTTAATGTCTGTGCATATATGTGTAAATGGATGTATAAACACATTCATCTATTTTAAAAACCTCAACCAATGAATACTTTTTTTATGGTTTCATGAAAAGGAAGCTCTTGCTGATAAGGAAAAGGAAGAAGAAAAAACAAAATTTCCCTTCATGAAAAAGGTCAAAAGTGTCTGATTTCTATCGCTAGAAATAATATGCTTTGTTTGGTCAGGGTTCAGGGTTAGGAGTGGGAAGGGGAGGAGAAAGGGAGAGAGGTGACATCACCAACTTCCCCTATGGCTTCAGTCATCTGTGTCACCAACAGGACACTCAGGCGATGCAGTTTTCCTGGCCTGATCCCTCGTGGCCCAGGAGGCCTGCACCAGAGCACAGGCAGGCTTTTCTGGGTTGCCAAGTCTACCCCAACAGCTGGAATTTGGAGCAACTAAAAGATGTCCACTCTAACCAAATAACACAATGTCTGGAAATGACTTCAAATTAATCAGGTCAATGAAGCAAGATGCTGGCTCATCACCGTTGAAGGTAGGTGCTGCTTGTACGAAGACCCCAATTCTACTGTTCTCCAGTTGACAGGCTTTATTCTTTGTTTAACATAAAGTCTTAAAAATATCACCTTTGAAATTTACTTTCAAGCTTACACTTTTTAACCAAACCCAAAGAATTCACTCAGTTCAAGAAGGTTTTTGTTTGTTTATTTGTTTGTTTTTAAGTTGTAATTCAACATAAAAGGGATGAGAGAAGACATGTCTTCCATGTGGAAAAAAAAGAAATGAAATGCTAGATGGATCTATCCAATAAAAAAAAAATCTAACACATGGAGAGTCGGGGGTGGAGTGAGAAAAGTCAGATTTGTGATACAAACAGCACTGTAGACTTTGGGGTAAAAACTCTTTCTGTATTGAACTCACTTCACCTCTCAGAGTCAAAAGCAAAGAAATTTCACTGCACCAGGCCTGGTGTTTCAAAAACTGCAGCCCTAGCCATGACAGCTTATAGCCACAAAAAGGCCTTCAGAAGGCTTAAGGCCAGGCATGAAAGGAGTTACATAAGTTACTGGGCTGGTCATTCCCAGAGTCTCCCGGAAAAAGTACATTTTTCACCAGAAAGTTCCACTACACAAAAGGAAAGTAGGTGGCTTCTGCCCCAGCGATGTGATGTACCTTTTACTCAATGTCAGTAAAACCTGGTTGCAGGCATCATGGGAAGACTTAAGAGTTTCCGGATCACAGGGACACAGGGATACAAACCCAAGCTGAGATGCAAAGAAATCTAGAGAAAGCCTCTGAGGAGCTTTGCAGGTACAAGCCACCAGCAAGGAAGGAAGGTCAGTGTGTAACACACAAAGAATGAGAAGCCAGAGGAATCGATTGCTTGAGAGCCAGGCCAGTAGCCCCACAGATTATTCCCTCATCTGTGCAGTGGGCTACTGACTAGATACAGGAAAGGAACCAACCTTTCCTTAACACCTGTGTACACAGAGTTCAAGACTACAGGGCCAGGCGAGCAGAGCTGTCAGATGGCTTTGCCTCATTTCTCCACAGGAAGAGAATAAGGATGTCCATGTATACTTTGCTATTCTTCTCTTTTCTGCTTGCTACTAGAGAGGCGATGAGAACCTAACCTGGAACACCCCAAGACTGTGCTCCCAGCCAGCTCCTGTCAGGCGGCTGTTGGGGCCATGTCCTCACCGTTTAGAAAATATCATCTTTAGTTAGCAGCCAAACACATCAACTTCACTATGATATTTAAAGACAAACAGATCACTGGGCTTTGTTCATATCTATTTCATCATTCTTTCGCCCCATCTCACTATTTTCTTCTCCCAAGCAACCTCTTCCTACTTTCATGCTACATGGATAGATAGAATGAAATATGGATTCTACACACAAAGAAAACATGATTTTGCTTAATGCAACAACCTCCAGAGCCATACATTTTCCTGCAGATGTACTGCATTCTTACTAGTATGTGTACCACACTTTATCTATTCATCAATTGTTGAGCCTTTATGCTGGTTCCATATCTGATCCACTGTAACCAGCACATCAAAATCCATGTCCCCAAGTATCTCGGTGGCATGCTGGCTTGGATTCCTTTAGGTATGCACCCAGGAGTGGAACAGCTGAATCACCGGGTAGTCCTATTTTTAGCTCTTGAAGGAACCTCTAGACTGATTTCCATAGTGATTGCAGCAGAAGTTACACTCCCACCAGTGGTAAATAAGGGCTCCTTTCCCCCACATCCTTACCAACATTTATCATTTGCTTTCTTGACAGACATTCTGACCAGGGTGAAGTAGAATCCGAATGTAGTTTAAATTTATTTTTCCCGTATGGCTATGAAGGTTGAACTTGTTTTATACAGCTGTTAACTATTCCTATGTCTTACTTGGATGCCTGTTTAATTCATTTGACCATTTATTGACTGGATGATTTTTTTTAAGTATTTAAAGTTTTTACTTTGTTATATATTCTAGGTATTGCTCTCCAACTGTACACGTCACATGCACAGTTCATAAAGCTTTCCCCGCAGCCTGTATGCTTGTCTCTTGACTCTATCACTTCATCTGCTGTGCCGAAGTCATTTAATTCCATGCAATCCCATTTGTCAATACTTGGGATTAACTCCTCAACTATTAGAGTCATTTCCAGAAATTTCTTGCCTCTACTTAAAATTTCAAGTGTTCCCCTCTGATGGTTTTAGAGTTTCTGATGTTATATTAAGGTTGTTGATCTATTTTGAACTGAAGGGTGAGAGACAGGGACCTAGTTTCATTTCCCTGTATGTAGATATGCAGTTTGCACAGTACCGCTTTTTACATTTGCACATATTAAAACCTACCCTCACTGAAGCCCCTAACCCTAACTCTATGCCTAGCTAAACAGAAACTATTAAATTGGGGGCTCACTTTACAGACATCAAATGTCTGCCCTGAAGATGAAAACTGTTTTCTTAATTTCTTTTATGACCTATGTTTCATGTGCTTACACATTATTTTTAGCCTAGCAAACACAGCCCACTACTAAACTGCCTTTTAAAAATTCAAAATATCTGCCAAGAAGAATGACTGTCAAAATTCTCAAAAGGACCTACCACAAAGGTTTAGTACAGTCCTGCCTCAGATAATGGCGTATAATCACAAAGTCTCAAGAAGATACCACAAATGATTCTAACACAGAAATGATGTGCTTTGAAGAACAGAGATCCTCAATACTATATGTATTTTGGGCACCATTTATAATTCCTTATAGGTGAGGACTGCTTTGTACTAAAGGATGCTGCCATGCTTTAGAGATGGTTATCTCCCAAAGAATCACAATGTAGAATCTTGGTTCCTAGTATAAAGGTTGTGGTGAGGTCATGGGGCTTATGATAGTTAATCTTTACTCTGAAGTAGATTCAGAATCACCATGGAAACATGCCCCTGGATGTGCCTATGAGGGTGTTTCCAGAAAGGCTTAATTGTGGAGGGAAAAGACCTACCCTAAATGTGGGTGGCACCATCCTACAGGTTGAGATTCTGACGGAATAAAACAGAGGAAATGAGCCAAGCAGCAGCATGCATCTGTCTCCTCCCTGGTTCTGTCCTGATGTCTTTTTATCTTGATGCCATGCCTTTACCAACATGATGGACTGCAAAGGGAAAGCACGAACCAAAATAAACCTTTCCTTTTTTAAGTTCCTTTGTCGGGGATTTTGTTAGAGCAATGAGAAATGGAGTTAATCCAGGACTCCAGTCTCCATTCACTAAATAGTTGTATGTTATCTTTTGGGAGTGGATCAAGTCTGGTAGATTCAGTTAGTTCACTCAAGGAAGGCTGCTACAGAGTGAGTCTGGCTCTTCTCCAGTCTCCTGCTTTCTTGCCCCTTTAAGAGCCAGTTCTGCACAGAATAGTGATCCCTTACAGAAACTAGAATCATGAGGTAAACCTTTTACCTCATGAGCTATCCAATCTCAGGCATTTTGATATAGCAATCCAGAAGACTAGAAGAGGTGCTAAGCATCATCCTTGGGTTTTCAACCATAGTTGTCAATTGTACTCTACTCCTGCAGGAGTTGGTCAAATGTCCTCAATGGGATGAGATCACTTCCCATAAGAATTATAAAATTAAGCTTTCCTCCCCCACCTTTTCTATGAACCAATGCCCTCCAGCTATAAAGGAGAAGGTGACAAGACTGGGAGAATAGGGTATGTTAGAACCTTTAGAATGATGTCTCAAAAGTATCATGAAATCCAATGTAGTGAATGTAATTCACTTTCTAAAATTGCCTTCCCTGTCTAAAACCCTATAGGGATGTGTTAGTCACTGGGGAAGCTTTCAAAGCAATGATAATTCTCTGGCCCATCATTTGGGAAGTTGGATCATGAAGAATGTTTTCCACCCTTCTTTCCATGGTGGCTGCCATTGGGAGCAACTCTTAAGATTTTATACCATATGTCCTATCATATAGTACATGGTACCAGGGTAGATGGAATGGGCCTAGGAACCTTCATTTCTCATTAGATCTCATTAGATCTGATCCAAGAGGACCCAGCATGCTGAGAAACACTCAAGGTAAAGGTTAGTTGAGTTTTCAAAATACAACACTTCTCAGACTGCACCATGCAGACAGCTTGCCTGGGGATCTTGCTAAAATGTGATCTTTGATGTAGCCTCAGGGGAGCCTGGGCACCTATATTCCTAACAAGATCCTGGTCTAAGACTCACTAAAGAGCAGAACTGCCAGAGACTTGAGTCACTAAGTCACTGCCAGTAATCAGGGTGGATCTCCCAGTCCAAGAACATCTTAAACAGCTTGTCAGTGCAAATGAGTAGATGCCTTGAACACTACTACTACCTGCTGTAGAAAGAACTACAGCCACATGTGTCAGGCCTTCATTTGGCCCATCTGTCTCTTCTGTTCTATCTTTAAAATGCACCCCCCCTCCATGTATACACCACTCTGGTCCTCGCCGTGTCATTACAATTCTCAAGTATGTGCTGTGTATCACCCTCTGGGCCTTTAACAAGTCGGCCCTCTCTCTTGTAGAAACTGTATTCCACAACACCTTACTCATATCAGTACCACTATATGTCAAGGACTATCTTCGCCCATCAACAGTCCGAGCTCACCTCAAAGTCAAGTTCTCCAGGTTCCAGAGAAGACTTTCCTGTCCTACACCCTACCCTGGAGAGCCCACCACTCCAGCCTCCAGGACATCAATAGACTTTTTACTCTAGAACTACCTTATAATTGGAATATATGTATGGGTATGTAAGATGTTAAAAACATATCTGATACAATCAGAAAACACCTTTGACTTTCATCTTCCACTGTTGTTTTAATCTCTACCATGCCTCTGGTGACAGAAAGAGTTGCTAAGGAGCCAACTCAGACGTTAACAGTCTCTGGTCCCATGAGCAATCAAAGCTCCTAGTGCTGTCTCAAGCTAAGACTCTACTACTTGCCTCCCTCACTCTTTCCTGTCTGATATTTCCCTCCAGTATCCCAAGCTCATTTCCATGTTCCCTCCTCTCTGATTCCATCTGTTATCATAGGGCAAACTAAGCCTCAAGAACAAGAAAGGTTGAAAAATCAAGCTGGTTTCCCCCTCTTGTCCTGAAGCCAGGAAATTAAGAAATAAAGACTAACTTCTTCCTTCACAGACACAACTTCCTAGATTTTATTCAGAAAGAGTTGAAAATTTATAAGAAGCTTACAAGGTAAACAGCATTAAACCCAGCACCAGCCTTTCAACATTTTAACCTTAGAGCATATGCATGTGTGTTGGGTTACAGTAGAGAGAGTATTTGTTTATCACAAATAAGGCCCTAGCTTTGATCTCTAACATACACATATATAGATATGTACATAGTAATCTCATGTATACATGAAATTATTTCCAGAATCTATGAGTTGTATAAGATATAAGTATTCCTGGATAGCTATCAGTTCCAACAAATTTAATGTTAATAGTATATATTTATGTTACCTATGGTTTATATTCTCATTTTGTCATTTAACTCAATAATGTTTTCCCAGCACTCTTTTCGACCTCCAGTTTAGGATTCAACTGAAGATCAGTACTGCACTTAGATACAATCTTTTTACAGCTAGTTTTTGGTCCAGATTTTAAAAAAAAAAAAAAAGAACGTTCCTTGTATGGGTGTATCTGATGTTTCCTTGTGGTGAGATTCCAGCTGGAATACTACACACAGGATGTGGTATCCTTCGAAGGGCCGCCCATCTGAAGACTCACAGTGCCCATCTGCTCTCACTGGCACTTCCTCAGGCATCTTGGTGATCAGCCTGACATTGCTATTGGTCCCTCCCCTGCATTCCCATATCTGAAGAACAGCATCTGTTCTTTAGGAGCAATCATCCCTCCCACCCGAGCCTTCCACCCATAGGCTCCAACTATTGTGGAGCTTTTTTTACAGCTATAGGACTCCTAGGACTCCTATACATATAGCCCATTTGGGGGAAATCAGGAATTCCTTACTTAGTCAAACTGCTGCTAACATAGAAGAGGAATGCTTCTTTATTCCACTTGTCATGACGGCTAGACAGCCCTTGGCAACCCCCAGACATCTGCTTTCATGGTCAGATCCCTTGACTGCCAGGGGTTCACATCTAAAATGCCAGCATCAGATAGCACAGGGAATCTGCTCAGCCGCTCAAGGCCAACCTCAGTTACATAACAAGTCAGAGGCCAGCACAGCTACTCGGGACTCTGTCGCAAAAGAAACAAGAAAATTACGCCTCTGTGCTCCCAAATGAAAAAAACATATAAGCAGCTCTCTGAGAAACCCACTTGTGGCTTTTTCTCTGCCACTGTCTTCATAAACACCCTGGCCCACTCTCAAGCATGCATGAGTCCTAGTGCTTCAGCTAAGCCTCTGACCTCCATTCTGTCTACTTGACCTCTGTCCCGCCTTTATAACTCTATAAACCCCAAAGCACACACCGTGGGTCCATTTTGTTCCAAAGGGCCTCCTTGCCAGCACATATGCCTGCAATGTATTTGCCTCCCACATGAAACATATATTCAGACACAATCAAAAACTCATTCTCAGAGCAGACTTTATCTTATTTCCGTCCCCCACACCTCTCTTTTCACTTTCTGGTCTTTTAGACAAAAGTAGATATTTTATTATTTTATGTAATGTGTCTCTGATGTTCTACTTGCATGTATTATGACCAGTAAGCTTAAATACCTTACACATGGCCATTTTTATTGAGATTTCATTCAAACCTAACAAAATACACAATATAGCTTAGCAGTTTTGAGACAATTCAGAGTTTACATGATCACTACTACAACACAAATATAGAGTATTTGTAGTACTATCCTGGGGGCAAAATAAAAAAAAAATCCCATGCCCATTAGTAGGCACTGCCCATTCTCCCATGCTCTCAGGCCTGACAACTTGCAATCTCCCTTCTAAAGGGGTATGGATTCTGAACATGCCACATAAACAGAGACTTAGCATATGCAGCCTTTTGCAATAAGGTTCATTCAATCATCATTACATATGTAAGGTCCACCCACACCAAAGCATAGATCAGCACTTCTTTCCTTTTTATGCATGAATAATATTCCATTGTGCTTTGTTTCTCCATTTATCAATCCATAAACCTCTCTGCTATCTCCATACTTTAGTTATTATTCATAAAGCTGCTAGGAATATCCATTCTTTTGGTTAGATACCTGGGAGTGGGTCTGCTGGGTCATATGGTTTGGCTGTGTCTGACCTTTTGAGGAATTGCCTATATGTTTTACAAAGCCATTGCACAATTTTAAACACTCTAACCAGTGCCATATGATGATTACAATTTCTCCAAGCTCTTGCCAGTATTTCTTTGCTTTTCTGCCATAGCTTCTTTTGTTTTGTTTTAGATAGTGTTTAAGTGGCCAATGATGGCCTCTACCAACCTAAGACGAAAGGCTGTAGGCACGCACCATCATGTCCAGTTCTGTACTGAGGAATGAACCTTGGGCCTTGTGCATACTACACAAACATTCTGCTGCTGAACTGTATCCCCAGCCTATAGCAACATTCTTTATGGCCCATCTTTTTTACAACAGCTGACCTCTCATTCCACTTTAGACCTGTATCTTCCTAATGAGTAACAATTCAGAACATCTTTCTAAATTCCTAGTAATTGTGGAATTTATTTGGACAATTGTGTTTTCAAATTATTTTACTTATATTTTAACTGTCAGGTTGTGATCATTCTCTATGTATTTTGAATAATACTAGTTCCTAATCAAAAACTCATTAATAAATATTTTCTCCCTTAGTTGTGTTTTGAGTTTTGAAGATGCTCAGTTTTTCTGAACTTAGTTTTTCTTTTTGCTTTTTTTCGTTACTACCTGCCCAAAATCATGAAGAAAGCTGTATTTTCCTTTCAATAGGCACCTCATACTTTTATGTTTTAAATATTTGGTCCATTTTGCATTAACCTTGAAGAGAGGTAGGTTTGCTAAACCAACATAATTTATAACTACAATCTGAATTTTTATACCCACAGGTGAGTACAGTTCTCCACCCCAGTCAAGTAAACTTCTCTTTGTGACAAACAGATACCACTATCACAACCATTGCCAATGCACAGTCATGGAGCCCAGCACCACATGACACATCTACCACCCAGCTCCTGCACCTACGGCTCTGGGATTGCTGCAGAGGAGGAACTGAGGAAACAGAAAGTTTGCTGTGAGATTATGTCTCCTGAGAATATCAGAGAAGTTGCAATCATGAAGTCTCACCACCATCGCTACCTAAACAAGACCGGAAGAAGGATGAGGCCAATAGACACGAGGTCATAGACATAATGGAGAAGGAGGAAATTTCATGTGCTTCAACCCTAGACAAAGACTAACAGGGGCAATTAAGGAATGCTGACAGCCAGGAAAATAGTCTTCATTCCTACATCTGTGGAAATCCCATTGTCTTGGTAGCACTTGGAGGAGAAAAAAATCTCCAATGTAACTCCCCATTTTGGTATCTCTGCTAAAAATCAGTTGGCCATAGATTACAGGTTTCCTTCCCCATAACTTCTAGAACACATGATTCAAATCAACCCAACCCAATCAACAATCAATAAAACCAATAAAAGAAAAAGTAATTCCTCAATTATCAACTGAAAGATGAATTCTAGGTGTGAGGCAGGCAGCTCAGTGATACACTTTTGAGCACCAAAGGGAGAAAATGGTAGAAATTCACCAGGCAAGTCTAAAAATATAATCCTGGAGATTTGAAAGGAAATCATATAATTTCTCTAAATTTAGGCAAACATAGCATCTAATAATAGAAAAAATGCACAAAGTGCTATTCATTATGAAGTGATATACCTGGGCATGAAAATCTAGCTTTTCAGAGACAAGAGGAGGAGGAGGAAGGGCCCTTAGCCTGTTGATGCACAGACAACAAGGCATTCCACGGCCACTTTTCTCTAAGAGCTTCACAGGCAATGGATACAATGCCATATTTGGTGAAGTACTACCTCTGACCAAGTCGTCTTCCAGAAGTGAAAACAAATGCTAACACCAGATTCATTTCGTTGAGGGCCACAAAAGCACAATGTGGTTTCATTAGTTACAACACACAGCCAAGAAATTAAGTGATGCTCATGTTTCTACCTCTCCGTTCCTGAGCTATGAGGGCAAACGATGCTCTGTGGGGCTGGCTTGGGGAAGCACAGCCACAGAAGTGAGCTCTTAGGTCACAACCTGAGATCCCTCCAAGGGCTGCATCTTCCATCACTGACTTCATACTCTCAGTATTCCACACTTCACCTCATCTTCTCCACACCAAAATTCCTCAACAGCCCACAGACTATCATCTCATGTGGCAGATTCAAACATTCACATATAATTAAGAAATGCCAGGAAAATGTTTCTAACTTTGAAACTAAAACTGAAACTGGTTAAAATCATTCTTTCAAATACCACAAAATAGGAATGTCCAAAGTGATTAAGTTCTTTCTGAGCACTAGCCTGGGGACCTTCCAATGAGCCTGTTCATATTTTCCACAAAAGGCCCCTGTGATGGCTGTAAGGTTTCTTCCAAAATTCATTTGGAAATTTAATTCCATTGTGATGATACTAAGAGGTGGAACTTTTAAAGGGTTATCAGGTCCTGAGGAAATGGGATCCATGGCATAAACTGATGAGTAGGTTCCAAACAGAAGCAATGATTGAGGCCCACAATTTTCTGTGTCTCGTGTGCACTTTCTTGCCCTTCTGTTACATTATGGCACAGCACAGAGGCTCTTGCCAAAAACTGATGCCAACCTCTTGGACTTCCAGATGAGTGAGATAGAAATCACCTTATAGAAAGTTAGTGGTAAGCTATCACAGCAGCATACAGCAGCCCAAGACTATGTCTTAGCCAGTGTTCCATTACTGTACTAACTGTCAAGTGGTCAAAGGTTTATTTGGATGAAAAATCTATTCATCTCATAGTCACCTCATGACTGGGATTGGGGAGGTCAGAACAGAGGTGAGGGAGGGAAGGAAGAGCAGAGGGAAACATACCAAGGTCTCACAATCCCCTCCTAGCACATAACCTCAATGACTGGAAGATATCAAACTAAGCCCTGCCTCTCAAAAGTTTGCACTACCTCCTTTGGTTAGCAGCAAGTTGAAACATGAAGTCTTTGACAAATGAGTCTTCCCAGAATGTTATAGGTTCACATTACAGCCAGGTTAGTCATCAATGGTTTCCAGAACCCAAGTTTGCTCTGAGACCTATCCTTGATGTCTAAAACAGCTCTCCGAGATTTGGGGTCTTAAATGTCTCCTATAGGCACTTGTGTTGAGGCTTTGTCTTCAGGATAATGCTACTACTTAGCGACAGGCCCATACACAAGTAGAAAGTAATGGGAGGTCTTCAGATCATTTGCTGCAGACCATAATAGGGCCCTCAGTTCCTTTCTCTTTTCCCTGTGGGTCACAATATAACCAGTTTGATGACTTAACGAGTCCCAACAATTATGGACTGCCTTGCTGTCGACCCAAAGGCCAACTGATCATTGACTTTGTAAGAACATCTCTTTGTAAGCTGATTGTCTCTGGTGTTTTGTTATAATGCTAGACAGCTGCCTACCACAGGTCCCATTTGCCTGTCTCCTTCCCAACCACCCAAATGCCCCTTTCCTTGATGATGATGGCCAGAAATCATCTCTCCAACTTGGAAACACCAATAACACTGCCCTCCCTCTCTTAACAACAGTTCTTATAAATGGCCCTGGTCCAATTCTACTGCATTATGAGTGATGTCTTCATTGCCTACCCTTCCTCCAAGTTCCACAAAACACCTTCTGCACTGTTCCGTACACATGAGCTAATAGTTGTTTCACTTAAGGAGACATTATTTTCAGTAAAATCTGACTGCTCTTAGACTTCAGTTTAAAACCCACACACAAGATTCTATCTGGCCTCTTCAACGTTTTAAACAGACTCGCATTAATTGCTACTATTTGGAAACTCAGTGATTTCACATAAAAAACCCAGCTCTCCAGCTTTTCAGTAACAAGCAAAGAAGCCAAACAAACCAGTGTTTGGCAACGCTCTATGGCAGCAATCAGCTGGAAGCAAGAGGACCTCTTGAGTCTAGCCATAGAACTGCTTGCTCATTTGCTCTGTCCTCATTGAGTTTATTTACTCGCTCACTGTTCTGTGACAGTCCTAACTCAAGCTTGTTGAATATGCCACATCAGCACACGGAGCTAATCAGACTCTAAACGCAGCGTACTTCTACTCACCCAGAGACAATAAAAGTCAACGTGCTTCCGTGTGAATTACAGTTGGCCCAAGGAGTGGTTTGTATCCTGCTCTGTATAATCAGCATAGAGAGGCTGAAGGCTTTAATGGTAATTAGTGTATAGATGGGCGGGATCAACAGCTGCCAAGGAATATTTGTGATCATAAGACACTGCCTAAGATTTTATAACAGCCATACAGAAATGTACCCTAGCAAAGGTTCGGGCAACCCCTAACTAGACACTTTAATACATCTTGATATGATAACAACCTGGTTTGGAAAACTGAGAACCCATCTATGACCAGTTGCTCAGCCCTCTGAAACATAAATAAACCCTGAGTTCCAATCCAGGCCCTTATAAACAGGGGATCGACAAGCCATAAATATCACTTTACAGGGATAACGGGCTACTGCTTTACTCTGCTAATAAGTCTGAGTTTGGGAATCCAAGATGACAAACATTAGGAACTAATACTTTAAAAAGCAGAAAAAGAGCCGGGCGGTGGTGGCGCACGCCTTTAATCCCAGCACTTGGGAGGCAGAGGCAGGCGGATTTCTGAGTTCGAGGCCAGCCTGGTCTACAGAGTGAGTTCCAGGACAGCCAGGGCTATACAGAGAAACCCTGTCTCGAAAAACCAAAAAAAAAAAAAGCAGAAAAAGAATGACTCATAGTAAAGGGGTACCTGTTTGTATATGGACTCAGCTTTCAACTGTAATGGCAGACCCTCTGCAGCAATCCCTTGGGAACTCTTTCTCTGTCCTTGGCTCATAATGCAGTTTCACTACAAACATTTGTCTGAGATGTACACAGCAGCACTGGGAGACAGAGAGAGGAGGATCCCAGAGGCTTGCCTAGCTAACCAACTGATGACACCCAAGTTGTCATGAGACTCTGTCTCCAAAACTAAGATGGAGAGGGAGAGAGAAAAACACAAACTGCCAACCACACACACACAAATTCGTTATTCTATTATTCTAGTCTTCATATATAAACTGTTCAATATTGACATCGATGGACACTGTGATGAGACTTTCATTAACCTTTGTAGCTGTATTCATTATCTATACTCAGCCTCATGTTTTAGATGGGTAAAGTCATGCTTATCTCCTGGTGTAAGGTATACACCATGGGAATGGCAGGCGTAGGGAAGGGTTTCATGCAGATTGAATTTATCACTATTATGAATATCCTCAAGCACTTGGCAGGCCTCCTGCCCTACACTCCTCTGCATGATAGCATCTCAGTTTCTCCTTAAACACTGGTAGCAGACAGTTCATTGCTTATTCCGCGTCTATCCTCTTTTTCCTTGCTACCCAACCACTTTATCACTGAGACAATGGAGCAGATTTAAAACAAACCAGTCCCAGTGAGATGGCTCAGTGGTTAAAAAAACAACCCAAGAAAAGGCACATACTAGGGGTAAAAAAACAGAGAGTCAAGAGACTTTTGTTAACAATGAACCAGACCTAGATTTCATTTACCTGGAGAAAAATCAACATCTAGATTGGGTTATGGTCCCTGCAGGGGGTTCCTGGAACAAAGACATACATCTAACTGATTTACTGATTTAAGAACATGCTCTTCCGATGAACCTGGAAAGAGATGAAGGAGACAAGTGGGGTGAAAGCTCTGGGGGTGAATTTCAGCGAGGGTCTACAGAAAATCATTTCAGCCTGCTTCATAACAACTCAGTATACAACTTCTGCTTCCTGAAGCCCAGGCTGTCCTGCTGGGCTTTCAATCTCCTGTACCAGTGGTCCCAGCCTCCAGCACTCTAGGTTTGCCTGAATCTCAGGCAGGGTGGCTTTGTGATGGTGAGCTTGGCCTCAAGAACCACAGAACCAGGAACAAGTACATGGGATGATCCCAGGCCAAGCAGCCATAGCGCCAACTGTAACATCTGTGCTGTGACTTCACCTCTGACCTAACTGCCACTTCTGAGCCCAAGACATTTGCTCTGTAGCTCTCACCTCCATCCTAGACTACAGACTGGAGCTCCAGTTTCTTGTAATAACTCCAAGGCTGCTCAGATTCAGCTGACTTCTTCTGGAATCTGGATGACTGACGTGTGTGTCTCATGGACTTGTCTATATCAACCAGGGTCAAATAATTTCCTGTTCCTGCCTTACTCAGTAGCCAATCATTCTGATAACCATCTGCCTTAACCCATTTTAATCCTACTTTGTTGTGGAATCAGGAAAGGCTGCTCATATTACATTGTCTTTAATTTTTTCTTTATTCCTCAAATCCCCCAAAGCTAGTGAACAAGAACCAGAGATACCGCCTCCACCTTTCCTGCTGCCTCACTGAAAGCTTTGAACCCCTACTTGTTGACTCCCTCAGGGACTCTCCAGGAGTCTTCCAGGGGCCTCCCTGGCTCCAATCTCTCAGGTGACTGCCAACGCTTGCTTTCTGAAGCACCTGTTGATTGACCACATCCTTCCCTATCCAGAAATCCTCAAAGGTTCTTTCTGCTAAGCAGCAGCTTCTGAGCCCTATACAATTGCCCCTCAAAGTAATTGAGCCTCTCACCCCACTTTTCCAGTTTCACCTCTACCCTCGTCTTGTATGTCTTTATTACATGCCTTGTGTTCTCTTTTACACTAGGTTCAACCAGTAAAGCTACACAAATCTACTGAGTTTGTCATGTCTTACATGATAATGGAATCCAGAGATACATCCATGTGGTCTAAGTACTCTACCACAGAGCTACATAAACCATAGACCTGTGCTCATTCCTTTGCAATTCCATGTTTTCAATAAGATGAAAATGCAACCCAGACTTTGCTCTGACATCTCTGGTCACTTGACCTCTTGGGTCAAACATTCTATTTCTAAAAATGGATAAAGTGAGGTAAATAACCATGTCAAGTTTTAGGGTTCAAAATGACTATGTCTAAGCCTTCTGTTTGTAAGTAGAATAGCTAATCAGAGGAGTGAAACGGTAAATATAAGTTCACAAGCCATGTGAATAAATATCACATGTAATAGGTGTCAGTAGGCAGACCACCAAGGGCCAAGACAACAATTGGAAGAGCTGAAATCAATACAACATTTTATGAGTCAAAGAAGCAAACGGGGATAGAGGGTCTCTTGACATGTTCTCTTGTGGCAAACAGGACACCCTCAGTTATCAAACTACAGACCCTGTCCAATGATCATGCCAAGAAGCTAACTGTTCAGTGTTTACCCAGTGAAGACCAATGCCCAGGTCTTCTGATGTCACCAATCCAATTTCCTCGGGAACTAGTCTCTCTCTTGTCACTCAGAGTCTAAATGAAGATACTGTACCTCTCTACTCTAAAGGAATTCTATGAGCCAGCACTAGTCAGAGGCAGAACACATCCATGGCCTCAGTGTTAAAAGTCTTTGACCTCATAGTTAGTAGACTGGTCCATAGTTAGTAGTAGGAGCTAAGCAGGGTTTTTCTCCTTCTTCCAGCCTAGATATAAAGAGGGTTCACGTCCAGAGCTACCAACAGGGGTTTAAACATCATAAAGAGGGGACTGGACTCAGAACTGAATCACTCATAGGAAAGCAGATGAAATGTGGAGAAGGGGCAGAATCGAGGCCCAAAGGACAAGGAACCATCCCTACAGTCTCTCTGCCCCAGACAGTTATGTAAGCCAACATATATGAGCTGAGTTTTGGTTGTTTGTACCTTCAAGGTCCATGATTAATAAAAAGGTCATGAGGAAAAAGCAATAGGAACCTCTTTGCTTAAACAAAAGCACCATTCTCTAGTAGATCAATGACCACACATTTTATATATAATGAGGAAATTTTGGCAAAATGTTTGATGTACTTGAATACCACCATCCAAGCATGAGTACTCAAAGGCACGTGTGAAATAGACACATAGCTTGATGAAGGGCATTGGACTGAGTTTCGTACCTAAACTGCTCAAAGGCTAGTCAAATCACCTCCCAGCCTTCCCAGGTATAGCCAGAATGAATGAATGAATGAATGAATGAATGAATGAATATTGATGTAGTCTTTTGTACCTATACTTGCCCAAATTTTTCTATTACATATAGACACAAGTCTCTGCATCCTCTTTCAATAGCTCAAGAATCCTTCAGAACTCCAGCTCTGAGTTAACCTCCTGAAAAGGCTGTACCAAGGGGAAAGGATCAGAAGCACAAAGCCCAAGCCTCAAAGCAGGCACAGTAAAAGGAGTTCTAAAATCTAGCTGCAAAAGCTTTCCAATTTGCATCCCTGAAATGTCTGATTATATAAGATGGTTATGTCAGATCTGACTGTTCAACTGACATTGCTCCAGATGAAAACTTTGAAAAAAATAAAATTCAACCAAGCCCAAGTAAGCCATTACATGAAACACATCCCCTTTAAACCCACGCCAGAACAACCTCTAACAAATGTGGTCTGGAGACAGTTGCAAATGCTACGTGTGATTCGGAAAGAGAAATGGCCAGATGAAATGAACATGTCTCCCAGGGCCTCCGGTAAAGCAAAAATAATGCAGGGCAAACAGCAGACTTGCTGCTTGACATTTTCTAGTTTTTGTTTGTTTTGTTTTCTTTCTCCTCTTTATATTCTTCCCTAGGAGAAAAAACAAAACTGTCCTCTTGAATCAAATACATGACCCAGTGTGACAGCTAAGAACAAAGCATTTGTCCTCCCTTGTCTCCCTAGAGAAGACACACAGAGCTAGAAAAGTCATTCTACAGTCAATCTTTTATACTTTCACTGGTTGACTTTGCAGGGCTTGAGATGGAAGCTAGGACCTCAGGCACGCTAGAAAGCCCTCTATCATTGAGCTTTCCCACCAGCCTGCTACTCCTCCTCATAAGCAATAATGAATTCTGTATCACCTTTGAATCAGACGAAGCTCTAGGTACTAAAGTGGTGACCAAGATGGGCACAGTCTCTGTATAGTCTCTCATATTCAGCTTAAATTCCATAGGGAAGAGAGGAAAACCAGAAATGAAGTAACACAAAATATAGAGCTCCAAGTGGGGTGGAGGTTTTAAAAACACCATGAAGCAGCTACAGGGTAAAGGTGACAGGACAGGAAGGGAGGGGGTCTCTGCGAGGTGATGGCATCTACAGAGTCATGAAGCAGGTGACAGAAGAGAATTCCAGGTAGAACCCACAGTAAATGCAAAAGCCTTGTAGGTAGAAAGCAGCTGGCTGTTTACAAGGACTAGGAAGGTGGACCATGGGAGTAGAGCCTAGCGGCCCAGGGGTGCCACAGAGAGGCCCACTGTGGGAGGGAGGCAGGGACCAGATGGTGCAAGCTGTTCATCTATCCTGGCCACATACCCGGGAATTCTCATTCTTCACGTCTGGGGCACTAGTGTTGCTTATTGTTTATGCAGTTTCAATTCCCCCAAATGGTCTTAGCATGCAGCCATCTCTAGAAGTGGCCCTAGTTGGATGAAGAGGCCTCCAGGATTTTGCTGACCATGAGGTACTATGTCATTACTGTGCAGTCATAGCATAGCCTGGATGATTCTACAGGGACCACTACAACTCTGTTCCAGTGGAGAGAATGGCAAGCAGGTCAGCAGAGCTAGAAGGACCACCGCAGCCATTCCACAGCAAAAAGCAGGGCCTGTCTCAGAGCGAGCTGCTTCCACAGACCTATAGGGAACGGACAATCGTACTCCTAAAAGGCTTCCAGTTAGGTCCAATGCTACTTACTTCACAGCCTGCCTAAAACACCAACAGTGTGAACTACTGTTCTTCTCACTACCATATACAGTTGAAAGTAAGTCACAAAATGAATTAAATACATTAAATACATACACAACTAATATCACACACACACCCACACACCAATGAAATATCACAGCAGTGCACTTCAAAAACTAAAGGTTAAGTACTGTTTTCTGCCTTTTCTTGACTATGTCTCCTGGATTGCAACAGGATATACGCTTCTTATACAAGGGTCAAAGAGGTGTGAGGCATGAGCGGTCAAGCACAGGCATGTGGGTCGATCAGCATCGTGGGTCAGAAAACAGGCCTCAGATGGCTAGAATGCAACGAATGATGGATGAATAAGAATCAAACGCTATAAAGATCAAAGGTCAGACAGGGAAGAGCAGGAGTGGGCGAGGGCACGGGGAGACTCTACCAGTTTGAGCCGGGGTATCACTGTGAGGTTTCAGTATCACTGAGGTCTGTGCCTGGGGAGCTGTCACTCAGAGACATGGATAGACAGATTTAGCTCCTGGGAGAACAGATGCTGATGGGAGAAACCAACTGTGTTAGTCATTTGCGCACTTAACCTCTAAAACTAAGATCAGCTACCAAGTGGGTGTAAATGGAGAAGAGGCAAGGGTGAGAAGAAGCAGGGGCCAGGCCAACAGTTAGCGGTGAGAAAGGTAGGCACACATATATGCCTGCAGGGATGGCATGCAGGGCCAGGACGTCAGAGGATGACCTCAGGTGTTGGTCGTCACCTCCTACCTTGTCTTAGCATCTCTTCTTCTGTTGTTTACCACTATGAATTCCTAGCTGGCACACAACCTCTGAGGTATGCCCTACCTCCATGTCAGATGCATGATATCAAACCTTGCTTTATTTGGGTTCTGGAGATTCAAACTCATGTCCCAACACTTGCAAGGCAAGCAAGCACCTTATCCACCAAACCATCTCCCAAGCCTTCCATTTTGGGATTTTTATCTACCAATTTCACGCCAGGGGCATGGGGAGCAATACAACTTTACCACAGCAGTCTTGGCAGCTGAGATCTGCTTAAGGGTAATCTCCCTACACAGCTTCTATTTTGGACTCTAGCAGGCTATTTAACAAAAAGTCAAATGAAAGGTGTTAAGAACCTCTGCAGTTAGAAGCTTTCTTCAAGAAGACTCCAGGCAGTGTGATTTACATCCTTCAGTGACAACCATTAGCTGCTAAGCTGCCAATTAGGGATGCCTGCCTTTTTAGCAGGTCCTGCCCAGATGGCAACAGCTTCTCCTTCAATACCCTGTACATTTTCCTCCCTGTTCTCACTTCACACTGGTGACAGCAAAGCGTCCAGATGGTTGCTGGAGTCAAAAATTCCAGCCACCACCAGAGATGGCTCCTTAATGAATCAAAAAGGGTAAAGTCAAATAAATAAATAAATAAATAAATGGTAGTCAGAAGGCAGGGCCAGTGACCTCAGACCCCCTACTCAGGGGAAGAAAAGGGAACTCGCAGCAGCCATATCCCTGGGAACTTCTTAACAGGTAGAAATGTTCTCCCTTTTGCCCCAGTGCAAGTCAAATAGAAAACAGGCCGGTCCACAACCTGCCTGGATTGGATGACATCAGCACGCATTTTCTATATAACTTATGAAGTACCAATGTAAAGCAAGGCCAGTTGATCATCATGATCGCCAGAGAATGTTTCTTTAAAATTATGGCCAAGCCCAATTCACCGCTGTAGACACAGAACATGAAGAAACAATGTGGTAATCTCCAAGGCAATTCCTAGGAACCAACACCCGAGAGGCCCTCAAAATCTGACAGTTCCAAGTAGCAGATGAAAAGGGGTCAGAAAAAAAAAACACAGTAATGTAACAAAACGATGGAAGCTCAAAAGAGATAGGGGCAGGCTGGGATGATAAGTCAAAACTTGTAGTATAAACGTGAGAACCTAAGCTTGATCCCTACAGCCCGTGTAAAACGGCTGCAGGGGTAATATGTGCTTAGAATTCCAACACTGAGGAAGAAGAGAGAGGCAGATCCCTAGGGCTTGCTGATCAGCCTATCTAGGCAACCTACCTGCTAAGCCCCAGGCAAAGTAAGAGATTCTCTCTTGAAAGAAAAATTTAAACAATTATGTATGGTTCCTGAGAACTGACAATGCAGCTTGACTTCTGGCATTTACAAACATCATATATATACGTGTGTCTACACAACTGTGCAGACACAAAGTCACATGCGCGCGCGCGCGCGCGCGCGCGCACACACACACACACACACACACATAGCACACATGTGAAGAGAACCTGGTGCTAAAGAAAGGTAAACAGTGACTTTATGGAAGACTCGTCAATCACCAAAACAACATGTGCAACTCATATCGGCAGCCCTGGCACCAGAAGATCAGACTGATGAAGAGAAAGCATGTTAAGGGTACTCAGGACCAGGCAGGGGCTTCAGCTGGGAAGAGGCCCCTAGTGCAGGCAGTGGGATGAAAGGCCACTGCCCGAGTCTGGCAGTCGGGTTTCAGAAGTCTGACTAACTGTGAGTCTGAGCATGTTAATTCTTGAGGCCTGTGTTCCTAGAAAAATAAAACAAAGATGTGACCAGCACCAGCCTCATGAGAGAGCATGTTTGCAAATTTACACATGGGTGGACTTCAGTGCAGTCCAGGTACCACGGAGTACTCAATACCTGTCGAAGTAGCAGCAATCAGCATTTATCATGCGAAGATGTTATGTGCACCAGAATAGAGAATGCATGCAAAGGACAAAGACACTCACTCCCCCCAAGGGACGTTCTTCTCTAGTGCAGGATGACTTTGGGCCATCTACAGAGGCAGGTGATTGGCTGGTTTTAAGTGCTCCACTGGGCATCAGGCAGCCTTGTTCCTGACACATCTAGAAAGCAGCTTTGAATCTTCTCAAGTTTGCTTGCTATTTTCTCATGAGGAAACAGAAATACACGAACGAGATAGGAGTGGACGGAGTCTCCAGCTGCCCAGACACCTGTCAGAGCAGGAGAGCAGGAGAGAGCACGCAGAGCCCTGCGGGAGGGTCGCTCCAGGGCGCCTCCCCTGGCACCCTGACCGAGTAGAGCTCAGAGTAATTGTGGGACTGACTGTGGACAGGCTTCCCTTCTATGTCTTTCTCCCCCTCTACCCTAGCAAGCTGACAGATGTCACTCCTTTGCCCAGCAGTGAACTGCAGGAGATTCAGGAAAATCAGGAAGTCATTCTGAGACAGGCAGAGGTGGAAGAGAGAAATGGAGCCAAGCTTTAAAAAAAGGGGGGGAGGGGGTGACGGGGGCAGGGTGGGGGGGTGCTTCACCAACAAGTTCTAGAAAACGAAAGTGGCTTCAAAGCTTGCCCAATCCTCTCCACTGTGAAAGATGGGAGGGGAAAAAAAATCATTCTCTGTGTAGCTAGGCAGCCCCCTCAAACCATTACCAAATTCAGTTTCCTTCTTTAAAAATAGTTTTTTAAAGAAATGTTCCCGTCTGAGACAGGGGCAAGGACTAACTCCGTTAACTCCGCTCCTCTCCTCCATCTCCACCTTTCATCCACAAACATCTAACTCGCATTCAACTCACTACAAACTTCCTTTTTAGGCTAAAACACAAACTAACCATGGTCTCTAAGATAAACCACGCCTTCTCATCGATCTTGTATTCAATCTAATTAGTTTTAAAGCGATGTTGCTCGGCTTGCTTAGGAGGTCAGGAGTCTAGATCCCACCAGGAGAAGGGGCAGCAGCCTGACTGGGAACCACTAAGATCACTGTTTCAATATGACACCCGGAGCCATACTTCAGAAGATAACTAGCTGTGAGCTTGTTACAACTGAGGACATGGATCCTGACTGCAGTCAGTGTCATCTGTCCCTGTGATAGATAAAGCCCCCAAAGCAGCAGAGCCAGGAGAACAAGTTGGGGAAGCAATCTAGGCAGCAGGGACCTGGGAAATGATGCTCTGAAGGCTCTGAAAAAAGCAAAAACAAACAAACAACAAAAACAAAACAAACAAAAACCCAGCATACTCTGGAGACCCTGGTTTCAAAAGGAAGTTTATACTTAACTATACACATTATTGATAAACACCTCATTAGCCTGGGGCCCAAACATCACAACCCTGGAGCCAGTGAGAATCCATTAGGATCCCCATCAAAACCAGGAAACCCAAGCTTCAAGCAAGCCCTAGTTCTCCTCAGGAGATGGCGGAGGGCAATAGTGCTTGAAACAGGGAAAAGGCCCTTTCCAGGAATAACGAGCTCCACAGCTGACCATATAAGGCAAATGAAAGCAAAAAAGCCAGGGAGGCCCTTCCTCGGAGCAGCCGGATAAGGGACAGGGACACACACCCCGACTCTAGCCTGGCCTGTCTGGACGGTGGACAGGAAGAGAAAATGCTAAGAGCTACAAACTCGAAAACACAGAGCCAAAGGAGTAGCCTGGGGTACGCTGCTGCCAGCCGGGACAGGCTTGGCCTGGGGACCTTCAGACGCTCCGTGCTGCCAAGCACGAACCCTGTGAAACAGTGCAAACTGGCACAGTCTGGCACTAGGATTCAAAAGTAACTGCTTTTTTCAAGTCCCCAAGTACAGACTCATAGTCTACAGCTTAAATAGGACCCCGGTGTTACATATGAACCCACGCAATCAAGTTCCATCTTTCAAAATGAAAACATTTACAAGGCTGATTTCATGTAAGTGTTTATTTCACTGTATTTTTTTTTAGCTTCCAAATTAAGTCCAAAGTTCATGTTTTAAGAACTCCCCTTATACAAGAAACGACTCGGTTCTTTAAAATATATTTTCCTCCTCCCATATGCCAAGAGTCCTTTATGTGCTGAGAAAATTTAAAATAAATAGCAGAGGGAAAGATTGCTATTGCTATAATAAAGGTTGGCTGTGGGGGAAGAAAACAAAACTCTCTATACAGGGTTCAAGCTTAGATTTTTGCCACTGTCTCCTGTGGGTTTTTAGAAATGTCACCAAGCCAGAGCGTGGGCATATGACAAGAGAAGCACCCAGACAGCTGGGAGAAGGAGAGCACATTCCATAGATTTTTCCAGAAAACCTAGTATTGCTTTTCCTTTCCTTGAGCCATGTAGATTTCTAAAAGCAAAGCAGCTCACTGGAAAATGTAACAGATGGTAAGAAACCATCTCAGCTAGGAAGAGAGGTCTGTAAAGGGTTAAGTGCTCAGAAAACAGTATGTCACCTAGTTAACAGTGCCTATCTTCCAGGATCAGAGTCCCGCCTATCCACTTCCTTTCTGTGCAATGCTGTCTCTCACTCCTCCTCCAGCATTACTTATGTTTCTCAGGAGTCTGGAACAAATCTTGCAATCCTCAGCAGTGTAGAAAGGTGCTCAAGGCTTTCTGCATCTTGACCCTGACCTAAGGCAGAAGGCAGCTGAGATGCACAGGCTGGTGGGAGAGGAGGAAGTGACTATCTCCTAAATACACTCAGAACTGGGTCAGCTGGCTCACCCTGGACACACTGAGGGAGGCAGGAGGTGTCTCACTCAGCAGAAACACAGCCCTCAGGCTGTAAACTACCCAGCTATTTCTCTGGCTCGTTCTAACATTTCTACATCTGAAAAAGCTCGTTATGGAGGTGGAAGGGGTACTAGATAAAAGCAAGAAGTGTCCAATCTCTAGGTTCAGAGGCTGGTTCTCTAAGGTTAGTTGTGTGATTGCATGGAGCACACTTGATCTGACTTGACAGTTCAGTATTTGTCAATGCATTAAGTCCAGGGTTGGATCTTTTGAGGTCTGGCACACAGCACAAGTTTCAGGGACACTGTCAGAATCAGGAAATGAGCGGAGCCCTTTAAAAGCTCTAATGATCCTGTCACTCAGTAACTCTAACCTGAGCTCTATTTATTCCTGTCTGGTTCCTATCCTACTTTTTTAAAAACGGAACAACAACAACAACAACAACAACAAAACCTTTAAAACCCAAGACTCAAGTAGATTTCTTTTAGATAATAAAAAATATGAGGGGAAAGGAAATCTGATAGCAGCTTATGTTGGCAATATGACATTTCAAGTCCACAGGGAGCAATGTGAGTCCCTCCAACCCAGAAAAGTCTTGCAATGACCTAGCAGCTATAGTTCTAGGGCACAGTTTCTGACCTGTAAGATTTACTTACATCCAGGGCAGAAAACAACATGGTTTCCGCCCCCCCCCCAGTCATTTTTGCATCACAAATGATTTCTGAGCATTTGCTTATTTTTAGCACTTCATACAGTGGAGTCTGCACAAAGCAAAAATAGATGTTTGCTTCATATAAAGCTTGTAATGGGGTAGGCGTTGCTTGTTGTCCCAGACTTATTTAATACTGAATTGAGATGGTCCCAATATAGATTACCACTATCATCTCACATCTTTCTAAAAGAGGCTTATGTAGAACATGGCAAGCAATCTGAACACAAGTACAAGAAACGGCACACACCATGCTTGTCTAGGAGCCGAGAGTACTGGTGCCAGGAGTTATGAATCCTAAAGAGAGCACAGCTTAGGAATAACAAACGCATCGTGGCAGGGGAAGAACTTCATCCGTACAAGGGTTCCGCCTGGGACTGGACCTTGGAGCCTCTTATTACTGCAGTTGCTGCCTTTAGCACTGGCCTGGATAACCTGACTCTGCAATCACAAAAGCAGACTCCAAGGAAGCCAGGCTGTCAGGGTTGCTTGGGCTCCTTCCAAAGTTTCTCCACAGAATTACTTAGAAATTTTGTCTACCCGATACAGGTGGTTATTTTCCCTTTCTGAAACTTTGAGTGGTTTACACTGAAATAGAGACTGCTTTACAACCCAGGGTCCTCACAGTTGAATCCTATGAGTCACGTAACCCAGAGGGGAGAGTTGAATTCAAGCTGCTGTGGCAGCTAACACAATGCTTGCTGTTCATAGGAAATGGTGTTTGCTGGCTGCAAGTGGAAGCTTTCATTCCTTTTTCCTAATGCTTCCCATAGTGAGGAGGATCTACCTTCAAGGCCACCAGTCTTGGTTTCCCTATGTCCTCTCAAGTCTTCTCAGTGAAAGGCAACTCTGAACAATGACTGCCAGGTCTGTGCATGCTCAGTTCAGCCTCTGCAACCTGTCTGATGATTGAGGCTGATGAGATGAGCCCCACCTAAACTCACCCCTACCTGTCAAGAAGCATCCCATAGGCAGAGGGAAGAAGAACAAGAATAGTTATGGAAAACACACTTATGGGACAGTAGCATCACAGACACAAGCTGTAACACGGAAGGGGATCACTCCCTGGAGCTGTCTGTAACCTCCCTAAAACCTACCAATAATTTTCCATAAAGTCAGCTCTGGGTCATTACACAATCTAAATGATCCTTCCTCTATTATCCTTAACTTTGTTGCTATACAACACATATATGATGTGGGGTGTGTGTGTCACACATTAAGCTAATGGAAATAACAAGTGCAGTCAGCTCTCTGTTTCCAGGGATTCCATATGCACAAATCAAATGCTGGCAGAAAAAACCTTTGGTAAAAAGAAAGTTGTGCTTATAATGAACATGTAAAGCTAGTTTTCTTATTGTTATCTAAATTGTATCACTAATGTATAGCATTGATGAGGTATTAGGTCTTACAAATAAATTCAAGATGATTAAAGTATTCGGGATACTAGGTCTAGTTTATATCAAAATACTATGCCATTTTATATAAAGCCTTGAGCAGTGGCTGCTTTTGCTACCTCTAGTGGTCCTAGAATTAATTCTCTGTGTCTACTAAGATAGAGCTCTATTTATAAAGAGTTACTGGCATTAAAAAGGTATTCTCATTATATAACTAATAATTACAAAGCTAAAAGTACCTACTTACACTTTAATTTATTTCCTGCAATGTTTTATGAGCTATGTAAGTACTTCACAATAACTGTCTCATTTAATTATCAAAACAAACATCCTTTAGCAAAATCTGAGGCTGCAAGAACTTAAGGAACTTCATAGTATCACATAGCCAGGAACTAACCTATGGCATTTGACCCCACCATGTCTCCCAAAGCTCTCAAAGCTACTGCATTTGAGTCGGGACATTCAGACAGCAGTGGCCACAGAGCCACTCACTGTATGGACTACATGGAGCTAAACATAATGGTACAATATGCTAAAATCAGTAATTCCACGTGAGCCAATATTTTTTCCTTTGAGTCAAAACTACAGATGTTATTTTACTTTGATATTTTCATGACACTAAAGAAATAAAAGACCTCTTGTGTACTACTCTTTCGATAACTCTACAGAAGTTTACAGTTAGAAATGTCTTCCAAGCCGGGCAGTGGTGGCACACGCCTTTAATCCCAGCACTTGGGAGGCAGAGGCAGGCGGATTTCTGAGTTCGAGGCCAACCTGGTCTACAAAGTGAGTTCCAGGACAGCCAGGGCTACACAGAGAAACCCTGTCTTGAAAAACCAAAAAAAAAAAAAAAAAAAAGAGAGAAGAAAAAAAGAAAAAAAAAGGAATGTCTTCCAGCATAAGGTTATACAAAGACTGAGTAGTCTTACATATAAAATCTAAGAGACACAGAAAACCTTCAACACAGCAAACCTTCTGAGATCTAGTTATCTGTAACAGTTGTTCTTGGGAACATCTTAGGGTTTCTCTTGTTGCTGGGATAAAACACCATGACCAAACAATTTGGGGAGGAAAGGGTTTATTTCAGTTCACAGCTTTGCTCTACCATCCAGGGAAGTCAGGGCAGGAACTCAAGGCAGGAACCTGGAATAGGAACTGAAGCAGAAGACACAGAGGAACGCTGCTTATGGCTTGTTCCTCGTGGCTAGTTGAGCTTGCTTCTTTATACTATCCAGGATCACCTGCCAAGGGATGGCACTGCCCTCCACATCAATCATGAATCAAGACAGTACCCTACAGACTTTCCTACAGACCAGTCTTCCGAGGGCATTTTGTCATGTCAGTCTGCCCGTATATGTCTAGATTTGTGTCAAGTCAACAAAATACTAACCAGGACAGGAACTCTACTTTTTATCATAACAGTCACCGGGAACATCGCAACGATTGAACCTACATGTCGAAGGGAAGATCATGGCCCACAAGGCTCCGTTAGCAGCGAGGATTCAGACACTAGAGAACCTCAGCACAGACTGCAGGGACACTGGGCAGAGTAAGTACTTGTACCTCTCGTAGCTCGGAACAGATCTCAAACTCCCCAATTCTCACTGGCGAGGCAATCTGGACTAGAAAATAATTTTTCAGTCTTGTTATTTGTTGGACTTCCTCAGGTGAGCACAGGATCTGTGTTAGTTACATCCCTTGCTATGACAAAAGTACCTAACAAAGCAGATTAAACAGAGCTGGGTTTAATTGGGTTTATGGTTCAAGAGCATGGGGCCAATTCTGTCAAGGACGGGGCGAGGTTTGGGGAACTGGTCACATTGCTCTCACAGTTTAGAACGCAGGGCTGGAGGAATACGGAGGCTCAGTTTGCTTTCTCGTTCTAGTGTTGTTTGAGGTCTCTACCTTGGGATGGGGCCCACAACTAGGGTGGGTCTTCCTACCATAATTAACCTCATCTAGAAACTTCACAGACAGGTGACATTATGAATCACCTCAGAGAGCATTCCACAAAGGTAGGAAACTAATTGAAAAGGTTGAAACTGAGCTGTTTGCTCTAACATGGCTGAATTCTCCAATACTGTCACTCAAAAGAAAAGAACAACAACAACAAAAAAAATCACTTGAGAAACTTTTTTAAAAATCACCTAAAAGAGTTGTTTCCTAAAAAAAGGCTTATGTAATTAAAATTTTTAAACCCATATCAAATAATTTTTGTAAAAAGAAACACACCTACGTACTTTACAACCTTTAAAAAGCCCAAGGGTTGTCAAGGAGTAGAGCAATGTGAAAATAATAATTTTTCTCGTTCTACATGCCATAAACAAATTATGAGTCGGAAGGGCTAATATTTCAAGATGTTTGTAAAATGTATAATTTTGCTGTCACTAGTTATTGTATGAGCTTCAGATAAGAAGGTTACCACCCTTCGAGTTTCTGAGCCGGCACAAAATGGTTTAATTACTATTGTAAGACTGGAGTGTGACTGTGGAGGGGCTCAGTGGGTAGGCACTTGCTAAAAAAGCATGAGAGATAGAGGTCAGATGCTTAGCACTCACATACATGCAGGGTGGGTGTGGCCACCTGCGATCCAGAGCTTGGGAGAGCAGACGGGATGCTTGGAATAAGTCCTCTGTCTGAACCAGCCACACTGTCAAGCTCTGGACTCAAGTGGGTAATCTTGCCTTAATGTACAGATATAAATATATAATATATTAAATTATATCTTTTCATTATAATCTAGAAAAGTTCAAATAACATAACCCAAACTAATGAAAATCAACCTACCACCTAGGACCTCCTTACTGGCCCAAAAACCTCCTTGCCGCCTTAGGCGTCTATAATGTTGCTCTGCTGGGTGATCTACTCTCGGGCATCGTGATTCTGGTAGTTTGCTCGAGATGTGAGACCTCAACTTGCACTTGTTGATCTGCAGAATCTACACAGTTAACAGGATGCCCGAGAGACAGCCTTGTACAGTGAGGTTCAAAAACCAATAGTCTGCAACATCCAAACAACACCAGTGTAGATGGCATGGCACGAAAGAACTCGAGGGCAGCTAGCAGCCTGCATCTTATACTGTTCAGCTGCATGGCTCTTTGTATCCTCAGGTCCCCATTTCAGTAATACTAAAAACACAGGAGGGATCTATGGGGCCCAAACCTTGCTTCCTAATAAACCAAGCTGCTGTCACATTCAGCCAGTATCTTGCAAACGACACTCACTGAAGTAGAAACCCCTGTGATCATTCCATTACTTCATTTGATTAGACTCCATGAGGCAGTCAAGGGTGGTTCTGACGGGGAGGGGATACTTGCTGTAGCAACATTTCAAGGCCTAGCCCAGAGCTGAGCTATAAGAGCTACATGCTTAAACAGTACTTGATGAATAAACAAATAACTGAAATGTTTTTCCATCAAGAAGTTCTGAAGGTGAGCATGGTGGCACACACCTACAGTCCCAGGACTGAGAAGACTGAAGCAAAAGGATCCGGACTTGAGACCACCCTAGGCTACATAGCAAAACTCTGTCTCAAGAATCAAACCAATAAGCAAAGCAAAGCAATCTCTGCTCACCCCTCGGCAAGATACCTCTTTGGCTCTAGATGTCTCCTCAATGGCAGGTGGAAGAAGTTGTCTATAAGGTTTGTTCCTGATCTTACGAATGAACAAAAATCCCTGCTAAGTGCAGTTTTCATTTAAGTGCTGAACCCACCTTCAGATAAGAGCGTTATTGGAACGCTGAAGGAGCGGTGGGCAGCAAGCTTGTGTCTTACCAGCACTGCCCTACTGTCCTTCTGTCTGACTGTCCTTCAGCAGTTATTCCTTTCAGGTCCCTCTTTGTCTCTGAGATTTATCTGCTTCCTCACAGAATGCTACCCTTTCTTCCTGTCAACTATGTGTTTTCCCCCAACTGGTGTGGATTCTCCCCAGAAATCCTTTCTACATGACCTACCATCCATTCACACCTGCTTAGACTGGGGTGGAGCTCCGGAATCCCACCTTGACGGATGTCCAGCAGCGTTTTTTTTCTCACTTGCCCTCTAGTCACTTTCAGTCCTGCCTCAGTGATGCCAACAGTCTCAGTGTTCATCCACCAATCCTCTATTTGTAGATACAATTGTTCCTTGCATTTCAGCAAAGAACTTCAGTTTCTACGTGCTAGCTTCTACCTAGTATAATTTATTTATTCATAAAAAAACATGAAAAGTGAGCAATTAAAGCATTCTGTGACTCCCTAGATGATAAACCAAACCAGCACTGTGTGTCTGTGTGTGTTGTAGACACATATGTGTGCAGGCATGCTCACCCATGCAGGAGAATGCTGAGGTCAGAGGTGACATTGACATGTCTTCTTCTTCTTCTATATTATCATTATTATTATTATTATTATTATTATTATTATTATTATTATTATTATTATTATACTGAGACTTGAGACTCTGGGAATTTTATTTTTTTATTTTTAATTAAAATATAATTATATCCTTTTCCCTTTCCTCCCTCAATTCTTTACACGCTCCCATCTTTGCTCTCTTTCCTGAATTCAATCAGCTTGTGCAATGATAAATTATCTAAAACTATATCTACCATATGTTCCAGCTATACCATTTTTTGTCATATGCCCAAAGATCTAGACATTCTCCTCCACAGTTCCCTGTTCGGCCATGTTCATCGCTTCACCATCCACAGAAGCTAAGAAATGGAATCAACCAAAATGTTCCTCAGCTGAAACTGTGATGAATATTCATCTTGTTTTCTGAGACTATTCCTACTGAACCAGGAGATCACCATTTCAGCCCCATAGCTGGGCCCTAGATTTGTCTCTTCCTACTCTTCCCTGGCCCAGTACTGCAATTACAAGTATGAATGAATATGCCGAGCTTATACACCGGTGCTCAGGATCTGAGCTCAAGTCTCCATGCTTGCCTGGCATGCACCTTATCCACAAGCTATCTCTCCAGATGGTGACCAGCACCATTTTGAAAAATAAACATCCTCAAAAGAGGAATGGATACAAAAAATAATGTGGTACATTGACACAATGGAATACTATTAAAAACAATGACTTCATGAAATTCGCAGGCAAATGGATGGAACTTGAAAATATTATCCTGAGTGAGGTAATTCAGTCACAAAAGAACACACATGGTATGAACTCACTGATAAGTGGATATTAGTCCCAAAGTTTGGAATACCCAAGATACAATTCACAGACCATATGAAGATCAAGAAGAAGGAAAACCAAAGTGTGGATACTTCAGTGCTTCTTAGAAGGGAGAACAAAATATTCATGAGAGGAAATGTGGAGACAAAATGTGGAGCAGAGACTGAAGGAAAGGCCATCCAGAGACTGCCCCACCTGGGGATCCATCCCATGTACAATCACCAAACCTGGAGGCTATTGTGGATGCTGGGAAGTGCTTGCTGACAGGAGCCTGATGTAGCTGTCTCCTGAGAGGCTCTGCCAGAGCCTGACAAGTACAGAGGCAGAGGCTTGCAGTCAACTGGACTGAGCACAGGGTCCCCGATGAAGGAGTTGGAGAGAGGACTGAAGGAGCTGACAGAGTTTGCAGCCCCACGGGGGGAGCAACAATGTCAACCAGCCAAAACCCTCCCCCCAGAGCTCCTGGGAACTGGACCACCAACCAAAGAATACACATGGAGGGACCCAGGGTTCTAGTCGCATATGTAGCAGAGGATGGCCTTGTTGGACATCAGTGGGAGGAGCGGCCCTTGGGCTTGAGGGTGTTCGATACCCCAATGTAGGGGAATGTCAGGGCGGGAGGATAGGAGAGGGTGGGTGGGTGGGGGAGCACCCTCATAGAGGCAGGGGGAGGGGGAAGGGATAGGGGGTTTCCAGAGGGGAGACCTAGAAAAGGGATAACATTTGAAATGTAAATAAAGAAAATATTCAATAAAAGAAAAAAATAAATAGAAGAAAAAGAAACATCAGGGGTTTTAGACATTCCCACTCCACCATTCTTGATATACACACAAACACCAACACTACTCTTCTCCAATACAAAGTCAGTCTTCAATCTTGTAATTAGTTGTTTTTAGATTTATTTTATGAGTATTTTGTTTAACCTATGTGGATCATGTGTATCACTGAGGCCCATGGACCTCAGAAGAGGAAGTTGTATCCCCAGAACAGGGGGTTATGAACCACAGTACAGACCTATAGATCTGGGAATTAGACTTGGGTATTCTGGAAGAACAGCAAACACGATTCTTCCTTGCTGAGCCATCTCAGCAGCCCACCATGCAATCTTAAATATATCAATAATACAGCAATAACAAAATACAGCAATACTCAAAACACACTCTTGGTTTCAATTATCCACGCATTCACTAAGCTGTCTATGTTAACAGTGAAATCTGGAGAGACGACAAGCAACACACTCCTGGAGCATGTATATCTTTAAATACCTCTCAGGAAATGATATTTTATCTTCCAAGCATACTATCACAGCTCTCAAATCTAACCAGCAATATTCTAGCTTCATCATCCTAATCCTTCTGCTGTAGGAGGAGTCAGGAAAAGGTAATAAACAGACAAATTCTATTTAAATCTTTGCTGACTTCTCTCAATCCTCCCTTAAAAGATGAGTTTGATCCCATTTAATTTGCCTTCCTAAAGTATTCTGTCTTTAACTCTTACGCTAATCTAAGCCTATGATTTTTTATTCTCTCGAGCAGAAGAAGACCTTGTAAGTATGTACTATGGTTGGTTTCTTTTCTCATGACAACTTCTTTAATCAGATGGTGCATGACCCTGATCTAAGCATTTTGGAGGATAAGCCAAGAGGTCTTTCGGTTCAAGGGTAGCCTGGGCTACACAGTAAGACTCCCACCTCAGAAAGAGGGGAGAAGAGGCCAGTGAGATAGCTCAGTGGGTAAAGGGACTTTCCAATCAAGCAAGCCTGACAACCCAAGTTTGATCCCTAGAAGCCACACAAAGGAGGAAAGAAATAACCAACTCCACAAAGTTGTATGCTCATGTTCTAGCATCTAGATGTGTACTGTATCACACACATTCTCACAAATACTGTGCACATACAATAAACATACAGTATTTTTAAAAGGGGAAGCATTTTTTTACTGAGGCAAAACAAGTATGTAGAATGTATTATATACATCATTAAGTAGAGAACATTAATTTTCAAAGGAAACTCATTCATACAAATAGCCCCCAGACCAAGTTAAATGACACTGGTACCCTAAGAGTATCCCTCCAGCTCTAATGTCCAAACATCCAAAGGTCTCTTGCAATCAGTAGGCACCTGGTTACCTATCAAGGCCCTAGCAACCTGAAGTTCTGTTTTAAACATCAGAACTAGTAAGACTAAAACAGCTCCATGCTGGGAGGAGTCAGGAACAGGCAGAGACCATGCTCCAGTCCTATGACACAATCACTGTGACTGATGCATCACCAGCGTGGAAGACCATGTAAGGTAGAAGAACTGTGCTTACAGCAATGTAAAAGCCCTGATAATTAAATGCATGTCTCCATCAGTATAACTTCATCATGAATACAGTCATGAGAAAACAATGCAAGTATACATGATTCTAATCTCACAGCCCCCCAAAGTTCAGAACAGCAGATGGAAGAATGTCAGAAGTATCCCAAACAAACCGGGATACAAAGCCCATTATTTATGGTTTTATATTTTGGTGTCATTAAAAGGGAGGGTAAGAGGAAATTCCATTGTATAATCCACAGTCTTGTCAATGGACCATCCCCTGCAGGAAGAATTTCTGGCTTTGTGCTGTGATGCTCACTTCCAACAAGCATTCTGTGAATAAATGAGGCTCTGCTCTCACATTCCAATAGAAAATAGAATTGCGGGTAATGACAAGCAGCCAAGATTCAGTTAGGTAAGGCGATCCAGGGCCAAGGGGTCCTAGACAGACAGCTGTCATCAATACCTGAGTTGTTTTTAGTTAGGTAAGGCATCTCTACTTTCCTGCTCAAAGCTCTTGACAATAGCCTAGAACTCATGAGCTGCTGAAATCACAGAGAAGTGCAGTCCAGTAACAAGTGGAGTCCAGTGAAAGGTGTTTTCGATGAAAACCATCCCTACTGACAATCCCACATGTGCATGCAATATCACTGCCTCTATGCCGAGCACTGTTCAGAGGTAAGAACACATACATATATTCTTTTATCTGCTTTTCGCAGAAATATTTTCTGAGCAGGCCATCATTCAGATACTGAGATGGAATTTCTGCATATGTAAGGCTTACAAATGCTCAGGGGAGACAGAGAGGAAAGTCATAAATAAAAACAGTCTGATACCTTTGAAGGGAGCTAGTACTTACACCAAAGAAAGCAGAGAAGCTAGAAGCAGTTCACAGGCATTGTCTTTTCAGAGAAGAGGGTGGGGAACGCTGAGGTTACAACTCAGTAGCACTTGAATTGTAGGAAGGTGTGAGTCAAGCAATATCCATGAACACAGCCCCTCACGTTGAGGGCACGTCAGATGCAAGCAGGAAAAGCCTTACTTGCTGTGCTTAAGGCAGGTGACAAGGAAGCAAGCCCTGATGGGAGGGATGCTTTGGATGCCCCAAACCAAGGGGAAAATGTCAGGTCTTCTCTGCAGAATGATGGTTGTCAACTGGGTTTTAAATAGAGGACAGGAGAGTGCCAGACTATTTGTTTAATTTATCACTGTGGAAGGGTGCAGACAGAAAGTCCCAGTTAAAAGACCAGGGTAATAGTCCAAAAAGAATTGACGGGGATGGGGGAAGAAGCATAACAGTGATGTCAGGATAAGAGCAGTCAGATGACAGATATAATATGTATCTAAAGCAAGTGGGCTTGCTTGTGGACTAGACTTAGGAAACGAAAAGGGAGGAGGGACCAGGGATACAGCTTTGCACTACCTAGTATGTGCAAAGCACTGTGTGAGCTTTGGCATTGACCGTGAAGAAAGAAGAAAAGAAAAAGAAAGCAAAAAAACACCTGTTTCCCATGTGAGATCCTGTCTAAAGATAGACAGACAAACAGGTAATCGCTAAGATCTCAAGGTTTGGCTGAATGTGTGGACGTTAGAATTCTTGTACACTGTTATTGGAATTATAAAACAACTATGGGAAAAAACTATGAGGATTACTTTAAAAATAAAATTAAAAAAAAAAATTAGAGTTAACATGTGATCCAGCAAAGCCCACTTCTGGATGAATACTCAAATACTTAAAAGCAGGAACAAGTGCGAGATCTGTGTATCCATGGCCACAGCAGCGATATTCACACTGTTCAAATGGTGTGACTGGCAGATGAATAAATAAACAATGAAACCCATTTGCCTGTGAAAAGGAAGAAACCCTCTTTTGTGCTACAACACACACAATTTCTACAAGATTACTACGTGAAATTAACCAGTCACGAAGCACAAATACCTTCTGATCCTATGCCCATGCGGAACCTAGATTAGCTAGGTATTCTGTGACACTACCACAACTCCAGCACTCAGGAGGCTGAGGCAGGAGCAGCAAGGTGAATTTAGAAGCCATTCTGGGCCACATAGCAAAATCCTGCCTCTAAAAACAAAGTAAGCAAATTCATAGAAACAGATGTAGAACTGTGACTCAGACAAGGAAAAAGAATAATGAAAAACTAATTGTTAAATGTAGTTTTGGGTACAAACTGAAAAATTTCAACAAGTTGAAGCCACTTAACATACTTTCAAAAAAAAACACACAAAAAAATAAGTTGAAGCCGGGCGGTGGTGCCGCACGCCTTTAATCCCAGCACTTGGGAGGCAGAGGCAGGAGGATTTCTGAGTTTGAGGCCAGCCTGGTCTACAAAGTGAGTTCCAGGACAGCCAAGGCTACACAGAGAAACCCTGTCTCGAAAAACCAAAAAAAAAAAAAAAAAAAAAAAGTTGATAATGTGTATCCATTGTGCTTCAGATGCTAGTAAATGAAAAAATAAAACATGGTAAAGAAAAGAAAGCTAAAACTCTTCTTTATTTTATCTGCATTAGATTATGTTTTCCAATATATATGCAGCATATTACCACTATAATAGATGCATATTACAAAGTGATTTAGCAATAAATGGAAAGAGAAGTTATTGACTTCTTTTTTTTCCTGTAAACATTCATTGAAATTGCCTTTAAGAAGTATCACAATAAGCATCATAAGTCCCTTTAAATGGCCAGTTAACAACATTTTAATGTTCAAATTGTCCAAAACTAGTTGTAACCCTCTTACCTGTTCTGAGATATCCTTTTTCTTAAACCATAGATGGCTGCAGGCTGAACAAAATTTGGGACACAGCATGTTCCTATTAATGAAATTTGTTGTTCTTTCTATAATCATTTTGTATTTGCTATTAATAAAGACTGACTGGGAAAGACTCAGAGCCACCCAGCACAAACAAAGCAAAACAAACAAAATAAAACAAACAAAACCAATCTAACAACAACAACAACAACAGCAAAACACTTAGCCAAGAATCCCAAGGCTTACACAAGTAAAACATTGACACTGACAACTGATAAATGCAGGTTTATGAGGAGGAATTCAAGTTGTCCAGTTAGGGTATAAGTTTGAGATGTCTACAGGATATACACAAGTGCACCTTATAGTATGCTGAGTCTGTGGTTGAAGGGAGAAGTCCAGGGTAGAGGGAGAAACTTGTAAGTCTTTGTCATCGTGGTAACATAAAGTCAAGAGTCTTCCACTATAGGATGAGTGACCAAAAAGAAAAAGATGAAGACAAAACTCTGCTCTACTCAAGAGTGGAGTGGGGAATAAAAAGCCCAAGAGTTAGGAGTTGGGGGTATGAACTTAGACCCAGACAACGAGATAACTGTGAGGGTTGAGCTCAAATTCTTGACAGAATTGAGACTGAGGCGACCACATTGAGTCCTACATACAATAAAGATGGAAAGAGAAGAGCCAAGAGCAGAAAGAAAAGGTTCATGAACTCTACTGCACAAGAGACAACCATTTGGAATCTAACACATCTGTGTCCTTTCTGGTGTCTCCCGCCTACTCTCTGGTCCCATATAGTTAGTTATTAGCTTACCTCTCATGTGTATAGTAATCTTGAAGCTAACTTTTTCTGATCATCAAATAATTCCTGATAAAGAGCTAAGGAAAAGAAACACTGTATTATGATATAAAGTATGAAATCAGCTGTACTGTATAAAAGTTGCCAGTCTTACAAGGTAAACTGACACAGAACTTGTCTAACACAATTGAGACCTGTGTTAAACCACCAAGACTACAACATTCAATTTAAAAGGGAATCTTGTAAGATGAATTGCATCATTTAGTCCCAGGTTTCATTCCTTCCTGTGTCCATGCCCTTTGCCTTGTAATTTTTCAGTGCCAAACTACTGTGAGTGGAGTGGCCTTGTCTGCCCTTGACTGCGTGTTCTGCCCAAAGGGACATGCTTTGGATCAGTTGAATAGGTCACCTGGTAAGCAGTCAGTCAACCCCAAGGCACATGGGCAGACTTGTGCAAGATGAGCAGAGCCTCTGCAACCCCAGACATGTTAACAATCAGCATAATGCTACACACTACTAATGTTTTAACTACCATGTACCAAAGATAATCATAGTGAATGGGTGTGCTTAACTTGCGTCCTACTCATAATTACCACCACCAGGCAAGCCCTACTCCCCATATGGAATAAAAGTAATTTGCACCACAAGAATATGAACAGGCATGTCTAACCTGCAGCAAAGAAGAAACTAAAAAGGTAGACCAACATAAAATTCTTAAACCATTATATAAGATTTTCAGTTTCATTTGTATTTTAATTTGTTGTTGTTGTTTTATAACTCAACTGGGCAGTTCTCAGTCATGAACTTTGAAGATGACAGTGTTATGTCACAATGGCAAAAGACTGGGCATAATGGATAGGCGATACACGACATAGCTGATCGATCCACCATTGTAACAAACAAACAAAATGAAGCAGAGGCCTCTCAGACATTCAGCCTCTCTCCCCTTTAAGACTTGCTATCCAAGAGGCTATAATATTCAAAACCTTATCTTTTTATTTTAAAAGGTCTTTTATTCTTTCCTTATAAACACATCATTCATCTTCAAAGAGTACTTATAGTCCTGCTTGTCCTTTTAGGTGACATGACTCTCAGACCATGTTAAATGTGCTTGTGTTAGCACAGCTTTCATAAACGCTACTCACACACTAGAACAAATTTTGAAGAGTGCCACTATTCTTCAAGAAGTGTTAAAATGGTCAATAAACTGCAAGAGCTTATGAAATTTGAGCCACCTCAGTAACCTCAGATTCACCTGTGACAGCTGCACATCTTGTCACTTTCTTCTACCAACTGTATCTGTGTCGTACAGTGAAATAGTAAGTAAGCCTCCAAATGTGAGTGCAGGGCTGGTGAGATGCTCTGTGGGTATAGGGACTTGCCACACAGACCTGGCGACCTCTGAGTTCAGTCTTCAGTCCTTGGGGTTCAACTGACTCCACAAATCTGTCCCCTAACTCCACACATGCTGGGCGCCGTGTGCACCTACACAAAATATCAGGCATGTACATTCATAATTACAGGCACAAAACTTAAAGAGTTCCATGTGTGGAAATACTTGATGCTTCAAATTAAAGAGGAATGCAAATATAGAGTTAAGAGAAAAGAGGAAATTCACAGAGATACAACCTTCAGCTGTTAGGTTAGACCCGTGAACACAAGAATGCCAGTAAATATCAGTTTGTGGTTTGCCAACAGTTTAAAAATACTAAATTCCCATAGGACATCCTTTCCTTGAACCTGAATATAACTGCCCTTGGATCTTTAATAGCCATTCATAAAAATTCTCATTAAGTATGTATAAATGCATTCAACAGCTGGTCTTTGGAAACTCCCATGACAAGCTCCAAGACCTATTCTCAAATACCAAAATAACTACGTCTCCATTAAAAGATGCTGTAAAACAGCTGTGTAGGCTTCCCTTGTCTGAAATTCACTGCTGGGGGATCATAGAGTCCATGAATCCTACTAATACACAAGAAAGAGTGTTCTCAAAGGCACGTTTAGAAAGTACCTGGGGTTTATTATTGCCCTGAAGCTTCTGGAGGGGTCAACATGTAAGACAAGTAAAACAAAACTTCTCACACATTGAGTTCTGTTTGGTGACAGACAATAATCTTTTTCCCAGACAAAGTGTGAATACAAAAGTAACTGTAGTTCTAAGAATCTAAAATGTGATTTGCTTGCAAGTTTCTAAAAAAAAAAAATCACTGTGATAATTTATTCAGTTGTACTGTTAGAAATATAGAGCCGGGCAGTGGTGGCGCACGCCTTTAATCCCAGCACTTGGGAGGCAGAGGCAGGTGAATTTCTGAGTTCGAGGTCAGCCTGGTCTACAGAGTGAGTTCCAGGATAGCCAAGGCTGTACAGAGAAACCCTGTCTCGAAAAACCAAAATAAAAAAAAAATAAATAAATAAAATAAATAAAAATAAAATAGAAATATAGATACGCTCAAATATTCTTATAACGTTAGAATTAAACAAAAAATGTTCAAAACAAAATTTGTATTTTGCATGAAAAACTGAAGGTAAAGAAACACATCTTTCATACCATCACCAGAATAACATAGAGGCCCATATCATTTAAATACAGAAGAAAAAAGCTTTCTCTACAGAGTCTTCGTCAACATTTCCAGTCTCATCTGGACCCTGTCCTGCCCAATCCTGGGTCTCCCTTTACTCCAGCCGCACACTGAGAACATTTATCACTTCAGCTATGGCCTTTTCTATGGCCCTTTTGCAAGCCCCTGTGTTGGCTGGAGTAACTTTACCCAACAGGACAATGCAGGTGCATGTGTAGGCCTTCCTGCCCCTGGAGCTCTGCCCATCTCTCAGCCAAAGGCCCATTGGAGCTCTTCCACACACTGTTCTCTCCATGCCCGCCCACACTCAGCGCTGAACTTAGTTATTCACTCACGACCTCCCTGCCTGGGAAAGAGGCAGGAAAGATATGTTCATCTGTGCTGGGGTCTTCACCTGCGCAGGAGTGACAGCGAACAGCAGAGCTCTGTGGAACAGGAAGTGAAGAGGACAAGAATAGAAGCTGAAATTGAAAAAGAGGAAAGTGTGCACACAACCTAACTAAACTAGAAAAAGAGAAAACGTGTGCACACACCCTGAGGGACAGTACGGATACCAGCAACAGAGGGTGACCACAGGGAGTACTGACTTGTGCACTCTAGTTACCCTAAGCAACATCACTGGCCATTTTATTGTGCAAACCTCATCAGGATCCACTCTTGTTAGAGCTCTGATTCACCCCACCCACTGCACTGACCTTCCAGACTTCCAATGACCAACAGTCAGCTTTCTTATCTCAACATTAATAGACTTACCACGGGCAGTAGAGTCAAGGAAATATCCCATTGTCTATTCACTTACTCATTAAGAATTAAGATTAATAAACACACACAACGCAAACAAAGCAAATAAAAATTGGTTTGGACTAAGCTCCTGTCCCAGGCCAATCATGCAGTTATTCACGCTAAAGGAGAGATAATAGACAAATTCCCAAACATGCCAATTATATCTCACTTTATAAGCAAGTCCCTCTATTTTAACTCTTACAAGCAGTAACCTGGATTAAATAATGCTAACCACTAGTTATTATTTTTCTCTTATTCATACTTTGTAAAAGCCATTGTTCTGTTATTGATCAATGGGACTCTTTTTGTAGGATGGATGTTGTCCTCAGTTTTGAATCAAAGATAAAAGCCTTTCAGATCTAACAACTAAACTCGTAATTTTGTCTTTTGACACACCTTTCAAAGGCTCTCTCTCAAGTTCCATCTCCTCTGTGATGGCTCCTGTGACCAAGCCCATTCCATATAGCTAATTTGTTCTTCTTTTCCTGGCTTGAATCTTGATTTATTAATGATGCCTAACATTTTCTACACTCTACTGCAATCCTTTTTTGATTAGTTGGCTTTCCAACAACAGTTTAAGTACCAAGAGAAAGGACTTTATCTAATTACACCCTTCTATCTTTCTACCTCCAACCTGTAGCATCTCAGGAAATTCAACCAGGAACTATTCTGTTAGCACCAGCTCTGTTGTATCTTACCACTCTACTACAGAATAATGATGAGCAAAATAATGAGGGTGAGGGGTGAGATACTGACTCATCTGTCATCTGTCACTCGGGGAAGAATTGACAAGAGTACTTCCCATCTTCATGTAATGCTAACTGAAGACATTAACAAGTGTGGCTTAAGAGTTCACCATGTGCTAACTCACTTTACACAGCAGACTAACGAAATATGTATTATTGGTATCAATACTTCATACCAACACAAATGAGCAGTAAATGAAAAACCTTCCTGGGTCATGAGTGGCAGAAGCAGGATTCAAATGTAAACATTTTAGTCTACCTTGTCTTGCTGTTCGAAATGAATTTCCTGCAAGAAGAGATTGGGGAAGTAAGGAGTCCCTAAACTGGGAGGAGGGGAAGATGGAGGGGAAGATGTCACTTACTAAACACTCAAGTCTCCTGACAATAGAGGAAATGGAGAAAAGAAAACCATCTCCACAGCTCCTGGTACAGAAAAGTACCTAGCACTACTCATGGCCCAGGCCAGGCTGATTACTTGTCCAGTCCATAGTCATGCAGGCTTGAGAGATGGATCACCTCAAGACAGGGAATGGAGAGGGGAAATAATGTGCTTCATTTAGGGATAAGTAACTTAGGAAACAGCTCTGCTTTAGTGTCTTTAAAAATCATACATATATGGGTCCTGGACCAGACAATATTATTTCTTTCCCTTCCTGCCTTGAACTATAACAATGTCTAGGCTCATTTTTGTCTCAAATGGTCTACCTGTATCCTACCTTTCAGCTGTATTTATTTGGAGCTGAGGTTCTAGACACGGATTCAATGGACATAAACCTGCTCCCAGGGGACACAGGAATAACGGTCACTGCATTCTGGAGAAAACAAGTATGATGTCACAACACCCCACTCACACAAACAGTCGGTGGTCCTTAAAGGGCAACTTGAAAAGCAATTGTTAACTCTCTTGAACTGGATAAACAAACTTTAAAAGGTTGAAGATCACTTTCCAATTTGGCTTATAATTCTTATAAGTCACTGACGTTTTTATTTATGTGTCCTGTGGATTTCTGGTATCCTCTCCTACCTCCAAGACACTTTCCTGAAGTTCATTTGAGAGCACGCCACAACCTATTGTGCAGAGATTCGGCTACCAGAGCAATGGCAAAATACAGTCAGTCATTATGCTGTTAGGATTCATGATAGGCAACTCTGGACTTCTTGGTACACACCTTAAGACAAAATGGAAAGACAGGAGAAGAGTGAGGAAATTACCTCCCCTGCTCCGACATTCCTGAACACTGATACCAATCTCCAAGTTAAGCTACCTAGTAAAATGTTAAGAAGCGCTTTTCAAATTACTTTGGCATTGATCGCCAAATCTCATTACATTCAACTTAATGTCTTAAAAGTCTGGGTTTAAAACCTGTTTCTACATCACATTTCCATTCTCTAGTATCTACTGTTCAATGGCCTAGAGAATCCTGCCTAAACAAGCAGTAACCACTCAGAAGTGTCCCTACTCAGCACTAAGGAAGATGAGTAATGCAGCCTCTCACCTTGGGAGAACTCTGTCCTGCACGCTAAGAGAGCCGCAAAAGGATGGAGAGAGTCTGTTTACTTCTTGGCAGTAGGATACAAAATTCAATTTAAATGATCACAAGTATTTCATCTTCAGAGTGCTTCAGAAATATTAATGTCATAACCTGAAGGTTAAGTCATATAGTACTACTATACAACACATGAGAGGATCTTTCTGGGATAAGGACCACGGGGTTCACTAAAGAAGCCAGGGAAAGAGCAAGGAAGACAAGAAACTACTTCTTTAACACTTAATGGATTGGTGACTATGGACTCTCCTAGTAGTTTGGTACTTCATCCACCTACCAATTAAAACTCAGCATGAAGAACAGTGTTGAAACTAGAATCCATATGGTGGTAAGGGCAAAGTTTCTTCACAGAAGTAAGGCTGGGTTCCCTCAAGTGCAAAAACAAAGAGCTTATAATGCCATCTCCAGAAGATGCTTTGGATAATTTACAAACACCCAAGGATCCTTGAGTCTAGTACAGCTCATTAAACATTAGTTGCTACTAATTAGAAAGGAGACATGTTTCCTAGATACCCTCAAAAATAGGAACAAGGGCTCCAAGAAATTAGCAGGTATTATCTCCATCTATTTGTAGGAAACTGTGAATTCTGCCAGATTACACATACTTTGTTGTAGGTTGAAGCATACCACAAAACACCATAATCAGGATGGTTTAGAAGCAAGCATGTGTTTCTCACAGGCCTGCAAGCTCTGAGAAGTTTGCAATAAAATTGCTGGAAAACTTAGTTTACTGAGAGCTCAGTTCCCTGTGTACACAAGGCACCTTCTTCTCTAGGTACTAAAAAAAGACAAGGGTTCTCTATCAGGCTCTATCTTATCTATTGATCTTTCTTTCTTTCTTTCTTTCTTTCTTTCTTTCTTTCTTTCTTTCTTTCTTTCTTTGTCTTTCTTCTCTGTGTAGGGGTGGGGGGTGGAGAGGTGTAGCTGTGTGTCTTGGACACATAGAGATCAGAAGAGGACCTCATATCCCCTGGAGCTGGAGTTACAGCAGTTGTGAACTGCCATGTAGTTGCTAGCAATCTAACCCAAGTTTTCTAGAAGAGGAGCCAGGGCTCTCAACTACTGAGCCCCTACTCCAACTCCATGGGTCTCTGAAGTAGAAATTTCTGGTTTCTTTGGAGACTTGGTTAGGTCATAATGATGTTTTGCTGGAGCAGAAAGGTGAGAGGATATTTTGCTAAACCAGACACAGGTGAGAGGATATTTTGCTGAAGCAGACATGTGAAAGGATATGGGATGTTTACAAAGAATATAAATACGATCACAGATGGTGGGACAAGGCTTATGCTTTGGTCCACGTTGTACCACCTCGTTAGGGTCTGATAATGATGCTCTGGTACTGGGGTCTTACACCCCATTGCTGATCTTCGCTTGTCATAACATCATAGAGAATAACTTGCCAGAGAACCTCTCATGATATTCTGGATCCAGCTGCCACTGCTGATTCATGTGTGGTGTCTGCCGAGTGGACTACAGCTGATGTGTGGTGTCTCATAAGGGGACTGGACTGAAGCTGCTGATTCATGCTCGGTGACTGAACTGCTGATATTTTGATAGCGAAGACTGGAATCTCCTCAAAGACCTAGTTTTAAACAGGTCCACTTCCCTTTCCACTACCTCTGGTAGGTGGTGGGCTAGAAGGGAGGTTAAAGCATTTAAGAACCCTTATTGAAGTAGGTTTTGAAAACTCTAAGCCAACAGGCCTCTTTTTATAATGAGGACCATTATGATATAAATATAAAATGTCCCCATAGGCTCATGTGCTTGAACTTGTGGTCCTCAAAGTATAGCTCTGTTTTAGAAGGTTGTAGAAGCTCTTCCTATCTTGCCAATGAGAAGGAGTTCTTTCCTGGGCCTATGTCTTAGTACTGATATCTGCTTCTTGTTCCTGGCCACACATTTTGCTTCCTAATTTGCCAACATGTGACACACAGTAAGGGTTAGCTCCTACCACCACACTCCTTCCAACATACTGTGCCACCATGCCTTGTCCACAAGGACAAACTCTATTCCTTAACACCAATGATCATAATAAACACTTCTTTCCATAAATTGTAATATGATTTTAGCTATAATTCCATATTTGAAAAGGGTACATTTAAAGAGTAGCATGTCACATGAATATCAAGGAAACTAATGAACAACCAAACAGGTATTCCATTACAGCAAGAAAACTGAGTACCAACCATACCACAGCAGAACCCTCATGACCAAATCACTTCCCAATGGCATCATGTCCTGATACCACCGCTATTAGGTTCCATAGAAGGAATTATTTCATATAAAACTATAAACACTACATAAAAATGTAACATTATAGGGTCACTACAGATGCAGTTAGTTATGAGTAGGTCAAACCAATGCAGAGTACACCCTACTTTATATGAGAGCTTTAAAATAACTATAATTGGAATTGGAGAGAGAGATCTGTGGTTGAGAACTTGTACTGCTCTTGTAGGGGACCAGAGCTCATTTCCCAGCACAGGGCAGTTCACAACATCCTATAACTCCAGCCGTAGGGAATCCAACACTTCCACGGGCATCCTCACATGCATCCACATATACACAATTAAAAATAAAAATAAATCTTTTTAAATAGTTACAGGGCTAGTGAGACAGCTCAGTGGTTAAAGGCACTTGGTGTCAAGTCCAACAACTAAGTTCAATCCCCTAACTCAGACGGTGCAAGGGGAGAATCAAAAAATGAACTCCAGCAAAGTGTCCTCTGACTTACACATATACACACAAAAATTAAAAAAAAAAAACAAGTTTAATGAAGCTTTTAAAGTTATAATTCTATATTGTAAAGCACTTTAAGTGAGTAAAGTGTCACATGAATATCAAGGCAGATGTTGATAAAAGTAGCCAAGGCAAAGAATAACAAAATAGTCATCAAACTATCAAGCTAGTCCACTGCAGGATCTGATGACTCCCTCACTGCCCTAGAGCAGAAGCTTTCCTACAAAGACTTTAATTTAGGTGAGACAATAAATTTCTGTCTTTCAAACCACTTATATCAGTGTAAGCAAATGAATCTAAACCTAAAGAATATTCTTTTCTTATTTAATAAGCAGACATGAACACATACACCCGCATTCTAAGTGTATGTTTATTGGTTTATTGACCCGCAGGAGCCTAAACGTTCCTGAGAAATCCATGATGACAAAGGGCAGGTAAGGGAAGAAGGAGCGGTGGAAATGTATGGAGTACAGAGGGGTATGACTCCGAGATCAAGAACACATGCTTTAAAGTTCACTAGGAAATCGGGATTTTCATCACCTTAACTTTACATGACTTTAGAAAAATCAGATTCATCGAATGATTCTGATTCCCTGAAGAGAGGAGAAAAACAACTAGACTCCATGCAGTACGACTGAGTTGGAGTCACCATTTGGTTCCCTGATGCTCTCCTCCTTTCTCCAGCGCTAATGAGTTCATGACCTGGCTTTTATGTTGGTGGTTCATGGGCCCTTGCACATCCTTCTTCTTCTATAAGCTCATATGGACAGCTGCCTAAGGTAAACACAAGCTTATGTGCCCCCTCTGTAGAAGACGTCCCTCATCAGCCAAGTTAGTGCAGGCCTAGCACATTCCCTCCAGCCCTGCTGTATCCAATCTCCATGCTCCACACTCAAGGCATTTATCAGTGTTGGGTGTGGTCTTACAAGCGACTGTTTACTTGCATGGTGTCTTATCCCACCTGCCTGGAGAGCCAGCCCTAGAAGAGCAGAGACAACTTACCATGGCCTCTCCCATGCCTAGCATACTGCACTGTGGGCACTTAAATTTTTTTTTTTTAAAGGAGTATCACCTCCAAAGGTGAGCTATTTTTAGCTAAGTGCAAAGTCCTAATGTCTGTTAGAGGAACGGCTGTCACTATAAGATTCTGGAAAATCTCAACATACAGGGTTGGTGAATGTAAAACTTGAGATATTGGTAATGCCATTTAAATGATCTCTACTGTAAACAATTTGCTCCGTGTAAAGTAAACATGTCAGATATCTTTTCCTAAGTAATCTCAGTTTAAACAATTAGTCCAACTGCTTCGCCCACTCAGTGTCTCCTCCTTCCCCCCCCAACTCCGACACACTATCAGTAAAATGAAAACTAAAAAATCTATGGTTACCACAAGCTAAGATTTTAAGACAAATGGGATTATCATCATTCAAAATGCAAGCCTACTTAATGCATCTTAACTTTACAGTCTCATAATTTTTCTTACAAAAGACAAAATGGACTAGTTTTTTTTATTTGTTTTGTTTTGCTTTTGCTTTTTTGTTTAAGGGATTCTGTGATGTGTATTTAAGTTCCAGTCTTTTGGTAAAGTCGACGGGAGTTAAAGACAAAGTTGAATAAATACCAAAGACGCTAGAGCTATTCAGTTCAACTTGTCTAAATTGTTCCTCTAAGAAAAATGGCCATTCTAAAAGTCAGGAGCACTGAATTTTGAATGTGACCTTTACAGTAAAACAAACATTTATCTGCTTAAATTTTAAAATATTTATCGGCAGGTCTACTGCTCATGTTCTTTTAACCCATATTCAATTTTTAAAGCCTTTAAGTTATTCAAGCTAGACCATAAATATTATAATCTAATGCTGTGACAGAAAGGGGTAATTTGAAAAGGGAAGGGAGGGAGGGAGGGAAGAAAGAAGGGAGGGAAGAAGGAAGGAAGGAAGGAAGGGATGGGGAGGTGGTGGCACTAATTATAGCTGCCATTCCTAGGAAACTTTAACATTTTTCAAAATCCATTTCAGATTCAAAAGTCAGAAATAAAAGTATGTAATAAAAATTATTTTCCTCCTCTGTTACAGTCAGTGAGTGTGCCATACTATCTTCCCAAAATTAACACATCTCAGCCCAGAAATGTATTATAATGACTTGTGGTTCACAAAAGTGCATAAGTTCTGGCAAATTATTCATCTGCAAATGTCAAGATTAAAAAGTAAAAAAGAAAAATTCTGCCAAGATTTCTTGAGCCACCATTGTCATTATCAATTGCTAGAACTGGCTGAAAATTTTTAAGAGAACCTAGGAAGGTTGACACAGTCCTTCTCAATTAGGGAAGTCCTTTACTAAGACAGAATTCCACTGACATCATTTTCATTATAGGAAAAACTAAATACCCAGCCAGGCGGAGCATCTCCATTGTTTCAAGACTCCTCAACCAAAACCAATACTATAGGAGAATAATCAGCAAATTGTGGCCAACCAGGTTATGTGCAGAAAATGTACTGAGAGACATTTGGAAGAAGTCCACCTTATCCTGTGGACCCTTCCAGGCACATCACTGAATACCACAGCTAAGACAATATCTTGAATCCTCAAAGCAGCCAAGTGTTCCCAGGTCTCCAAGCTCTCTAGTCTGCTGAACTTTAAGCAACCACAATATCAACAGCTAGACCAAGTCAGGAAATCTGGAACTATCACCTGCCACTTGGCCATATTACCACAATCCACCATCCCCTCTGCTCTGCACAGATTATGGGATAGTTTACATGGGCCAAGGAAATCTGTTTGTTCAACCTGTGTGGTAAGCTACTCTGTTCACCCAGACTCTTCTAAGTTTTGAGGGCTTTAAGAGAACTGTTTTTGCTGCTCTCTCTGACAGACAAGCCCAAACCCAGCTATAATTTCACAGGAAGTTTAACATGGTAACAGTCATTTATGAGCCCTTGTAATCCATAGGGTTTTACCTGTGATACAGTAACTCTCAGCCACTCAACCTCCAAGTTCTTAGTCCCCTCCACCTCTCCACATCCTTCTATGCTGGATTATCTCAATTCTGTGTTTTTCTTTTTCATAGTCAAGGCTGATTTACTGCTTTCTAACCATGAGCTGGTTGTTAGTTTATATAACTAGTACCATGTAAGTACTGTTCCATGCATATCAAGTAATGTAGTGTGGCTGCATTTCTATTTCAGCCACAGCATTTTCTTTATTGCTTATACTAAGTTTGTGAATATAAATCCATTGGACAAAATGGCGGGTTTGTCATGGTACTTCCCTGTGCCTGTACCATGCCCTCTTTCCGGATTCTGCCCTCATTACCCTCCCTTACCCCTCCTCTATCCCACATGGTTGCCTCTTTTACCTTCTGGGGTTTTTTCTTTTTTGATTGTTTAAATTAGATTCCATATATTAAAAAAAAATGTGGCAATTATTGTTTGGATCTGGCTGCTTATGCATATTTATAATGTGTATAAAAGAATATAATGTGAGTACATTTCTTTTTCAAAGTATAAGGTTTTAATCAATTAATAAGTATTAACATATTTTAATATAAAATAAATTCAGCAATTAATTTCCTTTAGCTCAGTCTTAATCCTCTGCCCCTTTCCTGCTACTTTTAGTTTTTCTTGCCCCATCTGCTTTAGTGTGTCCTCAACGTTGTTGAAATTCGTCATTGGATAGCCTACCCGAATAGAATTACTTTACTTCAGTTACGCCATCTTTATATTTGCATAACTCTGCCTGTCAAATGAAAGAACAATCTCATTCAGAACATCAACTCTGAAGCATCTTTTCCCCAGTTTTCAAGCTGAATTCAAAAGTTGGCCAACTTGAGGATAGTCCAATACTGCTCAGAACTTATTCAGGAGCACAGAATATTCTTGTAGGAAAGAAAACAGAGAAAGGAATGAGACATGGGTTTAAATGGTTACAATAAAGTGACTGATAGGTTTAGATGAGTTTATGCCGTGAACATGTGACTGTTGCTGAATTTACAATCAAGCCAAAATCAGCACTTGAAAGCCCCAATTCAGAGACACATTTAGAACAGGGACTTTCCCACCTTTCCTGGGCTGAGTCACAATCGTGTACTGCTCTAATAGAGGAGAAAAGGATATCACAAGTAAAACTAATGTAAAGAAAAAAAGCAAATTCAAAGAGGACAACTTCAGTTTTCAAACTATAACACACACACACACACACACACACACACACACACACACACACACACTTCTTTAAGCTGGAAATAAACACATGACTATTTGTAAGTCGTCAAACCATCTGCTAACACAGTTCATCCCAATGAGGGGGAACTGAAGGAACAGTCAAAAAGAAACTGAAGGGCGATTTAAGAGTTGAGGCTCTGGGTTCAAGTCACCAACTGCCACTCACTGAATGACTAAACCGGAACCAAAAAATTTTACTAAATTATTGATGGTTTCTAGCTGACAAGAGGCTGGAAGCACTAATCAAGGAGTACACTGTCGAAGACTATTTTCAACAGAAGCCATCTTGCATTGAATGCCTAGTTATTTTTATATTAAAAATAACTTTATTTGCTGTTTCTAAGTATTTACTCAAAGGTGCTGAAAACGTGTTCACACAAAACCTGCTCATGGGTGTCGATAGCAGCTTTATTTATAACAGGCAGAACTTGAATGCAGTCTGTATGTCTTCAGAGAGTGATAGAGATTTGGGTCTATCCAAATATTACTCAGTGCTAAAAAGGAAATGACCTATGGAGCCATGAAGAGATACAGAGGAAATTTAAAAGTGTATGAGTAACTAAAAAAAGTTAATGTGGGAGAGGCATAGATATTCTAACTACATGACTTCCTGGTGGGAAAGCAACAATCTAGAAGCAGTTCAAAGGCTGATGGCTTCCACGAGTCAGGGAGGTGGGACTAGAAAGCTAGAATAGAGGGACTGGCATAACAGTCTGCCTATTCTGTAAGATGCTGCAATAGTGGACACACACCATTACAAATGTGCCCAGCTTGCTATACATCACGTCAAGACGGAAACACTCACACTAGGAGTTTTGAGTGACAATGACATCATTCATCTATCCTAATGGGTCTGCCATTTTGGTAGGTGGTATCAGCACAATAGGAAACTGCATGTGTGGGAGACACGAAGTCAATGAGAAAGTGCTGTAAATTCCTCTCAACTCTTTTTCTAAGAACTCAAATTTACATAAAGAACAGAGTTCATTTTAAAAACTGTATTAGGAAAACAAAACTTTGATAATTCTATGGCTGTGCCACTCACCCAGGTTATAAACACTTGGACGTGCAAACAAAGAGCTAGGAAAAGGTTGTGACTGCTCAAATGCAGCACAATGCACAGGACACAAAGGCGCTGAAATCAGTCTGGCTTGAAATCCTAACAACAACATGCTTATGGGACATTAAATAATTTGTTAACTTCTTCCCTGACTCAACCTTTTCCTGTAAGACCAACAAAGATCATGATGCAATTACAAAAAAAAAAAAAAGTTAATATTTATTCAGTCTTTAGAAAAGCATAGCACATGAACAGCTGTACAATTTTTTGCTTTAGTAACTTGGTAATACTACTCATAACAGTAATAACTGAATGACTTAAATGTATATATACCACTGAGCGTAGATAACTCGGCTCTGGCATAGTTGTACTATAGAATGAATAATCTGCAACGCTTAAAAAGAACTAGGTAGTAAACATGTAGATACAGATACCAACTCCAAAAGATTGGGGAAAGGCCATAGAAGTACTATCAAGTAAAGAGCAAGGTGCGGAAGAGTCATTACGGGACAAGAGAACTCCTAAAACTGTACTCTTATGTAGATTCCTATCAGTCTTCAAATGGGCAGGAGATCTTTGAGAAAGATGTACAGCAAACTGCTAAGTATGATCAACAGATTTCTCTCAAAGGCCATGGTCCAATCTCCATACTAACTAGCTGTCTGTCTTGGCTAAGTCACCTAACTTGGACCTGCTTAAGGCAGCTCTCCTCCGTTCTCCAAAACAGGATCAATGCATTCTATAACTTAATACATTAAAAAACTCGATGTTCCCATTCGACTAAGACTTTATCAGACTCTATAAGCCATGGAGCATTGTTTCAGAAGCACAGCCCAAGCCAGATGGTAGGTCTACTCTGCGTGGGTATAGCTCCATCCTCGGTTCATGCTCTCAGTAACAGACTCTTCCTTCCCTCATTCCCAACTCCCACAATACTGCCATGTGCCGGTACAGAGGAGAGCTGCTTACCAGTCGATGCATGAGCAACAGTTCTTTGTTTTATTGCCATTTTTGCTCCCTCTCTGGATTGTCATCAGAAACATATTTATCCTATCATTCATAAACACAGACAACCCAAATCAGCAACCCACAAACAGGAATACAAGAAATTACTGTTTAAATCAGCATCACACTCTCATCACCTTCTCACAGACACTACCTCCGGCTCTTCCCCTGCCCCTCCGCGAATCGATCACATCACTGTAGATCAGCAGCTGTCAAACACAAAGTTTGGCAAAGTTCATTTTCTCAAACCTTAAAGCATCCAAAATGTAGCAAACATGGTGCCCATTTCTTTCAGTATAAAGAACACCATAAGGGCTGAGGACACAGATGTGAGGAGAGCAGGTACCATACATACATGAGGCCTGGACTTCAGGTCCCCAGCATCCACATGACTGCCAGGTGGGCATAACAACCCACCTGAAATCCAGAGATCAGAGGAAGAAAAGGGATCCCCAAGGCCAGCTGGTTAGCTAGATTAGCTGTATTTTCAAACTATAACTTCAACTGAGAGACCCTAGGTCAATGAATAAATTAGTAACTAAGGAAGATTCCTTGCATCAGTCTGGGGCTTCCACATGCAGGAGTGCACACATAGTTGAAGACACCCATGTACACACATACATGCAAACACACAAACATATACCACCCAACACACCCACAGACATGCATACAACAGCAAAAAAGGGGGATACATCCCACTTCCACAGGCACAGAGAAACCCTAGGCTCAGTGGACCTCTGTTCCTACCAAGATGAATAGAATCCATAGTTGACCATGAGGTTGAACAGGTTTCTTACACTCATCAAACTTTTAAGCTAGGACACTCTGACTATAATAAGACTGCTCTGTTAGCTAAATAAAGTGATTGTATATAATTCATTCATCATAGCAACTTATCATGAAAGGCCATTTTTAAATTAACAGTAATATTATTAACAACAAAATCAAATTGTCTTTATACATTAAGAGCCTTAAGATCTGACACCCATCTCCTGCTCCAACCTCAACATCACATCCCACATTGTTTACCCATAAGATACAGTACGTCTGTACTTCGCCCATCTGTGACTATAGTCTTATAATAGACTGGGCATATAGTTCAGTGGATGAGTGCTTGCCTAGGAGCTTTAATCCCCAGTAACTAGGGCAAATGAGAGGGAGGGAGGGAAGGAAGGAAGAAGAAGGATGAAGGAAAAGATTTCTGTATTAGAATGGTCCTTCCCTCATTCCAACCTCACGGGTTCCATTCATCTTTATCTCTTACTCATCTTTCATGGCCCAACTTAATCTTCTTTGTAAATTATCTAATAATGGCCATATCTGTCTCCAAGTAGACTTTAGGCATGTTCTACGGCAGTTCATACATGAATGAAATAGTACTGGTCTTGCTTTTATAACACACTCATTCAACAAGCTTTTGTTGACTCTAAGTTTTCTGAAAGATGTTCCATTTTGTAGTGGAGATGCAAAGGTCAACAAGAAAGATAAAGTCTCTGCCCACAGTCTACCAGAGGAGGTAAAAAACGAACAAAGCATCATTTAAACAATGTCTTCCTTTAAATTACAATAAGCAACTTAAACAAAAACATTTTAACAGATTCAAAGAGGGCTGAGTAGATAGATGACTCAGTGCATACAAGCGCTGGCTGCTCTTGCAGAAGGCTAGGTTTGATTCCCAGCCCCCGCTTATAGCCACTCCTTTACTCCAGTTCCAGGGAACCCTGATATCCTCTTCTAGCTTTCATGGGCGCTGCATACATGTGGTATACATGCACATATACAAGTAATTACACCCATGTACATAAAAGAATTTTTAAAACGTCTTTCAAAAACGATACATGGGATTACTTCTGCTATCTTAGGACACAATGGCAAATCTATTTCAACACAGTAACTCCAAAATCTACCCAGATCAGTTGGAACTACCAAATTGTGTTTTCTATTAAAAGTTGTTTGAGAGTACAATCCCTGTGTCAGACAGCAAAGAGGAAGTAAAAGGTATAAAAGTAAAGCTCTTTAATTTAGGAATAACACAACCATGTCTGGACCTTTCGGGTTTTCAGGATTAACACTTAAACATTTATGAACTGTCAAAATCACGATAGGTGGGGTATTATCTTGTGTGTACCACACTACAAAGAGCACAGTCTATAGATACTGCAATTGTTAGAGGTATTTTTGCTAAAGGAATGTTAAGTCACTGACCAAAGATAAGGCTAGCTTTGTTATGACCTCAGGGCAACCCTGAGACATCTACTAAACCCTTCATAACTAAAATGCAAATTATGCTCTCTAGATAAGAAGCATGGACATTTCTTGGCAAAACTGAGCAACAAGGTGCATTCTGGTTTAAAAAAGAAAGAAGAAAAAAAAGTCCTATACATAAAAGCTCTCACGAGGCTGTGTTCATAAGAAAACCTTTCTGAGTTCATGATTGCTCAACCCTCAACGTCAGTCCCCTAATGAGAGGCAAGTAAAAGTGTCCACCCCATAAATACAGCAATGCTGGCACGATTCTACCACCCTCTGTTCCCATTATTTTTCCTTTCAAGACTCCAGATGGTCTTTTTTGTGTTTTTGATACATGTTGAACAAAATCAGAAGGAGACCAGCTAAAAACATGCAGCACATAAGGTCCTTCCCTGCAGCCTTGGCCTCCAGACATTCACTGTGAGAAGCCCCAGCTGGAATATCCCACATGCTGTGGTCCATCCCTGTGCACAGGCCAGCGCATCCACCAAAGCCTGCTACGTGCAGAAGAAAACAGCACCAGGAACCGTGTGAACACAAAGTCTGGCAATCTTTCTCTTCTTCAGCCACTTTGGGTCTTTGTGGAGTTATCTTATTCTTGAGTCAAACAAGGTTTCCTGTTAACTCCTTCCATCATGTATTGGCAAAACACGTAACTTGTAGCATGGGTGAAGTTAATTGGTCTCATTACATTCTCAAGTGTTTTTGTCTTTGTTTTTGTTGTTTTCATATAATGCTTTAGAAACATATATTATGTGCCAAAGCACAAAGATAACGTTGGTTTGCAATTATGTACCAGAGACTACATAATTTACACAAAGTCCCCAATAACATAGTTACCCCAATGCTAGCAGGTAAATGTCAGTGTGTCTATAAGTAGGGTAGTTACACAGAGGCATATGCACATATAGTGTTCCTGCTGTAAGGATCTAGTTTGCTGCAGCCTCTGGGTGTCTTTAAATAGCCCATATAAATATATGGTATATGAAAAATTAAAAAAAAATTAAATCGATTAAAATAAATAGCCCATGGGCTGGATATCTCTGGTATCTTCTTAGAGAGAGACCCCAGGTCTTCAAACAAAATCTTAAGCACAGGCATGAAGCCCACAAAGGCCTGCTGGTGCCCAGATGTCAGCAGATGCTCCAGCAGGTGACTGCAGCAACAATAAAGAGATTGAAAGCACCGGAAATGCTCTAGCCCTGATTCCAGAAGTAGGAGCAGTCCTCCAGGGAAAAGCAGAGCACTGGTCTCCAGGGAAGACATTCATTTTCTTGGGGGAAGGGAAGAAAGCCTCAGCCTTGACTTTCCATTAATAGAAAGACCCAGGTCTCTTTTCTTGCACTTCCTTCTACCAAAGGCTATCATGGCATCAAACCTTTTCTGAATAAAAATCACCCACTTCACAGGAGGAGACACAGACAATGGATGGAGAGAAATAAAGTGAGAGTTAAAACTGAACTGAAGCTACAGTGTGGAAAAGAAAGTGTCAGAAGCTACTGATGAAAACCCGGGATGAGGGAGGGATATAATGCTTTGATTCCATTAGACTTTCAAATCTCAACAGTGAGAAGTGAAAGAACCCAATTTTGTGGAGTAATGGAAGACAACACCTAAGATCCTTAAGAAAATCACCTGTTCAGAGATTCCAAAGAGACGGGGGGGGGGGGGGGTGGAGGGAGAGGGAAGGAGGCAAAAGTCCTACTGATGCTCATAAGGAACAAAGCACTTCTGGGCTTCATTCAGGATGGAACTGTTAGGGGCTTAACAGCTCCAGAGAGGGCTTTTAATTGTTTTTACCATTTGTTTATTATGTCATGCTAAAGAAAAATAGTTGATTTGCTTTTTAGCTAGAAGAAAAAAATACTATGAAGCCCCTCTGTTTAAATAGTCATAGTGACTCTGAAAGTCACTTGTGACTTTGATTTCAATCTCCTCATACACAACTAAATGTTATAAACATTCCTGCCAATGCATTAAGCCAATATATTTAATCTAGAACAGTGGGTCCCATCCTATGGGTCTCAGCCTGTGAGTGTGGATGGGGGAGGGGAGCAGTAAAACAACTCTTTCACAGGGGTCACTTAAGACTATAAAAAATGCAGATATTTAATTGGAATTCATAACAGTAGCAAAACTACAGTTATGAAATAGCTACTGAAATAATTTTATGGTTGGGAATGGAGATCAGCACAAGATGAGGAAGTGGATTAAAGGGTCACACATCAGGAAGGTTGAGAACAATTGCTCTGAGAGCTGAAGAGATGGATCTATCGTAGAGTACCTGCAAGACAGCAGGACCTGAGTTCAGATCTCCAGCACTCATGCCAGAAGCCAGTGTGGCAGCATGCATCTGTAAGCTCAGCTCTGAGGGCTCAGAGACAGGGGGATCCCTGAAACTCGCTGCCTAGCTAGTCCAGGCAAATCACATGAGCTCCAGGTTCAGTAAGAGACCTGTCTCAAAAACCAAAGGTGGAGAGCAACTGAGAAAGACACTCCCCAAACATACGTAGGAACATGTTAACACACACAAAAAGCAAGCTATTGTTTGAAAATTTATTTGTATACACACACACACACACACACACACACACACACACACACACACGGAGGTCTGTAGAGGACTTTGAATAGTCTGTCTTCTTCTACCATGTGGGAAATAGCGACGGAACCCAGGCTGTCAGGCAGCCATCATATGAGCCCTCATGATATTTATCTCTGGTTTAGAGAGATAATGTGGGACTCTAAACTCTAGCCAAATCTGAAAGTTCACTTAGCCATAGCCCTAAAATGAGATTCATAACCTAAGTGAGATTTCCCCCTCCATGAAATGCCTTTCACGTCATCTTGAGAGGACATGGAATATAGTCACTGGCACTAGCCCAATAAACAGGACAAAGAAGTCATTCATCGATGCCTGTACATTTCATGAAGAGGTAAACGGCGGCAGGGAAAGGTGCTGAACTTTATTTTCTGCATGACGGAAATTAAACATCTGCTAAGCCTGATGGACTAAGTTAAACACCATCAAAGGATGAGAGATGCAGGGCTGATTATTTACTAAAGAGATAAGAACATCCTAATTTCGCACACATACGTACTAGATACTCATCAAGTTCTTCGATGACGTTGCTACAAATATCTCTGGAAAAGTTCATCTAAATGTGTAACTAATCCAAACCAGGAGTTTGCCTAGCACAAAGGTGAAAAACAGAAGATGAACAGTGGACTGACATATAATTCTCAATTAATTAGACAAATTCAATTGCGCTGGTTTTAATTCAACTTCAATTTAATCTTGGCAGTGTCTTTCCACTTACAGTCAGATTAAAGTCTTATTAACTTCATCCACTACTGAAAACAAACCTGAGCTGAGCCAAGGAGAGACTCCACCCAGAAGCAGTTCTTAATGATGATTTCTAAAAACCTCTTTGCCTATCCCCATTCAGTCACTCTTCAAGGCTCTGACCTATGCTGGGAGTCAAGATACAGTCTGACTTTTGAATTCAAATGAGGAATAACTGAGTGGGTTTGGCCAAATGTCAAAGACTCATACTGAAATACTAGTGTAGCTTTACTTCATAGGTGGACACTTGAAAAACAATCTAAAATATCAGAATGAAACAAAGCAATGTAAATGGTACCCCTGCCCTGAAACAGCTGGGCTATGGAAGTGGCTCTGTGGTCGAGTGCTTGCCCTAGCATATAAAAAGCCATGGGTTCAACACCCAGCACTGAAAAGAAAAAGAAGTCAAGAAATGTGCTGGTCACACAAACGCAAACACTCATACAGGCACATACATAAATTTTAATTTTCTAATTAGGCAGAAGAACTGGGGAGATGGCTCGGCAGTTAAGAATGCTTGCTATACAATCATGAGGACCAGAGGCCAGATGTGAATGCAAGCTTCCTGAAAATGTCTCTAACCCCATCTTGCAGGATCCAATGAATGGCCTCTTTTGGCTGCGACATGTGCACAGGTGCACATACCCACTCCTGTGAACACACTCATGCAGAAACTTTAATTAATGAATTAATTAAAAACATGAACTTAATTTTTTTTAAATAAATGGGCTTGTACCTTTTCTTAGGCCCTATCTATCACAATACTGCATCAACTCTGGGGAGATTAAAGCTAATGCTTATGGCGCGTAAATGAATAATATTGCTAGTATAATTATATGGGAAAGAAGATGGGAATGAACAGTTACTGTGTGCCTCTAAGATACAGAAAAGACCATCTCTGTTGGGAATGGTATTTTACAGTGTAACTAATCTTCAACAACACTCACTTATAGTAGATGGTTACTAGAATTTGATTCTTACATGGAAACCTTTGATATCATCATTGTGCCATTTTGCCTCCCTCCATGCAAAAGTCCTTTGAAGCCATGAATTGACATACAACCAAGAAAGCCAAATCCATGTTATTTAGAGAGAAATTGAAATAGGGCTTCTGAGAGCCTTAACCAGTCTTTTCATTGCTTATGTTAGAGCTTCCCATTGTGGGTAAGTATAGAAAAATGTTTTAATTTCTTGGCGAAGTAAGTGACTTTAATAAATGCATACATATGTTGGTGACTCATATACATAAATAGGAAGGAAAGAAATGGGATACTCTAATTTAAAGATTGTGTGATTGGTTTCCCCCCCCCCCCCCCCGAGACAGCGTTTCTCTGTGTAGCCTTGGCTGTTCTGGAACTCACAGTAGAACAGGCTGGTCTTGAACTCAGAGATCTGCCTGCCTCTACTTCTGCCTTCTGAGAACTGGGATTTAAGGTGTGTGCCACCACTGTCCAGTGGATTGTGTGATTCTTAAAAATGCGAAGCAATTATAAAATGTCAGGCTTAATCCTTCACAATCCAGAGATTAAAATTTACTAGGAGATAAGAATGACTACAAATACTATCACAATGTAAACTATTCCTGGCTCAGACCCAGCATGGCGTAGACTTGCAGGAAGTTGTGTTGTGTTTTATTATCAAGTTTAATATACTATAACATCATGGACAAAGAACTAAAGGTCCAGAAGGACAGTGGCACTGCTGGAGGTCAGGTTGGTAGTCGCAGACAAAGCAAAGTATGGACTCAAGTTGTCCAGCTCCTGAGGTGAGACTGTTTCCAGAACACCGGAAGTCAGTCCTCTGGTTTCCTCGTCCTATCTGACATGCTCACACTTCCTCGCATAGCACTTCCTCCAGGTGGTCATGCAAGACTTACAGCAGAATATAGCACACAGCAATTCTAAGATGACCAGAAGCATAGTCCTCGCCCAGCCTGGCTTATGTTGTCAAGTTTTAGACACCATCCTATACAGGCACCATTAAATTAATTTTCCATTCTTTAGAAAAACTCAGTCTTTCAGCATAGTACATGACGTTTAAAACAAGACAACAGCAGAGCACAATGCCTGAAGGCTTCTGGTGCTGAAGGCAGAGCTCACACTTGCCACTGAGGGGCAGGGTAGCAGATCATGGGCCAAATACTCAAGATTTTGCTTTACTTTTTGGCTGACTCAAGTTTCGCAAAATGTTGTTCACCATCATCTCATGCACCTAGAAAGTGGGTAAATTCCACCGAGCTGAGATGAGGAAAAATGGAAGACAGAGAGCTAAGTGGAAGGTTCCAGTACACGGATGCTCTAGTGTCCTGCAACTGCATCATCTTCTGACAGTGCCTAGAGAAGATACTCCTGCTAGCTACCTGAGCCCTTCTGAGAGTTCCTTCTTCCAACGCAGGAAGAACATAGAATGAGGGAGGGAGATTAGCCTCATGAACATCTTGGTAACTGCTGAGTGGGAACCACACATTGAAATGTGCTGGGCATTGCTCTAATGCTCTTGAACCATGAGTCCCAAATCAAACGCATTCTTTCAAAGCTTTGCTATCCTGTTTTGTCACAGCAATAGAAAAGTGACAATACCATTGGGGAAACATACAGTTGTTGCCTGGATCCGTTTACAATCCCTTTTCACAGACAGCTTCAACTAGATAGAGAACTGCTTGTTCCTAACAGATGCTGATAAAAGCCACTGTTCCTCAACAGAAAAAAACACTAAAACCTAATGTACAGAAACTGGGGTGGACGCCTCAGTGGGCAATCGATAATGTAACAAGATGTGCCTGCCTGCGGTCTATGCTAAAAACTCCCAATACCTTTCTGATTCATGGCTTCTTAACCCTTCCAGAGAAAGAGTGTCTCGCATCTCCCATACTTTGAAAAAGAGAGAGAAGGAAACACAGCTTTGACAGGTGGAAGTAGCTGGCTGGAAGGGAGGAGGGGGGAGTAGAAGGGGGAGGAGGGGGAAGGGGGAAATGGAAGGGAAGAGGGAAGTGGGGAGGGAGTGCGGGACGGGCCTTGGAATGGAGAGGAGTGAGACCAGAACTCAGGCTGTGGCTCTCACCTCTCTATGCCAGGAAAATAAACATAACCTGGAGTCGCCACAGCCATTCTGTAAGCCACAAAGTGACAAGGCTGTGAAAAGCAGAACTCAGACCTGGCCAATGAGAAGTTAAAATGAATCTTGAGCCTATTACTGTAGCTAATGCTTTCTGCCTAACAGTTAATGATGCCTTAAGCCACTGTTAGATGGATTTTCCTCTTCTCTCAGTAGTGAAAAACCACCCCCAACAGATAAAAGAAACCTTCTAAAGCCCTAATCCATGGCAGGGGACATCTTATCTGCACAGCCCCTTTTGCAAACCACATTTTGCTTGCTTGTTTAGTTTAGTTTGACCAGGTTATTAGAGCAAAGCACTTCCATGTGAGCTTTCATATTAACACGGAACATCCTAATCCTTGGGCCTGAAATGACTAATTTAGTGGAATAAATCTGACCCAAGACTACCTTGAGTCCCTTTCCTATAATTTGAATATTCAAAAACAGAGATCAGTTTCTTTCTAATGATTCTACCCACACAATATTGTATGGAGGAACTCCTTCCTAGTAGACCTGCTTTCTTTCACACAGATAACAAACTTGTTGTGAACAAAAGACTCCACACGTTTGCAATTCCTTTCCTTGGAGTGTAACAGATGGGGTACCCTGAATGAGCCTCTCAACTAAAACAAAAGGCTTGAGGAAATAGTAAAACACATTTTAAAAGCATCCAGAGACGCTGCTAGGGGCTCAAGTCTATCCTTAGGCAAGCATTACTTCTATAGGAGTCTAGAAACCCTAGGTTATCTATGGCTGTCTTCAGTTCCCTCAAGGTCAAATTCTGAGGAGCAACCCTTGAGTATACCTCAGATTCAGCGTGTATGGTAAATACCAAACAAGTCTGTCCTGCATAACAGTAACTTACTTTTTACATTTAGTGCATGCATTGGGGTGGAGGGGGGCTATAATAATTTAGAACCAGAGTGCACCCTCATATTGGCTTGTCACTAGAATTCATACAACATTGGAAATCTGTAGATTTTTAAATAGAAAATAAACAAAACGAAAAAATCATTAAAAACTTTAAAAAAATTGATTTCAAGAAATCTTTTGATCGCAGCACTTCAGGCAACAGGTAAAGAAAATCATTTCTTCTGAAGGAGTGTAACTTCAAGCCAACGCTCATAGATGAAATGCAAAAAATGCACAAGCAAGTGATCAAAAGCACAACACAATGCTTTGGAATGGCAATATAAATACCCTATATTAACTGGTACAACTCTGACAGATAAACTACTTTAAGAAAATCTTTATGGAACAGAAAGAACATAAGTTGGAGACTTGAAGCATGGAGGAACGAGAATGATCAATACCCCGAGAAGACACAAGTGTAATTTTTTGAAACAAAAATCATAAACAAAATTACTTTCTCTAACAATTATATGATAGACTTAGTAAACAAGAATAGATTATGTGAAATAATAAAGTCCAAGCTAAATAGCAAAAATGAAAATAAAGAAAAAAATAAGATATCCTAAAGCTCCAAAAAGTAGCAGACTAGAGAGCATTTGCATAGTTCTTAATTCTCCATGATTATTTATAAAAACCAACCTCTGATCTGGAAATCTAACCAACACTGTACATAACAAATGGAGGGACATGAGCACGGAGTCACAGGAGGAAGACTGCATGGAGTCACACTGCAAAACTCACAGGGAGAGAGAAGATCTGAATGTGTCAGCAAAAGAGAAAAGACACAGCATGTTCTCTGCTTCTTACTTGAACAGAAACATAAGAAGTCAAATCTCAGGGGGGGAAACATTCTTAATCTACAAATCTATACCAAGCAAACTATCACTTAAGGATAAAAGTAAAAGACACAAAGAAATGAAAATACTTTCAGAATTCCCCAGAGCTAAGGCATCTTCTTGAGGCAGAAAAGAATTATCTGAGACACAGCTTTAGGAAAAACAAAGGTCAGGCCAACTTTTTAAAACGGCAATATAAAACAAAACTGCAATATAAAACAAAACTGCACTTCCTTTGCAAGGCCAAACAAACAAGAACAACAAAAGCCCGACCATTAGAACAATAAAGAGGAAAACGGGCGCTTAAACGTTTTACTGTCCTGATGTTGTAGGAAAGAATGACCACCATCAACTTCAGGCTTAATTAAACAAGTACAGTAAAACATCTGGGGCAATCTCTAAGACAAACACACAGGGTATAACTCCCCCCCATCCAGCATAGCTTAAACACATGGAATAGGCAAAATAGCAATTTAAAACAACTTCAGTGAAAGAGAGCAAGAAAACAAAGGATACACATACAAAAAGTTAACTCTACATATACTGATATCCTCAACAAATGTAAATGAACTAAAGATTTTAATTAACAGGCAAAAATGATATGGCTTCTAAATGTCTGTTCAGATACAGCTTATGAGACACATTTCTAAAATATGGCAGTATTTTAAAATACGGCAAATAATTTAAAGTTATACCCACAAAAATGCAAAAATGATTGTTACCAATGTTTTATTTAGTGTAAGCCAAAATAAGCTTTAGTATATAAAGCATTAACTGGAAAAAAAAAATGCCCTTCATAATGACAAACTGTTTACTGGGAAACAACAGTTTCATCAGTCTTATAATGCATTAGCATAGCCTCGCTATATATAAAATTAGAAAAAGAACTTTAAGGCAAACCGGCATAATCCACTGTTGAAATTTAACTTTTTACAAACTTTATGTATTGTGACATTCACTGTCTTGCTTGGTACATAGTTTATTGAGCCTGAGCACGTGCATAAATCCATGCCATCACTACTGTAAGTAGGATGTTGAGCAGTTCCATATTCCCCGAAAATTAATAGTACAAATCTTAACAACTTTCAACAATGTTTGATCCAACAGACAGAAAAAGCTAGCAAAACTCGGTCACCCTCAAATTATAAAAATAGATAAACAAACAAACTTTTTATATAATTGGAAATATAAAAATACTTCAGATAGCACCGTCAAGAGCATGAGGATCTGAGTTCAATACCCAACACCCACATAAAAAGACAGACATGGTGGCAAGCATACTTGTAATCCCAACCGAGGAAACATGCAGAAAGGCAGATACTTGAGGCTCTCCAGCCAGCCAGCCTAGCTGAATGAATTAGCCCTGGTCTCAGTGAGAGATTCTATCTCAAAAAGCAAGGTGAACTGGCTTCTGAGGAACAATACCTGGGGTTAACCCTCTGACCTCCGCACTCACACAACTGTGTACACACACAGCTACACACAAAAGAATCCACAAACACAAAGACTTCTAAATAACCATGGATAACAAATTATAATATAGACATGAAAATACTTAAAATTAAGTAAGAACAGAAAATGCTGTATGTCAAAATGTGTAGGATACAAGTAAAGCAATATTTAAAGGGCACTTAGAGCTTACAATGCTTAACAATGTAATTTGAGGAGTAAACTAATTTGCAAATTAATTATTCAACCTAAGGGAATATTAAGAAGCTGAAAGATTGGGCTTAGTCTCTCAAGATCCACGCAAAAAGCTAGTACCCTGCACCTGTAATCCTAGAACAGAGCAGCAGAAACAGAGTATAGCAGGGGCTCACTGAGAGACCCTATCTCATAAGGTAGAAAGCTATCACTTCACCTCTGACCTCTACTTTTCCCGAGTGCATGCACTGGTGCATATATCACTCACACATATACACACACATATTAAATTTGGAAGTAGGCAAGGGAGCTCCTTATAAAGCTTCAGGAGAAAACAAGTTTCCTCCGTCTCTCTTTATACCATTCTGTTGGTCGGTAGCCACAAACTTCAGACTCTTATGATCCTCACCAACTCTAAATCTTCAGCACCCCTTGTGATTTATTGGGAACAACTGGAAATAGGAGAGAACTTCCCATCTCAAGGTCCTTATCACATCTGTGATGTTCCTTTTACCACAGAGGGAACATAGTCACAGGCTCTAGGGATTTGGTAGCAGGACATCATTGAGGGAAGTTGGGGAACAAACAAGTTCCTTCAGGCATTAATGAAATAAGAATGCTTAAGATGACAGAACATTTTCAAAAAAAAAAAAAAACTTACGATATTGACTTAAAAAGAAACGGCCCTTTAAAGACATAAAGACTCTCAACCAGTAGTAAGTCGTCAATGGGGGGGGGGGAGATGAACAGCTGAGACTTCTTTGGACTTACCTGCAAAATTCCATTAACCAAAACCACAAGAACACAGGACAAAGGAACAGCGCAAAAGTTGGACAAGGAAGCCGAAAACGGGTGGCAGAAAGGAAGGGTTTATGGGGAGATCATTAGCTCCCAGTATTTCATCTCTCTCAGTGGAAATTATCCGTGCCAATAAAGTCTCTGGGTCAGGCCCATCACCCTCAAAATCAAGAGTGCTTTCTAGTTGACCATTCCACCAGCCAGCCTGTTACAAGTTACCTCTTGGATGGTTTACTGAAAAGCAACTTTGTTATCCATATTAACAGAAGGGCCTGAGGATACTCACATAATGGAAACCAGGAAGTGCTTTAGAATACATGCCTAACTTTTCCAGTGAGTACTCTAATTGCATTTTTTTAAGCTATTATTACTAAAATGGATTCAAGTTATTTGGACACAGTGACCTAATGGAATAAAATCATGCTTGAGATCCAACCCACTGAGCACTTCTTACTTGTCTCTTGCTCTAAGACAATAAATTCCTGCAGGGCAGGTAGACAGCCTCAGGAGCAGTCAGGGGCTTTCACAATCCACTCATCTGTGGGGCTGCTTTTCTGAGAGTCTATCCAGGGATGCGCTTTCCATTACCACAGCTGAGATACCAGTACAGAAACAAGCAAAATTGCAAGAGAGAGGAGAGGCAAACAGGTAATCCATCTTCCCTCACATATACTCTACTCTTTAAATTCTACTAATAACCATCTTAAGGTAAAATCACAGAGCTAAATCATAAAAATTATATGAGAGAAAACTTACTAAAGGCAACTAACTGATGTGGAATGGTCACAATAGCAATTCATCAAACCCTGGGGCTAACCACAGCATTCAACTGCTCCTGGTCTGGGCCTGTTGGCATAGGCTGCAATCTCAGGAACAGGGAGGCCTGTGAACACAAGTTCAGTCTTCCACCATAGCTAGGGCTACACTGGGAGGACAGTGTCAAGGAAAAAGGAAAAGAACGTCAGCAAAGGATTAGAAAACCTCATTCTGAACTAGAAAACATGAAATAATATTTCCAATATTTCCAGTCAAGTTAAAAAAAAAAAACAAAAACAAAAACCTACTGTAGCTCTTAACTGGCAGTTGGTGAGAGATACCAAACTTTAGATAATCTATATACAGATCACTGTTTGGGTCTGACTCACTCACTGCTCAGTGAGGGATGGACTACACAGCTGGAAGAGGCAGAACACAGCTCTACTTAAAACATGGAGATGCTGGCTCCATTTAATGACACATTTAAGCATTCAAAGGAGTATGAGTTTAGAAACAAGTTGGAACTGCTCAAAACACCAAGATTTCACTCAGGAAGTATCAGCCTTCACACCAAACACACTCCCTAACCTGAAGGAGTGACCTTGGCAGCGCACTGGCCCAGCCAGCAGCATATTCAGACAGTGTTATTCTGTGACTTGTAGGAAACAACTAGAAGTAATGCTGGATTGCTGGATGCTGTTCAGCCCCCTCAACAAGCTGTATAAACTCACTCCTGACAGTTCTGAAAATAAAACTGATGCAGAGATTCATAAAACAGGACAAAAACAAACAAACAAAAAAAACCTACTCGACTTCTTCTAGATTCCAAAAGACCAATCAAGAGGGATTATGGGTTTCCTTCCTCTTCTGCCCAGGTCAGAGGACTGCATTCCCTCGGGCTTTTATGGCCTTGGATAATATTTAATTAAGTACTCTGTTCTGGCTGCCTTATGTACTAAGAATACTAATTTTAGAAAACCAGTTAGCTGGTTCTCTCTAACTGTATGTTATTATAGCGAAGGTCAAATTTTTCACTGAAACTATGGCAACAACACCCCACTACTTTTCTGCCAACAAGACTAGAACAAAATTCTCATGACAGGCTTGATGGCTGCACCTGAACTGTTTCTTCCCTTTGCCTCGAATACCACATTAGTGGGATGGCAGAGGGGTGGAAAGAGAGTCCAGTTGCAGCAATTTGCTAGCACGAGCCCAAGTGAGCTTATATGTAAGTGTCATCACTTAGTAACATTTTTAGACACATATAATTTTAGCAGCATAAAACATCCAGACATTTCAGAGGCACCCAAAGTAGAACATAAATGTACCTGGAAAAATACCAGTCCAGAAAAAAACAAATTATACATCAGTAAAAGGAATAATTGCTGAGCTTATCGTCCTAAATTTTACAACCACTCGGATTAGTTTTCTTCATACTGATGACCAGCTATTGGTCTCAAAGGGAGAAAAGACTGGCTCTTTAAAGAGCTGTGTCTTGTTCTCCTCACCTGAGGATGCTCTACCTGTAGTATCCCCAAACCAACACTATTGAGAGGAGCGTAATTTTGACCACGTGTATGAGCCATTGTCAACTTATGGTCAATACTACAGAAGAAGTAATCAGTCAACAACCCTTTAAGAAGTGTGATTGCCCTTGAACTAGATAGAGCAAGCCAAATGGGCTAAATCTCTTTAAATTTGCAGCCCCTGGTGTAGAGACAAAGAGGTGGCTTTGGAGAAAGAGCAGACTGGTCTGCTGCTCAGACAAGAGAAATACTGTGCTTGTGTGTGTTCTCTCTCTCTCTCTCTCTCTCTCTCTCTCTCTCTCTCTCTCCCTCCCTCCCTCCCTCCCTCCCTCCCTCCCCCTCTCTGCTAAATTTCTAACTCCATACAGAAGACAGGATTACCATCAGAAGCAAATGGCTTACCATTTACTGAGGCTGATCAAGACTTGTAAAAGAAAATGCCTGATGATTTCCTTCCTAAAGGCTAGTGTCTATCTACAATGTCCTTACCATTGACTGCCATATTTAATAAAATCAATAAAATTCAGAGAGGTTAAAGCTGGTCTGGTAGCACATCTTCAATTCCTGCACAGGGAAGGCAGTGGTAGGCGGATCTCTATGAATTCAAGGCCAGCCTAGTCTACAGAGCAAGGGCAGATAGGGTTACACAGAAAAGCCTGTCTCAAAAACAAAACAAAACAAACAAAAATATTGGTCTGCCTATGGATTCATGAATAGAGCCTTTAAAGCACAGACCAATGTTTTAGAAGACAGCAAGAACTATGTTGGGTCTTTCTGAGAGATCCCCTGAAAGCTGCTAATAACACATTCGGTCACTTCTAGGTATTGAACACATAACCTGTGCCCCACATGTGGACAGTATTTCACACACACTAGCTCATCCTGAAACGGTACCACTATGTCTGTACTGTTAATTATTACCAGGTAGGGAAGCTAAGGCTTGGAAAGTTTACTGGGCTTGTCCATAGCCACCTAGCTAGTAAAAGGCAAGGCAGAGGCTTGAACCTACATCTGAGCCCATAGCTGGGACTCCTACACATTCTGCTCTACTGACCATCCACAGCAACGTTCTCACTCACTACAAACACACTCGTCAGGACCTTGACTTGTAAGGCTTTGGCATTGCCATTTGCTCACTGTTTCACATCCTCAGTATCTCCACCTATCCCTTCCTTTGCAACCCTCTCCACCACTAGACTGAACCCATTTGGTTTCCCAAGAACCTCTCAGCATGACCGCTGGATCTGCACTCTCTCCAGCTGTTTTCTGATCCATGTCCCAACCATAGGGTTTCCACAGGAAGCCAAACAGAAAAACAGCTGGGGTCCTTTGGTGCAAAACCAGAGACTGTCAAAGGAGAACGTCTACCTAACCTCTGTCCTAGAGCAGAAATTCTGAGTCCTCAACAGATGCTTAGTTCCTTGAACCAAAGGAAGCAACTGGATACAGAAGTAACAAATCAGGACTTGGTTGGGACCAAGCTCTTTATAACTAAAGCACTCTGTTCACTCTTACCCAAGTCCCACAGACCTGACTAGGAGAAGGCAGCTATCATTGTCTCTGCAGGCATCCTGCAGGAGCTCAAGAGTCTGTTACCCAGATGTCCCTCAACGGAGGAATGGATTCAGAAGATGTGGTATATTTACACAATGGAATACTACTCTGCAATTAAAAACAATGAATTCACGAAATTCCTAGGCAAATGGTCAGAACTTGAAAATATCATCCTTAGTGAGGTAACCCAATCACAAAAGAACACACATGGTATGCAGTCACTGATAAGGGGATATTAACCCAGAATCTTGGAATACCCTAGACACAATTCGCATATCAATAGATTTCCAAGAAGATGGAAGGAGAGACCCCTGGTCCTGGAAAGACTGAATGTAGGGGAATGCCAGGACAGAGAAGCGAGAGGGGGTTGAATGGGGAAAAGAGGGAGGGACGGAGGCTTATGGGATTTTCGGGGAGGGAGGAAACGGGAAAGGGGAAATGATTTGGAATGTAAATAAAAAAACTTAGAAAAAAAAAAGAAAATAACACTAATTCAATTTAGTAAATGAGCTCTCAATATGTTAACATCATCATCGTCATCAGCAGCAGCAGCAGCACCACCACCATCATCTCCAATGCTGCCTCTACCTCTTTAAGATCAATAAATAGTTCATATTTAATAGGCACACTCTAATTGTCTATGTCATCTAAAATTGTAAGATTCCTGATAATAAAATTTTTCCTGTAATATTATGTATACTCTGATTAAAATTAACAGATTATTCAATAAAAAAGAAAAGAAACACAAAGCCCCAAGTTCCACCTCAGATATAAAATATCTATCCAAACCTGAGTTAGCAAGTAATCAGCCAGCTCCAAGTAGCCAAGTACACCCTCAGCTCTATTCTGACTCCTCTAGTGGCAGGGCAGGGAGATGAAACAACATCCAAGCACAGGCACAAAGGTAGGAGCTCCCAACAAGGGAGGGGCGTGTAGCCAGGAGGGGGATGAGAAGTATTGCTAGAACTTGTCTTGCGCTGCTGATTTGAGACTTAGCCTCTTGCTGGCCCTTTCTTCTCACCGAGCAATATGCCTGCCCGATTTGGTATGTAGCAAGAGGCCCCAGATGGCCCCTGAGAAGCACAACTCTACAAATTCACTCTACAGACAGACGCTCTGCAGTTTTCCAGATGTGGATTCAAATCCAAGTCTGGCCTGGTTTCCTACCCTCTCTACAGAGAAGGTGCCCAGCTGTCAAATAGGAACAATAACACTGCCCACATCACAGGGTTGCACCTATGACCCTATCGGAAGACCAGGTACAAGGCAGTCAAGAAATCTTGAAATTCTAAACGTCAAAGGGGCAATAAAGATTCAACATTATGGTTCAAAAGAAGAAAAACAAAACAAACAAATCAAAAAACAAAAAAAAAATACCCTCTGAGGATGGATCAACTTCTTCTCATGAAAATAAATGCTTGAAATAATTAATTTATGAAGAGAAAGAACTGTTTGACTCACAGTTTTGGAGCTCATGACTGGTTGTCCCTGCAGCAAAGAAGTACTTTACAGCAAGAGTAAGAGCTTGTGGTGGGACAGTCAACTCAGCAGGAAACAAAGGAGAGAGCCTCCTCCCTCACACCCACCCCAAAGACCTAAAGTCTTCTCACTAGGCCACACCTCTTAAAGGTACCACCACATCCTTGCTGCCCAAGCCTTTCAAATATGAGCCTTTGGAGGCTAATCAAAATCCAACATGTAGCAAAAAATGAGACCAAACACAGCCCAAAGTTCCAGGGAGAAGACAAACTTTTATAGAATACCAGACTAGTGTAGTTTGGAAAGAGATTACAGCATGAGACAGCACACTGAAAAGACCAGAGGCCAGTTGACTTGAAATGTCATCAATGAAAACACAGTTGTTCTGGAAACCATGAAATGTCATACCAGGAAAAACACTGACTCCTCTATAACTGGCTTTTGCTAGGGATCAACATTAAAAGAGTGGGGCCAGACAGGCAGGGCAATTTGTGGTACTTCCACAGGCCCCATGTCTAGGTGAAAAGACAAAAGTAGAAGGCAGCTATAATATACACTACACTAGGGGGCAGGAGAGATGGCTCAGTGGTTAAGAGCACTAACTGCTCTTCCAGAGGTCCTGAGTTCAATTCCCAGCAACCACATGGTGGCTCGCAACCACATGGTGGCTCGCAACCACCTGTAATACGATCTGATGCCTTCTTCTGGTGTATCTTAAGACAGCTACAGTGGGGCTGGAGAGATGGCTCAGAGGTTAAGAGTACTGACTGCTCTTCCAAAGGTCCCGAGTTCAATTCCCAGCAACCACATAGTGGCTCAGAACCATCTATAATGAGATTTGGTGCCCTCTTCTGGCTTGCAGGCATACATGCAGGCAGAACACTGGATAAATAATGAATAAATAATAATAAAAAAATTAAAAAAAAGACAGCTACAGTGTACTCATAAATAACTAAAAAGTAAATAAATAAAAATTAAAAAAAAAAACACCATGCTAGAAGGTCAGGGTTATAGTTAACCTATGTCTCTAGTCTATAGACACAGCTCTGATTGACAGATTTGGGGCAATGTGTTGGGGCCAGACTGCCTGGTTTTCCATTCTGTCTCTGTCATTTCTAGCTATATGATCTTGAACCAAACACTATACCTCTTGTATATCAGCTTCTCCATCCATAGAAGAGCAACTTCCTTTTAGAATTGTTCTAAGACTAAATAAACATGCATATAAAAGAAAATATAAGATTCAATAAACTGATTTAACTAATTTAAGTAAAGGCTGAACAAAGTACTCAGAACCGTTTGTTTGTGTTTATAGAAGGCAGGTTATTAACACGGGAAAATGGGACAAAACTTTATTTTGTTTTAATCCATGACCCCAAAGAACAAAAGGAAGCTTTGGGTACAATCCGACCCCAATTCTGACACAGTATCATTCTCTGGTTCCAGCACACTAGTTACCCCAGTCCGATTTTCTCACAAAGTTATCTTAAGCTCAAGTGATTCACCACATGTTCATCTTCATTGATGCCCTCAAGACAGGATTATAAAAACACTTTGCCAAAAGAAAAGTCCTTAATCAACCACTACATACTGCGGTCAGAAGGACCATAGAATGATATGACAATTTGACCCAATTACTCTGGCTGGGACTACAAAATCCATTTGTTCTTAAATGGAGGAAGTCACATCACATCAGCAGGATTGAATTAGACGACATGGTAATCATATTTATTTTGCTGAGAACATTTTCAGGATAAAACAGCTGAAAATTATTCTCCATTAGCAAGTGAATTAACTATTAGGGTAAGTGAATATGAAAGAGACACTTGAGTTCTATTTGCTAAGGGTGACTCAAATATTCAAAAATGAATGGATTCAGAGCAGGAGAGTACCTGTGTCCATTCATTATGTGAGAGACCTCAGACACACATCTCATATGTTCAAGAAAGTGGGCAGAAACACGGGGAGCTACTGGAAGAAGTGTGTGGGACTCCTGCAATAACCGAGCTACAGGAACCAGCCCCACTGATTGTGTAACACCCTGGAAGCATTCTGGGTTGCCCAGGGAATTGATTTAAATTACAGCTTTGTTCCCTCTCAATGGAGTCTGTTGGTGCAAGATTGAGATAAGCTAGCAAATCTGAAATGAAGATTATAAAAACCTACTAATCTTTTCATTAAATTTGAATTGACTTTGTGAATAAAGAACAAGTTGCAAGAGCCTCTCCTGCAAGGCAGTTTCACACATGGGCAATATCTTCAATATGCCCCATGGCATGATTCTGACACGTACCTTAAACAGACTGATGTTTTTTTTTCCCTTACCCAACAAGACAGGCAAAGAGTAAGCTCTGCATTCCTGTCATGGATTAAAATCAGAAGCACAAACAAAATTTAAGTTAGGTCCTCCCCTTTGCATGTGGGTATTTAAAACTAAATAAGATATGGGTTCATTCCTTGGATGCCTTGCCAAAAAGAAGGGGGAGGGGGGAGAATGTTGCTTAGCAACAGTTAAAACAATGTGCAGCAAAGGAACAGGGTTTGAAAGAAAGCTAAGCCAGCAAGCTTGTTATAGTCATCCTGGAAGACCTTTGTGACTCAAGATCCTGGCTGTGTCTCCTGCTGGCCTCGGGGTGAAAAGTCTAGCGGTTTCCTTTTTATCTAGACAGAGACAACTTGTAATCCCAGGGAAATGGGGATCTACTTCTAGGCTGATCCAAACTCCTGAATATCAATGCTTTCTTGTGAAATAGGAACCTGCCTTTTCTAGTCCCAGTTGCAGAGTCTGGAGCTGGAATGGATATGGGGAGATACTTAACTAAACCTGCACTTAACAAATGGAGAAGCAGACGCATAAAGACAGGATGGTTCCTCCAAGATAATGAGGCGGTTTGCAGTAAACACTGGCCAGCCTCTAGCTCTGGTCTCAGATGGCATCCTTTTCTCAGTGTCCTACCTAATCCTAAACCACAGAGTCTATGATCCAGTAAGTAGGCTCTGACTATTTGTATCACTGACCTTGAAATAGGCCATTCCCGGTGGATACACCTACCAATGTCGCCAGGAAGTTTCAAGGTTAATTATAAAGTGGATGGACCAAATATAAAAACACTTCATTCCTTCTTTCCCCATTAAGACAGCTTATTAAATCTCCAAGACCCCTCAGGGAGGAACTGACATCCTGCAAGCACTCTGGAAATGGAGAACAAAGGGTCTGGCAAGAGGAAAAAGGCCAGAGGCTTAGACCTCAAATCCATAGCTATACACTGGGCCTCAGACCAACTTACAGAAGAAAGCAAGTAACGTTTCTCCCATGTTCATCCCAAGAGGCAGACTATCAGGCTGCCATGTCTCAGGGCCCAGGCTAAGGAACCAGAGACTTTCAGCCAACACCCAACTTGAAATGCTCAGACACTGGCTACACACTGCCTTGGGCTAGACCCTTAATGGCACCACAAACATACCCGAATCAGTGGACACTATACATATTCCTGAGTTTGTGTTGTGAAGATTCATTGTACCAAAGGGTCTAAGCTGCTGCCTGTCTGCTTGTCTTCCTTCCCTTCCTTCCTTCCTTCCTTCTTTCCTTCCTTTTTTCCTTCTTAGCCTTTCTCCTCATTGAAATAATCCTGAATAAAAGCTAGGAAGAATTCAAGAACAGAGAAGTAACATCTTGTCTAGTCCCAGTGACAAGGATCATGCCCTTACAGAACCGTCAGGCTAGGGGGTTAAAAAAATCTATAGGGCAAAGGGTGGGTAAGGACAGGGTCTGGCCCTCATGACTGGCATTCAGGCGTGACATGACACTGGACCACTTCCTAACATCTGTTAACCTGAATAGCATTAGATAGCTCTGGGGAGGTGCTGCAGAGCCAGAGGGAAGGCACATATGAAGAGCATCATTATCTACTCTGCCCCCTTCCCATAGGCCATAGGAAAGTACTTTGCCTGCTCCCCTCCCCTTGCATATATAACTGCTGTAGTGTGGGAACAGATGACTTCCCAGAGAATGCTGGTAACTTTTGTCCCTGGAGAATAAATGGCCTGTAGCAGCATACAGAAGGAAACCAATAAATGTTGGTTGAATAAATGACAACCAGCCTTGGAGGGGCAAGTGACTGTCTATGAGAAAGTTACTCAACTTTGTGGATCCTCCATTTCCTCATCTGCATAATGGGAACATAAAGATCTACCACAAGGAAGTGGATCACACGCAGAGATTAGAAGGAAGTCATTTCTCAGGACAATGCTTTGTACAAAGTGGGTGTCTATCGAGGTGATCAACTGTTATAAATGAAGTGGGTCAGTCTCTCCAGAAACCCTTAAGGTTCTTTTTGGGGTTGGTGCTTGTTTGTTTGTTTGTTTTAGGCTTATTTTTGTTTTTTTGTTTTTGTTTTTCCAGACTGGGTTTCTCTATGTACTCTATGTAACAGAGCCCTAGCTATACTGGACTTAATTTGTAGACCAAGCTGGCCTCAAACTCACATAAATTTTCCTCCCTCTGCCTCCCACGTACCAGGATTAAAAGCTTGCACCTCCACACCCAGCTAAGAAAACTACTGTTCAACTCCACTTGCTGTCCATACCGCGGGCCATCAGCTGGTGCACAATGTCACCTCAGTCATACACGGGCTTAGGTGGAATAACAGTGTTTGAAATCGGATACACAGTGGGAAGACAAAGGAACCCAAGGACAGGGAAGACACCCAGAACATGCTTGCACACGGCAGACTGATGCGGGCCCTCCCCCAATTCACGGATCTACTCAAAGGGTGTGAGCTTATCGCCTTCATTTCAACTCTTTCCTTTCCAATTTCCCTTTCTCCAATCCTACCCCTTCTTATCCCGCTGTCCTTCCTCTCCCTCCATCTCTGTGAGCCAGGGTCTCCCTCTGTAGTCCTCCCCGGCCTAAACTCACAATCCTCCTCCCTCAGCCTCCTGAGTGCTGGGATTACAGTATGTAGCTCCACCATGCCTGGCTTCCCACCTTAAATGTAAACTTCTCTTCTAACAGCTTCTTTCAGAAGCTCAACAGTTTCTATAAATCTAAATGCTGCAGTTCAGTTAATGCTGATAAGGTAACATATATCCAAGGTCAAGGATCTAAGGCCTAGGTGGTTCTGGTACAGTGAAAGTCTTAAGGACAAAAACTTGACCATTGCCCCAGTGTAGAAAAGAGATTACACAATAGATGGTGTAACCAATTCTCCAAGCCTGTTTGATTCCCTCAAAGCCTGCAAATCCTTCTTTCTACTCCAACAACCTGGAGGTTATTAATGTGAAAGGAGCAGAGGCCTAAGAGGAAAATGGGGTCTAGCTGTCAGTTTCCATCTTTCCTTTAGAGAAAGTGCTTTTTATATTTAGTATCTTCAAGGGGGAGAAGTGTGAAGGGATGGGAAGAGCAAAAGATAATACAGAGAAAGGAATTCACTGACCACAAAGTTTCTATTCCTGCTTTCAATCTGATATTTGTCTTCCTTATTCTTTCTATATTATGAACAAAGCTAATACCCATCAGAGAAAGCAGTGATTCTTCCCCATTGTGTACAGACTCTAGTACATTCATATGGTATCATACTGAAAAAAAAAAAAAAAAAAACAAGGTACCTTAATGACTCCAGATCTCAGCTATCTCTTGTCATCACACAGAGAACGACACAGTTCATATTCATTCAGATGATGAGAAAGATTTACCTTATGGGAAACACATGTACAAGTTTCACACACACACACACACACACACAAAGTTTGAGGGGGACAGGAGATATGGACAAGGAAATCACACGCATGAAAAGAGAAATTCATTTTGGAAATGTACTTGAAAGCATCAGAGGAAAGCAAGGGCACTCAATGCTTAACTCTTTCTTCTGCATCTACTGTACAAAAGAACAACTCGTGGGACCAAGGAGCCATCTGTCCTAAGCACTATGTTTAGCCACATTCTCTTCAATTCTATTACCTTTGTAAGGAAGGAAACATCCACGGACCCATTCTCTAGGTGGGCAAACAAGCTCAGAAAATTAGCCTCTCAATTACACTCAACTTGTATGGGACAGCAATAGACCTGGAATCTAGGCTGGGGGGGGTGTCCTTTTGTACAACCTATACCCGAGACAGGGCAAGACAGAGTAATGGTAGACAATGCTCACACCACTGAAGTAGTCATGCCTTCTAATACCATTTATGATTATGGGTTCCATCTAGGAACTGAATAAGGTAAGACAAACAAGGTAAGTGTGATGAAGACTTACTAAGCACTACATTACTTTTTCCCCCTCATTTTACTGTTTCTGCTTTACTTTTACTTTAACACATGGCAAGTGTACAATGTGATGTTTCAACTCATGTACATAGTAATCTAATCAGTGCCCTTAGCTTATCTGTCACCTTAAATAGTTACGGTTTTGTTTCTGTTTTCTTTTTGTGCTACTAGAGGTCAAATACACGCCGTCAGATATGAGGCAAGAATTCAACCATGGGGCCACATCCTACCCCTTTATAACTTCTTTGCGATTCAAATATCCAAAATCATCTCTTCTAGGTAGTTCTAAATGCTTACTGTGCGATAATCAGCCATAACTACCCTACTCTACAATACACCAGAACCTGTTTCTCCTAACCTTGTACACACTAACTAATCTCTCATCTTCCCTCCGTTAACCTCTCTGTGGCCTCTGGTAACCACAATTACTCTCAATTTTTTAAAAATTATCTTTAATCTTTTTTTACAGTTCAATCATTATTCCCCTCCAGGTATAGCCTCCAACAGTTCTTCATTACGCTTGATTTTTATGAGGTAATATTTTAGGATTCCCCATGAGTAAAAGCATCATGTTTCTCTATCTGTCCCTGGCTTACTTCGTTGCCCCAATGTCTTCCTGGTCCACCTACCTTGTCACAACAGACAACAGTCTAGTACTAAATTCCTCACACACATTTATCTTTTTTTAAAAGTTGATGTAGCCAGGTACACAGAGGTGACTTTGGTCAGGGTCATACAGGTAAAAATCTGTGGAAGTTTGATTTGAACCCAGAAAGGCTCATTGGTCTAAGGTCAGCAGCAGGGCTGCAAATCTCGGAAGGAACTCTCCAAAGTCAGAAGTCATGGGAAGAGCAGACAATAGACAGGCTCCTTCCAATCCCCATTTACTGAAGAACAGTTTACAATGGTTCTCAGTATGGGAAATCAGTTGGCAAGCCAGCAATGAGAACCAGTGCAAATCCAAGTGACTCAACATAGCTCTGCTTGGATCAAGACTCCATCATCCCATCGAGCTGCTTGCCAGCATCTCTCTTTTTCCATATGTGTTTGTTTCAACTGCAGTTGCAAAGGCTCCATGAATGAAACCATGGACCAGATATGTCTGCAAACTACTCATCTGCCCATATACAATTTCTAAGTCACCAAAATGATCTTGTACTTCAAAATGTACTTATAGTTGGAAAGGCAACAATCCCTTCCAAATGAGAGATCTTTTTCTTCATGTGGTGATGTGGAGGAATTCTTAACATAGACAAGCTACACCACAGCTGAAGAGATGTTTTCAAAAACATTCAAAATATTTCCTGCCTAAGTCTCATGGTGGAGAAGTCTCCAGCTCTACAACAGCCTGCAGAGGCAGGTTCTCCAGGCTTCTTACCTACATGCAGGGCAATCAGCCTTAGCGCTCAGAGCTCAGGAAGTTCTGGCCTGTATTCACAAAGCCTGCAGCACAACTTATTTTGAACCAGATGTCCCCACGATCACAAAGCAGTTCACATCCTAGAAACTACCTAGAAAGTCAATAAACCAAGTCACTGTCTGGTTCCTACCTGTAGAACTAAGTCAGGGCATAAAAGGAGATTGATTGTTTCCAAATGGCCTCCACCAGACTGATGCTTTGATTTCAAAACAGTCTCTTCAAATCAGTCACCAGAGACACATTCAAATCAGACTCATACTGACCCTAGTACCAGGGAACACATATAGCTTCTGACATCCTCTGCAGTGGTCCTATTTACTTTAATGTCCTCACCCTGTATCCAAATAGTCACTTGATCATTTGTGATGAAAAATCTGGGGGACATGATGTTAAATGAAATGAGGCAGGCACATAAAACAAATATTGTACAATAATCTCACTTATTAGTGAAATATTTTTTAAAGATTTATTTATTATATGTAAGTACATTGTTGCTGTCTTCGACACCCCAGAAAAGGGCATCAGATCTCATTACAGATGGTTGTGAGCCACCATGTGGTTGCTGGGATTTGAACTCAGGACCTTTGGAAGAGCTGTCGGTGCTCTTAACCGCTGAGCCATCTCTCAGCCCATTAGTGAAATCTTAAAAACTTAAACTCAGAGAAGCAGACGGTAAGAGAGAGGTTATCAAGGGGTAAAGATGGCAGGTTGTTGAGGTATTAATCAAAAGCTATAGCATCTCACTTAGATGGAAGGAACACACGCAAAAGATTTATTATACAACATGGTGACAACAGACATCAACACAAACTGAACACTTGTACGCAACAGTATTTTTAAAATAATACTGAATAGCCAATTGGCTTACTTTATTCATTGCATTAAATTCTCTTTCAGGTCCTGCTTGACCCCTGTGGTGAGGATGGAACACGAGGTCCCCCTGGACCCAGCACCTGCTCTGACAAGCATCACGTCTCAGTATCCCAGGTGCAAAAGCCAAGCTTGGATTAGCCTTCCCTCGGCAAGGAGGTCGGTGATTCATAGCTATTAGCAATGGCTCTTAACTGTGGTTGCACAAGAGAATTACCCAAGGAGCTTTAAAAAAATCCCAGTGCCCAATTAAATCAGGAACGCAGCAGGAGGGAGCAGTTATCGGTGTTTTTCATAGCTTTATGGGTGATTTCTCTGTGCAGTCAAACTTGAGATCTAAACTCCTACTCCCTCCCGCCTCTAGCCATGTGACCTCAGGTGACACAGTGAGGTAGGAGTCTAACCAAGCCCTTCCCAGTGTAGAGGAGATATGACCCTCCAACTGCGCTAGCACAGGCAGGCAGCATCCTCTCTCAGCACAGTGACCAACATGGACAACATTGGATCGGGAATTGACTCTCTAAGTGACATGATGGTCGTTAGATAAAATCTTTCATTTCTGCTCCACTCAAGATTTTGTTTTTTAACAAGACATGGGGAGGGGTGATGAAATAAAACTCAGCAGAAGCAAGAGCTCGTTCAAGTTTCTGGGACTCACTTTTTTTAAAAATAGTTTTCCCTCATCTTCAGGTGAGAACATTCTCCTGATAGCCTCGTGCCAACTGGATATAGCTCACCACCGCCATGCATCCAGATGGCTCCTTTCCATCTGAACGGCTGCCTTCCATTGCGTCCTAGCTTCTTTAGCTTTCATCCAGAGGAGTCAAACAGTTTCTAAATCACTCAGCAGAGAGAATCTAGAACTCAAATGATAGAGTCTGCAAACAGTGAGAGCTGAACTCTCTGTGACCAAGGCGACCAGTCAAGTAAGTGGGTGCCTAGGCCCACTAGCAAGAAGAATCAGTTGTGTCAGCAGGATGGCCGAGTGGTTAAGGCATCGCACTCAAGATCCCACAGACATAAGTTTGCAGGGGTCTGAGCCATACGCTCCCAGTGGGACTTCAATAAGTATACATTTCTCCTTTTGGTAAAGGAGAAAAAAATGCCTTCTGGTTCTGCCTGACCATTTGAGTCTAATCCTTGAGACTCACAAGATGAAAGGAAAAAACCGACTCCATCAAGATGTCCTCTGGTCGGGCAGTGGTGGCGCACGCCTTTAATCCCAGCACTTGGGAGGCAGAGGCAGGAGGATTTCTGAGTTCGAGGCCAGTCTGGTCTACAAAGTGAGTTCCAGGACAGCCAGGGCTACACAGAGAAACCCTGTCTCGAAAAAACAAAAACAAACAAAAAAAAAGATGTCCTCTGACCTCACCCAAAGACGGCCACAAGTGCACACACACAAAATTAATAAACAAATCAGTGTAATTTTTAAACAATTTTGGAAGCCTTAAAAATGTCAGTGCTGACTGGGGTGCCATAGTATGCACATTTAATCCCAGCACTCAGGAGACTGAGAGAGGTGGAATTAAAGGCCAGTCTAGCCTACACAGTGAATTCCAGGACAGCGAGAACTACCTAATGAGATTCTGTTTGGAAAACAAGCAAGCAAGCAAACAAAAACAGAACATAACTGTAGGTCCAGAGCATCTATAGAATTGACAGTCTTCTCCAGATAATTCTAAGATGTGTCTCAAACCGAGAACGACAATCATATACTACCACTGTCACAACAGGCAACAGAAACAAAACCGTGGCAGCTAAGACGCCAGCTCCATTCAAATACTCCCTTCAATAAACTCAGCTACCTTCTGAGAAAAACTAAAAGCTCTGGGCCACAGAACACGACATAAATAGGAACACTGCCCTGTTGTACCTTGTTGCTCAAGTAGAAGAGCGCTAGTCAAGAATGTCTCCTTCCAGGTAAGGCAGCTAAGAATTATCAAGGCCCCAAGAGGGATCATGAGATCTACTGAAATAACCCATGCTCCTTGTGACGGGATCTTTAAATCCTGTTTGGAGACATAGCTATACTAATGAAAAGCTTTCAGATGCATGAGAACTTGGCAACACATACTCTGTAGACAAACTAAGGCCCTAATAAAAGCCATGCCAATCTTGACTAAGAATTTATTTACGCATTTTTTCAAGAAGTTTTAAAGCCAGGACTTAAGTATCTTTTTCAAAATCAGATTTCAAGTAAATAAACCTAAGGTTGCTACAGAAAAGGATAAAGGACTGGAAGCAGGGAAGGCAGGAGGAGGAGAGGGCCAGCTGGCCTCACAGGCACAGCAACACCCTTCCTAACTAATCAAGTAAGTGAAGGCGACCACTCCATCAAAGCCACAACTTTACCTCTGAATTTCTTGGGTGGATTGTTAAGATCCCCGGCTTCTGGCTGTACAACGCAACGGTCATCAACCAAGCTGCAAAAAAAATTAAAAAAAAAAACAAACAAATCAATGCCGTATCAAAACCAAGCCTTGGGAAATAAGACCCTCAATAAGCATTATGTAAAAATGGAGTAGCCCAGGGCTTTTTCTATGCAAAATGTACACAGCCATGTCCTCTGGCAGGGAGCTCTTGGCCAAGGAGGTTTCCTATGCATGGAGTGAAATAAACTTAACCCAAAGACCAGCACTCTGTGATGGACAGGTCTGGTGACCATTTTCTGCACCGCCTTTTCCCAGAACCACATCTGTGAGAGATCTGCATACAGCATTCAATATTGCTGAATCTAGAAGACACAGGAAGAGGTCAATGCATTGGACTAACCATCTCAAGGAGCCAACCCTGTGCCAGGTACTGTACTAAGTCCTGACATGAGGACTAAAGGGAGCCAAGCCTCGGTCCTGAAAGAGATCAAGGCCTAAATATAGAAGCCATAAATGCAAACTAATAAATAAGGTATAATCTAGGAAGGAAGAAAGGAGAACAGCCAGGAGCCATTCGTGCCAGACGCCTTCTGAAGCTTAGGACAGAGGAAGACGTATCAGAATTATTGAAAGAGCCAAAACAGATGGGGGCGGGGGATGAAAAGTGGAGCATCTTTAGGTGGAGAGTACCCAGTGAGTGGAGCATCTTTAGGTGAAGAGTACCCAGTGAGTGAGTGGAGCATCTTTAGGTGGAGAGTACCCAGTGAGTGAGTGGAGCATCTTTAGGTGGAGAGTACCCAGTGAGTGGAGCATCTTTAGGTGGAGAGTACCCAGTGAGTGAGTGGAGCATCTTTAGGTGGAGTGTATCCAGTGAGTGGAGCATCTTTAGGTGGAGAGTACCCAGTGAGTGAGTGGAGCATCTTTAGGTGGAGAGTACCCAGTGAGTGAGTGGAGCATCTTTAGGTGGAGTGTATCCAGTGGGTGGAGCATCTTTAGGTGGAGAGTACCCAGTGAGTGAGTGGAGCATCTTTAGGTGGAGAGTACCCAGTGAGTGAGTGGAGCATCTTTAGGTGGAGAGTACCCAGTGAGTAGAGCATCTTTAGGTGGAGAGTACCCAGTGAGTGGAGCATCTTTAGGTGGAGAGTATCCAGTGAGTAGAGCATCTTTAGGTGAAGAGTACCCAGTGAGTGGAGCATCTTTAGGTGGAGAGTACCCAGTGAGTGGAGCATCTTTAGGTGGGGGGAACCCAGTGCAAGGAAGGGCTTGGAGTTTCAAAAGCACAATCAAGTTACAAGTAAGTAATAGTCCCAGATTACATAAAGATGGATAACTCAAGTTCTGATTTCACTAAAAACCAATTTACCCTGCATACTTCTTTTTAGGAGAATCACTAAAAATATATGGATATTACTGAGCTTTTGCAACACTGGGATACTATGAAGTTACATGATTTTTCCGAGTTCCTAAACTGTGAGAGCCAGCTCATTTTGCACACTTCTAAGGAACTTAGTCTCAGGTACCATGTTAGGAGCTTTGGAACTCTTCCATTGGCCTATGCTACCTCTTATTCCAAATGCAAGGGATGATTAAATATTCAACTTTGACCTTTCCTCCAAAACTGCCCAGCATTCAAAGCCCTGATTCTAATCGTCATTTTAGAAAGTAAACTATACCCCACACAAGTCTTTCTTGCCTAAAAACGTCCTGTTCCTCCTCCTCCTGCACTCTCCCAATGAAGCTCCATGGAGACAATGCAATGGGCTCCTAAGATACCCAAGGCATGATGATACTCAGCATCTGTCAAGTGAAGTGAATCAAAGTGTGAAGAGTATCCCACCTTTGCCCTCAAAAATACAAGATCAAACTATGCATCCACAAGAGCCACAGTATACCGTGTGGCCAGCAGCCTGGGGGGTTTCTACAAAAATTAAAAGTATAATGTACACGTGTAAAATCTCTACCCTGGGCCCTTGAATAAAAATATAAGTTCAGAAAGGTCACCAAAGTTAACCCAATATTTAAAAGGTTGGGCCCAGATTCCAATGGTAGTGACATAGTTCAGTGTTAGAACACTTACTTGCTACGTATCAGACACTGGACTTGGGCCCCACAGGACATACACAATACAAAGCTGGACCAATGGCCAAGTCCCAGTAAGAACAAAGGAAATGCCAGGAGGAGGGGCCTCATTGGTTTGGTTACAGATTGTAGGTAACACTGAGATGCCAGCTAATGACATGGCATTATGTCATTTCACTTTCCCCTTGTCTCAGTATTTCATCTGTAAAACAAACAAATTGTTCTCAGGGATTCTCAACCCAGGGAACATTTAGATACTCTCTGCTTCTTAATATACCAGTTCCAGGGGCCCCCTCAGAACCCATCCCTTCTGCCCGGGCACACTGAAGCTCTGCTCCAGGAAGTGATCTAAGAACTTGTGTTCTTAACAAGCTCCAAAGGTGATTTAGCAGAACACCAAAAGTTAGTGTAGATCTACACACATACACTGGATCTCCAAGGCCCTGCCAGAAAATCTAAAGTTCAATGAGTCGTAATGCGACTGAGAGGCAACTGCCAACAGTCTATATAAAACAGGATAGGGCTGGGGGCCAGGCTCCAAGTCCCACTAAGACTGACAGTCACTCATTGTGTCTATGACTGGTACTCCATAAATGTTAAACATATTCCAAAGAAGGGGGAGGAGGGATCAAATTTAACTTTCCAAATCAATGTTTTTTTTTCTTCCCAAACCAAACCAATTTTTATGCAAGCTATTCCTGAAGGTAAAAATCTGAAGGAAGAATTAGCACCCAAAGTTTTAAAAACCATACATCCTAACTTTGTGAGGGAGTCACCATATGATTCCTAAGAAAAATATAAAAGCAGAGTATGCACCCCTAAGAATTTTAAGAATGGTGCACACCTATAATCGCAGCACTCAGAAAACTGAGGCAGGAGGACTGCAAGTTCAAGGTCAGACTAGGCTCCAAGTAATAATCTGATAATTAAATAATGGAGCTGAAAGGGAAGACATGACACAGGCTAATATTTTAAGGGCCTCAGCATCTGAGCCAGGGTAACTGTAAGGTTAGAGGCCCCAGAGGAAAAGCAGGAATATGATGAAGCCGAGGTCTGACAGGCACCCAGACCAGCTGTGAACACACAGGGGAACCAGAAAAAAACCCTGCCCTACAAAGGTTATGTGTTAGGATCCCTGGCCTTGGAGACCCAAGTCCTCTGAGCTCTGAAACCTGGGCAGGCAGACACCTGCCAGAAGCACACAGGTGTCTTTTCCACACACAGTGATGACAGATGACACCAGTGCTCACCATGAAGAGGGGGCTGCTTGGGGTTAGGGGATAATGGAGGCCTGGGACTGAGAACAGCACCTGGCACACCGTGAACCCCCACCGGGCTCAGAGAGTGCTTACCACTGCTGTACAGTACTGAAGTCAATGCTGAAAAATAAGAACAGGATGAATTAACCGCAGGGAATAAAAAGAGGAAGGAGAGCACCAAGATGGCCATCACTGGAGAGGCCGAAGTAGCAGGAAGCCTGTTTGCCCAAAGCCACAGAAGATAAACGGTTCAGGGTAAGTCAACTACACATAGAGGCTGGGCATAGGAAGAAGCCATGGTGACTTTTGAAAATAAACTCTCTAGAATGAGAACACAGGTCTAACTGAGGTATAATTCTGTTATCTGAAATAATTTCCTTGGTGGGGATAGAGTACCCTGAATGAGCGCTTAACAATACTCACTCTGCACAAATACCAGAAAATAAGCATGCTTCCAGTAATAGCTGTAATTACAGCGGACATTCTGGCTGCTGTAAGAATGAGGTTTTTGGAAAATCTGTTGGTCTGCCTTCTGCCTCCATTTATTTGAGACTAAGTCTTGCCAAAATCAACAATGCCACCCAGGCCTAGCTACTCCTTCCTACACAAAGACTCTAGGCTCACTCCTGCCCTATTCTGGAATGAGCCATCTTGATTCTGCATTCTGCCTTTGTATGAATTTAGGGGCCACTACACTTTACACTTCCTCCCTCAGACAACAGGAATAGGAGGGGAAAAGAAGAAAATGACCAGAGAGGCCCACGATGAAATATGTTTATATCCTTCCAAGTAGACTGACAACTGACTGAAGGAAGCACAAATGAACAGCAAATGACTTAGGGAACTTGGTGCAATCTGAAATGTCCAAATGCATTTGGTTACTTAGTGGGAAACGGTCTGCTTCACAGGAGAGAGATAAGCATGGGGGCAGTAATGGTCTTTGCTCAGCTTACACCCGAGCTGCTGTGTCAAAAGACAAGCCAAAAGGCACTTCTACGGATCTGTGTATATTAATCTTTATATTTATTCCTTATTCTTTTTTAAATTCTCTATTCTTAAGTACTTTCCCTCTTACATAACAAGAGTAGATTATAACACATTCAAAGTTAATAGAGACCTAACTAAAAAGGTTTTGTTCTTTCGAAATTGACAAAAATGTTTCTGTGCGAAAGGTGAAGTGACTAACATGGGATTTGCTAATTGTGATTTCAAGCAGCCCTTGGAAAAGCCACTTAATGTGATAACAGTCTTATCTTACACAAGTCAGTTTTTGAGCAGATGTTATGAAGTCTTTTTTTTTTTTTTTTCCGAGACAGGGTTTCTCTGTGTAGCCCTGGCTGTCCTGGAACCTGTAGACCAGGTTGGCCTGGAACTCAGAAATCCGCCTGCCTCTGCCTCCCAAGTGCTGGGATTAAAGGCCTGTTATGAAGTCTTAAACAAATCCCGACACATAAGGACTTCCATGCTCTTACCCCAAGGTGCTGATAAATCCATTCGTAGATCCCTCTGCATACAGAGAACAAATGTCTCCAATATGTAGGAAACTAGACATTTTGTCAGACATGTCCGTGTTGAAAGGCCTAGACAAAGTAAAACATGCAACATTGTTAGCAGAAGAGACATGATGAAAGAGGAAAAAAATGTCACTAAGATTTGGCTTAGCTCAATTTCCCAGCACATTTCTTAAAATTCAAATTTAAATAGGCATTTGACAGGCAGGCGATTCCACAAGCCAAATGAGGACATATGCAACTACATTCTGTCCTGCGTATCAAAGTTCTAGATATTCCAATCACATTAGCATTTCATTTTAACAAAGCCACACTCAGGTCAGAGTCAATGGTTTGAAGACCCTTCAGTAATACTGAACTGCCTAGACACCAGGGAACCCAGCCAAGAACTTTATAGTGATTAAGGAGCTGGAAAGTCTGACTTATGACACATTAACATATTCAATGTGCCTCAGGGAATGTTAAGTCAGAAGGAAGCACCTGGTAAAAAACTTAAGTCTGGCAAAGCCATGGGGGCTGGGTTAAGGAATCAAAGCAACAAGATGACGGTAATCAAATGAAATCTGCGAACAAGTATCACAATGCCTTGCAGGCCTTTTCAAAGGCCAGTAACACACACCCCACACAAATGCTGCAACATTCTGTCCTTTACCAGGAAACATTCCTGGATGTAGTAAGACCCTTGCCCAGGGCCAGGCCCAAACATTCCCAATTCAGGCACCAATCAATACTAAGATTCCCTGGCTGGGATTAGGTAGAAATCATTCAAGAAAAATATTCCTCTATTCCAGGAAATCTCTTCAAAGCCCAGAAACTATTAAACACACACACACACTCACACACACACCCCAAAAATACTGAAGTGATTCCTAACAACCCAGGCCATGAACGCTGAGGAACAGGAGCCAACTGCAAGATGTTGAACCGACATTTAGCAAACATGCTCAGCTACGAGGGAAGCAGTGGCCCCAGTATGGCCTGTAGAGCTTCCCGGCGTTTCCCCAGCACCTGGTGTGTTGATGCATGAAGTGTTGGGGTTTTCCTCTCAGCCCAGAGTCCTCGAGAAACCTTTCCCCTTCTACTGACTCCAATAAATCATTTACTACATAGGCCGAAAGAGTTGTAATGATTTGGAGGGGTAAAATGTCCTCTCTCCCCTTCAACTGTTCTCTCGGTGCCAAGCTTTCCTCTGCAAACTTCTGGAAGCAGTCTCCTCCTTCAGCAGGAATGCCAGATGCGGCAAGCAAACTGTTGGGAGAAGTGCCTCCCTGACTGTGAGAAGCTGCAGGGAAAACTGCCCACTGCTCCAAAAACCCGGACACTTCAGGAGAGACAAAGACTCAGACTTCTTTATAGAAGAGTCAGCAACTGAGAACATAATCAACTCTCAGACAAAGCAACTCCCATCTCCAGATCTGGAGGGAAGATACCCAAAGAGCATGCGGAGGGCCAAGACGCCAGCTACTGCTCTCTAGAATCCTGTTCATCACACTGCTATTTCTTCCTAAAGCTCTTATGTCGAGAGTCAAACCAATGTTTTGAACAACATGTACAAAAGAGATATCAACAGAACTCCCCCCTCAAAACAAAATTCACTTTATGACCTTCTATTTAAAAGCATTATCATAAACGACCAGAAAGTTAGTGTACTTCTGGGAAGGGGGGGGCAGAGGGGGCAGGAGTTTGAGATACCATCATATGATGTAGCTCAGGCTGGCCTTGAACTCACGAGAGACTACTAACTCAGATTCTCTGCTGAATCAGATTAAAGCTGGCACACTATACGTAGCTCACTGCTAGGGATCCAACCCAGAGCTGTATGGATGCTGGGCAAGTGCTCTACCTCCCAGCTGTACCCTCCACCCCAAACTGGGATACATTTTACATGAAAAGGCAGGAGACCATGTATAATAAAAGCACAAGATGATTGCTTTGCTTCCTCCGCACTAGGGGATCAAACCCAGGATTCTGATATGCTAAGCAAGTGCTCTGTTATGTAGCTATCTCACAGCGACTGGACTGGTTATTAGAAAAGAATTTCTGTCTGACTGACTTCTGAATCAGACTAGATTTGTGTCAGTACATACGGGCCTTCCTTAGGACCAACGGGGAGCTGCTGGATGCAGGAGGGCAGGAATGTGGTTAGGCAAGACAACCAGGGCTGGATCCTGAGTGACTAAACCTCTCCTCCCAGACCTTGTCCTTCTCTAAAGGGCATTTGGTTCCAACGAAGACCAAGCCAGAGAGCGGCTGCATGATGCTGTCCTTCAAATCTGCACCCTCTTCTGGGTGTCTTACTGAAAGTTTCTCTAACTGTAAAGCAGCAGATACAACCCAGTGCTCTGGAATAGCGAAGCATGGCATAACCTCTAAGGCCTGTGACCTGACAGTAATGGCAAGACATGACAGAATGAGTAAGCCTGCAACTTGACAATCGCAACAGGTTCCTGGACTGCGGTTGACAGTAAGAATCTACAGCAGTCCTATTTGTCCCACCCAGCTTCCAGCCTGACCCCACCCCACCCCACCCCGCTTAGCTGCTGAGATCAGAGCAGATGAGAAACTTTCTGAGTAGCTTGGTGCTAGAATGCTTCAGCCCCACCATTAAGCTGAACAGCTAACACCTGTCAGCTAACGCCTGTCAGCTAATGCCTGTCAAGGACCATCGTGTCCACCCCTGGGCGGAGAATAGTATTCTCTCAGAGTCCTCCAGACATGTGGCATGGCTGCCATGGCACCCCTCTTTTGTTGTTGGGGAAACTGAGGAACAGAAAGGTTCACGTGTTCGTCATAGATAATTAACCAGACAGGAGGCACAGACAGAGTTATACCAGGTCTACTGAATTCTGACATGAATCTTTTCATCAACAGTAATCCCAGGGTAAAGGGAAACTGTTCACTGTTCTTATTCTCTGAATGACAATGGAGAACTGTTCGTTTTTGCTTTTTGTTTTGTTTTTAATTTACTCTTCTCCCATACAATACATCCAGACCACAGTCTCTCCTCCCTCCACGTTTTTTTCTTTATGGACAATTCTAATTCATTTTTGTCCTACTGCTGAATTTCTCATCTTCCTACTTAGCCATATAACACTTCTGTTAAGTCAGAAGAAAGGCTAAGCGCCTTCTTTCTTACCCATATGCTTATTAAGTAGACAAGAAAATTGAACAAGTAACCTTTTGCCATAGTTTACATTTCCCCTGAAAACAGAGGTCAGTACACCCACCACAGTTAATGATCCTCAACTGGGCCATTTGCCAAAGATTCCAACTTAAAAAAACAAAAAAAAGCAAAATAAGGATCATTAGGGCAGATTCATCCCCAGGGGAGGGCATCAGGCAGTGACTCCCTCCTAGGATAAGATTTGAGTAAGCGAACCATTTCCAGGTCTGGTTGGAATCATCTGGGTCTCTGCTGCTCTGCCTTTAATGGCACACAGGTATAAGAAAGCGCTAGGAGGACAGACCCTGAAACAATTATCAGTTGTGTACTGAAAGGGAAAACCAACCGGGGCTAGCAGAGTCAAAACAACAGGCATTTGGGGCTGGAGGGAATAGGTAGGAAGTAGGCCTGGCAACAGTCTTCAGGAAGACTTCCTGTTGTTAAAAAGCTGGGTGGGAGGCCACTTCTTTATCTGATTGAGGACCATTTGTGCCTGTAAGCTAGTACCAGCTGCACTCAGGGCTCCCAGTACCCCTCATACACAATGACGGGGTCGCTATGAGGAAAACAGAGCAGGTACCAACCTGCCATGGAACTATGTCATAACTGTGCAGCTTTCAATACTACAAGGACACCCAGGGCTCCATGCCAACAGCTCTACAAGACAGGCTTGGTAGTCAACCTAAGACTCATCCGGGCTCTCTATGAATAAGCTATTGCTGAATGCCCACTAAGGTTTCTCAGCCAATACGGACCTCTGTCCAATGCTGTACACTGGGGATTGACTTCAGAGACATGTCACAGGGAAGGGATGAGATCATGAATGCAAAGTGCCTGAGACTGCAGCTGGCATGCCTACAGTGTTCACTGCTAGCTATTTTTATTATTCTTCAGTTAAAAGATAAAAAAATAATTCTGAAAGAATCTAAGGTTTCAACCTCCATAAAGGTGGGGGTGGATATCCTCTGTAATAAAACGTCAGCTCGGCGTTGCAACAAATGACCTCCTGTAAGGCCTGTGATGATCTATTTTACTTTAGGGGAAGATAATTATACTCCCTAATTCCTCTACTGGGAAAAAGCTCAACAATACAGGACAACTCTCAACTCCCAACCAGGAAGCACACAGGCCTTTCTGAAGGCACAGAACTTCAGACTGAACACACCGTGGCCTGAGCCACTGGCTAGGCACATCATGCATGGCTCTTGTGCGCTGCTGGAAGCCAGCAAATGCCTCCTCTGGAAGGTCTCGGCTCCTGCTTTAGTGCACAGCGATTACTGCTGTCCCCACAGGGAGGCAGCCACCTCCCAAAACTTTTCCTTCTCACCTGTCCTCTGAAGTCTCAACGGCCTCTAAATCTGTGAGGGCTGCATAGCTTCTCCATCACAAAGGCTTACTACTTTCCTTCCACCCTGACACTGGATGGTCTCAAGAGCTCAGCTCACAGGAAGACAGAAGGCTCCAGCCTCAAAGCACCAGCACTGAATCCCAGTCCTGCGAGTTACTCAGTGTAGGAATTCAGAGCCTCCCTAAGCCCTGCTGTCCCCACTATACACTATATACATCCTGCGGTTTGGATACATGACTTTGACAAGCACCAGCAATGCCCCCTTGTATAAAGCTGTGTCGCCACCTCTATGACCTACAAGTGCCACCACCCATCACCACCCCGACAGACTGCTGGCTAAGGCACCTGTCAGAACAGGATTTTTCCAGAACAGATGGCCAGAGCAGAGGATGGTTGCCCTGGTGCTTCTGTTCACCATGGCCACAGCAGCCAGACAGAGTTCTCACTACCTGTGTCCAAGCTTCTCACTGCCTAAGACATGGGTAAAGAAAAGGGGATATTTGGCTGCACTCCTAGGAACAGAGCAAGTGCAAACGCATGAACACAGAGATCTGCTCTGAGAACAGAGCGGAGGGGATTGCACTCAAGTGTCCATGTCATTCACTGCCTCCCAGATACTCTCCGTGAGTTCTACTGGCCCCTTTACACTCCTAGGATTTCCACATCTCCTGTCACTGGCAACAGCATCTAGGGTCCTGCTCCTGGTTGTCCATAGCGTTCTCACAAGCTTTAAGGCACTCACGGTCACCTGCCTAGCTCACTCCTTCAGCTCTTGCTTTAGTGAAAGCAAGTCCCTCCAATCTCAGTTCTATTATTATTCCCACCAGGCCATCACTGGGTGAAGACAAATACTCCTGCAACTTGTACCAACTCTGCCTGTGAAATCTCTCCTCCTCAGCCTGCATCTGTCACAAGCTCGCATCTATCTGCATGATGCTAGTCTGACACCCGAGATATGGGCAATTCTAGGGCTCTGCTCTGTACAGAACTACATCTCCAACACTGACACCTTGCATACAGTAGGTGCTCACAAAATAAGAATAAGTGCTGTCAGGTGAAAGATGGAAGAGGTTGACTTGAACATCCACTCCTAGTGATTTTAAACTTCAACATCACCAAGCCCTTCATTTCTTCTAGCCTCGCCTCACTTTTGTCAGTCTCAGCCAGCATCATTTCTTGTTTCCCCATTTTCATTTGTGTGTAAGCCTGTGGCATGTGTATGTGTGTACACAAGTTTGAGTATGTGAAAGCACATGTGAGGGGCCACATATGCATGTGTGTACACATCCACAGAGGTGCTGAGGTTGACGTCAGGAGTCACCATCAATCCCAGAGTCTCCAATATGTCTAGTCTCACCAGCTGTGTTCTAGGGATCTTCTGTCTCTATCTTGCAAGGCTGCAGTAACATAGATGGCTATGTGGACTCCAGGTACCTAAACAGCTGTCTGTACCTCTGCATGGCAAGCACTTGAACTACTGAGCTATCTTCCTAGTCCCCAATACCATTTTTCAACTTTTTATTTCTATTAATATGCATGTATGTGTAACTGCGTGTCCCTATGTGCACTACATGCATGTAGTGCCCTTAGAGACCAGGAAAGGGCAATGAATCCTCTAGGACTGAGTTACTGGCAATCATGAGCTGCCATGTGGGTGCTGGAACTGAAACTGAGTTTTCTGCAAGAGCCGCAAGTGCTCTAACCACAGAGCCATCCCTCCACCCCACATTTCATTTCTTTCTTTTTTTCTCATTGTCATGATTTATTTTTATTTTATTCATTTTAGTGTTCTGCTTGCTTATCCTATGTGTGAGAGTGCCAGATCCCCTGGATCTGGAGTTACGGACAGGTGCAAGCTGCCATGTGGGAATGGTGGTAGGAATGGACCTGAGTCCTTTGGAAGAATAGCCAATGCTCTTAACTGCTGAGCCATCTCTCAAGCTCCACCCCCTCTCATTTCTTAACTAAACTCTTGAAAGTTCTAGCCTTCTGACATTTCAACTGATGAAGACTGGCATCTTTAAAATTCACATGCCGAAACTACACAATTGAGTTATTGCAAAAACAAAACTGGAAAAAAAAATAATGTTCATGTTTTAAGTAAATTTACAATTTTGTGTTGGGCAAAATTCATAGCTATCTTGAGGCACATGTGGGATGTGGGTCCAACCCACCTGGACGTCTACTTATCTTTCAAAAGACACGGGTTTCCCCTTAATCTATTCTGAATGCAATCAGCATAATCTTTTAGAAATATCAACTAGCTCATTTCTTACAACTCTCCAAAATCAGAGGCACACCTGTAGTCCAAACTATTCAGGAGGCAGAAACGGGAGTGGGGCTTGAGTGCAGGCCTTTGAAGATAGCCTGTGTAACAGACACCAGAGACCCTCACCTCAAAACAAAAAACAAAAAAACAAATAGCCCAAATCTCTAGCAGCCCTGCTTGCCCTCCCTCCCACCCTCAACATTTCCCAGAGTCTTTACCACCTATATGGCACTCCCTTCCCTCCCTAACCTGGCTAACTCCCACACCTCCTCCGCAGCCCCACTACCACTACTAAGATGCTGTCTGTCTCCTCCCAAACCTGAGTTGTGCAAGCATGCTCGCACAAAACTTCCCTCCACTGCACCCTATCGCCCGCCCTCCTGGACCTGCCCCACTGTCTCCCCATCACTCTCTCTGCTCTCTGACTTGTTTTCTCAGCTCTGCAAACTCATGAAGAAAGGACCACGATAGCCTCACTCTGCAGCAGCCCAGCACCGGGAACAATTCCATGTCACCATGGTGCCCTCTTATCTGTGGCCAAAGTTGCCTGCTGGTACTATCTGGGGACGGTTATCTTCTAAAGTAAATTAAAGCTACGTCTGTAAACTCTTGGATCACTGATATATAGAAATTAAATCTAATGGCACTTTTTAGATTTCTTTATTTTTTTAATTTTATTTTCTAAGTTTTTTTTTTATTTTACATTCAAAATCGTTTCCCCTTTCCCATTTCCTCCCTCCCCGAAAGTCCCATAAGCCCCCTTCCCTCCCTCTTTTCCCCATTCAACCCCCTCTCGCTTCTCTGTCCTGGCATTCCCCTACATCCAGTCTTTCCAGGACCAGGGGTCTCTCCTTCCATCTTCTTAGAAATCTATTGATATGCGAATTGTGTCTAGGGTATTCCAAGATTCTGGGTTAATATCCCCTTATCAGTGACTGCATACCATGTGTGTTCTTTTGTGATTGGGTTACCTCACTAAGGATGATATTTTCAAGTTCTGACCATTTGCCTAGGAATTTCGTGAATTCATTATTTTTAATTGCAGAGTAGTATTCCATTGTGTAAATATACCACATCTTCTGAATCCATTCCTCCATTGAGGGACATCTGGGTTCTTTCCAGCTTCTGGCTATTATAAATAAGGCTGCTATGAACATAGTGGAGCATTTGTCCTTATTGCATGCAGGTAAAGCCTCTGGGTATATGCCCAGGAGTGGTATAGCCGGATCCTCCGGGAGTGTCATGCCCAGTTTTCTGATACTCAAAGGATAAGCAGGCTGAGAAAGAAGTAAGAGAAATGATACCCTTCACGATAGCCACAAACCATATGGCGTCTTGGCGTGACTCTAACCAAACAAGTGAAAGATCTGTATGACAAGAACTTCAAGTCTCTGAAGAAAGAAATTGAAGAAGACCTCAGAAGATGGAAAAATCTGCCATGCTCATGGCTTGGCAGGATTAATATAGTAAAAATGACCATCTTACCAAAAGCAATATACAGATTCAATGCAATCCCCATCAAAATCCCAACTCAATTCTTCATAGAGTTAGAAAGAGCAATTCAAAAATTCATCTGGAATAACAGAAAACCCAGGATAGCTAAAATTATTCTCAAGAGTAAAAGAACCTCTGGGGGAATCAGTATCCCAGACCTCAAGCTGTACTACAGAGCAATAGTGTTAAAAACCGCATGGTATTGGTACAGTGACAGGCATGTAGATCAATGGAACAGAATTGAAGACCCAGAAATGAATCCACACTCCTATGGTCACTTGATCTTTGACAAAGGAGCTAAAACCATCCAGTGGAAAAAAGATAGCCTTTTCAACAAATGGTGCTGGCTCAACTGGAGGTCAACATGCAGAAGAATGCAAATTGACCCATTCTTATCTCCTTGCACTAAGCTCAATTCCAAGTGGATCAAGGACCTCTACATAAAACCAGACACACTGAAACTAACAGAAAGGAAACTAGGGAAGAACCTTGAACATATGGGCACAGGGGAGAATTTCCTGAATAGAACTCCAATACCTTATGCTCTAAGATCAAGAATTGACAAATGGGACCTCATTAAATTACAAAGTTTTTGCAAGGCAAAAGACACTGTCAAAAAGACAAAGCGGCAACCAACTAACTAGGAAATGATCTTTACCAACCCTACATCCGACAGAGGGCTAATATACAATATATACAAAGAACTCAAGAAGTTAAACTCCAGAGAGGCAAGTAACCCTATTAAAAAATGGGTACAGAGCTAAACAAAGAGTTCTCACCTGAAGAATATCTAATGACTGAGAAGCACCTAAAGAGATGTTTAACATCCTTAGTTATTAGGGAAATGCAAATCAAAATAACCCTGAGATTCCATCTCACACCAGTCAGAATGGCTAAGATCAAAAACACAGGAGACAGCAGTTGTTGGCGAGGATGTGGAGAAAGAGGAACACTCCTCCACTGCTGGTGGGATTGCAAGCTGGTACAACCACTTTTTAGATTTCTATGAGAAATAAAAGAACAAGAAACAAACCTCTTTTCATTCTGGGACTGCTGCTCTAAGCTCGGCCCTGTTGACCTCCACTCCACATGTCAAAAATGGCTCAGGAATGGGTCTCAAATGCATGTTCTCTGGCTACATGTCCTTAAGCAACAGAGCTAGCTTCTCTGAACCACAGCTCCCTTGTGTTAAAAGAAGGTGGAAGGAGGGAGTAATTCTTTGCGACTTTCAACATTATTTTGGGGCATAAAGCAAACAATTCACAGAAACAGCTCAAACATAATGCCTGGCTCTGATGTTCACTCTTGAGTCTTTGAACAAAACTGAAACAGAAACACTGACCTCAACGTTTTCATTCTCCTCTGCCTTTAACTTGTGATGATTCCTCTTGAAATACACTTCTTACTTGGTTTGGTTGCTAGTGCTAAGAAAAAATGCAAAGGGAGGGGGGGAACCACAGGCCCAAAAATATTTAAATCCTCTGCAAGCCCATGGGGTGTCTGTTGCCAGTACAGCATGTCCCAGGTACCCGAATTCACACCACCCAGAGAGTCAACCCACAACTCCACTCCCTCTCTCCCTCTTCTTCCCACAACAAACCAGAGGCCCTGCTGGGAAGGGGGGATGGCAGAGATCTCTTCAAAGGGCTGATAATTTAATTATTTAAAAACCTCTCCTATTTTGTGGTAAAAACAGGCTGAAGCACAGCCCCACTGAAAGAAGAACTACTGGTCATTTAATGTTAAACCAGCTCCAGATAGGTTTTATATTTCATTTTCTAAAAGCTCTGATTGGGGTGGGGGGGGAGGTGTCAAAAAAACTCATTTATTATCACTTTCCCATCTATTATATCTCCTGCACTCAAATTAACCGTGCTTATATTCCTTTTCCTTTAAAAAAAATTTTTTTTTTTTTTTGGTTTTTTCGAGACAGGGTTTCTCTGTGTAGCCCTGGCTAGCCTGGAACTCACTCTGTAGACCAGGCTGGCCTTGAACTCAGAAATCCTCCTGCCTCTGCCTCCCAAGTGCTGGGATTAAAGGCGTGCGCCACCATCGCCCGGCAAAAAAAAATTTTTTTAAACTTTCCCCTACACATACAACTCAGAATTTAAAAGCTGGGAACTCCTCAAACTGAGTCTAAATCAGAACACTTTTCATTAACCGAGAAGTCACCAGAACACCATACCTGTTGTCTGTCACAAGATCCTTACAAGTGGACAGGAAGCTCAAGGAACACAGAAGCCAACTTAGCACCAGTCCGTGGACTTTAAAACCACAGGTTCAAGCCTGGACTTTAGCATGAGTTCTAGGTCTACGTAGGCTACAAAATAAGGCCTACTTTCAAAACAAGAAAAAACCACATATTTGCACATTTGTGCCAAGAATAGCATTTTCTATGCTAAGATGAAGGCACCTGGCTATCGGAGCTGAACAGTTGCCTTTCAGTAACTGGGAAGGACATAAGTGACAATCTGACCTTAAACGGGGCTTTTAGAAACCTCCCCAGCACACTATTCATTTCCTGGTAACCAAGTCCCTCACAGATTCTTTGATACACTATTACCTTCCCAGTGACAACCTTGCATGCTTCAGCCCAGAAAACAATCCCCCACAAGTCTAAACTGTAACTATTTACCTTCTCAAACAGCTCAGCAGGCCAGTGTATTATCAACAGTGTCCACCATGATCCTTCTAATTCCAATTGCAGCAGAGACTGACGACCATAAAATCTCAAGTCAATATAATTCCCACTGGACTTCTAGTCCCCAGTCCTGGGGACAGAACTCTACCAGCCAGCTACACTTTCGGTGAAGACAATCTAATTTCCATAGTAGAATACTATGTAGCCAAAAGCTGCAAGAAGAGCCCAGGAGAAACTGTGGAGCAGCCGCTGATGAGTTTTTTCCAAGCTGCTGTTCTCAGTCCCCATGTCTGCTCCCACTGCACAGTTTCTGGGCAATGCTGCTCCTTAGAAACTGAACAGAGACATGCATTAGCCCCTTCCAAGTTCTCTGAACAATTTTGTTTTGCTGAGACTGCTGAAGTGCACTTCTTCCTGATAAGGAAGAAATGATATAGCTTCCAGCCTTAGGAATGTTAGGTGGCATCCTGTGACCAAAGCCTTCAGCTCCTCCCTCGTCCAGAAGTTCCCTGCCATACCCAACATCTCAAAGGGTTCATTTATCCCATAATTCAGTGGCTTCAATGGGGTCCCCAAGACCCTTTTGGTCAAGATTCAAGGGCAAAATTAGTTTCACAACACTACCAAGGCACTTCTTTTCTCTGTCTCTTTGTCCAGTCCCTTGTGTGTACATTAAAGTCCCTCAGAAGATCTAACACATGACATCACTACAGACTGGAGACCAATGAAGATGTGCACTATGTGAATTTCCCATTCAACTAGGCCTTAAAGTGCTCTATAAAACTACTCAACAACAGAGAGGTAGGGGTGGGTCTATGTAGACCATACAGGCCGTAAACTCAACAGAGTTGTCTACTTCTAGAGTGCTGGTATTAAAGGTATACTCCATCACACCCAGCCATCTTGTTAAATTTTGCTTTGTTTTGTTCTAGAGGGGTATTATCATTTTAGCATTTGAAAAAAAAAATCTTACTATGCTCATGTGTAACTTTTAAAAATGTTTCTTAAAAAGACCCTGTCCTGACATTTAACACACATTAGGACCTTGTCCTAAAGACATACACATTCAACACACATGTTAGGACCCTGTCCTAACACACACATCCAAGTCCAGGCAGACGGGAAACAAACAAGGTGAATTTGGTCACTATACATACATTACATACATGCAAAGAATTCGAACCAGCCTGGGGGGGGGGGTAGGTCAGCAGAGCGGCTGCCTCAGAGTCACGATTCCCTGGGCCACACCCCCAAAAGGAGAGAATAGGAATTAAAACTGGGTAACAACAAATGGGGCAGAAAACCCAGCTGTGACATTTAGGCTGAGATCTGAAAGTGAAGACAAGAGGCCATCCTAGGAAAGGGGGAGGGGAGGTGGAAGGAGAGACTGATGACACAGAGGTCCTAAGGGCAGGAAAGAGCCCTGGCTGGTTCAAAACCAGACAGCCGGCCATAATGTATGCAGCTCTAATGGAAGGCTAAGGCGGGAGGAATGGAGCCAGGCCACAGGGACACACGCCAACTGAAGCACTTTTTTTTTTTGCAGGTTCTTCCCTTGCCCACAGTCCAGCCCCACTCCTGCCTCTACTCATGGCCACTTTGACAGTTACTTAGTTCCGTGGTCCACAGCTTCTTCTCCTATAAGGTGACAATACGGTATATAAAGTCATGCTGCAGATTAAACCAAGGGAAGAAAACAGCATGTGTGCTTTGCACACCACAGAGAGAACAGGGGAGACAGCCCTGGTCTCTGTTGTGTCTCTCCTTTCTAATCTTCTGCTTGTTTACAGGCTTCTTAGAACTGGCTGGGGACAAGCCCTTCCGTGCAACTTCAAATGATGAGGAGTCTTAGGAAAGGGACACATTGCAAGTTACACATATAAAAGCATACCAGTGCCGACTCCAGCAGAACATTCTCCATGCTATTCCTAATAAAACTAAAGGTACCATGCATAGAGGAGGAGGGAAGATGCTTGTACACCTCTTCTGCAGCACAAAAGCAAAAAGCTCTTGCCAAAATCCTCCAGCACTGATTTCCTGTTGCCTCATTTAAAAAAAATAACATCAACAAATTTGTCTACAGTCAGGTCGGTTAAAAAGGGCCTTTTGCATAAATACATGTTTAAGAGCATCTGGAATACAAGTAGATCTCTCAGAACTGAGGTCAGGGACCAGTACCAAAAGGCACCATGTCACTTTTAGGTCAAGCAGTCTCCAGGTGGGAGGGATTAAGGATGGGCAGAGTCAGACAAGCCATAAGGTCTTTGAGAGGGAAGAAAAAGGAATGCCCCAAGAAGGAAGGGTGGCTGGCATATGATCAATCTCCTGGCCAGAGGCCAAGGAAACTCTGTCCAGAGAAGCAGAAGTCTCCTTGCCATGTTCTCACCCGGGTACATATATGGTAATATGGCTGTAAACCCAGGGTAGAGAAAGCCCAACACATTTATGATTGACATTCCCAAGACAGAGGAAAAGATTTCCTTTACAACCGTCTGTTTCTGTTTCTGGACTCTCTTGGGGTTAATTTCTGAATGTCCTGTGGACAGAGATGCTGGGTGTGATTTGTACTGTGAAAGTCGAATGAGCCTCAGAAGATTTTTTGAGTTGGACGCAATGCCACCCCCAGCATCACCACATATTCACACATAGGCTTGTCCTATCAGAAACCATCCTTGGGAACACCACATTCCTGCCACCATGTAATTTATTCTGTTATAAAAACCATTGCTCAGGACATAGGAAACCGTACTCAAATACTTTCATTTTCAGCCTGTCCCAAAGGAAGTGACCATCTCAGAGATTCCAAGGCCTTTTAAGATGATCTCAGAGACAGTTACTCTATATCTGAAGCTCACAGCAACTATTAAGTTTAAATGATGTCCCTTAGGGCTAGGGCTATACCACAGTGCCTAGTGTGCACAAATTCCTGGATTCCATCTCCAGTGAGCTGTCCCTTCAATATTTCACACACAAGTCTATTTGGCCTTCCACACACATCTGCTAAGTAGTCTACACTGGAAACAGGTACACACCTTCTACAAAAAGTTATCACTCAAGAAAGATGCTATACTGGTATCTGTTCTTATGCCCCCTCAAGACTGCTGTAAAAGACATCAGTCACAAGCTCACACTTGGCTCTTTAAGCCCCAGAGAATTTGTAGGTAAAAGCATTGAGCCAATAGTCCTCATTTTATATGGGGAAAAAAACAGCCAGTCAACTCAACTGTCCAGTGATTTTGTGGATGTCACACAGCTTATGAGAAGCCAATGTCAGACCTCAGGGTTTCAGAGACCAGGACAAGATCTTGGGAGAGGAGAGAAAGGGTGTTTATTTTGGTATGAAGTTCAAGTAGATCCAGTATGAAGGGCTAGCAAGGTGCTTTCTGCCTTTAGCACAATTGACAACCCAAATTAGACCTCCAGGGAAAGAGAACTGATCGCCCCAAGTTGTCCTCTGACCTCTGAACACGGGCCATGGCATGCATGCACATGCAGATATGAAATAAAGGTGACTTCAACATTTTGAAAGTTGACACCAGCCTCAGATGAAAATCCTCTGCCTGTCTAGCCTGAGCTATCAAATCAAGTGAAGTCAGTTTCCTAAGAGATCAGTTTCACTATATTTGCAAACCTACTCAGACCATGAGTTCCTCAATCCTGGCATGACTGATTTTTGGAACACTTCTTCACAATAGAGACATTTCCTCAGCACCACAGCACGATGAACACCAACAGAGGCCTCTACACTAGATACTAGCATGCGCCTCACCTCACGATCCACAGGTGTGACAAGGAAAAATGTCTCCTGACAAAGCCAAATGAACCTCCTGGCTGAGACCTATCTTGGCCCAAGGGATAGGTCTTCAATTTTTTATTTTTTCAATCTCATTTTTTTTTCCAGTTTACTTATTCAGTTTGGTAGCAACGATGAATAGCAGGTGGGAAAGAAGGGGGCATGTGTGCATATGTGTGCAGAGGTCAGAGGTTAACCTTGAGAGCTGCTCCTCAGGAACCTCAATCGTGTTGGTTTTTGGGGTGTTTTGTTTTGTTTCTGAGAGAAGCTCTCTCACTTTGATCTGGGGGTCGATGATTAAGACACATTGACTGGCCAGTGAGTTCCTGGGATCTGTCTCCCACTCCCCAGCGGTGGGAATACCCAATTTTTGTGTGGCTCAGGGGATTGAACTCAGGTCTTCCTGCTTCTCACAGCAAGCACTTTATTGACTGAGACATCTCCTAGCCCCACCCCAGCCCCCAGCATGTATTTTTATACCTAGTTTACAGAAAAGGAAAAAGACACACAGATGTTCCATATTTTGGTGATATCCAAGACGAAGTAACCAGGAGGGTGGCGCAGGAGCCCCCACCCTGCTGTTCAGCAGGGCCGACCAGTCTGACAGCAGTTTGTATCACCACCGGGCTCTCACTTCCACTCTCCTGCTACCTATCGCTAGCCATTCATGTGTCCTCTAGAGAGCTGTAGTGAACAACAGTTCAAAAACCTCCCAAAGGAGCCACCTAATACATTTCTACACGGTTTTCACATCTCTCTGTACACCAAAAGGGTTTTCCAAATAGGACAACTCAGAAAAGGTTTAATCAGCAGAGGGGAACAAAACATGAGTTTTTTCTGAGAGGTAACCTGCAACCTTCAAAGACAAAATGGATTTGAAGTATGGATTATTTCATTCAACAAATATTTTGTGAGCTCTTCCAATGTGCTAAGTATTATTGAGTGTTAAGCAAACGACAATGACAACAACAACAAAAAAAACAATAAAACAACAACAAAAAAAAACCCACGAAGAAAACCGAGCTCAAGAGGCAAAGTTTTCGAATGACAGAAGCCTCAATGAAAAGGAAAATCTGCTCAGAGAAGGAGGAATTTGGCCAAGATCCTAAGGAATAGGAGGACTTAAAGATATAGAGAGGCTGGTGAAGTACACAGCAGGCAGAATATAACACACACACACACACACACACACACACACACACTCGCACACAAGACAAAGCAAATAAATGAATGTCTTTTTCTATTCAGAAATAGATATGGAATGCTTTTAAGCTGCCTTTACAAAACAGAAATCATTCCCCAGACAAAGCTCCTCCCCAATGCAAATGAACCAGGACACTTGGAGGCCTGGGCTGTTTTCCTTTGCTCAGATTTTTCTGATGAGAAATACCCAGCAGACCAGAAGTTCTGTGAGAAGTCCTCAAACTTCCTAAAATGTCAGGGTCTAACAACAATAGGTTTAAAACCCAGCTGCACGTGTTTCTCCACGTGGCTCCATGGCCCCTGTGCCCACAGGTAGCTTGTGGTCTCTCTGTACCTCTAGGTCCACAGCCATAAAAGCATTCTCAAATGTAAACACAGGGTTCTTGGGGATTTTTTGGCTTTGTCAGAATTCTGCCAGGTGAGTTATCCTGTCTTCCCATCTCCCTAAAAAAAGAGAAGGCTTCCAGGGACATGTACAGAGGTGAGCTTCAACAGGTGAGAACTAGCCACGAAAACTCGGGAACTATCAAGGGCCGCAAACAGGACTGGGCAGGCATCCTCCAGGACAGATTTTCACCAGCATCTATGGATGCACTTCAGCTTATTATTAAATGGTAGGGGACCTGAGAGTACAAGTTCCCAGGTAATACCAAATGCTGATCTGGGGGCCACAAGGATAGAAAAATGTAAATAGTATGTCTCAAACTTTTGACTGAATCCAACAGCAAGAGAAACACTGAACCTAATAATAGCACATGTGTTCTCTTGTGTTGTCTTTCTGTGTGTATATGAGGGGGTTAGTTGTTGCAGTGAATACATAAGTTATTTTTGTCATTGTTGGTTTGGTGCTGGGGCGTCTCATACACAGCACAGATTCTACCTCTGAGCTGATATGGAATGCTTTTTTCATATCACCACAGCCCAGTTTCAATACAGGTTAAGCTAGGACAATTCAAAATTCAAAATGCTCAAAATGCCATAACTTCTTGAATGGTGGTGACATGACACCACAAAAAAAATTCCACACCATAAACTACTTCCATGCACAAAACCACTGAAGGACTGTCTAAGAGTATCTTCAAGCGGTGCATTTAAGGTGCATATAATGCAAGTGAATATCAGTATTTAGATTAGGATCCATTCCCAAGATACCTCCATCTCCAGCACTGTAAAACACTTGATGTCTTCTATGTGTCCCACTTCATTGTAAAAGTTGAGCAAGGTCCACAAATTGGCTTCCCCACCTCTAGGTGGGGTGCCATGAAGGGATACAAATAGCATTTTTGTTTATCCAGGAATACACTGAAAGACCTTTTTTTAAGTTCAGATTATTTTCAGGATCCTTTGAGATAAACACAGACATATTAAATACACTGTGGAAATGTTGTCACTAAGAAACATTCAGGTAAGCCAGGTGTAGAGGTACATGCCTTTAATCCCAGTACTCAGGAGGCAGAGGCTGGAAGATCTCTGTTGAGTGAGAGGCCAGGCTGGTCTACATAATGAGTTTCAGGACAGCCAGAGCTACCTAATGAGACCCTGTCTAGAAAATGACAAAAAAATGAAAAACAAGAAGAGAAGGAGGAGGAGTACTTGAAGGAGGAGGAGAAGTACTTAGAGGAGGAGGAAGAAGAGTTGGAAGAGAAGGAAGAGGAGAAATAGTTGGAGGAGGAGGAGGAGGGAAAGGAAGAGGAGGAGGATAAGGAAGAAGAATAACAGGGAGGAGGGAGGAAGAGGGAGAGAGGAGGGAAGGAAAGACAACCAGCTAGAGAAAGAAGCATTCAGGTGTTAACTCTATTTGTATTTCTGCTTTATCAGCTACAGGAGGAGAGCAGGTGGTCCTAAGCAAAGGTCTCTCAATGTGATTATTTCCCCACTCAAAAGAACAAGGGCTTCTTGGTGAAAAGGGTGACTCATGACCTGGGACAAGAAATACAAAAGAGAAGCCTGGAACATTTGGTCACACAGAAAGGAAGAAAACCATGGAACTCTCAAGGTCTTGTCCAAAGTTTCAGGAACCGACTTGAACTCGCTCACTGACACCAGTAACTATCACAATGACAGAGTTATTAACAACATCGATAACAACAATAGTGGCACCCAACTATAATCCAAGATCTCCAGAGGCTGAAGCAGGAGGATCATCAAGTTGAGGCCCACCTGAGCTTCACAGTGAAACCCTATCTCAAAACATGAACGACAGGAGGGGGTGGGGGATGGGGGGAGAGGAGGAGGAAAAGGAACCACATGAAGAAAAACATACAATGTATGGTTAAATCTGTGAGCTCATGGCGTACTTTTAAAGAATACCATATGCAGGGATGCCCAACAATGGCACCACCGGCCAATATTTTGAAATAGGTAATGCTGTGACCCTGAAGGGCACAAAACAGATTTGGCAAAAATATGAGTCTAACTACCAGAATACAATCTAGTGTAGGTTGCTGAGTTAACACTCACATTCTATGCACTGAAAGCCTCCCCCAACACCTGCATAGGAGAGCACCCAGGGCTGCTGGCTTTTAAGGTTTGCATTATGTACCTACATAAAGAATTTTAAATCCTAAGGATTCACACTAGAATACCGATGCGCTCATGCATCTAAGATGTGCTTAAAAATGATCAAATAGTGTTTGCAGATGCAGACGGAACAAGATGAGCTGTGAGTTAGCAATAGCTGAATACAGAGCATGATGAACAAAGTGGGCTCCGTGTGGTAAGACGCTACTGTCTAGGCTGGCGAGACAGCTCAGTGGCTAAGAGCACTTGCTGCTCCTACATAAGACCCAAGTTTGGTTCCCAGCACCTATACTGTACAGCTTACAACTGCTTTTAACTCCAGTTCCATTAAATTCAGAACACTTTTTCAGCCTTTGCAGGCGCTACAACACATACTGCTGGCTTATGTTTGAAATGTTCTATGCTAAAAGTTTTCCTTACAAGTGAACAGGACTGGGGAGAAAGCTCAAAATACTTGCTGTGCAAGCATGGGGTCCACAATCTCTAGAATGCACATATTTAAAAAACAAACATACAAAAACAAAAAAACAAGAGAGAGTACCTCGACACATAGAAGAGAATATCTACTTCACAGGATTAGGTTATTCTGAACAACTGAGAGAGTTTACAAGTAAACTACACTTCAACTGTCATTTCCTTTTCTCCAAAGGACAAAATATACCAATTTGGATTGTGCAATAATGACGAACTCTGGAGGCTGTAGTATTTTTGTACTTTACTCATTCTATATATGTCATAACTTAAATAAATTCTCTTCCCGGAGGCTGGAGGGATGGTTTAGCAGTCAAGAACACTTGCTCCTTTTCCAGGGGACTGAGGTTTTGTCCCCACCACCTGCACGATGGCACACACTATCTGGAACTCCAGTTCAGGGGATCCAGTGTCTGTTCTGGCTTCTGAGGGCACCAGGTATGTATGCAGTGCATTTATATAAATGCAGGCAAAACTCATAAAATTAATACAAACATTTTTTTAATGAAATAAAATGCCATCAGAGGAACAGACCTTTGGAGAAAAAAAAATACAGGTATCAGGTATCTTCTTGCTAGTGAGGAAAGAGACTCAACTGTGAACAAAAGGAAAGAGAGAAAATGGGAGGGGCTGTGACTGTGAGATTCAAACACACATCTAATTTTTCAAATATGTATTTATTTACCTTTACTTTATGTGCATTGGTGTTTTGCCTGCGTGTGTAATCTATGTGACAGTGTCAGATCTCCGAATTACAGACAGTTGTGAGCTGCCATATGGGTGCTGGGATTTGAACCTGAATCTTCTAGAAGAGCAGTCAGTGTCCTTAACTGCTGAGCCATCTCTCCAGCCCTAATTTTTACACATGATGAAAAGCCTGGAAACTGAGTCTCGGATGGCTGAGACAGATTTATTGTTTTGCTATGTGGCTTGTCCATTGCTTCCCAGCGTCTGACAGTGAGCATGTAGTCTTTGCAGTGATACAGAGAGGGATTTGAGTTCCGCCCCCGTGAAGAGGTCTCTTTCAAGGAGAATCACTAATGTAGAGTTTCTCACTCCCAAAGATGATGAGAACATGGCACTCATCGTCAGGACATCCCCAAGTGACATCTGGTAGACCGCAGGGTGGCCACAGGGCAGGAACCCCAGGACCACCAGATGGTTCTTAGGACATGCTGAGCAGAGCAAAGGCAGGCTCTATTCTTCAGCAGAGGAAACTCCTTTCCTACTAAGGTGGACTTCAATGCCAGGAAATGTCACATGACAAACCAGTCTGGAAATCTAGGTCTCCCTCATGCCCCCTGTATCAAGTTTCCAGCTGGTATGTGGTCTTGCCAGCCTGGCCAGTCTCTTTAGAGAGCACAGTAGAGCTCAGCAATGCTGAAAACCACAGAGGACCCTGTCAGGGTTCAGGAATCCTCAGAACTGCTGATCTGCAAAATCTGGCCTTTGCCACTGGACCTTGACTATCCTCCTACCTCAAGCCTTCCCCCTGCTCCCTGCTGACAGTCTCTCTAGCCTCTGAGCCCTGCCTCCAACGTGTCCCACCTCCTTCCACCTCAGGGCCTTTGCACTTTCTACTCTGTACTCCCAGAATGTCTACACGGTTATCTGGCTCCCTTCTTTCAGAGCTCTCCTCAACGTCACCACAGTAAAGAACCCTGCCTTACCTCCCAACCCCCAATACGCCCTTAACACCCTTCAAGCTTTTGTTTTTTCATTTTTTATTTGGATAATACATATCAATTTCCAGACATTTTTAATGTTTACAAAGAGGAAGCCTATGTCCATTAATCCAACTCCCCTGTCCTTTAGCCCCTGAGACTGCATCAGTCCACATTCTGACCCTATCAATCTGAATACTCATATGGAACACTTCACACTATGAGAATCATACAATATGTATCTGCTGATGCCTGGCTTCTTTCAGTTACATAATGTTTTCATGGTTCCAATACACTGTGAAACAAGTTTCTTCCTTTTCTGGGCTTAATAAGAGCTCACCAAACACATAAACTGCACTTTGGTTTTCGTTCATATAGCCATAGATACTTCCAGGTTTCATTTTGGCCTTTAGGCTAACCTTAGTGAGGCAACTTTCAACATAAAACAACTGCTTAAGTTTTTGCTTTAAATTCTTCAGATGACTCCAAATGTAAATGTCAAATCATATAATAATTCTGTTTCATATCTGCAGGAGCTACCATACTGTTGTATCTAAGAGCTACCTCCTGCATTCCCACCAACAATATACACGCTTTCCCATTTTTCTACATCTTGTCCGCCCAGTTCTTCTCTGTTCATCCCCTTGTTTGACTTTTTCTCCACAACGCTCTGCACCTACCACACTATAATACTTGGTTGTTTACATTGATCAGTTCCCACTAGCTACAACGTAAAGCCCCAAGGAACCAACTTGATTGCTCATTGCCATACCCCAAGCACCTAGAGCACAGCTGGCACAGAGCAGGTATTCAAGAAATCTGTGGAGTAACACAAAACACTTGAATGGTAACAACTTTAACAGGCTCAAAGTCTGTGAGGTCCATGGATTCACCAACCGCTTTCAACTCTGACCAGCCTAGGGAGTCTCATGGCTCACCCGGTGGTGGCTTCAGGAGTTTATTCAGCTCATTCCTCACTAAGAATCTTCTCAGAACACTTCTAGACACTCTAACAGGTAGAATGACCCATAAAAGTTGACTTCAAACCTAATCACATTCATCAAACTTCAACAGCAAAATAAAAATAAAAGAGCTAACACAACTGCACACAATTCTAGTTATCAGAGATCTGCAAATGCAACCCATTTTATTTTAAAATATCAAACCAATAGCAGACAGGACAGGCCACTGTCCTTCTGTAGATTCCTTAATTAGAAGTATCCAAGGACTGCTTGACCTAGAAACCTAACTCCAGCCCTGCTTTGATTTTGGTGGATTTTTTTTTTTGTCTGTTGTTCATATTTGGTATCTGTTGTTTCATTTGGTTTGTTTTAGAAGAGCTGCTTGTATTTAAAAAAAAAAAAAAAAAGTCGGACAGAAACTCCATGAGATCATTATTAGCTAAAGAGCCATGTGAATTTTTCTCACGTCCACTCCTTGCACACCAGTGAATTAGTTCCAGAGTGTCCCATTCCCACCCCCACCTCCACAGTCTAGTGTTTTTGCAGCTGAAAACACTTTGAAGGCAAAGTCAACAGATCCTTCTTGTGGCCTTAACCTATTTCTCTTCTAAGCCACCACTGCACCCTGCATTCTTGAAGGGAGGCTGGTGGAAGGAGCCACCTTGTTTGAATGGGTAATGATGCTACGGTGACTTGCCTGAGCCTCAATGGAGAGGCCAGAGTGATTCATCTGGGACATAAAGAACTTCCCGTGCTTGATTAGAAGGGAATCTTGCTGGGATTTTCTGTTCCGAATTGATTTAGTCAAGAGCAGATTGTACTGGCAATGTATACTCACGGCACACACGCATCCACACAACTGACAGAAATGAAGAAGAAAGAAAGAAATGGGGAAGAAAACACTGTGTACAACTAGCTACCAGGCAAACCAGAAGCCACAGGACACGCTGCCAACATTCCACAGATTGAAATGAAGCAGTTTAAACTCTCCAATTAGTCAGGTAGAGACACACCTGACTCTTTCAACCTGCTCAGGTGCTGTGACGTGAATGACCACCATATACTTCAAATATGAGCAAGGCCTAACGCTGCACGGAGACACCGGGTTTCCTCTGGTTTTCCTTCTTAACTGTCCTGATTCAAGCTTTCAACACAGAGCTTTCCAAAATGAATTCAGCCCAACACTAAATCTTCCTACAAATACCTACAGTCTTTTATCCCTGCCAATGGCTGTATCATTTCCTTCACACATCAAACTAAGTACAGCTAGTCCATTGTTGGTGAGGCATAAATAAGAGTTAATGCAATTAAGAGCAATGTGTTTACTATTTTTCCTAGCATCTCACTCCTCACTACTCCCTAAACTTAAACACAAGCGGTACACATTACTGCCTGGGCTGCCCAGTGACTTCATTCTGTAGCTCAGTTTCTTTACCCATATCTAAGGTCTTCTGTGATACACAGCTCTGCACCTAGCTTGCTACAACCTAACGGGGCAGCCTCATTATTTTTAGGCAGAAGATAGAGAACAGTCTGTGGACCAGTTAACCTGTCTATAACATACTTCAAAGAGAAGACTAACCCCAATGTTTGATCAACGCAGGCATAAGTCCATAGAAGAACTAGCCTTCCCATCCAAATGTTTCCGTCTCCACCAGTACTCCTGAGGAGCTTATCAACAGGAAACAAAAGCATTATACTACCATAATGAAGTATCTGGCTTTTATTCACTAATTAGAAAAGCCCAAAGATTGTAGCCCAGGGAACAGCTAAATATTTAGGACATTAAAGAAGTTACCAAGGACCAGCTGCCCACGGCTTCCCACCCCTATTAACCTGTTGTTTACTCAATTCCCAGACATTTTAGAAGAAAAAGCTCAATGGACAAACCTGAAACCATAGGGGCATCTGTGCACCTACAAAGGCTTTATTTTCTAGAAATGGGCTGTGACAATTTTATATATGCCATTCTATGGACAGAAATACCAAAGCAAGAGAAGCTCACTCGGTTCCTTGACATGCAGGTGGCTCCAGTGAAATCCTGGAAGCTAGCGTGGTATCTTTTAAGCTCTTACTTCCCGTTATGAAGTTCTCATTCTTTCAATTTGTCACTTTCATTTCTTGCAACGCAGCCCACTCTGGTTACAGGCATGTCCACAACAGAACAGAACCAAGTGACAGTTTGTGTTTCAACTTTCAGGGGTATCTCACTTTTACTTATGGATCTTGGCCTATGAAAAGTTCTGTGTCTTTCAGAATTTAAATAATGAGGGCGCCTCTCAGGCTGGTAATGGACCACCCACTTTACAGATCTTTTAACTGCATGTTGTTGTTGCTTATGGTCATCCCTACCCCCTCCCCTGCAAAACTCCCCCCCCATGCTTCAATTCTGAGCGACCTTCAAAAGTGGCTGTCACTGGATCTTTACTCACCCAAAACCATGACCAATTTTGACCACGGTTTCTTTCTCTTCCCTACTCTACCTCTATGGCTGCTACAAGACGACTTACAAAATGCTTAGGACAAAAACCCATTCTTGACTACAGCTCCCACACTCACCTGACCCAGGTCAGGCACTCTGTAGCCAATGGACGTCCAGCCAAGGATGCAAATCCTGTTCCCTTGTAGTCAGCTCCTAAATATTTACAAAGAAAGAAGTCTTGAGTAGGGGATCTCGAGAGGGTCTATCAGAATGTCCTCAAATCCAAGTTTCGAATTTTTTTAGCCTCTGTTTTTCCTGCAGATCCCACTCCCCACCTCCAAATTTAGCAGCAAAGTCGGAGGGATCTCTTGCACCCAGATAAAAGCAAACCCAGCATGCTTATTTCCCGTCCGTAGCTGACCAGAGAGATCAGGCACACGCAGAAACTTCGAACACGCGGGTGGGGGCGTGGGGGTGGAAGTAAGGTAAGTGTTGAGATCCCAAAGCACTTGTTTCCCCGCGTGGAAGCCAAGTATGTGAAACCCGCGTCCTCAGTGGGCACGAGCTCTGTCCACACTTCTTCCCTCATCGCCCCCCCATCCTCCTCCGGTTTTCTTCCTTTTTTTTTAAACCCACGGGGGCCCCCACGCATGCATTATCCTACCAGCTGAGCAGCGCAACAGGGCTAGCTACATTTTTAGAAAGATTATTTCCTTGAGCAAACTCATATGACACCCCCTCAAATACCCCCCCGGGGGGGGCGAAAACTATTTCCTGCAGACACTCCAACCGTTTCCAACTTGGGGGAATGCCATTTCAGTACGGGGTAAAAAGGTTGAAGCCGGTCACTAGAGTCGAGGACATTTGGGGTTAAGCCTGAGGGAAAAAAATCAGACCTCCTCCCGAAACTGTTCGCAGGGGAAGAAGCCCCAAAATACTCGCCAAGTGCATGCAAAGCCACCAAGAACTCCCAGTGATCAGGGCAAAAACTTCTGCGCACGGGAGCCAGTGCCAACTCCCCGCGCCCTCTGCCCGGCCCCAGCAGCTACCTTGGTGACCGGGGAGCCGCGCTGGTTTGGGAAATCAGGACCAGGATAGGGGTTTAGCAGCCGCTGGGCAATCCCATGTCCGCGAAGAGGGAGCTCGTTCCGTTAGGATGGGAGCGGAAAACCCACACCTCCTCTCGGCGTGCGCTTTCTCTCTCTCCACCCCCTGCCTCCACCTCCTCCACCACCACCACCTCCTCCTCTCCTCCCACCCCGGCAGGCTTGAGGAAACGCTTCAGCAGAACATCCACATGGTTACTGCACTTTGAAGCGGCTCCCGGCCGCTTATATAGGCCGGGAAGCTCCCTGGGCAATGTAGTCCGAGTCCCAGGTCGTGCCGGCGCCTGGGGCTGCGCAGAAGGACTACAAGTCCCAGAATCCCCTGGGCTCCGGGGCTGGGTTCTAAATAGACTCCCGCGCGCTGACCGGGGGGGGGAGGGGCGCCCTGCGGGAAGGTTTGGGATGCGAACCTGTGTCTGAACACCGGACTTCTCAGGTTTGGCAAGCCCAACTCACATGGTATCCCCTACCCCTGCGAACCCTTCTCTTTTGACTGTCGTATCTTCCCTTTCCTAAAGTCAGGTGTCTCTAGGGGCCGGAGAGAGAGGAAGAGCTCGGATTACTGCTTCGGGAAGTTTTTACAAGCTATTTACCCACCCCCGCGCGCCCTGTGTCCTGGAGCCAAGAATTTCAGAAATCCGAGGCACAAAACCGCCAGTGTTTGCGGTCAAGGATTAAAGAAACAAGTTTGTCTTTATTAAATCTGTTCTAGTTCTTCATTGGATCCTACTAGTGTCTGCATGAAAAACTAAGTCTGGAAATTGGGTGGTCCCTGCTATCGAGGATGCAGGGTAATTGTGTGAGAGCCCTTTTCCGAATCGGAGCTGGGTCTGTCTTTCGTCGCCCGATGGGAGGTAAAAGAAACGCAACCCTGTCGAGTGAGCAAATAAAGGAACCATGTTGTGACTTGCCGATGTTGTGATCGCGAAGCAGGAAAGAAATACAAACCGCGACCTCGGTCCTGACCCTGCTTCTAGGACCCCTTTGCTCCTGGAATCTGTAAACGCTAAAGTAAATAAACCGCAAACCAGAAAAATAAGGGCTTCGGAGAAAACTGCTTCTAAGATGTGTGCATCTAGGCGAGGCGTGCTGCAAGTCTTCAACCCAAGCCTCTGGGCTGAAATGGGTTTCAACACATCACGAAATAGTGTAGGCTCCAGGCTGCAAGTGCTTAGAACTTTGGCTTTTGGAAGAAGAACTTGAATCGCAGGCAAAGTTATCCTACTGTCTCCTTCCCCATCCCACCCTCCAAACAAGACTGCATGTATTCATTCCACAAACGTTCCCCGGGTGTCATCTGGATGCCAGGCCAGGCACTGTGCCATGAGATGAGAGCGCGCCAAAATATATAACATCCTAAATGGGGTCTGTCTGCTACCACTAAAGACCTACTAACAGCAATCCTTGTAATGAAAACAAATGGTTCTACAGAACTCAGCCTACGTGCTCTTTCTGTACATCATGCTATTGAGTTTTACCATTTCTGGGTTTGTTATTTCTGCGCAGCAGGTATAAGGCCAAGGACCAGGAGAAACCAGGTTAACTTAGGTCTCCATTGCAACTCCAACCTGTAGCCATACTAAGCACTTGCCCTTTGGGACCTCCATCACCACTTTCTTAAAGGACCCCCCTCCTTCCATTTTAGGAGCAGCTGCTAAGCCCTTAGGCAAATCACTGTTGTCTCTTTTTACCCTAGTTTTGCCATCTAGAGAGGGATTCAATACTCATTAGTATTTGCCTGTTCTCTTTTCCTATTATGCGATTCAACAGCCTTGCCTAAAGCCTCATGAAACTTTAAGAATAGAGGGCAAAATAACTAAGAATTATTACGTATTTAGTAATATATAATATGCTCAACCTAACAATTATAGACATCACGTGGATGCGTGCTGTGTCCCAGACATTGTTTCTAAGCTCTTTAAGTAGATCATTTCAACAATAGCCCATGGGAAGCAAAGGCATGCTGGGTTATTTGCAAAAGGCACCATTGGCAATCTTGGAAGCATCTGGGGATGCCTCAGGCTGCCCTTCTTTGCCCTCAGAAAAAACTGCACCTTGCCACAACAGAGGAATCCACACCTTTCATATCTGTTGTTTCTCCTGTCCCTGATAAAAACAACCTATTCCACTTTCCAGGGCCCTTTGACTCTAGCTTTCATGCAATTTCAACAAATCAGCCCACAATAATATAACTGGTGAAGGAGGAGGGGGGATGCTTCATGATCTTCTAGTGTGAGTTCCCAAAGAATACTTGGCCATAGTTGAGAGGTACAGGTACATTTTCATCCTCACCACACAGTAGTCACAAGCCCCTTATCTATGGTCTTCCCTCCCCAACTGCAAGTTTTGGTGAGAGACCATGTCTTACATACATTTGTATACTCTAGTTACTCTTGACTCGCAAAGTCTTACTCTTCTGTCTGCACATTTTTGTAGATCTGGAAAAACAGTTTCCTACAACCTTGTAATGGGAAGTGTGGTGAGCATACAGAAGGCAACAGAAGCGTGTCTTTCTGCACATTTCAGCCTTTTAGCTGCTCAGATCAGTTTTCTTTGTCAGTGTGTGCACATAGTACTGTTCAATGTTTGGCAAGTTCTAGAAGCTGCCAGATCACAGGAAAGCACTTCTGCTGATTCTACTATGGCCCAAAGAGATTCCTTGTGACAGAGAGTTGATGTGTGGTGGCGATACTGACAGTGATAGATGCTAGAATGAGTGACTTATACTCCTTTATGAGCTAGGAACAGGGTGTATGTGCGTGTGTGGGGGGGTGAACTGCTACTTCTCTGTTATAATTTTTCTTGGGAAGAATTTTTTCTAGACTATCTCCAATCCAGTAGCTACAAGCCATATAGGCCCTGAGGATGCAGCTAGTTCTAAAGATGTGAAATACTTATAAAATACACAGGGAGTTTCAAACACCTAAACTTCAAACAGAAGGCTTCAGATATGTTGGATCACACAGTTGAAATTACTTTTCATGATTTTTTTACTTTTTAAATTGACTAAAAATTTAATCTGCAGCTCATGTTATTTTCTATTGGATGGTGCTAGTCTAGAAAACTGGGAATCAAATTACTAAAATAACAATGCCAAGCGATGAGGAGCAGGGCTGGGCAGATAGCTCAGTGGTTAAAACCTTTACTATAAAAGCATGAAGACCAGAGTTCTGATATGCAAAATGCAGATAAAAGCCTAGTAGGTGTGGTGACTTGTAATTCCATCACTCCAGAGGCAGAGAACAGACACCCAGGGCATGCTGGCTAACTATACTGGCTGGAATTGGTGAGTTTTGGGTACAGTGAGAGACCCTGCCTACTAAATATTAAAGAACACAACAGAAGATCCACAGTATCACCATTGGGCCTTGGCATGCTTGTACATACATATGTGCCATGAACAAATATCCTATACATATGCAAACATGTGTACATAAACACATACCATACACGTGCCCAGTAAAAAGAAATGATAATCTGCCATAAAAAGTAGCCATGTGTAACTTTACCCTTGAAATGCCCACGCAGGGAAGTTAGAGGACTTTGCAGTCAGGACAATATTATAGACTGAGTCTGAAGAAAGTCCAAAACTAGCACAACAGCTTACTCCAGGGAAACCCTACAAATAGAAACAGTTTTTGTCAGCAGTACACGGCTGCAAACTTGGACTAAATTCTAAATTCATCTGATGAGAAGCCCACCCTCTGGTCCCTTCCTACTAAAGAAAGCAAGATGTGCCAAGGAAAGCAGGATTCAGGAAAAGCAAGGTTGACAACCAGCTGCACCGTTAATATCCAAGGTGTGTGTTTGTGGAGAGAATAATGTGACTAATCCTCACCTTGTCAGCCCAGTGGGTCATCGAGTTACAGGACATTAAAGAGCTTTCAAACCTCACCTGAGCTTTACCAAAACAAAAATATGAGCCCCAAGGCCAGGAAAATACAGCAGTTCACCCTGAAACCATGCTTGGCCACAAACCAAGTGTCAGCTTGTTGGAACACAAATTCCTAGTTTCCTCTAGTCACAAAGTCCAGTCATACACGACTATCACAGTGAGCCTTGAATGCTTCCGTTAATAGCTTCTCCAAGTCCCCCTTAAATGGCAAGACAGCAAGCCGATACTCAAATCATAGAATTTATTTTGTCTTGGAGAAAACTTCTTTTTTACCTGGAGTGATGGACTATCATTGAGCATGAGAAATATCAGTAAAGAGAAACTGATATTGTCTATTGATGTGTCTATTGTACTAGATCATCTTTCCTGGTCATTTTTTAACCTTCTGTGGTAGAAGAAAGAGGACATAGTTATCTTTGATAATTTTATAAAACTCTTGGACATGCATGTCTAAACACCAACAGATATTCCAAATGACAGTAGCATCAGTCCTTGGAGTTTTTGCACTGAGTGATCCAAAACCCAGTCATAGGCACACCCACAAGACTATATTGTGTTGAGCTTTCTGTGTGGTTTTTGTTCTTACAGGCAAGATAAGATCTTGAAGATGAGTATTTGTGTACCTTTCGTAGCTCTAACTTGGGCACTGGGTAAAGAAGGGGTATTCAGCATTTATTGAATCATGAGGTCTTAGCATTCTAAGAAAGGCCAGGAGAAATGATAGCCTGTAGACACTTAACTGCCTACACAAGATGAAACAGAGCTGGAATTTAAAAAACAAACAAACAAACAAAAAACAGAAAAGAGAATAAGTTGGTCTGAAGCTTAGAAAAGGAAGGCATTTCCTGTATCCAGACCCAGGACATCCTGTTCCACCAAGAGAAAACATCTCAAATTGGAGGCTCTTCATTTGTTGTCCAGTCGCGAGAATTTAGAAGAGCCTGCTAGTTAGTCACCTGGGGACTAGAGGGAATTTGGATGAAGTATCAGTCACCACACCAGGCAGGCAAAACAGAAGTTACAAAAGTCAGCAAAAAACTGGGCTGGGGTTGTAGCTCTGCGGTAGAGGATTCACTTAGCATGCATTTAAAAGATATAGGCAAAAACTAGTTACTACTGCTTTTCTCCATATGGGAAAGGCAGCAGTGCCACCCCTGATGGTATTATTGTCAATATTGTCTGGAATCCCAAAAACATAAGGACTATTAATTTCTTACACATTACTTTCCTGTGAAACATGCAAAGTCAGGGGTTTGCCACAAAGTAGGACATTTGGCCCCACTTCCTGCCTCCCATCTATAAGACTATTATCCTAACGTGCTAGGGCAGACAAACTGGACCGGGACCCTTGCTGATTTATTACTATTACACTATTATTGTTACAGCAGAAATGAAATCCAGGGGTCAAAGGAGACTCGGGAAGCTACTTTGTGGTCGTTTTGAGATGGGGGGGTCTCACTGTATAACCCAACTCACCTGAATCAGGATCCTTCAGCTCCTTTCCAGTGCTGGGATTGCAGGCATATTCCACTATGCCCTACCTGAAGCTCTACTTTATGCAAGCATTCAGGAATCCATGTTTTAAAAAAATCATATATATGTATAGTTAAAAATTAATTATTTTGCAGCTTCTAGGGAAATGATTTCTTTCGATTAGAATGTCACAAAGTTATGTCTCGTGGTATTTGAAACTCAATCTCAAAACCTACACTATTATGTAACCTAAAAAGATTATACATTTATTTATATATAACAATTTCATTAAAAAGCCATGCAGAGAACCCCATTGAAATATTTATTGATAGTGGATTCTCTTTTGTAATATTTCTGCAGTTATGTTGAAGAAAGTTAGGTTTCAATAAATTGTTAAAAATATTTACTTAGCTTACAAACTAGCAATAACTTAGCAACTTTCTTGCCAATAGTCTCCAGGCTATGAGTATGCTATGTATTTCAATAATACTTCTTAAGGGTATAATATAATTTCCCAATAAACCAGAAAAGTAAAAGGTATTGTGCATGAGAAAAAGATAGTAGAAAGCTTGAGAATTTGCAAACCACAGTAAATATAGTCACTAACATAGCATTAAATTCTACTTAAATCAGTCACCGATCAAATGAAGCCTGTAACTTTTCTCCTTTGCTATCCTATGGTAATGTATTCAGACTGAAGTAAATCGACTACTTTCTTTTCTTTCCAATTCATTACCTTCCCAAGTATAGGCTATGGTTAACCTATATGATGAGTTCAGCCCTGATGGAGCACTTGAGGTTCATGTCTCACAATAAGGATCATTTAGGTAGGAGCAGCAGAGAAGCAGGACTAAGGTTAGGCCTTGGTTAGTTCATGCTGGGCTATCACTATCAGACTGCTACAGGATGAGTCACCTCCTGTTTTACAGTGCTCTGTGGGGCACTGGAGACGTAGGAAGATGGCGGAATGCAAAGAGCTTTTGCTGTCTGTCTTTTTCTCATCACAACCTTGTTTTCAGAGGAATCTTTTCATGAGGCTTAGAGGATGACAACAAGGAGGAAGACTCACTGCTTGGAACTCACAAACCACAGTCACCAGCTGGTCTTTTATCCCATATTCTGGGTTTCCTTCCAGGTGTAGAGTGCAGAGTATGCAGTTATGGCCTAGCAAACAGCCCAGATCCTCTGCCTTCCTCAGTCATTATCATCCAGGAGGTACCTGTCTGTGCACACAACAGTGTTTCTCCATTAATATATTATATACTACATGTAATTAATATATCACACACAACATGGCTCTAAGTCACTGAACTGTTTATATTAACTTTAATACAGCAAGTGAAAGAGTGGTTTGGGGTATTTTCAGTCAACTTTTCCTTTTAAACTAGCTTTTTTTTATTATGTTGTGTTGTGTTGCATTGTGTGTGTGTATATATATACTTGTGGTACCTCTTAGGAGGAGGAAGAGAAAAGTGTGCCAGGAGGGGAGGAAGACAAGAAGGGGGAGAAGGCAGATGTGAGGAAGAAGAAACGTGAATCTCTTTAAAGACAGATTAAGCTTTACTCAACATCTGGTAAACTTTAAGAAAGAGACTACATTATCTATCCATAACCAAATGACCCATTCTGTAAAGAAAAAAAAACTGTTTTAAACAAGCACATGATATTCTTATCATGAAAAGGGTGTTTAAGAGAAAATAATGATTGTTTCCCAAAGACTTCTTCTCTTCCTAGAAAAAGCAAGGCCCTTTCAACTCCAAGGTTCTGAATACCCTCTTCTATCCAAAAGGGAGAAAACATTGCATGGCAGAATGAGAACACTCCATTTAATAGTAAGTAAATTTACTTTGTCTTTGAAAAGAAAGAATCTGGTAAGACTTTACTAATTATTTTTAACTTTTAACTTGTGCATTATTGGGTAGTACTTTGACCTTCAGAAAAGGCAAAATCTTTAAGTGTATCTAGTGTAGGCTTGAGACTTGGGAGGAACAGTTCATTAGAGTAGAAAATCTTGCAGTTTAATTAGCTGTCTGTCCTTGCTTCTGATTTTTAATTTTTTTTTTTAGAATGATATGTTCAGCCTGACCCCAAATCAGTATTAGAAAGTAGGTGCTCAGATTAAATTAGCCTTTAGTTCTCCTCGGCTTCACTTATTTTCAGAGCGTATCACAAGGGAAGAGGCACCAATATTGAAAGAAAAGGGGGGGCATCCTGCTAACCTATTTATGAACTATGTTTTGAACCAATAATAGGTCTGATGACATGTTAATCCATGCTATGAAGTGAAGGAAAATAAACACTTTCCAGACGCTTATGGTGAAATGTCCAGTCCACAAGTAAATTTGATTAATAACAGTCATTAAATTACGTCTTATTTTCTGTTTTCTTTTATAAATGAAGTAGAAGCAGAAAATTCTTGAGACAAGGGCAAAGTAGAGTGTTTTTAAAGGTTTACTGATAAAGGGGCTTGTGGTCTTCTAGAATTCTCTGGAAAAGCTGAAGCTTGTTTGTGGGGTTCTGAAAACTTTATGTTCATAAGACTGGGCACACTTTTTGAGGTGTGTATTTAGCAATAGGAACATCCACAAGTACGCAAATAGAGAGATTTGAGTGGTAGTTAGCATGCACGGGGTAAAATTTAAAATGATTTCTGATCTTAGATCATTTGCTTTTTAAGTCCTTTAGTCTGAACACTGTGTCTGGTACATAGGGGGTCCTTGGTGTATTCATATGGTTTAAAAATGTGGAGTCAACGTATTTTTTAGCACTGTTATCTGTGCAGAATGTCCATGTCTCTAAAGGTCAGGTGATTATGCAGAGCCCTGATAGATTTTAATCAAACTAGTTAGTAATGTTATTTAATATTGAACTATATGTGTTAAGATCAATTCATTCATTTCAAAAAAAATATTGAGTTAGGATACACTAAGTTCATTGTATCCTGGGTAGGTCAGAATTAAGAAGCCTCATGCCAGCAGAAGTAAAGGGGGGCCAAAAGGCCTGTGTCTTTCTATTTCTAGATATCTACACAAGAGAAAGAAAGGCATAGCAGGTATATAAAAGGTTGTAAATAAATGTTCATAACAACATTAGTCAGAATAGGCAAAAAGTGAGAACAATCCAAACGCCCATCTGTGAGGCTTCCCTTTCTCTCCCCAACTCTGTTTTTATTTATGTGTGTGTGTGTGTGTATGTGTGTGCACATGTGCGCGTGTGTACACGTGCATACTTTTTATGTGCACTACATGCAAGAAGAGAGCATTGAATCCCCTGGATCTGGAGTTGCAGGCCTTGCAAGCCATCTTATGGGTGCTGGGATCTGAACCCAGGTCCTTTGCAGGATTAGTAAGCACTGCTACCCTAGCCATCCTCCACAGCCCAGACTAGCAGGTGTCCAGAAACAGACCTGAGTAGGCTAGTGAGGGAAATGAAGAAATAACAGAGAGCACAGAGACAGAAATCTGGGATTGGTGGCCTGGACTCTCAGCTTGAGAGGTCTCAGCACCCTAGAAGGTCAGCAGGTTTGTTATACAGGGTTGAACAGACTGGGTGCGGGGGTGGGGGTGGTGGTGAGGGGGGAGTGGGTGTTATTCCATACAGCTGAGCAAAGAGAAGGTGTTATTGCATACAGATAAACAAGGAAGAAGGTTTATAGTATACAGCTGGACCAAAGGACAGGTTGAGCTAATCTCAGTAGACACAGTCTCTGTAAGGGCAATCTTTAGGCCATAAACACCCACAAGGAGAACTATGGCAGACATTTTCTGCACACGCTGTCAGTTTCCACTCTTGGACTTTCAAAGGAACACTTTGCTATGCCTTGGAGCCTTACCCCAGGGACAAGGCATTGCCATTCCTCCATAGGTCTGAAGCTGGGGTCCTTGACAAGGCCAGCTCACACTCATTAACTAACCTATTCCCTGCCTTTTCTTCCCAATCTCTGCCAATTGTCCACCACCCAATACTGCTTCTGTCTGGTCACCTTCCATAGCTAGTACATATAAGCAAGATCATATACTACGTGTCTCTGTGTCAAGATTATTTTACCTAACAGAATGTCCTCCTGGTATATTGCAGCAAACAGCAGGATCATATCCTTTTTAATGGCTAATAGCCCATTGTGAATATGTCTCACATTTTCTCTATCCATTCATCTGTTGTTGGGTATTGGATTCTGGCTATTGTGACTAATGCTACAATTCACATAGGGGTGCAAATGCATTCTTTTTGTTTTCTTTCATTTCATTTGAGTGTGTGTGTGTGTCTGTGTGTATGTGTGTGTCTGTGTGTGTGTGTGTGTGTGTGTGTGTGTGTGTATGTTATATTCCAGACTCAGCACACATAGAGACCAAAGGAGATCAGATTCGGGAGTTTGTTCTCTCCATCTACCACATAGCTCCTGGGGATCAAACTCAGGTTGTTAGGCATGTCAGCAGTAGGCATGCGTATTCCTCAGCCAGCTCCCTAGCCCATGCAGGTATCTTTTCAATAAACTGATTTTATTTCATTTGGATATATGATTGGCTCTTTATTTTTTCAATGTGTAGCTCAGGCTGGCCTAAAACTCATGATCCTCCTGCCTCTGCCTCCTTCAGCAAATCCTACCAGCATGCACCACCACAACTGACATATGATTGGTTCTTAGATTGCTCAATATGATAGCATATTGCTTGATATTACATGATAATTGTAGTTTGGAGGTTTTTAAAAAATAGTTTTTAATCTTCATTTTTGTTTTATGTGTATGGATGGATGTCTGTCTACATGGATGTCTGTACATCATGCATATGTCGTGTCCACAGAGACCAGAAGAGGGTGTTGGATTCTCCAGGGCTAGAGTTTTAGACAGCTGTGAGCTGTCATGTGGTTGCTGGGAATTTAACCCAGGCCCACTGGAAAAGCAACTAGTACTCTATTCACTTGCTCATCAATACGGCCAGTCCTCACCGTGAAAACTTTCCATGAAGAATCACAGGAACGGCCTACTTTCCCAGTGACCTAACCTACTCTGTCACTGTGACCCAGACAAAGAATTCCTCACGGTGACAAGAAAATGGAGTTCTCCCAGGGAAGACTTCTTTTTTGTTCACACGACGGTGTTATCAATTATTTATTCTAGACCAGGAAGGAAAAAGAAGAACCCAAACCTTGACATTCTTGTTAGATTTCCCAAAGGAGAGAGTGTGCCACCATTCCTTTTACTTCTCTGCAATTATGTTCATATTAATTTGTTCCTGACCCTGTGGACTTCTCTCCATTTCTGTAGTCACTGCATTACACTCCAAATGACTTTCCTCTTTCTATTGTTGGATATGTTTTCACAAAAGAGTTGAAAACCTTCAGCTTCCTCTTCATTCAGGGGTGTGGATGAAGCAGTTTCTTCAGACTCTTTTCCTCTGGAAGTCTTCCTGAGGAAATTTAAATGCAGTCGGTTGAGAACAGAACATTGTGACTCGTGGGGAAGGAGGGAACTACAGATGGCACACTGTCAGTCTGTCTTTGGTTTGTCGGATCACAGTGCATCTGAGGCCTTTTCGGGTCCTTCCATTAGTAATTTTTCATTGATCCTATCAACACATTATATTACAGACCATTTATTTTAAAGTGCGTGTGTCTGTGTATCTGTCTGTCTGTCTCCATATGCCACAGCAGCTGTGTGAAGGGCCAGAGCACAACTTTGCGGAGTTGGTCCTCTCCTTCCACTATTATGTGTGTTCCAGAGATCTAACTCAGGCCATCATGCTTTTGTGGTGTCCTTACCTGCTGAGTCATCTTGGCAGCTATAGAAGCCATTTATTGAGGTCTTACAGCATCCTCAGTATAGATCACCCGGCTGAATCTCATCGCCGTCCTAAGAGAGTGGCTTTAAATTCTAAAATTCAGGGAAATTGCTTAAGACCATTCAATTGGAAGTAGGGAGGACTGCTTGACTTTTAAAGAATACCCAGGGTCCTCACAGTGCAGTCTTCAGCAGCAGCAGCACCACCTGCTACCCAGGGAATTGCTAGAAATGCAAGCTCTCTCATTTAAATTTCCTCAGGAAGATTCCCAGAGGAAAAGAGTCTGAAGAAACTGCTTCATCCACACTGCTGAATGAAGAGGAAACTGAATTCAACTCTTTCGTGAAAACGTATCCAACAATAGAAAGAGGAAAGTCATTTGGAGTGTAATGCAGTGACTCAACCTATACTTCAGATGGAATCAGAAGTCCCAGCCCCAGGGTCTTGGCAGGTGGGAGGCAGTCTGTGTTTTAGGCAGCATTTCATGTGTTTCTGATGGACACTAACATTAAAGACTCAACTGTGCTTTGCCACCTATGTACAAAGGAATTGCACTTGTAATTAGGAAACTGTGAAGACCACTAGGAAATGATTCCCGATGGTTGAGTTGCTTGGCCAGAACTAGAGAGAGCCTATGGCTTTCTGTTTCTCAGCATGATGACTGAAATAGCCTATGGTTTATGAGACCTTTCCCCCAAAGCTTTCAGGGACTGGACATTCTTCTGAATTCTCCTAAACAGCTGAAATCTGAGTGAGGTCAGACTCTTTCAGGTCCCTAGATGGTTATCACAACTACTTCTTATGCTAGATGACTCTCATACTAGGGGGGAAAAAAGTGGTGAGAGAGGTTGGAGGCCAGAGTCCCTCCACGTTGCCTCATTCTTCAAAGGATGCTATAAAAATGGCAGACTCTGCAAGTTCTGGCCTCTTTGCCTGTGAGTTCAATCTTCACCTGGTAAGATGGTAAAACTGAAATGTACATTTGGTCTAATGTCCTCTTGTTGTACAAAGGATCACAAACTTAGGAGCATTCGCAGTATAAATGTGCTATTTTACAGTTCTGTGGGACCCAAGTCCTTAACACGTTTCATTAAGATAAATTCAAAGCTTTAGTAGGGTTGCGCTCCTTCTGGGGCTCTTGAGCACATTTTTTTTTTAGTTTTTGTTTTTGTTGTTGTTTAGTTTGTTTGTTTGTTTGTTCTGCTTGCTATTTCCAGCTTAGAAAAGTCACATTCTTTGGCTCTGGACTCTCTTTCAAAACCAACAATGTTGTCTACCTCTAACCATCCTTTCACTTATCTATTTGACACTTGTTATAATATTGGGGAATCCAACTTAATCTCTTTGTCTTAGACATTTAACTTAATCACATCTGCAAAGTTCATTTTGCCAACCAATGTCATGCATGTAAAGCAGGTATGATGAGAGAAGCATTTAACTGGGTGCTGGCTTACAGTCTCAGAGGTTTAGTCCATTTTCATCATGGAGGGTCATGGCAGCAAGCATAGCACTGGAGCAATAGCTGAGAACTGCATCCTGATCTGCAGGCCAGAGAGAGAGAGAAAGAGAGAGAGAGAGACAGAGAGAGAGACAGAGAGAGAGACAGAGAGAGAGACAGAGAGAGAGAGAGAGAGAGAGAGAGAGAGAGACAGAGACAGAGACAGAGCAATGCACTCTGGGCTTGTCATCAGCTTTTGAAACCTCAAAGTCCACCCCCAGTGACACACCTCCTTGAACAAGGCCACACCTCCTAATCCTTATAATCCTTTCAAATAGTGCCACTCCCTGGTGAATTCATATTTAAATATATGAGCCTATGGGGCCAGTTTTATTCAAACCACCATAATATCAATATTTAAAATTAAATCTTTTGATGAAAAGTGAGTGCTAGAAAAGCATAAGTATCCGTAGCTTGGAAGATTACAGAAATCATAAGATATCTCAGAAACAAAATGGTACTTCAGAAATGTGAATGTGAATGCAGTGTCTGATGGGACCAGAAGAGGGCACTGAACTGCAGGGAATTGTGAGCCACTCTAGGAACTGAACTCAGTTCCTCTAGAAGAGTAGTATTTGCTTTTAACTGCTGAACCATCAAGCTAGCCATCCCAAATCCCTTGACTTTTATAGGCTATTGACTTGGTTAGTTTATTTTTGTTTTTGTTTTGTTTTGTCAACTTGACACAAGCTGGAGTCATCTGGGAAGAGGAACCTCCATTGAGAAAACCCCCTCATCAGATTAGGCTGAGCACACTATGGGAGGAAGCCAATAAACCACATTTCTCCATGGCCTCTACTTCACTTCCTGCCTCCAGGTTCCTGTCATGAATTTGTGCCCTGACTTCCATTCATGATCAGTGATCATGACGGGTAGGCCACATAAACCATTTCTTCCAGGCTGCATTTGTTGTGGTGTATTTCTTTTTTTCTTTCTTTTTTTTTTTTTTTTTTTTTTTTTTGGTATTTTTCAAGACAGAGTTTCTCTGTGTAGACCTGGCTGTCCTGGAACTCACTGTAGACCAGGCTGACCTCAAACTCAGAAATCTGCCTGCCTCTGCCTCCCAAGTTCTGGAACTAAAGGTGTGCACCACCACTGCCCGGCTGTTGTGGTGTATTCTTTACACCAATTTAAAACCTAACAAGGACAGGTCTCATGTGTCCCAGGCTGGTGTTAAGCCAATTATATAACTGAAGATGATTTTGAACTCCTGATCCTTCTTCTGCTTTGACCTTCCAAGTGCTGGAATTATAGCCTCCATATCACAGTCCCTTGGATTGCAGGTTTGCACTGCTAAGACTGGCTTATCTTGTGCTTATTTCTCGTCTTATACTTGCATACCTGGCTTCCATAAAGCAGTAGAACTGAGCAGGCCAAGGCCGGAAACAGGCTTACACAGAGGTAACCAATAAACTGGAATCTAAATCTGATCTTCGCCTCTCTCTCTCTCTCTCTTTTCTAGGAGATAAGACAGCTCCAAAATAGTTGTGAGCCTACAAGCTGTGGTTATACACTCTAGTAACTCAAAGAAGGATTGTAAGAAGTGGGAGTTCACTATATATCTGGCATTGCCCGAAGCTTGGCAAATTGATGTGCAATAGTAATTCTCAAAGATGTGCAGGGTGCTTGCGTGGTGTAATCTGAAATTTCCTTGGCTGATGCATGGCTTTCATGACAGTATCTCAACAGTTCATTGTCTAGATAAATGGGTACCAAAAGTCAGACTGTATTTGTGGAAACGTCTGGGATAGCTATCTGTCTCACCTTTATTGAGCTCTTACTCTTGGAAAAGTACTCCTATTCTTACCTCTGGTATTCCTTGACTTCAAACAACATGAAAGCTAGGGTCTTAAAGAGACTCATGATTTCTTATGCTATTCTCTCTCTCTCTCTCTCTCTCTCTCTTTCTTCTTCCTCCTCCTCCTCCTTCTTCCTCCTCTCTCTCTCTCTCTCTCTCTCTCTCTCTCTCTCTCTCTCTCTCTCTCCCCTCTCCCTCCCTCCCTCCCTGCAAAGGCTCACAAAACATCTTTTCCTTGTTCTTCATTTCTTTTGGAGCCATCATGGTTCTTCTCATTTTTTTTCTTCAATCACTACTTTCCAGAAACACCAGGAAGATGAAGAAATGAGAAGTTCAAGCAAGGATAATTTCAGGTTGTACTACTGGAGTTGTCAGCTATGTACTTGCCACACCTCCAACAATGCAAAAAGAAAAATGCCTCCCCCAGCTGGGGACTAGCACTAAGGACCATATGAAAGGGTTTTATAAAACATCTGGATCAACAGGATAAGTGGCACAGGACAATATGGGACAAATGTGAATTCTTGAAACCCACTTCAGATTTATAGACCATGCTTTCAAACAATCACTATGGTGGTTTCTAATGCAAGTGAGGTATCCTCTTGACCTAATTACAGCAGTCTGGACCAGAGATGGGTTCCCTATTCAAGTGCAGCCAAACCACAGGCTCCCATTTAGGCTTATGGTGTTCTGTACTGTGAGAAAGAGAAACAAACCAGGCTTCCCCTTCACAGCAACTAAATAGGGAAATTGATACCTTGAGTGTCACTGTAGCAAAAGGAGTAGAGGCAGAGTGAGGCCACAGAAGGTCAGGAGGGTGTTTGAAACAGGAACTGTAAGTAGAAGCTATGAAGCTAAATAAAATTTTAATGCAAAAGAAGGGGAAGTAGAAGAAGGCGGGCAAACAAGAAAAGACACAAGTGGACAGGGAGATGCAGAGCTTGGTGACACAGGGAGGGAAACAGGGAAGCCACCTTGTGGGTCTGAAGAGTACCTGCTGTGAGGATCTGTGGAGCTGGTGCATACCCCAAACCAGCCTTGATTCACACTTCTGCTCTTCACAGTGTGCTAGCTCCTTAAGCAAGGCATTTCTTTGAAATTTGTGGTATTGAGGAATGGACCCAGAACCTTGAATTAAGTGCTCTAGCACCTAACCATATCCTCTGCCCTGGAATCTCGCCGTTCTAAGTAACACAATCTATATCTCCTTATCTAGACTTATTATTTTGCTGTCATTGCCCAGCATTTGTGAGGCTGAGGCAGAAGAGTTAAGGAGTTCCAGGCAAGACTCGGGTACATAGTAACATCTAAGAAATCTAGGGCTCCATAATGAAACAGTTTCAAAAATTAAAAAAAGGAATCCTATAGAATATAGAATTATAAGGGGAGGTAGAGATAGCAGTGAAACAGAAAGGATTAAATGGAATGGGGTTGGGGGACATGGTAGGGAAAAGAATATGGAATGCCTAACACCAAAGGTCTTTTGAAAACCCCAAATGGAAACCTACTATTTTAATGTTTCCATATATATGTGAAGTTACCCCATAGTAGGAGGACAAGGCCCCCATTAGATATCACATACTATCAAATAAAACCCTCAGTACCAGGAATAGGTTACAACTCTCTCTGAGTTGGGTAATGGGGTTGGTTGCATAGATTTTCAAAGACTGCCAACTATTGCCATTGATCTTGGTTACCCTCCAGGAATTGATGCTAAGACCATATTGGTGAAGACATCTCTTATTTACAGAGTAATTAACATAGAGATATTATCTGGAAGGATAATCTTTCCTGGATAGTTTAAAATGTTGGAAGGTACTATGCATACTACTGGAAAAGAAAAGTCTCATTCAACTCTGAGCTATCCTAACAGTTGGCCTAGCAAGATATGCCCACTGATGCAACAGTGGCATGAATGCCTTGGGAGTAACCAACAATTTTCTGTTTGGATTTAAGTCCTGCTCCATTAAATGGAACTAATACCTGGTACTGTTAACAAGGCCAAGGAACAGTGCCTAGATAGTCACAGGCCTTAGAGAAAACCTACTAATATTATTCTGTCAAATGAATACAATATTAAAACAATCCCTAAGTGTGTGCAGAGATGGATCTTTAAGAGACAATGCACAACAGAGTGTACAGCCATTTTTCAGTGTTCAAACTAAAAGCAGTGACCAATACTCTTCATGGGCAGCCCAGGCAATGACTGAACATGAAGGGAAAAGTGGAGTTAGCTGTTTGAGCTCAGTGCTCCCCCATGGCCCCCCTTTGTTCTGGAGCTCCTGACTGCACTGACCTTGGTGTTCTCCACACAGCACCAGACTCAGAAGCTTTTCCTACCCTGTGTCTTTCCATTTCCCCTTCACCCCAGATGCCACACTTGTATTTTCCTACTGGCTCCTTCTTGTTTCCTCTCCCTTTGCTATTTCAACAAGGTTTTTGAAGAACTGAGTGATTATAAATCAAAACCACCCACATTCACTTGACTCTTTCTGCACAGGGCTATTTTCCTTCCCTCTTTGCCATGTTGTAGTTTGGTTAAGAGCGGTGGCTGACAGATGGGGCTTTGGTTAAAATTTAATTTTATTATTATTGCAGTGAATGGAGCAGATGTACCACAATAAAAAGCAATGAGCAGGATGGAGGCATTGACACATGCAGTACCAAAAGAAAAAAAAAATGGTTTCTCTGTACTTCCTTGGGACCATGCTGGCAGTTCCTTCCTGTGGTAAAATACTGAATATTGCAAAGTCTTTTTGTTCAAAACATTAATGACTTTGCACCCTAACTTGCTTCCCAAAAGAACTGCCTCTACCTCCTCTCTCAGATGCTAGATTAATCCAAGATCCAGTCTCGGTATAAAATGACTAGGAATGTGCTGGGACTAGTGATGGCAAATGGGATTTTACTCTAAAGGAGATGCAATACGTAACTACATCATGGAACCTACACACATTGCTGGTGGGAGTGTCAAATGGTGCAGACACACTGGAAACCAGTTTGATGGCTCTCCAGAAGTGTAAACAGATTTACCCTAAGATGCACCAGCTCCCTTCTAGTATGTACCCAAGAGACACGAAATTCAGGTCCCAAGAAAAGTGTACACAGGAAGGAAAAACATGATTCATGAAAGACAAAATTCTAACCAAATTAGTAGTTTATTGTAAGACTTATTTTTAATTGTGTAGAGGTGTGTGTGTGTGTGTGTGTGTGTGTGTGTGTGTCTGATTTGTGGCATATCCAGGTGGGGGCAGGTGCCTGTGGAGGCCAGAAAATGGCATTAGGCTCCCTGGAGTTTGAGTTATAGGTACCTGTGCAGACCACTTGATGTAGATGCTGAGAATCAAACTTGTAAGAGCAGTACACACTCTTAAACCCTGAGCTATTTTTACAGTCACCATGCAAAGTTTTGAGATTTTTTTAAAAGAGTTATTTATTTTATGTATGTAATTACATACATAAAGCCTCTCTTCAGACACACCAGAAGGGCATCAGATCCCATTACAGATAGTTGTGAGCCACCATGCTGTTGCTGGGAATTGAACTCAGGGACTCTGGGAGAGTAGTCAGTGATCTTAACTACTGAGCCATCTCTCCAGCTCTAAGATTCCCCAGTCTCCCCTGCCCCCAACAGCTTCATCCAAAGTAACTTCTTGGGAGTTTGTAGAACGCCTGCTATATAGGCTACTCACATATATTTATCTAACCAGAAAACCCAGCTCTCAAATAAGGAGGTGAGGGGTTAAGTTATAGCAAGGGCAAGTTTATGCCATCCCAAGAGAGAGCAACTGATCTTATAAAGGGTAAAGGTGACTTACTGCAAGTGCATAAGAAATGCTGGCTTGGTGATTGCCTTAGTTTTCTGTTGCTACAACAAAGTACCAAGATTGGACAATTCATAAACTAAGGGATTTATTTAGCTCAGTGTTTTCAGGGCTAAAGTGTAAACATAGATTTACCCTAAGATGGAGTAGTCACCATCTTAGTATATACCCAAGACAGGTTGTTAGGACAAGTTCTCAGGTGAAGTTGCATGCCATACAAGCCTGACAATCTGAGCTTCATCCTCTGATTTCATGGTGGAAGAAGTGAACTGACTCATTCAAGTTTCCCTCTTCCCTCCCCACCCAAGGTACATGTTCTCTTCCTTCACCACAATAATAATAAAATTAAAAATTAACCAAAGCCCCATCTGTCAGCTGCTGCTGAGGGCCCTTCTTGACAACACTCATGGCAAAAAGGGGAAGAAAATAGCCATGTACAGAAAGAGTCAAGTGAATGGGGTGGTTTTCATTTATAACCACTCAGACCATCCCAAACACTATTTCCATGCCAGAGCAAAACCTATTAACTTCTATCAGATCCCACATCTAATGGGTTCCACTGCCTTAACCCTGCCACACTGGTAACCAAGTATCCATCACACAAATCTTTGGAAGACAGACTGTATCTAAAGTGTGGTAGAGGTGGCTCTCTGTAAAGATGGAGTCACCTATTAGGATGTGGCCTATGCATTCAACCAGAGACTCTACATGGTACTTCACTCTCAAATGGGAAGAACACATAGCTTAAGGAGGCAGTATAAATAGGCCATTTATTTTCACTTCCACTAACTCACTGGGGATTCTATTCATGCTGTCTGCCGAGTTGAAGGTCCTGGGACCCAGCATAATGTTCTGTATCTGTGGACCCAGCAAGTATTTTGCTGAACTACAACCTATGCTGACATTAGGGCATGTGGTGGTTTGAATAAAAAATGTTCCCCACAGACTCATGTGTGTGAATACTTGTGTAGGGTTAGTGGGGTCCACAGAGCTTGTACATGGGAAGTTTACGCTACACTGTTGCCAGGTGGGTGTCGGGCTATGGGAAGCCACGGGACACCATTCTGGGGGTGGGCTAGCATAGTCTGAGGTCCCGGGGGTGCTAGAGCTGGTTTGGGGGTCCCCGGACCTGCAGGGAGGCTGGGGCCATCTGGTTCTCCGGCTCTTGGGCACCCAGGCGCTGCTGGGAGCTGCAGAAGAGATGAGAACAGAGTGGGGGGCCCGGTGGGGCCGAGGGGGTTAAGGAGGGGAGCTCCGGCTGGATCCTGAGGGGCTAGGGGGAGTCCTTGGCTTGTGGGCAAGCTGGTTTGGCTTGGTGGTCGGCTGACTTAACTTGGTGGTCGTGGCTGGGGGCTCAGAGAGGCCTCGTATGGGAGATTAGACGTCGACTGTTTAGGCGAAAGCCTTCTCCATGGCTCCTCAGGGTGGGTTCCGATGAAAAGAGACAGACCATGGTTTTAAGACATTTATTGTCATGGCAGAAAATGGATAAGTAAAACTATACCCCACTTCTCAGGGCAGGCCTGAGGTTAAATATCTTTTGCAGGGAAGAGTGTCTGGGAAGGAACCCCTTCAGGCCTTTAGGTACCTCATTAAAATGGAGATCTGTCTTGAGCCTAGTGACCTGTGGTCATGTCCTCTACCTGTGGAGAGGCTTGGGGCATTGCCCTTACATGACTGATGGTCACAAATCACCTCGTGTCAGGAGCCTCTCTTAACTGTTCTGAACACTCTTTTGTTCTTCCCCTAAATCATTGTGCACACAGCACTTTCAGGACCTGGGTCTTGTCAGATAGAAGGAACGAGAAAGATCACAAAAATACAATTTGATAAAAGGTAGGGTCATCTGAGGAGAAGGAATCTTACTGGACAAAATACATCTATAGAATTGGAATGTAGGCATGTCTGTAGGGCATTGTCTTGATTGATGATTGATGCGGGAGTGCCCAGCTCACTTTAAGCAGTTCTTTCTTTGGGCAGGTGGTCCTGGATGATATGAGAAATGAGGCTGAGTAGACCAGGAGCAAGCAAGCTAGCGAGCAGCCTCTTTATCAGTTCCTGCCTCCTGGTTTCAGCCCTGTTTATGTTCCTGCCCTAGGTTCCTTCAGAAATTCCTTCAGTAATGTAGAAGTGTAAACTGAAATAAAGATTCTCCCCCAAGATGCTGTTGGTCATGGTCCTTTATCACAGCAGTAGAAGCCTGAACCCTGAGGCAAAGTTTGCGGTCTTTGAGACACAAACATCCCAGTGCTGACCTTTTGAAAGGGAACAAAGATAATCCTTGACCTGGACTCTATACTATGTAGAGCATCCACAAACAGCTTTGGTCTGTGCAGTGACATTTTAATCTCACCAACTCAAAACAATGGGAATAGCAATAGATTTCTGGCCAACTGTTTGTTATATAAAGAAGACCACAAAACTGTCAACATGGAGAAAAGACCCTTGTATTAATATTTTTTAAAGTATATTAGAATAATTCATTAAGGACTCACATACTCATCAGCCAGTTATCACAATTATCAGGTCATGGCTCGTCTTCTCCTACGTATCCCTCCTTTTTTGGTTAAGGAGTCAAATCTTGAGCAATGAGAACATACAGAGTTTTCCTATATGTATGAATCGAGAAAGAAATTTCAATATTTTAGTATTGAGAGTTTTGTCTGCATCAGTATAAAGTGCATTGCACTGCAGTCCCCTTAGAGCCACTGGGTCTTTTGAAACTGGAGTTACAAAGGGTTGTAAGCTTCCATGTGGATTCAAGAAGTGGAACCTGAATCCACTGGACAGTGATCTTAATGACTGAGCCATCCCTCCTTCCAATGAATCAATTCTGTTCAAAGAATGAAAGGAGTGGCTGGAGAGGTGACTCAGAGGTAAGGAACATTGGTTACTTATTCTGCTACGTAGATCGTGGCTTACAACCATCTGTAACTCCATTTTCAGGGGTTAGGATTCTTTCTTTGGCCTCGATAGGCCCTATCCATACATTGTACACCGACGTATACATAGGAAAAACACCCATACACAAAAAAAAATAAATAAGCAAAATTAAAAGTCTTGTTGTTTAGTTAAGATTGTGTATTAGATGTGATTAGTACATTACTATATCTTCTTTTTCTTTTGACATAGCATTGATATTAGTCTCAGACTCCTGGGTTTCATGAACTCTCTGCCATCACCCTGCAGAGTATTTGATATTAAGAGCAGTTACCACCTGTATTGGCTGGTTTTGTGCCAAGTTGGTACAAAATAGAGTCATAAGTGAGGAAGGAGCCTCAGTTAAGGAATTGCCTTTCACAGAACCTACTTTAAGGTATTTTCTCAATTAGTGATCAATGGGGGAGGGCCCAATCCATTGTGCATGGTGCCACGTCTGGGCCAGTAGTCCTGGGATCTATAAGAAATTAGATTGAGCAAACACTGAGGAACAAGACAGAAAGCATCACCCCTCTATGGCTTCTACATCAGCACCTGCCTCCAGGATCCTATCCTGTTGAGTTCCTGTTCTGACTTCCTTAGAGATGAAGAACAATGTGGAAGTGTAAGCTGATAAACCCTGTCCTCCACAACTTGCTTTTTGGTCATGGCATTTCATCACAACAATAGAAACCCTAACTAAGATACCACTACATAAGACCATTGTTGTATATCTTCTAATCTCTAGACTCTGCCCTTCATTTTACTTTTTTTTTTGTCTTACAATCTATTTTGCTGATAGAACAATCACTACTAAACTTCAATATGAGTTAGGTATGGTTGCATAGCCATGTAACACCAGCTCTCTGTAGACTGAGGCAGTAGGTTCAGGAGTTCAAAGCCAGCCTGAACTATAGAGCACAACTCTATCAAAACAAAAACAAACAAAAAACCTCATAGAATCTTCAAAATGGATCAGAACTTGGGTTTCCTGGCTTCCAGTTTAGTTCCCAGTTAGGTGAAACACAGTGTCTCAAAAACAAGAGTCATAGATCAGGATATCTGTTGTCTTCTGGCCTTGGCACGCACCTGCACTGGCCCCCTTTTATGCTGTGTCCTGTTTTCATAGATTCTGATAAAGAGTTGCATTTTCAAAATATTATTTATTTATTTTTATTTTATGTGCATTGGTGTTTTGCCTGCATGTATATCAGTGTGAAGGTGTTAGATCTTGGAGTGACAGTTGTGAGCTGCCTTGTGGATGCTAGGAATTGAACCCAAGTCCTCTGGAAGAGCAGTCAGTCCTCTTCCACTGCAAAAACCATCTCTTAGCCAAGTGTTGTCTTTCTAGTAAGTTACCAGGTGACATTCTTACTGTTGTTATGGTCCATGTTTGGTTTTGGACTGGGGACCAGGGACTAAGGTGCATATTTTACATATCAAAGCAGACCTGGCCTCCAGGGTCTCCCAGCATCCTTAGGTCCTGCCTGGCATACCCTGACCCAGGTAAGCCTTTGGCTGCCCACTCTTCCCTATATAATCCAGACATTTGTTCTCTCTCTCTCTCTCTCTCTCTCTCTCTCTCTCTCTCTCTCTCTCTCCCCTGCCTCCTTCCCTCCCTTCCTCTCTCCCTCCCCCCTTTCTCCCCTTCCTTCTCCCCTTCTTCCTCTTCCTCCTCCTCCTCTTCTTTTCTCTCTGCTTGTGTGCCCTTTCTCTCTTTCTCCCTCCCCCCACCTTGGTGATGTCTTTGGCCTTGGTCCTTGGGACCCAAGAGCAGCTTCCCAATAAACCTGTCTTCAATACATTCTAATCTGGCATTTATTGGTCTATTTTACCAGTGGAGAAATAACCTATCAGTCTAAATTTTGAGAAGTGGTATTTTACACAATCCCATAGTCTAGATTTTCCTAACTCTACTCACTGGTGTACTGTTTTTCACTATGCCCATTTTCCTATTTGAGTCCATTTACTGAATTGCTTATAGGGTTTGAAATTCAGGGTTTCTGTTTAGATTCCTCGGATTTAGATTTTTGTTTTGACATGTTTCATACATGATTTGAGCAGGTCACTTAACTGTCCTGTCAACCCAATATAGCAGCATCACTGTGAGGATTAAGTACTTAAAAAAAATGAGTGTTTATGTAGTACAGTACTGATGTTTAGCAAATGCTGAATAAATACTAGTTTTCAACCACGAGACTAGAGAGGGGTACACTGTCTCCGGAACGCCTTGAATATCGTAGAGTTTTGATGTGTTTTGCATGTTTTTAACATTAACAGGCAAACTCCAGATAACTACCTGGAAGCTGTCTCAGGCTGTTATTACCAACGTCAGTCAAAGCCACTGCTTTAAGCACCGCAGGTCACATGATCCCCAGGATCACATGACTCCGGGAACAACATGGCTGCGCCCGCGCGCGAGCCGGCTCTCCGCTGCTGTACCTGGCGGGCTCGGGTCTTCCTGCTGCTGGTGTTGGCGTGCGGGGCGGCGGGGAGTGATGAGGCCGAGGTCGGGGAAGGTGCGGCGTCCCTCGCGGGCTCGTGCGGCTGCGGAACGCCCCAGAGGGCCGGGGCCCACGGCAACTCGGCGGCCGCGCAGCGCTACTCCCGAGAGGCGAACGCCCCGGACCTGACCTCGGGCCCACGACCGCTCGCGCTCACCAAGGTGGGCCTTCCATTCCTGGGGCGTGTGGGTGCCGTCGGGCTGCGGCATGAGACCTGGCTGGGCAAGAAGAGGGGGGATTAGGAACTCCTGGAAAGGGTCTAACCACACCCCAAAGTCTCTCAGCTACAGATCTCATTTGACAGGAGTCCTCCCCCCTGCTCCTCCCCACCGGGAGATGGGCAGGGGTCTGTGACTGTATCACTGAAACTTGGAGAGCTTAGCTTGAAGAGCGTTGTCCATTCTTTCTTACCTCTTCTTGTCCACTTCACCCTTCCTCCACTCTGCCCTCCTGCTGAAGAGCTCCGAATTTAAACTCTAATGGATTCGGGTTTAAATGCTCAGTTCTTGTTTTAGTATTTGTGGAAACTGAGCCTCCAACACAGTCTTAAACTCACTCTGCTCGGCAGACCTGGATTTATTTCTGTTGTGCTTAGTGCTCCGAGTGCAAAGAAGTCTAAAGCCAAGTGTACTTTATTGCTTTTATTTATGTCTTCCTGTAGTGCCTAGGTGTGTTAGATGTTAGTATGTACGGATGAAAACAGTGAATAAAGAAATGGCCCTTCATTCTACTTGCTAGCTTTAGGGAATTCACCCCAGGTCTCTGAATAACACTAACACTCTTCTTTCGTCGTCCTATCTAGTCTGTCTTTGTTTCCCGTCTCTCTTTTCTTTCCTCTATGTTAATTGGCACTAATGTTCAGGACTTGGAGAGGGTGTAACATCTCCTGTGGGTCTTACCTGACTCTTCCTTCCCTCCCTTTCAATATTTCCATAGATTGACCCAGTGGTAGTTAGCTCTGCAACAGCTAAAGATGCTCGTCTATAAATCCCCATAGCATTTTTTTTGGGGGGGGGCAGTTACTGCCCAATGGGGACTTGTTTATTTTGCTTACTGTGGGGTTGTTTTCCTACTTGATGATGGAAAGAGTTTTAGATCTGTTTTATTCTCTATGGATTTTCCCCCCTCCCACCCCAGTGCCTAACCTATTATAGGCATCCTATAGTATCCCTTGAGTGATGATTTGTTTTTTGGTAGCTACAATATTGAGAGGCTATTTCGGGGGTAAAGGCTATCAGGTATTTTTTCAAAGAAAGCCTTGGTAAATATATACTTCTACTGTATTCACTCAGAGAATCCTGTGCAGTGCATCATCTTCCAGTTCATAGGTGAGGCAACTGAAGCTTCATGAATCAGATCTTAGTGCTGGAGATTTGGATGGTATTCCAAGTATGAGGAATGTCTGTAGGGTGTAACTGGATCAAGTTTTGTGTAGCTCATGTAGCTCTTGGCATACAGACGTCTTTTGCCTGAGCCTTTTGTGTTAAGTTCAAGGAGTATAAAGTAGGAAATGGAAAAAAGAGCCTTACAAAATAATTTTGTATGAGTTTATTTTATTTTTATGCACAAAACAAAAAATATCATAGAGTAGCATATGGAATCAGGATAGCTACAAGTGCAGGAGGGAGAGATTTATGGGTTCTCTATCCTTGGGCAGTTTGAGACAGCACATGACTGTAGACACAGCTGGATCCAGGGTATCAGAGCATCCCTAGGCCCATTGTTGGCTGTCCCTTAGCCATCTTACGTTAGTTTAGCTCTGTTTTTATAGAGAACATCCCATCTCCTAAATGAGTTGGAAGAGGAAGAGTTCCTTCTTAGTGGCTCCAGAAAAAGTTCCCAGGTAAACTTTTGAGCCATTGTCCTATTCCCAGTTGAATCTTTGTGGTCAGAAGAATTGGCCAGATTGGAATAGATACATCAAATTAATAAATTGTCCTATGCTATTTAAACTCACTGAGAAGTTTGCTCTGGGGTGATGTTGGCTTCCCCATTTTAGACCCAAGCATGTTTTCCCTCAGAGTGTTCTTCAAGATCCCTTATCCCAGGATGGGTGAAACAGTGTATCCTTGAATACTGATGGGAGATACTCTCCCAGAAGGGAGACTTAGCTACTATTAATTTCTTGAAACAAAGTAATAAACAAAGTCTGTGTTGGGAATAGCTAGTGGGAAGTCTGACCCAGGGGAAGACTTTCTGCCTTGGATACTTTTTTGTTGATCAAAGGCTCCAGCTGACTTTTTGATGCTTTGGGCTTCCCTAGACAGTTTTTGCTAGATACTGTATCTGATCAGATGCTCTACAAGCCTGCTGTTTACCTAATAAACTCACCCACTGGGGACTGGAAACATGGCTGTCCTGGGTTACTGTGCATGCTGAACTCAGGCCTTTGACACAGGACATGTAGTTGAGTCAACCATCTTGGGTTACACATGTTTAGTGAGCTTTTGGGAAATGATTTTTTTTCAAAGGAGATTTCATATGCTGCTAGGCAAAACTAGCAGTTGCTCAGTGTGATAACAGAATGTTTCTTGGCTACTTTATGCTTCAATCTTTTAAAGGTATGTGTTTGGTAGGTGTGTGTGTATATTTTTTGTGTTTATGTTTGTGCTTCCATGAAGGTCAAAGGACAACTTTAAGAGTCAGATCTCTTTATCTACCTTTACACGGATTCTGGGGATCGTGTTTGAGTTGCCAGACTTGTACAATTAATGGCCTCATACTCTGAGTCATCTTACCAACTCCTTGAGTGGTGGCAGTAGAAGCAGAAGAGGGTTTGAACCCCCTTTTAGACACGGGGGAGTGGGTTATTGGACACTGGTCTTCCCATGAAGACACAATTAAAATGGTGTTTTAATTTGACCTGGGGTCGAGACGAGTGAAACACCTGGATGTATGGAATGTCACTAGAATGGACCTTTTCTATTTGTAGCACATGTAACTTGATTGGATAAGTTAGACATTGTGACCTACTGAGAGCATTCTAGAGCTGTTTTTAATCTATATTCTCTAGAATGGAAACTTGAGCCATTCAGCCTCTCTCTGTTGGTTAATCAAAGAGGGAAAAGAAAGTAGGCCAGGAGTTCACAGGGCAAGCAAGCTGCAATGGTGTTAGTATTGTTAGTATTCACCTGGGGAGAGAAGGGTGTAAAGCATAGTTAGTAATCACAGAGAAGTCCGACAGCGCAGTGTGAGCACACAGCTTCCTTTGGGCTGTGGCTTTGAGCTGAAGGACATGAACCTTCATGTCCTTGAAGGACAAGGTCTCACAGCAAGATCTTGTCGTCTGTATACTTGATTTTTTCTTTTTCTCACTTTCTTTAACTCCTTTATCACATATTCCTTGGTTTTATTTTTTTTTGGGGGGGACTACTTACAGTGTAGCCCAAGCTATACTCATGCCTTTCCAAGTGCTGTGACATCAGTACCAAATACAGCTTAAAAAAAATTGATGGAATCTTAAGACTCATTTTAAGACTAGCTTTAATATTTATTATTTTAAATTATGTGTATGTGGGTACTCGTACATGAGTGCAAGTGCCCCAAACAGTGTTGTGTGACATTATCCCTAGGGAGACATAACCATCTATTCACCCCCGAGAGAGAATTGATAATAGAGCAAAGTAAGGATGCCACCAAAATCCAGCTTGGGGCTACTTACAGGAGCGGAAACGGCTCAGGCAACTGGATCACCAAAACACAGCCTGGGAGGCAGCTCACACAAACGGGGAACCTGGGGCACACTGCAGACCCTGCGTGCAGTTTCAACAGGTTGGAGAGTGGTGGCTGGTGCCTGCTCCTTCCAGGCTAGTCCAGCTAATCTGACAGTGTCTCTGAGCAGTTCTCACTACTTAAATATGCCAGGGAGAGAGGGCCCTTGTGAATCTGGTCAGTTGCAGGGACTTCCATCAACTTTTTATTTCTTTCTGTGCTCACCGAGCATCCCTGAAGGAAGGGATGCTTCGTCTCCCTTACAGCACCTGTCGTTCTACCTCTCTGTAAGCATCCTGTATTTTAAGGAGCTTCCTTCAAAGGCAGAGGGTTTTAATCTAGCCAGAAAGTGCTGTGCAGCAGGAGGCCAGAAGAGGCTATTGGATCCCCTGAAGTTGGCGTTACGGGTTGTGAGCCACCTGATGTGGGTGCTGAGAACTGAACTCTGGTTCTCTAAAAGTAAGTGCTCTTGTTCACAGAGTCACCTTTCTAGCTCCTGTTCCAAAGCCACTAATGAAACTTCTGTTTGAAATCTTAAGTTTTCTATTTCTTTTCAGAGCTGTTTTTGAAAAATTCTATGCTTTTCCTAAGGACAATAAAATCTGTGTCCGAGGTGTTATAGAATATCAGAAATAATGGGTACATCTAGTTCAGTTTCTGAGCCAAGGCTATTACAGGGTTCACTATGACACAGACATGTAGCTCATGACTGAGACTGTCTTACAAATGAAGAGGACTTTTGATTGTTTTAGTTATAAATAATTCTAATAGTAACAGTCTTCATATTCATGGTCTTTTTAAAAAAGATTTATTTATTGTTATATGTAAGTACACTGTAGCTGTCTTCAGACACACCAGAAGAGGTCAGATCTCATTACAGATGGTTGTGAGTCACCATGTGGTTGCTGGGATTTGAACTCAGGACCTTCGGAAGAGCAGTCAGTGCTCTTAACTGCTGAGCCATCTCACCAGCCTCCATATTCATGGTCTTACACATTTATTCAGTGAAGATCATTTGCACTTTGACTGTAGATCTTGTGTCACGTGGTATGCTGGACGTTTTGAAATGAAAAGTTTGTTTTGGGCTCATAAGGCGCCTAAGATACTGGGAAGGAGAAAATATGTAACTAAAGAGACTGTGAAGGTAGTTCAGTTGGTAAAGTGCTTGCCCTGTGTGCATGAGCAAGGACCACAATTTGATCCCTATTGCTCAAATATAAAGCTGGGTGTGGTGACATGTGTTTTAATTCCAGTACTGGGGAGAAAGAGATAGGAAGATACCTGAGGCCAGGCTAGCTTAACTGTTGAGCTCCAGACTAAAGAGAGATCCTATCTTAATGTTACTGCATCGTGATCCTGAGGATGATACCTGAGGCAGTTTGTTTTTGTCTACACACACACACACACACACACACACACACACGTATGCAAATACATAAGTAAAGCATTAAGAAACTATAACTAAGATACTTTGTGTGTTTGTGGGAGAGAGGGGGGGAGGGGAGGAGAGGGGAGGAGAGGAGAGGAGAGGAGAGGAGAGGAGAGGAGAGGAGAGGAGAGGAAAGAAGAGATTTTCATCAGAGGAAGCAAAATGAGATATCCTAGCACAGCTAAAGGAAGGATGTATGGCAGGAGAGGTCCCAGAAGGGATGATCCATGAACAAGGACATAATTTCCAAAGAGACAAAAATCACTTAGGGAACTTACACAGCCAAGTGCAAGTACGAGGTGGTGATAGATTCTGATGTTTTGATACTGCATGCCAAAATATAATAGACAGTCCTGTATAGTTTTATTTGCTTTTTCAAAAAAGATTTATTTATTCATTTTCTGCACACGAGTACACTGTAGTTGTCTTCAGACACACCAGAAGAGGGCCTCAGATCCCATTACAGATTGTTGTGAGCCACCATGTGATTCCTGGGAATTGAGTTCAGGACCTCTGGAAGAGTAGTCAGTGCTCTTAACCTCTGAGTCATCTCTCCAGCCTCCTGTATAATTTTAAATAGGAAAGTATATTTGATCAGGTTCACACTTTGATTTGTTGATTAGTTAGTTTATTTATGTATTTACTTTGAGACAAGCTCTCACTGGCACTGACCCATCCTGAAACTTGCTATGTAGACCTAGCTGGTCTTGAATTTATAGAGATCTACTTCCCCCTGATTCCCCAGTTTGGAGATTAAAAGCATGGACCATCATGCTTGGCTCTTTTGTATTGTTTTGAAGTAGATGCTACATTTACATGGTTGGTTCTAAAGTTTAAAAAAAAATGGGAGTAGAGTGAGAAAAGTAATTACTCACTTACACTATTCACCTCCCAAGCAGAGGCAAGGAAATCTTAAACTCTGTGGTCCCACAGTCCCCTTTATGTAACCTCTCCTCCCACACACTGGGTAACATCACATAGTCCGTGTGCACCCTGCCTTCCTTCCATCATTCTGTCTTGGTGAAGCTGCCCCATGCCATCTTATTAAAAGTTCCCTTGTTTCCTTCTTGCATCTGCTTTTCTGTCTCCCCATGACCCACCATTTCTGCTACAGTCTACTACTGATGCTTGCGTTTGTTTCCTATCTTTCTCCGCAACAGATCTGTGGTGCTGTGTTGGATCCAGAATACGGATATTTTCAGTATTCTTGGACCTAAAGACCTGAGAAGTAAATGGCTAGGAGGAACAAATGGGTGTCAGGAATGGGGAGAGGTGAATGGGTAGAACTAGAACCAGGGAGACCATGGGGAAGGGTGCCTGAGAGTGGAGACGAGCGATCCAAGGAAGAGATGGATGTAGGAGAGCCAGCGAGGCTAGGGGATCTGTGGATGCTGGGATCTGGGGGTAGAGGGAATCAAAGTCTATTCTTGGAACAGGACTGATACATTGGACAAATATATATAATACAAATATATGATAAATGAAAATAATGGTTAAGACCACTTGTTGCTGTTGCAGAGGACCAATTCCAGGCAGCTACATGGCCACTAATGATCTAGTTCCAGAGGATCTGATATCGTCTTCTGGCCCTGGCACTGCATGCTTGTGCTGTGGTGCACGGACACACATGCAGGCAGAACGCTATTTTACAAAACAACATCATTGTAGCTGGAAAGTATATTCACATGATTGAAGTAACCTCTGGCAAAGTGACTCTGTAGAAATAGAAGATAGAGCAAGTAGTCCTTGGATTCCCAACTTCTGTTTCTGTGTGTTCTAACTTTTCTATGAGTATTGCAACCCTCCCTCCCCTAACTAATTACCTCTTTGATTTTATTTTCTCTTTCTTTGGTTGGAACTCTTGTTTCTAGGTCAGAGACTTGACAGTTCACAAAATCTGAGAGGCCTGTAAACTGATTTTTTCCTCATGATTTTCAAGCTATACTTTGTATCTATACCATTCCGACAGATAGTATTGTTGAAAGCCTATTTTAATAAAGATATAATTCATATATCATAAAATTCATCCTTTTGAATTTTATTGAAGTATATAACTCAGTGATTTTAGTTTTTAGTGAAATTTTATTCTTATTCCAGAATATTTTAGTGGCTCTGGAAGATACACTGTATCCATTAAGCAGCGATTTCCCATCCCTGATACCTCATAGCCTCTGGCTGCTACAGACCTACTTTTTTTTTTCATTAATTTTTTAGTTACTCACTTTACATCCTGATCGAAGCCCCCTCCCCTCCAAGACCTCTCCTTACACATCTCCTTCCCCCAATCCCCTCCCCTTCTCCTCTGAGAAGGGGGAGGCCCCTCTGAATACCCACCCTGGCACATCAAGTCACTGCAGGACTAGGTACATCTTCTCCCACTGAGGCAGACAAAACAACTCAGTTAAGGGAACAGGATCCACAGACAGGCGACAGAGTGATGGATAGCCCCTGTTCCAGATGTTGGGGGACCTACATGAAGACCAAGTTGCACATGTGCTGCATATGGGGGTAGGGGAGCGAGGTCCAGCCTGTGCTTGCTCTTTAGTTGGTGATTCAGTCTCTGGGAGCCCCCAAGAGTCCAGGTTAGTTGACCCTGTTGCAGACCTACTTTCTGAGTCCTTGCATTGTTCCATTCTGAGGATTTTATTATTTAAAAAATTATATGTACGTGTGTGTTGTGCATGTCTGTATTCATGTTTGCATCTGTTTGAGTGTATGTAGGTCAGAGGGCGATGTTGAATTTCATCCTCAGTTGCTCGTCTACTTTGTTCATTGGTGCAGAGGATCTTAGTCAAAGCTAGGATCTCTGGTATGTCTAGTCTTCATAGCCGGCATTCTCTGAGGATAGCCCCCTCTCTCCACCTCCTGAGCTTGGAATAACTCGAGCTCCAGGGCATCCAGCACCCTTGGTCCTCCCAGGTGTCTCACACATGAACATGCATGCACATGTCACAGACACCCACACATACATAAAAAAAGATACAAATCTTTAAAAGGGAAAGAGAACAGTTTTCTCTTGCCGCCATAGTTCACTATTGCAGTTTTTCCAGAACTGTGTCCTTTGTATGCCCAAATCTGTTTCGAGGTTCAGCTAGAAAGATCACTTCCCAAAAGAGTTTTCCCTTCTTTCTCTGACTTGTGATTCACTGTCATTGACATGTGGAGTGATTGTGCAAGTGTGTGTGTGTGTGTGTGTGTGTGTGTGTGTGTGTGTGTGTATGTGTGTGTTGTGTGGTTTGCATGTGTGGCTGCACTTATAAATAAATGCATACATGGGACCCGGAGATTGTTATTAGGTGTCTTCCTCAATTGCTTCTCCATTTTATTATTTTATTTTTGAGGAGCATATATCACTGAACCTCGAGATCATTGATTCAGTCAGACTTGCTGGCTATTGAGCCTTTGGAATCCTCCTGTCTCTGACCCTGCATCCCCACCACTTCTGGTATTACAGATCTGAACCACCACACCTCTATGTTTGTGCAGCAAGCACTTTACTGTTGAACCATCTTCTACAACCTTGATCTTATTAGTTTTGCAGATATTTCTGTGGTGGGGATTTTAAGCAGTGGGCGCTTGGTATGTGCTGAGAACTTTACAGCCTACACAGACACACTTTGCTTTTGATGCATGATGCCCTGTGCTTCCCCTTCACTGCAGATGGTCCTCATCCCTGCTGGAGTATTTACAATGGGCACTGATGATCCTCAGATCAAGCAGGATGGAGAAGCCCCTGCCAGGAGAGTCACTGTTGATGCCTTTTACATGGATGCCTATGAAGTCAGCAATGCTGATTTTGAGAAGTTCGTGAACTCAACTGGCTATTTGACAGAGGTAATGGGCTTGTGCGTGGGAGAACTGGCTGTTTTCCAGAACACTCAGAAAGGGTTTAATAGCTACAAACGCTGATCACTTACTTTGAGCCTAGTACTGTGGTGAACACATACTTTCTTTCTTTCATCTAATTTCTACCAGCCGCTCCATGATGTAATAAGCTGGAAGTCAGCACTGATGCGACCTAACCGTATACCGCTCAGTGATTGTAAGCAGTGGGACCACAGCCGTGGTCCTAACCCTACGCGGTACTGTGGGAGTGTCTTAATCTGTGGGAGAGGGCTGCTGCTCACTAGGCTGTCTGCGAACACAGATGGCGGGTAGTTCTTCTCAGTGCATATCAGACTGCCTGTCCCACAGGCATTACACATTTCATAAATGCTCAAGTGCCCCAGTGCAGCTTCTCGTTGTTGTGGCTTTATTCCAGTGTGTTGATGACTCAGCAGCCTTTTCCAGGGGCCACTGAATCCATGCAAGGGGGGTGGTGGTGTGCTTTTCTAGTTTATGATTGTTTCTGAGAATCTCAAATGTTCTCGGTTACTAAATACTGTCTCTTTTTATTTCTAAAACCTTTACCCCTGTACTCAGTTTATAGAGACCTAACTTAAAAAAAATTGGCTCCTAACATCCCCCCTTTTATATTTAAAAAATTCATTTGGGAGTGAATGCCAAAGGCAGACCAGCGTTTGGGTTCAGTTCTGCACTGCCTCATTTCTTTGGAATTTCCTAAAATATACCAAGTGGTTGTAAATCTTGGTTGTAGATATTTGTAGTAAGCTAAAGTCTCTATTCTTTTTATTTTATATTCTTAGCTCAATTCATAATCTAAGTTAAAGAGAGAGGGAGTAAGGGGGGAGGGAGAGAGACAAAGAAGAGGGAGAGACAGATGGAGAGACAGAGGGAGAGACAGGGAGAGACAGAGGGAGAATTGGTAACCATAGAGGCTGGGCGTGGTGTTGGATCTTCTGGAGGTAGAGGTCCTGGTGGTTGCGGACTGCTGGAATTCCACTTTATTTTGTGAAAGAATCTCTGTTTGAACCTGGAGAATACACTTGTAGTCAGACTGACAGACCAGTGAGCCTGAAATCCACTAAACTCTGCCTTCCAGACCTATAGCACTGGGATCACAGATGTGCGTAGCCACACTTGGCTCTTACTTGGTCAATAAAGATCCAGATAGCTTGTGCTTTAACCACTGAGCCATGTCTTCAGCCCTAGAAGAATTCTAAGGAAGGAGGGCTTTATAGAACAGAGTTCTTCTGGAAGATTAGCCAGCAAGTGAGAATGGAAAGTATCTGAGAATGAGGATGGACAACACTACATCCATAAAAAAAGGATAGAGACCATACCCATGAAATACTGACAACAGTAGTCTCTGGTTTAGCCCTAGACCAGGCACGTGGTAGGTGTTGTATATGTGTTCGTCAAGTGACTAAGTGCTTGAGTTGCTAGGCATCATGGTATCACTAGGAACACACGGATACTATCAGGAGTGAAGAAAACTTATCTCTAGTCAGTGCAAACAGTCTGCGGGCTCTTGTGAGGCCTGGTGTATAGGGATCAGGACTCAGTTAACTCTCAGTTTAGAAGGGGACACTGGGGACATTCCAAGTACTGGTTTTGGTTGAAGTGAAGAGACTGGAGGAGCTCCATGCGTTTCTCTTGAACTCGTTGTGTTAGAACTACTACATTGATCAGAGGCAGTTTCTGGCCTCCTTCCAGCTCCATCATTAGACTCTCTGGGGTTGGTGAGTGGCAATCTGAGTCTTAACAAGCTGCTGTATGAACTCAACTGGATAACCTGGGGAGCTGCTGGCCTAGTGTAAAGTTCACACAGGCCTCTGTGGAGCTCTGGGGAGCCCAGGAAGGCAGTCCTTATATTACATGGATTTGGAAGAACAGTGGACTATGTAGGGGGGGAAACTAGAACAGTAGAGTCACAGGTACTAAAGGACAAGGGATCCCACCTTCAGAGCAGATATCACTGAAGATTTGTGATAACCACCATCAGAAAATGATTAAAATACAGATTTCCACCTGATGCTTAAGATTGGTCCCTTGACAACTGTAAACACATAGAACGTATCAGAGAATCAGCAAGCAGTGCCATTTAATTCTTTTAGGCAGATCCCAGGAGCAGGGCAGAGAACAGACACCTTGCTTGTGTAATATCACATGTACTAAATAATGTCATTCTCAGAGTTATTTACAATATTGGGAGAAATATGTTTCCTTCCATGGGGTGTTCATCTTAGAATCTAATCTCGTGCAGCCTGCTGCCGTCTTATCAGCTAATTAGGTCTCACGTGAGAACAGTCTCCTGAGAGACACAGACCTGCTTCAAGAGGAACTTAGATACTTTAAAGTCATTTTGGGAATGCACAGGGAAAACCCACATTCACTTGGATAGGAAGAATCACCATAGTAGCATTGTGAAGAAAACGGCAGCCTGGACGCCTGGGACTCTAACCTTTTCTGGCTTTTTCTTTTTTACTCTTGTTATAGGCTGAGAAGTTTGGAGACTCTTTCGTCTTTGAAGGCATGTTGAGTGAGCAAGTAAAAACGCATATCCACCAGGCAGTAAGTGATGTTTAAACAGGCTTTCATTTCTCTGGGGCTCATCAGAAACCTAAGTACTACCTTCCTCTCCCTACTGGTGCCTAGCCATTCTCCCACTGAAGATTTTTCTCTGAGTCACAGGTCCATGGACCAGGGTACCTTCTCTGGCCGAAAAGGTACAGGTGCAGGAAGATGTTTAGCTTCTGCTTGTGCCTTGGAGTGGCACTGTACTTCAAAGTAGAATTCAGCCCTGTACTTTGTGTTTTACTTGCAGCCATTTTTAGAATGGAGGATAAATGAGAGCTACAGACTTCTGTTTTCAAAGTCTAGATCTTGGCAGGGGCTGGTGCGGAGCTAGAGTTTCATAAGTATTCGTGGATCTCTCTGTGCAAATGCAAGTCCATGGAAGGAATACCTTTGCTGTGAATGTTCATAACAAATGGGGGCTGGGAATTAGTCCTTAGAGGAAGGGGTGTGCCATCTTGTACAGAGAGAATACAAGGGTGTGAACTAAGTCTGTTTTTCTCAGACATGGAGGCTATTGTCTAGATCTGTAAATACTGTGTGTCACAAAGAGCTTGGGATTCTTTGATCAGGCAGTTTAGCAGGTCTGTAAATAATATTTGTTTGTGTATATGTCTCATGGATATGTAAAAACAAGAGAAAGTGAGGTTAGCTGGGACACTGAGAGTTCTCACAGCAACAGAAACTGAAGAGCAGGAGACACAGAAAGTGGACCTTGTTGGGGGGGGGGCTGCCCACTCAAAGAAGACAGATAAGGAGGGTGAAGATAAAGAAATCTCACCTTAATCTTCCTCTTCTATACACGTTACCTTTAAATAATTTATGCCTGGGAACTGGAGAGATAGCTCAGTGGTTAAGAGCACAGGTTGTGCCAGGTGATGGTGGCGCACGCCTTTAATCCCAGCACTTGGGAGGCAGAGGCAGGCGGATTTCTGAGTTCAAGGCCAGCCTGGTCTACAGAGTGAGTTCCAGGACAGCCAGGGCTACACAGAGAAACCCTGTCTCGAAAAAAACCAAAAAAAAAAAAAAAAAAAAAAAAAAAGAGCCCAGGTTGTGCTTGCAGAGGACTTGTTCTATTCATATACTGACATGCAGACTTACAACCATCTTTTAACTTTGCTTCTGGGGAATCTAATGCCCTCTTCTGGCCCCCATAGGCACTGCATGCTTATGGTACACAGAGATACAGGCAGGCAAACACCCTCCACCCCCAATCCCCCCACATCCCACATAAAATAATAAAATAACAAAAAATCCTGCCCGAGCTTCATCCTAAAGTGTGGGTTTCACTGTGTCCTTTCCTCAGAGTAGCAGCGTCAGGAAATGAACCCCTTTTGGCTCATGCTTTCTCTTTGTGTTCCAAACTATTATAGCCCAACTTGGGGTAGGGGAGACAGAGTAATTACGACTTGGTCTCAAATGGTACTCTGGTGAGTCAGGCCAATTTCTTTGCTTGTTTTACTAAGTGTTTGAAAGATATGATTGAACTTCTTTTGGATTCTAGATTTCTCATTGCCAGTTAATACTGTCTCTTATATAATCGGATACTCCACTTTTTTTTTTTTTTTTAATAAGCATCTGAGTTCAGCTTAGGGTAGTGGTGATGACCCAGGGAGCATTGAGAGAGGTGACTCCTGTTTTAAGATACGAGGTTCAGATGAGGAAGCCCCTCGGCACCTGTTTCTTTGGCTCTCCGATAGAAGACGTCAGGTCTCTTAGGAACTACTAACCTATCAGGCGTGAAGGCAGACGTGGAGCATTGGTAGGCTTCAAAGGTACCTGAGACATAGAAGTGTGTGTGCCGTAGCTAGGATGAGGACAAGCGCCTCTCACCTGGCCACAGGCTTGGGCTCGTGCTTAAATGCTTATAATGGAAAAGCAAACCTTTTAAGGTTGTTTTGCAAAGGTTGAATAAGTAAAGAAGTCTGTTGTTGATGGTCTGGGAGGGCTGTATGGCATTTCCCTGTTGGCCTGACTTCCCTCTACTCACTAGCATGTTTGTAACTTCATATTTCTATAAGGTGAGATGTCCATGAGCTGAAGTTAGGTCGCCTTTAAGAATGGGTGAGACAGTGGATGATCACCAGGAGTTACAGTGCCCTACCCCCTTATGGATCTTCAGGCCTTAAGTCAAAAGAAAGGTTTGTTTGAGTTCTGCCATGTCCCTCGCATTTCACAGTAGTTTGTTTTGAACATAAAAAAGAGGTGTAGGAACCTTGCTGAAGCTGTAGTAGCTGATAAAAATAATGTAGTGCTTGTGTTTATTTTTATGTGGTTACTTTCAGGGTTATATTCTGTCTATACTGGTTTGCACTAGTAGTATGAATTGTCCTTTTTTGGTGTTTAATAAAACACAAATATAGAAAGTCACCTGATGTAAATGTGTTACTTAGTACATTATCCTGAGGTAGAGCACACTTGTCCCTGTAATCTAGATCAGGAACTCGACTTGCTGCCTTCCCCAGAAGCCCTCTCCCACCTGAGTGTGTTCTTTCATTTTTCATTATAGTATTGTCACCTAGGGCTATACCTTAAGTAGAATCGTGCCCTTCAAAGGGATTTTTGTTGAAGGCATTGCTTATATGCTTCCCATCTTCCCATCCCCCCTCCCCCACCCCATTTATCTTCTCATTAACTTTTACCTTCCAAAGAGCACAGGAGCCAGCTTGTGGACTTTCTCAGACTGGACTTTGCTGATTGACAGCTTCAGTACAGTTCATCTGTTGTCTCTGGTCTGTGTTTCCTGCAGATGGTAGCGTGTTCTAAAGTGTGATCAAATTCACGGTGTACCTGTGTCGTGAATATCACAGTGATATCCTCCTCTAGAGCAGTGGTTCTCAACTTGTGGGTTTCGATCCTATCATATATACTATATATCAGATATTTACACTATGATTCAAAACAATAGCAATATTACAGTTATAAGGTAGCAACTGAATAATTTTATGGTCGGGGTCACCACAACATGAGGAAGTGTGTTAAAGCATCACAGCTTTAGGAAGGTTGAAAGCCACTGCTCCAGCAGGAAGCAGATGATGTCTATCACTTCATCTTTTTTCGTTATACCAGCTGATGCTATGCTTAGTGGCTATGTCTATGAATTTACTGGGATTGTAGACGATGGGAACCTAGATATTTTTAGTTTATTGATGGGGATACATTCATAAAGTGTTAGTTCCTCCCACGTACTGTTTTCTTAACCATTGCTACAGGTTACATAAGAATGATAGGCAAATGAGTGATTGTTTACTAGCTTTAAGAAAATGAATTAGTGGGCAAGAGAAATGGCTAAGTACTTAAGAACACTGGCTGCCCTTCCAGAGGACCCAGGTTCTCAGATACTACATGTGTGCTAGTCTTCCAGAGGACCCAGGTTCTCAGATACTACATGTGTGCTAGTAACCATCCTAAGTCCAGTCCAAGGGGATCTAATACTCTCTTCTGGCCTCTGTTGAGCATGTGCACAGACATATACGGAGGCAACATACCCATACACAAAAAATAAAACATAGAAAGAAGCAAATTGGTTGCTTATTATTCTTCAAAGGTAGCTAGATAGATCTACTTCTCACATACCACCAGGTAGGTGTGTGATTGAATGGAAGCTCGTGTGTGTGTGTGTGTGTGTGTGTGTGAGAGAGAGAGAGAGAGAGAGAGAGAGAGAGAGAGAGAGAGAGAGAGAGAGAGAAACACAGAGAGAAACAGAGAGACAGAGAGAGACAGAGCGAGGGAGGCACTAGGATGGAACTGAGGGCCTCCTGAATGCAAGGTAAATATTCTACCACTGATCTATATCACCAAGTCATGAACTTGTGAAGGCTTCCTTTGTTCAAAAATAGCAAAGTATGGCCTTTAGAAAATATCATAATTCCAAGAAATCCATAACATGTTTAAATCCATGAATTTCTCTATTTCATTTTATTAAAACTTTCTATTTTCTTTATTTTTATTTTATTTTACTGATTTTTTCCTTTCAAGGTGTGTGTTTTCATGCCTATTCTATGCAAATTAATTTTTCACCTTTCTTACTTTTTATAAGGTGCAACTACACATGGTGTTCAAACCTACCATATTCAGTGTTGTAATTTTCTAGCTCCTTTTGCCCTGGTGTAGGAATAAAAAGAAAGAGAAAGTACTTTTTTTTTTTACTTAGAAATTTTATTTTTTATTTGGACATATTACCACACATTTGTGATCTCTACAATTAGGAAGTTGAGGCAGGAGCATTAGATCAGTGCTAAATTTGGCTACATAATAAACTCAAGACTATCTTTGGTTGCATAAACCCCACCTTAAACAAACAAACAAACAAAACAACCTCAAACAAAATCTCCTTTAAAGCTAGTAATATTTTCTAGGGAGTTGTAAGAAAGGGTGTGTCCTCACTAAGTTTCCTGTGGTAATAGTATCTTGCTTAACTTGTTCAGTTCACAGCTAGAAATGGCAGGTGATACAACCTCCGTTTCTTCATCTGATTTCATAGTTTTATGTGTATTCATTTGTGCATATATGTATTTAGTTCTCTATAACTTTGATGCAACTGTAGATATATGTTACCTACTGTGTTTTCAAAAAATCTTTTTAAGAGTTCATGGATTTAAACATGATATGGATTTCATTTACTTGGAGTCATGATCTTTTTTGAAGGCCAAACATTGCTATTTTTGAGCACAGGATGATGCCTTTTCACGTTTGTGTAGGTCCTGCTATGTGCCCTCCTCCTGCTTTAAACAGTTGCATTGAGATGTAGTTTATGTATTGTACAATTCACCTTTTTAAGTGTACGATTCAGTGTTGGTTTGGTGTATTTTTAGAGTTGTGTAACCATCCCTACAGGCTAATTTTAAGTTGTTTTCATGAGCCCATAGAGGAACTTTGTAAGTCACTCCTCGCCCTTGTTCTGGGTTCTTTTGAACTAAGCCTAGGAGTCCTTTGTGGCTTCTTTGTTTTTTCTGATGGTAGTATCTGCCCCCACTGTAGACTAGTGTTATCATTTGCTGTAGGAAGCCTTGGCTTCTGTGTTAGTTTCTTTTTTGTGGCTGTGACAGAATGTCCAACAAAAAGCAAGTTGGGGGGATGGGGGGAGACTTTATTTTGTCCTAAAGTTTTAGAGGGAAGAGTCCGTTATGGCATGGTGACAGGAGCAGGAGACTGGCTTATCACACTGCATCTGCATTCAGGAAGCAGGGAGAAAATAAGTAGGACCAGGGTAAAAACCTCCAAGCTTGCCCTCTGATGCACTTTCTCCAGCAAGCCTCCACCTTCTGAAGATTCAGTAACTTCCCAAACAGCACTTCCAGCTGGGGACCACGTGTTCAGACACATGAAGCTGGAAGAATGCTCTCTGTTCAAATCACAATTGCATCTTGATGCAGGAGGGTCTCTGGGTCTCTTTGCAGGGCATATTAGTGCCCCTGCAGTGCCTCTTCTGTGGGCAGAGCTTAGAGAAGATATGCCAGTTTCAAGTTGATACTTCCATTTCTGTACTTTTAACTTATCCTGTTCTGTATTCCATCCTTTCCTTTATTTCTACTCCAAGAATCCTATTTCTTAGGACGGGCAGAGGTGAGCAGCCTACGGCTACTCAGGATGTCATCCAAGATCACACACGTCGGTGCCAACATCAGCTCTGATAATTACTGAGAGAGAACGTACATTCTCACTGTGGTTTCTTCTCCCCAGGCTCTAGTCAGACATTATTATTTATTATTATTTTTATTATTATTGAAGCCCAGGGTCTACTGCATAGAGTGAGGTCTGCTTTTTAACTCCCTAGAGTGAGTTCTAAAAGAAAGTTTGTGTTCAGTGTCTTTCTGTTGATGCGGCTCAGTCTCTTCTAGGTTCTTCAGGAAGTGGCCATAGGAGCATGACTCCTTCCTTTCTGCTTGTCAGTAGCAGAACTCACGTTTTAACCTTCAGGTCAGTTTTGCTGGAGAGGAAATATTTGGTTCACATTTGTTTTTCTTGAGTGTTATATACTTTAGTTGGTTTTCTTTTGGAATAAAGTGGTCCTGTTGAAAAGTCATGACTTTTTATTTCCTTGAAAGTTGCTTATTGTTTCTGCCTGAGTGCTCAAGTGTGGTGTTTGCACTGTATGTCTTGGTCATGGGGGGTGGGATGTAGGCTGTATTCTCAGACACAGGTTTGCCTTTTCAATCCATATTTTCAGCATTGTGGTTCAAATATAAGAATATTTTTGTTGTTGTCTTTCCATCAATGTATTCATTTATTTACTTTATATCCTGATCACAGAAACCCTCTCTTTCCAGTCCCTCTTCATACAACACTTCCCTCCATCCCTTCATCACTGAGAAGGATGAGGTCTTCTCTGGTTACCAACCTACTCTGACACCTCAAGTCACTGCTGGACTAGGTATATTCTCTACCACTGAGGCCAGACAAGACAGTTGATCAGGGGGACAGAATCCATAGGCAAGCCACAGAGTCAGGGACAGCCCTTGCTCGACTTCTTGAACCCACATGAAGACCAAGCTGCATTCCTGCTGTGTAAATGGTGGGGCCTAGGTGCAGATCTTGTATGTTGTTTGGTTGGTGGTTCAGTCTCTGGGAACCCCGAACAGTCCAGGTTAGTTGACCTTGTTGATCTTCTTATAGAATTCCTGTCCCTCTGGGTCCCTCAGTCCTTTCCCCAACTTTTCCACAAGACTTTCTGAGCTTTGTCTGATGTTGGGCTGTGGGTCTCTGCATCTGTTTCAGTCAGCTGCTGGGTGGAGCTTCTCAGCGGACAGTTATGGTAGGCTCCTGTCTGCAAGCATAACAGAGTATCACTAGTAGTGTCAGGGATTGGTTCTTGCTCATGGAATGGATTTCAAGTTGGGCCATTCCCCCAGTCTCTACAACATCTTTGTCTCTGCACCTTGAAGGCAGGACAAATTTTGGTTCAAAGGTTTTAGGGCAAATTTGTACAACCACTCTGAAAATCAATTTTGTGGTTTCTCAGAAAATTGGGAATAGTTCTACCTCACAACCCAGCTATCCTACTCCTAGGCATATACCCAAAGGATGCTCCACAATACCCCAAGGACACTGGCTCCACTGTGTTCATAGCAGCTCAATTCATAATAGCCAGAAACTGAAAACAACCCAGATGTCCCTCAACTGAAGGGATTGAGAAGAAAATATGGTTCATTTACACAGTGGAATACTACTCAGCTGTTAAAACAAAGACATCATGAAGTTTGCAGGTAAATGGATGGAACTAGAAAATATCATCCTAAGTGAGGTAATCTAGACCCAAGAAGACATGCATGGTATGTACTCACTAATAAGTGGATATTAGCCATAAAGTACAGAATACCTAGGATACAATCCACAAACTCAGAGAAACTAAATAACTAGGAGGCCCAAGGGAGCATGCTTGAATCTCACTCAGAATGGGAAATAAAATTATCATTGGAGTTGGATGGATGGAGGGAACTGGATGGGAGAGGGGAACGGGAGGGGAATTGGTGGGGGGGTGATATATAGGGAGAGCTGTGGTGGGGTGGGAGGGTTGGGGACTTTGAATAGAAATCGGCCTGGGAGAGTGGCATCTCTAGGAAGTACCAGACACTTGGGATGGGTGGGGGTAGTTCCAGGGAGTCTGTGAGGTGACTCCAGATGAGGCTCCTAGTAGTGGGGGACATGGAGCCTTAAGTGGCCACCTTCTGAAGCCAGATAGGGCTTCTAGTGAAGGGATTAGGACATCAACTCACCCATAAAACACTCCACCCCAAATTTTTCGTTGTTTTTACTGTGTTTTTTTGTGCCTTTACTGCCCTCTTGGAGCCTTTAATTTGTAAACTTTTGTGGGTAGAGGTCAAATCTAGAGTCTTATATATGATAAGCAAACACTGTACCAGAGGTCTATGTTCTGACTATGTGTATTACTTATTCCTTGAATTACCTCTGACTTTATTTTCCCTTAAGTTAAAAATTGTATTCATTTTGTCTTTGGGTTTCTGAAGTAATATTGGTAAAATGATTTTTTCTTTAATTTCCGCTTCTTGATTTTGGCATGTATTTGTGTTTATGAATTAATAACCTACACTTTTGCCTATAATTTTATGACTGTTTACCTCATTTTGCAACATCATGTTGTGGGTATGTGAGTGTGTGTACGTGTGCATGTGTGTATGTGTGTGGCACACAGTTATTCTCTGTTATTATGCCATGTTTAGATGTGGTTGTACTAGAAGATTAGTTTCAACATGGTAATGTGGAGAAGTGGTAGACTTTAGGTAGACTATTGAGATACACTTTAACTCTCAATATTAGGAGGTAATTAGGTCACTGGAGATACAGCCTACTGAAGGGATTACTGATCTTATAAGCCTTGTTATAAAAGGCAAGCCTGGGCTGGAGAGATGGCCCACTCAGTAAGATGCTTGTCTGAAAACATGAAGATGTGAATTTCAGACCCATGTGAAAAGGCTGGCTTCAATAGTACGTGACTATAGCCCCGGAACTAGGGAAACAGAAGGATTCTTGGTGCTGTTGGTAAGCCCCAGGCCACTTAGAAACTGTCTGAAAAAAGATGTTAATCAAATGGGGAAGACACCTTACCTCTGACCTCTATATATACATCCATGAATGGAATCACTAGCTATGTAATCATCTTTTTTTTTTTGTAATGATAGGGAATGAGCTTTCTATATTGTAGACACTGAACTGCACTTCCAATCCAAACTAGTTTTCTTTAAACATTACCCAGGATCCTATATTTTTCTGTAACACTGGGAAAAGGATGCATCCATCTTGCATTGATTTCTGTCCTGTTTCTCCATCTCTGTTTTTCCATCTCTTTATAGTAACAGTGTTGCACTTGAACCAGAATCATTTCTGTTGCTTATTATCAATGTTTTTTAAGTTTTAGAAGGAGGTATGTTTAGAGTAGCTTTGTAACTTTGCTCAGATCCTTCTTGCCCTTTCTCCCTGGTGTTACTCTGCTTTGGGGAGGTGGTTTCTGCTTGGTTTGAGATTCTATGCTGGAAGGAAACCGTGGTGGGTCGGTGTCAAGAGTTTGTGGGATAAGAGTCAAGCACTTTCACTCTTCCCATGGGCTCCTCGCACTCACAGGAGCCTACAGTTCCTTCTAGTTTTAGTTGATTTTCTCAAATTGTTTCGCTGTGCTTTCCAGAAATGCTTGTCAGCTGTTTGAGGAATTTCCCTCAGTTTTTGATCCTGGAAAGTCTGTGTGTGAAAAAATATTTTAGTGGACCCTTGCTGGTGAGGAGAAACTGATCTTAGGAGCAACTCAGGTAGAGCACTTGGTAGAAGGCCTACTGTAGCCACCTGCTCTGACTACCCACCGTCGTCTCTTTGGTCAGATATCAGCGGAGCTTCCTCTGGGAGGTCCATGGACACCGTCCTGCTCCCTCATTCCAGGGCGATGTGCTCCCTGCCTGCTAGGTGTTCCGTGGCTTCTGGAGCCTTCTGTCAGTGCTGCTCATTTCGCTTGTCGTCATACAGGCTCCTGTAGGTATTTCATAAATGTTTACCTTACAAGGGTTCATTCCAGAAGGTGGGATGAATGCATTGGAGGGCTATTTATTTGTTTTTGGTTTTGTTTTGCTTTATTTTGACATAGGGTTTCTCTATGTAGCCCTGGCTGTCCTGGAACTCACTCCGTAGGCCAGGCTAGCTTCAAACTCAGAGATGCACCTGGCTCTGCCTTCCAAGTGTTGGGATTAAAAGCGTGCACTGTCATGCCTGACTTTGCATTGTGTTATTTACTTCTGTGTCTCTAGTACAGTGACTGTCACTTAATAAGTAGTTATTATGTATCTGGCAGGATGAAAGCTTATCCTTCAGGTGTTGTGTTAGAGCATCTAGTTCTTGGAAGGGCAGGGTTCAGACCTGGTATGACCTGTTTATCTCTCAGGCTGCAAAGTCAGCTCTTCTTTGGTTTGAGACGCTGGTTTGGTGATCAGGGTTGAGCTGGGTTCAGAGCGCCAGAGTTATTTGGAAAGGAACATCTAGGGCTAGATGATTGGATAAGATAAAGTACCTGTGTCATTTGTGCTGTATTGAAAAGAATAGTTGTTTGCTTGACTCAGGAGTCAGTGTGTGGCATGGACTCAGGAAGAAAACTGTGATAACCCTGGAAGGGGAGAACGCAGTGTAATAGGATAACAGGGCACAGTTGCTTTCCTCCAACCTGGTTAAGGTGCCAGATAGGATAAGGGTGCATGAGGTAAGTGGGGGAGCACAGTGCCTGTTTAAAGTGCACTTACATTTATTTTCAAGGCATAGGTCTTTTAAGGCTCAATTTGGATCAAGGAAAAGAATGAGTATAACCTCAGTCACCCAACTGAATGTTGGTCTTTATATCATCAATTCCCTTACAGAAACAAGGTAGATTACAGAATGAAAACTCATATGTGCCAGGTGAATGCCTTTAATCCCAGCACTCAGGAGGCTCTGAGGTAGGTGGATCTCTGAGTTTGAAGGTAGCCTGGCCTACAGTATGAGTTCCAGGAGAGCCACAGCTACCCAGAGAAACCCTACCTCAAGAAACAACCCCTCCAACAAACAAACAAACAAATAAACAAATAAATAAATAGAAAAGAAAAGAAAAAAGAAACAAATGTGTATGTGCAAATAAGAATTTACAATGGGCCACTTCACATCTGTAACCCCAGCATTCAGGAGGCATAGGCAGAATCACAAGTTCAAAGCCAGCCTGAGCTATATAGCAATGCCCTATTCAAAAAAAAAATAATAATGGGTAGAGGATATATCTTAGTGGTAGTGCACATATATGTCCTTGGATCTGATCTCAGGACTGTGAAAGAGCACAAGAACAAGAGTGAGAGAGATGATACTTCAGTGGATGGAATTTTCACACTATCCTCCAAGCAGTCTTTTCTGTATATGCTTATTTTCAGGGTTGATGTTTGAAGGCAGAGCTGTACTCGCACCATACATGCACTCTACCGTGGAGCTGTGCACAGCCCTCTGTAGATGGGCTTTGCTACTTTGTGGGGGCTTCTTTTTCCCATGCTTTATCATTCCAGGTTTACCCCCTGTCACTAGATAGAAGAGAAAACAGGGGTTGGGGGGAAGGGAGGGAGAGAGAGAGAGAGAGAGATCTGAATCTAATTTCTTTTCTTGTTTCTTCTTTGACCATAACTACTAACAAACCTTAACCAACCCCCCTGAACGATCAACAACTACCTACCCCACCTATCAGGCACTAGCATTTTCGTAGCCTCTGAAAAGTTCCCAGAATTCTAAAGGTCACATGATCACAGAAACTATCAGCAGCTGACTGAAGTTCTTAAACTAAAATTCCAGAATTCTCACTACAGCTCTCCACGTGGAGGTAATTTATGAGTTGTAGTTGTAGTTACTCTTCTGCTGCTGTAAGTAAGACACTGTGACTGATTCTACTTATAAAAGATAATTGGGGCCTAGAGTTTCAGAGGTCAATTCATGATCATCACGATAGGGAGCAGGGCGGCAGGATGGCAGGGTGGGCAGGGCCCTAGAGCAGTAGCTGAGATCTTAATGTTTTTTGTTTTTGCAAGTAGGAGGCAGAGAGCTGTGAATGGGGTTGGCTTTTGAAACCTCAAAGCCCTCTTTCTTCGCCAAGCTCCTCCCACCTGGCCACACCTCCTCATCTTTTCAAAGTAGTTCCACACACAAACCAGGGATCAGACCTTCAAGCATATGCACCCAGGAAGGAGGTCGTTCTCATTCAAACCACAACATGCTGGCATATATAAGTGTCAGTCTACTTGCTAGATGTGCATGTGATACAGACTTTTGATGAGTACTGTCACATTGTTTAAAGATGGGACACATGCTCACCTATTTGTACCCCCTGTCAAAATTAGAGTTTTTTTTTTAAAGTAATTTTTTTCTTATTCTTTTTAAACAATCACCCAAATCAGTACTGTTCCCTGTGTCTGTCTACATCTCAACTGAAAATGAATAAAATCAGTCAAATGTCAGCTACCATTGGATGCATGGATGCATGTATCCCTTGAGTTGTTCTTACAGATTGCCTGTAATGCTCCATCCTGCCAGGGTTTCTATTCTTCCTGTGAAGACCTGAAATGCGATGTGTGCTAATCGTGAGTGTAGTGTTCCAGTATGGGGAATTTCAGTAAGAACTGAAGCAAACATTTTTTAGTTTCATCCTATATTTCATACATATTTGTGTCCTGTTTGAAAAGGCAAGTATTGTTCTCTTGCATGCAGTTTATGAAGTCATCAAGGTGCCTGGCTTAGGATTAATCAGAAGTCATGCATCTGACCTACCTACCTTCCTATTGTGATGATGGTTTTGTTTCCACCCTTTATTAGAGCCTTGTTCTCATGTTTAGCATATGTACAGATTGCTGAAGCCAGAGACATTTCACTATAATCTCCATTCCATTTGATTCTTTCAGTTGTTAGATTCTCCTTGTTTTATTTATACTTTGTGAATCTGAATAGGTCTGTAATTGCTCATTGTTCACTGGTGCCCGTTGAGAAATTCTCCTTGTCTGTTTTTGTAAGGATAGCTGTCATGTTTATACTGCATCTCAAGAAACCTCTGTCTTTTTAATCTGCTCATCTAATTGCATTTAGTTTTTGAGAAAGCAGTTGTGAAACTGAGAACCTGACATCTTTAGACTTGAATATGCATAATTACACAGTATTGTGTCTTCCATGTGGGTTTTATTCTGGGCTGTGTGTGCATATGAAGTATCACTTCCCACCCTTGGCAAGGATAAAGGTACTTTTGCTGTCTCTCCCTTTCCCCCCTTTTAAAGTTCTTACTATGGTTCTGGCTGTGTCTTATGAGAAAGGTGGAATTCATGTCTTTGCTCGTTGAAGTCCATTCTCAAGGGGGTATGAGACTCACATGACTTCTGTTTACATTGCCATTGGTCACTGGAAGGCTGGCACAGCTATTTTGACTTAAACCCAAGGCAGTTGCTATGGAAATGGCTGAGTAGAAATAGGTCATGTTTAAAGTCTTTTCCCTCAAATATAAAGCTGTGCTATAACTTCAGGGTGTCTTGGTTGAGCAGGCAACCTGTAGGTGGGCAACTACATCCAACACTTTCTTGTTTAGGATGATGTGATTTTTATGTTTTTATGCCAGCCTGTCCAACATTGCAGCTTCTACTCAGTAAACAAAACACCCAGTAAAGACCAGTATTTGGGATAGGGTCATTTGCAGTATGATTCTGGATAACTCTCTAAGTGTTTCTGTTCATAAAAGTTGTATGGTAGAATGGCTTTATTTTCAAGACAGAGCTAGAAGGTCAAGGAAAAGTTTTTTAAAACATTAAATTAATAACTCTGACATTTGAGAATAGAGACTGGGACTGCTGGTTAAGAGCACTGGTTTGTGTTCCAGAGGACCCAGGTTCAATTCCCAGCACCCACATATAAGCTTACAACTATCTGTAACACCAGTCTCAGGGATCTGATGCCCTCCTCTGGCCTCCACATGCACCAGACACACGTAGTGCACAGACTATATATATATTTAAAAAAATCTTTAAAAAGCAACTGACATTTGCAAGAAGAAGGTATCTGGTGATATTGGATGGAGTACACCATGAATTTAGCCAGAAACTATTCTGACTGGTCCAGAGCAAGTTGGCCAGGATGAGCAAGGCCATACTCGATCTCATCACAGTTATTATGGGGTGACTTTAATTTCTTGTGTCATTTGGGGACTTTGTGCATCTGACCATCACAGTGGTGAGCACAGTCAGTCTCACACACTGTATGTCACTGCTGTCCTTATGTGTGCTGCGGCATTGTCTAGTTGGGAGGACATCTTCCTGTTTGCCTCCTCCATAGTGCATCTTGCTGTGGAGGGACAGGCTGCCTTATGTGTAGATGGTTCTCGATGCAAGACTGTGATGAAAGACTCTTCTTGAGAATGCTCTGATATGACACATGCTGTTCCTTGACTTTATACCCCTTGGGCACTTCCCACAGCCTGTACGTATTTGGATCTGATGGGTGGATGAGGCACTGACTGACTGAATAGCTATCAATGGTAGGTTTTACTAATTGGAATATGTGCTCTGTGAAAGCTTACTGCAATTTTGTAACATGCAGTAACATGAAGAAATGATAAGAAGACTGGTAACTAACATGGGTTATTTGGACTCCTTATCCAAATGCTTTGTATGTATTTTGTTATATAATCCTTATGACAACCCTAGGAAACACAGTGATTTTGAAAAATAACTTTTTATTGATTTTTTTGTGAGTTTCACATCATGCACCCCTATCACTCACATCTCCTAGTCCCTCTATATTTGCCCTCTGACCTTGCAGCCTCACTGTCAAAAGAAAACAAAAATTAAAAATTAAAAGTTGAAAAACAAACAAAAATACCCCCAACCTACCCCCCAAAAAATCTCGCTGTGGAAGCTGTGGCATGTCATGGTGTGTCACACATTATACCCTTTTGCCCAACAACTTTACTTGCAAATGTTCATTTGAATGAGTCATTGGTCTGGTTCAAGGTCTCTGCCTTCTGCTACACCCTCAATACTGGATCCTCACGTAGACTTATCTTGGATATCCTGTTGCCCTGTGTCGTGTATCCTGTACCTTCACTTCTGTAGGACCGGCCCCTTCGCATGCTCTAACAGCTCATAGATGGGTAGATGCTGGAGTGGACAACTGAGAGCCCTAGATTTGGGCCTATATATATGGTAGCTAAGTTGGTCAGCTTGCCAACTTTCTAGCTCCTAAGCCACTGGGACCAGCTCTCTCGAGCTGCCCGGGTGAGTGGGCTAGACAGCTGATGAGGGATAAACATGGGGAATTTCTATGTCTACAGATAAGTAAACTGGGGCCTGGAGAGTACAGAGAGCCTGAGATCTTATGTCTTGTAGCATATCATGTGCTTCTATTGCTGTACCAATGGAAAGTATGTGTTACCATTTAAAATGACTAATGGTTCTCCTGGTTGTTTCTATAGCAGACGATTTGCTCTTTGGAGGAACACATGGCAATGTCTAGATTCATTTGTTGTTTGCCACAGTTGAGATAAAACTGGGATCTTGTGGGTAGAGGCCAGAAGTGCTGCTTCACTTTTTACCTTATGTCACTGAGGAGGCCCTAACCAAGGCAGAATTGTGTGGCCTAGAGAATTTCCAGAGCGCTGAGGCTGGGAAAAGCTGCTTTGTGACGCATGCTCATTTGACTCTTGGTCCCTCACCCTTGTTAAGTGTATGCACACTGTCAGGAATTTTTTTTTATTACTTCTAGCTATACTAACATACATTATTAGGCCAATATTTTATGGAAACAAAGTTATACCTACACTCTATAGGTTACCTTTATAACAGTACATGATATATTTCCACATTAAGTTTTGCTAACTACCTATAGGATAACTGGGTGATTTTGTAGTTTTTATTTAGAAGTTCTTGTAGTCTGCATGTATCCTTGCATTTCTTGCTTGTGTTCTGTATTGTGTTCTATTTATGCCTTTGCATTCAGAGCTTGCTAAAACTGGATAAGACCCCAGTTTTATCTCAACTTTGCATTCAGAGCTGCACAGAATTAGAGAGGAGTCTGTGGTCTTTGGTCCCTGTGTCCCTTCCTCCCTGTGCCCTATATGATGAGTTCTTTTGTTTCTCGGTAGACATCAATGAAACTGATCACTGTATAGCTCCTTTACCTTAAAATTTGTCAACCAGTGGTTCGTTTTGGGTGGCGTGCTAGAGTTAATGTGACACTGCAGAAAGGAAAAAAGTGAAAAGCAGAGAAAGGGTGGGAAGTCAGGAACCTTGGCCTGGTGTGTGTGAGGAGGTGTCTGGGTACAAGGGTTCATTTTGGAGACAAAAACCTGTCCATATACCATCTTAAACTGCCCTCTGGTAATTTCTGGTGACAGTAGCCCGACACTGACCCCAGGCTGAGGCATTTTCTTCTGCGTTAGAGACCTCCACCTGGTCAAGCCAGATCCTGGATTACACTGCAGAAAGCATTTCAGGATGAGCCAGAGAAAGTGGAGTTGGTGAGCTCGTCAAGTGTTTGGACAGGAAGTCCTCTGGGGAAAGCACAGTACACAACACCGAGACGCGGGTGCAGGGTGTTGGACAGTCACGCCTGGCTCTCCTCTGGGTGTATATGGTCCTGTGGCTTTCTAAGTTACATTCCACAACAGAAGTCACTTATAACAAAGTTTAAATTGAAGCAAAAATGTATGAATTGGTTTACTTATTTTTTTGAAAGATTTTTCTTTTAAAAATGTAAGGTAGTTTTACCAGTTTCCATGTAGAGATGAGAAAGGACTGAGAATGTGGTAAGACTAAATGCTTCAGTGTTGTGGCCCAGGCAAGCAGAGTTCCTTTGTAGCTTTCAGCTTCTTTGTTTGCCGTATCTTTAGAACCTCCATTGCCCCTAGAGGGAGTTTTGGCAATATCAGTTGTGGACTTTTTGCTTGTTTTCTGTTTTTGACTCAGCAAGAAAGTCAACGTAGAATCCAAGACAAGGGCTGCTTCTTTCCTTTGTCACATCTTTTTGTTTTTTCCTGTTGTTCCATCCTGCCGCAGTGGGACTTGGCAGTTGAATTCAACAAAGGGTTAGGGATAATGAAAGGACTGATGGGCCCCTGCTGCAGCAGCCTTTGGGTCTCCTCTGAGGAGCTCAGCTTTGTGGATGTTCTCCTCTGCAGGGTGGGGGAGCTAGGGAGCTAGAGGAGTAGAGGAGCTAGAGGAGCTAGAGGAGCAGAGGAGCTAGAGGAGCTAGAGGAGCTAGAGGAGCTAGAGGAGCAGAGGAGCTAGAGGAGTAGAGGAGCTAGAGGAGCAGAGGAGCAGAGGAGCTAGATGAGTAGAGGAGCTAGAGGAGTAGAGGAGCTAGAGGAGTAGAGGAGCTAGAGGAGCAGAGGAGCTAGAGGAGTAGAGGAGTAGAGGAGCTAGAGGAGTAGAGGAGCTAGAGGAGCTAGAGGAGTAGAGGAGCTAGAGGAGCAGAGGAGCTAGAGGAGCTAGAGGAGCAGAGGAGCTAGAGGAGTAGAGGAGCTAGAGGAGTAGAGGAGCTAGAGGAGTAGAGGAGCTAGAGGAGCTAGAGGAGTAGAGGAGCTAGAGGAGTAGAGGAGCTAGAGGAGCAGAGGAGCAGAGGAGCTAGAGGAGTAGAGGAGCTAGAGGAGTAGAGGAGCTAGAGGAGCTAGAGGAGTAGAGGAGCTAGAGGAGCTAGAGGAGTAGAGGAGCTAGAGGAGCTAGGGGAGCTAGAGGAGTAGAGGAGCAGAGGAGTAGAGGAGCTAGAGGAGCTAGAGGAGCTAGGGGAGCTAGAGGAGTAGAGGAGCAGAGGAGCAGAGGAGCTAGAGGAGTAGAGGAGCTAGAGGAGTAGAGGAGCTAGAGGAGCTAGAGGAGTAGAGGAGCTAGAGGAGTAGAGGAGTAGAGGAGCTAGAGGAGCAGAGGAGCTAGAGGAGCAGAGGAGCTAGAGGAGTAGAGGAGTAGAGGAGCTAGAGGAGTAGAGGAGCTAGAGGAGTAGAGGAGCTAGATGAGTAGAGGAGCAGAGGAGCTAGAGGAGCTAGATGAGTAGAGGAGCTAGAGGAGTAGAGGAGCTAGAGGAACTAGATGAGTAGAGGAGCTAGAGGAGCAGAGGAGCTAGAGGAGTAGAGGAGCAGAGGAGCTAGAGGAGCTAGAGGAGCTAGAGGAGCAGAGGAGCTAGAGGAGCTAGAGGAGCAGAGGAGCTAGAGGAGCTAGAGGAGCTAGAGGAGCAGAGGAGCTAGAGGAGCTAGAGGAGCTAGAGGAGCTAGAGGAGTAGAGGAGCTAGTGGAGCTAGAGGAGTAGAAGAGCTAGAGGAGCAGAGGAGCAGAGGAGCTAGAGGAGTAGAGGAGCTAGAGGAGTAGAGGAGCTAGAGGAGCTAGATGAGTAGAGGAGCTAGAGGAGTAGAGGAGCTAGAGGAGCAGAGGAGCTAGAGGAGCAGAGGAGCTAGAGGAGCAGAGGAGCTAGAGGAGCAGAGGAGCTAGAGGAGTAGAGGAGCTAGAGGAGTAGAGGAGCTAGAGGAGTAGAGGAGCTAGAGGAGCTAGAGGAGTAGAGGAGCTAGAGGAGCTAGAGGAGCAGAGGAGCTAGAGGAGCTAGAGGAGCTAGAGGAGCAGAGGAGCTAGAGGAGCTAGAGGAGCTAGAGGAGCTAGATGAGTAGAGGAGCTAGAGGAGTAGAGGAGCTAGAGGAGTAGAGGAGCTAGAGGAGCTAGAGGAGTAGAGGAGTAGAGGAGCTAGAGGAGTAGAGGAGCTAGAGGAGCTAGAGGAGTAGAGGAGCTAGAGGAGTAGAGGAGCTAGAGGAGCAGAGGAGCTAGAGGAGTAGAGGAGCTAGAGGAGCAGAGGAGCTAGAGGAGCAGAGGAGCTAGAGGAGCTAGAGGAGTAGAGGAGCTAGAGGAGCTAGGGGAGCTAGAGGAGTAGAGGAGCAGAGGAGCTAGAAGAGTAGAGGAGCTAGAGGAGTAGAGGAGCTAGAGGAGCTAGATGAGTAGAGGAGCTAGAGGAGCAGAGGAGCTAGAGGAGTAGAGGAGCAGAGGAGCTAGAGGAGTAGAGGAGCAGAGGAGCTAGAGGAGCTAGAGGAGCTAGATGAGTAGAGGAGCTAGAGGAGCAGAGGAGCTAGAGGAGTAGAGGAGCTAGAGGAGCAGAGGAGCTAGAGGAGCTAGAGGAGTAGAGGAGCTAGAGGAGCTAGAGGAGTAGAGGAGCTAGAGGAGCAGAGGAGCAGAGGAGTAGAGGAGCTAGAGGAGTAGAGGAGCTAGAGGAGCTAGAGGAGCTAGAGGAGCTAGAGGAGCAGAGGAGCAGAGGAGCTAGAGGAGCTAGAGGAGCTAGAGGAGCAGAGGAGCTAGAGGAGCTAGGGGAGCTAGAGGAGCTAGAGGAGCTAGAGGAGCTAGGGGAGCAGGGGAGCTAGGGGAGCTAGAGGAGCTAGGGGAGCTTCCTCCTGAGCTGGCATTTGTTGTCTCTTCTGAAGACAGGTGTATGGATAACTGAAGGCTTTCACGATGTAGAGTGAGTAGCCACGGGCATCACCCAGAGCCACAAGCTCTGTGAAGAAGATCCAAACTGCTGTTTATTACAGCTCCAAACTAGAAATGTCTAAATGCTCATTAGTGGGCAGAATGGATACAAACAGATTGTCTATTTGTTTTCATTGCTAAAGGTGGAAGAAATGTTTCAAAATACAAAATGTCATGAGAAAAAAACAGCAACAAAGGCAGTCCCGTATCTACCATCCAGATTTAATATATTTTGTTTTTTCGTTGTTTTGATTTAAGAGCTAGAATCTTCCATTGATAGTGTTCTGTGTTGGGAGTGGTGTTGGGCAGTTGAGTCACAGGATTATTTTCCTGCAATCCAGAAGTGGGATGACTTGAACTTTCCGCGCACATCTTCCCCTGACACCGAGTGAATTTCCTGTCATTGGCACCAAACAGAACAAACCCAGATTAGCAGTACATGAAGGGCATGCTCTCAGCTCCTGCATGCTATGAAATCTAATGCCGTGCAGTCAGTCATGTTGAAGGACAAAATGCCTTTTCTATTGAAGTGTTTAAACCAAATGTCTTTTTCCATCAGGTTGTCGTGGAGATATCTTAAATATTTTGATTGTGTTAATGTGGGAAAAGATGGATGAGGATAGTCTTGGTGTTCACAGTGACAGCTATCACTGTCAGCAGGGACATAGTCCCTGTCACTTCCACCCCACCAGCCCATTGGGATGCAGTGTGTTGAAAAAACACACTGAGAAAACACAACCAAAGTTGGCATGGGGCCAAACTTGAGTCCGCTCTAGTCTATGTTAGAAGAATCATTCCCATGTTTCTGTTCTTCAGTATTAGCAGCAATGATTGACTTTTTTGTGGCTCTCCTTGTGACTGCTTGTCTTAGGGCCATGCCCAGTGATACTGGTTCCTTTTCCCTATTGCTTGCTCAGTCATTACCCTAAGTTGCTAAGGTCAGAGCCTTAAGTCCTTTGGGTTCGAATTCTTCACCATAATGGATGTTGCTGACTATCTGCAGATGAGCAAGCAGTCCCAGAGAGGGTATACTGTGAACAGAGAGCCACAAGTCAAAGCTACTTTTGACTGGCATCAAAGCTTCAGGTGCTAACCAGTCACTGTGCAGGGTTCCCTTCTCCCCCCCATTACTCTGGTGAGCACGATTAACAGAACCCCCCAAAAGTGGCTAAGGTTCTAGTAACAGTTTCCTGAGTATTTCAGTCTTGTCTGACTTGGTTCCCTACTTTCTGGGTTAGTTGAGGCTGGATCAAGATCCTGTTTCACAGAGGAAGGTCTGTCAGACATCATGAATGTCGAACTTCAGATTGAACCATGATCTTTTAAACATAGTTTCTTATTATTCTTCTGAATTCTATTTGATCTCTGGCCACTTTGGCTAACCTTCAATCTCATGTTTAATGTGAAGATGAACTGTATCCCCATCTTTTAAGATGGAGACATACCTCACTTTTTTTATCTTCCACTTGTCATGGATTGTAGAGGATTAATGGGCAGGTCAGCCTTAGAAAATCCCTGTAGCTATGTAGCACTTAAATAGACTTGTATGAATTAATAGTTTTTTGTTTGAATATGTGGTCACATGTAAGTCTGTGGTCCTGATACTCTGTAAAGTCATAGATTTTAGAACCCAAATAGACCTCATGACCCTATATAAGATTTTCATTTATTATTTGGCTGTGTGTAGGGAGTCCGGTGTATTTTTGGAGTCACAGTAGTTGACAGAGGCCTATCTTTGGTTGCTTTGAGGTTGCAGCTGCTCCATGGTGGTTACCTGTCAAGGGCGCTAATTGGAGACACCCAGAGGGCCCAGACTCCACTATTCTGCACAGGTGAGTCTGGTCATGCCCAGTTGATATGGTTCGTTCCAGTGAAAATTTCTGTGCTCTTGCAGAACTCAGCAGCTATCTTCATATGTAAAATGAATGGCAAGTATAATCAGCCACTCTTGGGAAAGCAAGGAGATGATAGGAAATAATGTATATAAAGTCCTATTCACAGTGTCTGTTCACAGAAGGCTTTGGATAAATGGACTATTTCCTGCTTCATTTGGCTTGTCAGAGTTCCTCCTCACAGATTTCCTTGCTTTGGACAGGCAATCACAAATGTCATGACGCGTTTACTCATAACAGTCTATCTATGAGTGAGTCTTTATGTGGAAGACTGTCTCTTATGGATAAGTCATTGTGTCCTGCCAGGTGGCCTTGGGTATAGTATCCATGTGCTTTTTAGTCCTGGACTGACATACTTAGAAGCCACAGTCTGACTAAAACAAAAAACAAAACAAAACAAAAACCAGAGTGGCAGCAGGTCTCTAGGGTGGCAAGGAGGTAATTATCTTAAGCAAAAATAGAGATGCACATTAAACCCTGGGGATGAAGGGGGATTTCAGGTATGACTCGACTTCCAACAGCCAGGGAGCTGCTCACCTAACCCCATTCTTCAGACAGGGCTTTAGGCCTTTGTTTTTAATCACATTCAAGGTTATTCGCCTTATAATCAGGGAACAGGGAGTATATATATATGAACTTCAGCTCTAGAGATACAGGCCCTTGATAGATACAAAACTTTTCAAGTTGTGAACTGGCTTACTAGAACTAGACAGTGAGGTAGAGAGTTGTAGGATCCTTGAAGACCTGGGGTGCACTGGGTCTCTAGCTCCCAATTTTACTTCTTTTCCAGATTCAAAGTTGATTGTCAAGCTAGTAGAAGGAAAACCCAAAGGAGACTGCATTTTCAGTTTGTGGTGCTAAGACTTGAACGCACAGCCATCTGTTCTATGATTAGGCTGCACCCCCAAACTGGAATATACTTTTAAATTTTATGCACTAGACTTGGAGTTACTCAGGAACATTTGTTGAGCAAATTAACGAATGCCCTGTTGGAATTCAGAGATGCATGAGGAGTTGGGCCAGTCTACCTAAAAGTGAGTGGTGATTTCAGCTCCAGTGATGTCCTCCATCCTCTCAGGAGAAGCTGCTGGTGAGAGGCAGATGGTGCTAGCTTACCCTTAGTAGGATAGCAGAAACAAGCAAAGTTAAAAGCTAGGTGTCTGAGTAAGGCATGTAGAATGTCTTTTAGGGACACACAGATGTGTAAGGGAGTGGATGCCCAAACTACAATGTAGGCCCAACAAAGATCGGGCCTACTTTGCATGGAGCTCTGAGGAATGTATGGACTATAAGCTATGCCTCTGTGTGCCTTATGTCTCTACTGTGATAGTCATTGGAGGCTCTAAGGTGGCCCTAACCATTCTGCAAAATGCCAAAGGAGCCAGAAGCATCTGCTGACGACTCTCAGCAGCTAAGCCAATGGGGACAGAGCTTCAGTGTGCCTGCCATCCCCATGGAATCTGTGCACATCCAAGACTGTCAAGTGAAAACACACCTGAGTGCAGGGAAGCCATGACCCATTTGGGTATCTAAGCCTTCAGAGCTCCCCACTGGAGAGGACAGGCGGGTCACAGCTAGGCTTTGATATCCTGACCAGATGGTGGGTGACTGTGGTCACTTTCTGAATCTACCTCCTGCTTTCTGTTCAGGCCATTATCTCTTTTAACTGCACTTGCTCCTCTCTCTAGGTCAAATCATCCGGTTCTCCATGTGTCCTGGAATGACGCTGTTGCCTACTGCGCATGGGCCGGGAAGAGGTTGCCCACCGAGGCAGAGTGGGAATACAGCTGTAGGGGAGGCCTGCAGAACAGGTACTCACCCCACAAGCTCTTGCCTTGTCCAGCACTGGGCTGCCATTCTCTTCCATCCCTTCTTCCTCTGCTCCCGCCTTCCCTCTTCTCTTTAGCTCTCTGGAACTTGCTGTGGTCAGGAAGTTGATTAATAACAGCTGGCTTTTCTTCTTCCTTGTGAGGTGCATTGGTGACACTCATGGGTTTGTCACAAACTCTTTACCGTTCCTAAAGCCAGGTATGGGGCCACACAGACTCTGTTGTCCCAGAGTGAGCTCTGGCCACGCACCCGCTCCTGTGTATCCCTTCTCAGAGCGGCTTGGCAGGCCGCGCTGTGTTTAGCATTTTCTTATTTTAGCTGTCTTCTGAAGCCATGGTATTCTCTGCTTCTACAGCCATAAGACAGAAAACTCATGCTTGGGTCACATCTTCTAGGAAAAACTCCTTAAAATAGACAGGGCTTAAAAAAAAAAGTGTGGTGTGCCATGCCTGCTCATGCTACCATATAAGTCCAGAATGATGCCTCATTTCTCAGATTTCTAGAAGGCTTCTTTCAGTCATATCATTTATTTCTCAGTAGTGAGGAGAGACTGAAGTTTTGTACACTTGTTGAGTTGTTATAAGGAAATTTCTAAAAGTCCCAATTGCAAGTTATATTTATGAGTGTATCTTTTAAAGAAACAGTTCACCCAGAACAAACGTGCATTGTTTGTGCTCTCCCACTGCATCCTCTCTCTTGACTGCAGTCCAGAAGCCTGTGCACCATGCTGATGCCTGTGTCTCTCCCCACAGGCTTTTCCCTTGGGGCAACAAACTGCAGCCCAAAGGACAGCATTATGCCAACATTTGGCAGGGCAAGTTTCCTGTGACCAACACTGGCGAGGATGGCTTCCAAGGAACTGCACCCGTGAGTAAGCAGGCTTCTGGAGAAGGGCTGTGTTCCTGGGAGCTGAGGCACTGGTGCTGGGGTGAACGATCCAGGTCTGCCGTACATGCCTGACATGTACATGCCGTACATGTGACACCAGCATCTAGAGATTGAGGCAGGAGGATCAGAACTTCAGGTTGTCTACATAGTGAGTTCTAGGCTAGCTTGAGTTACAGGAAACCCCATCTTAAGAACACAAAGCTAGTGCCAGAGAAATTCATCAGTGCGGAGAGGTACTTGCAAACAAGTATGCTGACCCAAGTTACTACCTAGAACTGTTTATAGTGGGAGGAGAGAGCAGAATTTCATAAGTTGTCTCCTGGTTCCACACACAGTGTGGCATGAACATGCCCAAATATATTGTGTGTGTACGTCTGTGAAAGGCACCATTTGCTCTCTGACTGACACTGTACTTCCTACATTACCTACCCTCAAGATTGGCAAATGTTGGAAATCGTCAGATGTCTCCTTTAGGGTGCAGTTTTTTACGACTATATAATGCACACTATAAAAGATTTAGAAAAAGACTCCCAGGCTAGAGGAGAAATCTGAGCTGACCTGGAATTCTACGTCCCAGCTTAATCTCTTTAGCATTTTGGTCCCTGACCTTCCACTCATCCTAGGGGTTAATGGTGATGGGGGCACCAGCATTGCAGTGTGCCAGGCATAGTGTTCCATCATCATGCATAGACTGCCTTATTAGTAATGTCCACTTAACTCTTTAAGATGGGTATTGGTATCCCTGTGACATTCTAAAGCACAGAGATGTAAACTCCTGTTTTAGATTACATAGCTGGGAAAGTGACCACAGCTGATTCAAACCCCAGCTTGGCTTGTTCCCAAATCCCACGATCCTAACTACCCTTGTTGCCAACACGTGTATCTCTGGTATCTATGTAGCATATATGTTTTTATATATTCCTTTTATATCATATTGGATATAATATTTTAAAGATTTTATTTTTAGTTATTTGTGTAAGGTTATGTGCAGGCATCCACAGAGGCTAGAAGAGAAAGTTGGGTCCCTTAGAACTTGAGTTGTTACATATAGTTGGTTTTAAGCTGCCCAACTTTGGTGCTGGAAAATGAAGTTGGGTCCTCTGGAAGGGCAGTGCATGTGTTCACCACTCAGCCATCTCTGGCCTCTGGATGGAAGATTTGAAATCCCACTGCTTCCCCTGTACCACAGGGAGCATTTTATCTGTCACTCATAGATTATGATCACATTGCCTTTCACTGGCTGGATAACCAACCTGTCGAATAAGTAAGTCCTAATTTACCTCTAATTGTTATAGATTTGGATTATTTTTTACTTAAATAATACTGCAGTGGACATCTTGTATATTCACACTGAGCATCTCTGATTTTTAAAAAGACAGATTCCCAGCATCAATCAGTGGCTAAAGGCTAGAAAACATCTCTCCATTCTCCCTCTTCACTTCCTCCTCCACCAGGAATCAACCCAATGTCTTGCCTATGGCTAAGCTTGTGTTCTCCCAACCTAGAAAACTTTTCTTGGCTAAATTGTGTTCAGTAGCACCCAAGTTATGTTTCCTTTTATTAATGCCAAAAAGTGCTTTTTCTCTCATGGAGCTTTTACCAACATAATGAAGCTATGTTTAAAAGTCATCTCAGTTTATTTGTGCTGCTATAACAAAATTCCATAGACTTAGTCAATGATAAACAGGAATGTGTCTCATAGATCTGGAAACTAGAAAATCCAAGATAGAAGCCTTAGTAAGATTGGCATTTGTGTATCCCTTTGAAGGGACTAGAAAGTGCTGTATTCTCCCATGGCCAGAGCCAGAAGAGTAATAGCACACTCCCTTCACTCATGAGCCTGTCTGTAAAAGAACTCATGGTATCAATCATTCCTTAGCACCTCCCATAGGCCACTCTCTTAGTCCTATTGAATTGAGAACTAAGTGTCAGCATGAGTTCCGAAGGAATACCATTCTTCAGACGAGAAAAGAACATTTCTATTTTCACTTAAGACAGTGAAGAACAAAGTTTTATGATGTAGAAATAACCCATAGCTGCCTGTGTTTGTTAGAAAGATCTCCCTCCCTCCCTCTCTCTCTCTCTCTCTCTCTCTCACTCACTCTCTCTCTCTCAATCTCTCTCTCTCCCTCCCTCCTTCCTCCTCCTTCTTAAAATTTACATTTTTTTCCTCGAGAAAATCTTCTTTCGGAATGTATTTATACATTTGACACAGATATGTTATTTGGATTGTGACCAAATAGTTAGAAAATTTCAGCTTGAAAACAAAATAAATGAGAGTAAAAAACCAAGAAATTCTGGGAAAAGAAAGAGCGAAGAGTGCCTGATCTAAGAGAAACTGAAACTCTGTTTCTGCAGCATTTGGAGCAGAATTGAGTTAAAAACAAGTTGCTTGAGGTTACTTAGTCCTCCATAAGCACATGATGCTTTCGTGTTTGTATCCAATTCCATGTATGTGAGTTACATATATGTTAAGCCAATACAAACTGATGGGAGACGATGCATTATTCAGTAAGACAGAAAAGGCAAATCAAGCCATCTGGTAGCTGGTTCCTCCTAAGTTTCCTTCAGGATAGCTGCTCCTCTCCCAGATACATAGTTTTGTTTGTAAAGCATTTGAAGTCTTAGAAGGCAATGATTTCTACTTTTCTTCATGCTAATGGATAACAAGCCAAGCCATTTGGTAGGAACAGGGCATTGAGTGAGGACTTGTAGGAGTCCTCTTGGCCAGCAGAAGTGGTGCTGGAGCAAAATGTCAGTGGTAGTGCCTGATGTGCATGTGTGTGAAACTCCAGGAAAGGCCTTGGTTGTCTGGGCCGGTCAGATGCTCAGTAAGTAAAGATATTTGCCACCTAGCATCATGATCTAAGTTAAGTTAGATCCCTGGAATCTAAGTATGTTAGAAGAAGATAGATTTTCATTAGCTGTCCTCCGACTTGTACATACAGATTGTGCTACATGCATGGGCACACACGCACTCTCTCTTTCTCTTCTTTTCTCTCTCTCAAAAAATGTAATTAAAAAGATGTTAGTTGTTACAGAGCAGGGCAGTAGCTTCACCTATAGGTGCAGGTAGCACTGAAATGGATAGCCCTGCCTGTCAAACTCATTTCCAACCTTCTCTGGATGAGAACACATGAAAGAGCCTGACAGGAAGTGGAACCTTGGCAGGAGGGATCTCCCTCAAAGCATGTGGTGCCACCTACAGCAGCTGCAATAAACCCTGAATCCAGAGCATTGCTCAGATAGAGTAGATCTTAGTTGTTATAGTAACAGCATTCACATGAGAGCTGTGAAGGCCAAAGTACAGAAGTGTCCACATGCTCAGCTGTTGAACAGGATCGTTTTGTCCTTAGAGATGGGCAGGCTCCATCCCAGAGGCACAGGTGACAGCTACCATTGTCTCTGTTGTTTGAAGAAATCTGTGGTAGCTATAATGAACCAGATCAATAATGTAAGCCCTAGTCAATCTTAGTAAGAGGCTACGATAAAGCTGCTTTGGACACTTACAGATATTTCCTGTGATTACCACTATAGTATTGTGTGTACATTTAATTAGGTGAGCTGAAAGGAGGAAGAAGAGGAGGAGGAGGAGGAGGAGGAGGAGAAATAATGACTCATTTCTGGGTACCTTTGTAAACAACATTAAGCTCATAGGTCTTGGTACACACACACACACACACACACACAAACACACAGACAGAGTTAGAGACAGAGATAGAGACACAGAGACAGAGAGAGATCAATATGAGATAAGCACTCTTCTGGGAATTGAACTTAAGGACCACCCTATCACTAAGCTACAGAAACCCCTTCCTTCTCTGCCCTTTCATCGTTTGGCATTAGTGTTTGATGGAGAGGTCAGCAGGTGTCTGCAGAACTTACCTAAGGACATTGCTCTGCAGTGCAGTTACCAAGATAAAATGTTACAGTTACCAGCAGCTCGGAAGGAACCTGTTCTGAAACTAGACTTGGTCAAGGATAAGGGAGATTTCAGATGGGCCACATCTATGTTAGGTGTCTTTAAGTTGAGTTGATGCATACAAAAATGACTTCGGATTGATCCAAACTGTCCTTTACGCTGTCTTAGTTAGGGCTTCCATTGCTGTGACGAGACACTATGACCAAGCCAGTTCTTACAAAGGACAAAATTTAATTGTAGCTGGCTTACAGTTTCAGAGGTTTAGTCCATTATTGTCATGGTGGGAATGTGGCAACACGCAGGCAGATGTGGTACTGAGGAGAAGAATTCTATATCTTGATCCAAAGGCAGGCAGGAGGAGACTATCTTCTGCACTGGGTGAGGCCTGTCTATAGGAGATCTGTGTCCACCTACACAGTGACATACTTCCTTCAAAGCGTCACACCTCCTCCAATAAGGCCATACTTCTTAATAGTGCCATTCCCTATGGCCAAACATTCAAACACATGAATCTGTGGGGGCCGTACCTATACAAACCACCATAGTTGTCATCGAGCTCTCGGAAGTCGAGGGCAGGAAGCTAACTTACTAGGTTGTTTTCATTTTTAAGACAGGGTCAGGCTACATCAAACACAGTCCTCTTGCCTCGAGACTCTGAGTGTTACACACTGTGAGCCTAGGGAGTTGAGTGGCTATTTCACTATTCCACTGTTACACCATCACTAATTCATTTGGGTTTTAATGCTTAGCGGGCTCACGTGCCTGAAAATTAGCATTTCAGGAAGGATTTGTCTTGTCTACTTGTTTTCATTTGAGGTTCCTAGGAGGAAGCTTTGGTTAGTTGGTGTGATTCATAAGACCTTGAGCAGTGAAAATTTCATTTCCCATACTGACATGCTCACATATAATAAGCTAGGAACTGAGAGGGTGCTAACCTCCAGATTTTACTTCAGATATTCTCTTATTTAAAGGGGGAGGGCAAACCTTTGATCGGCACCGTTACTTCCCTGTTGAGGACTAACAGCACCTACGCAGGTTAGCACGGATTCTTGAGAGCACCTCTGTGTGTACCTTCTAGAAGCCTGGAGATGGATCTTCCTCTAGAGCGTGTTTCAGTTTTTTATTCCCTCTGCCTCGTAGTATCTTCCACTCTGTCCACAGCCTACTCATCTCTTCTCCTTCTCCTTCCTTCCAGCTTATTCCAGGGGCTCTTTCTGTCCCCTCCGTGTTTTATAGCTTATGCTGTGGCCTCTCCTCCCTCTTGCCTCTTAAATTTGGATCGCAGAGTCCTGTTCCAGGGCATGTGTAGATCCTCCCACTGAAGATTATCCCTTGGAATTTGTGTGGCCTTTCCTATCCTCATGCTTTCTCTGTCCCATTCTGCTTTGTAGAGCTGGATTGAAAGAGAATGAGAGTGAGTGTCAGTGTCTGATGTGGCCCCGGCTGGCCTTAGACTCACCATGTAACCCAGGATGGTCTTGATCTTCCTGCCTCCGCCTCCCGGTGGGCTGACCTGCAAGCCTGTCATGCCCAGCTCTTTAGAGCTGGATCGTAGTTTGAGGCATTCTCCTTTTGCTTCCTTCATTAAACTCCTTAAGAACTGCCTTGCCACGGAGCCCCTCCCTGCCCGTACTGGCCGCACATGGCGTTTCAGAATGAGCCAAGGCTGTTTCCATAGTGAGCGCTCATTATGGAAGCAGCATGGTGGGGGTTTGACTTTCCAGCTCATCTCCATGAACTGCTTTTCAGTGTGGCTTCCTCACTTGGATTTAAATGCACTGAATTGCCCAACCAGCAGATGCTTCCTTATTCATGGGTAGATGTAAAACCATCTGAAGTCACTTATACATGAATGTTAGTTTATTCATTCTTACAGTCTTCTTCAGTGTGGAAAAGTATGAATTATGAAAAGAGAAAAAAATATCTCTGACGATAACAACCTTTTACACTACAAACTTTTTTTTTTAAAAAAATGTCTATTGAAAAGAAGGCTAAAAGAATTTTTCCCCAAAGATTTTTTGTTTTGTTTTGTTTTTATATTTGTGACTTTGTCTTTTTATGATATCCCCCTCTTCCCTGCCTATTGTGGGGACCAAGCCTTGGACCTCACCCCACACGCTCCTCCACTGAGCTAAACCCCCAATCCTGTTTGGGAACATTTTTAAGTCATGAAACTGGCCAGTGACCTGAATTTCCTAGTGTTCAGTTTGTGTTTTCTCCTCTTACCCTTTGTCTTACATAAACTGCACCTTGCTTCCATGCCTGTGGGTGTTAATCCAGTACTGTCTGACCTGTCTTTGAATTGTGCCATGATTCCTTGGTGAATGTATAATTTACTGCAGACTGCTGCATTCCAGAGACCTGCTGTTAGAAACACATGGGTTAATGAGCTGACATTTTCCTTATTTAATGACAGTGCCTGAAGATCAAAGAGAAAGTGGTCAACTAGATGGAGCTTGTGGAAAAGGCAGAGTTAATGTGAAATCTATGGTGCTGAAAGACACTATTTGCCTGGAAAAGCTGCTTTTTAGAGACAAGACTTTAATACTAGGAGAACATTTCTGTTAATGATTTTGAAGGCCTAAATACTGATTGTCTGTATACCCCCACATACACACTCGCACATGTATGTATTCTCATACGCACCCTCTCTCCCATACTAGTAAAGCCTTGGTACTTATAGTTAGTGTTAGTTATTATTATTTCTATTAAAAATAACCTCCCCAGTAGGCTATTTAATAAATGTCTCTTAGGTTTATAAACTCCCTTTGAATGCTTGAAGTAAAACAAAACAGAGGGGGCTGAGATTTTTATATTTAGTTTTCCAGACTGGTTTTTGGTAGGTGGTTATGAAAATTGGTATTCATACTCTGAAATAAATAGGTCCTGGTTCATTCATGTACCAGAGATTTTTATAGCATGGTGAATAATTGGTCAATGTTGTTCCCTTTATTTTTAGGTTGATGCCTTTCCTCCCAATGGCTATGGTTTATACAACATAGTGGGGAATGCATGGGAGTGGACCTCAGACTGGTGGACCATTCACCATTCTGTTGAGGAAACGCTCAACCCAGTGAGTATCTTGTAGAATAGGTTTGTATCTTGATGGAGTGACACTTGACCTCTAAGCAGACAACAGCAAGGATTTCATGCATCAGTTTTGACATTAACCTTACATTTCTCTAAAGGATTACCATGTGCGTGTCTCCTGTTTCAGCTTTAGAGCCCTTTATAAAAATGTCTTGTTTTATGTGCCACTAGATTGTGATAATGGTACCTATTTTGGGGGCATTTACCTCTGCTTCATCTCATAAATTTGAGCAAAGTGTAGTATATAAATGGCTACAAAATTCACTAATGTTTTAATGTTAACTGTTAAGATACATTAGATGGCATTTTCCATGAAACTCCTCGCCTTTTTGGTGCTAGGTTCAGATCTTGAGTCAGCAGTGCTATTTGGAGACAATGAGAATGGGTAGGCACCTGTTGAGTGAGGATCTTGAGTCACTTACTGGTTGTTTTCATGAGCCTGTTCCTGTGACAGAGGAATGGGACTATTCCTTGGAAAAGAAGTCTGCCTTGTCTCTCTGAGTTTTACTTCCCCTGTCTTTTTTTTTTTTAATTATTTACTTATTTACATCCCAAATGCTCCCCTCTAAGTTCCCCCTCACAGAGACCCTTCCCCATCTTCCCTCCCCTTCACCTCTGAGAGGGTGGGGCCCTCCTAGATATCCCCCACCCTGGTGCCTCAAGTCTCTATCACTGAAACCAGGCAAGGCAGCCCTGTGGGGAACAGATACCACAGTCAGGCCACAGCTTTAGAGAAAGCATCTGCTTCTGTTGGGGGGCGGGGGGCACATGGAGACTGAGCTGCATGTCTGTTACATGTGTGCCCGGGGCCTTGTTCCAGCCTGTGCGTGTTCTTTGGTTGGTGACTCAGTGTCTGAGAGCTCCCAGAAGTCCAGGTTAGTTGACTCTGTGGGGTTCCCATCCCCTTCATTGACAACCATGCTCTCCAGTACCATAAAAATTTTAATGTGAGCATGTGTTGATACGAGATGTCCTTTACAAAGAACATCTTTGAATACTTGCTGTCTTTGAACATGTTGAGGGTGGGTATTCATGAAGCTGGCTGAAGGACAGTGTTAAGCCAGCCCCACTGGTAATGCTCTGTGCTTAACCTTCACAGTGCACAGAAGACAATGAGAAAGAAATTTATTCTTTAGTTGCTTCTCATTCAAAGGTTAACCAGTTTAGAGTTATTGAAAAACCTGTTGGACTCGTGCCTCAGGCCATTTTCAGACTGTTTGGATAAGTTTCTGTTTGATATGCTTAATTTGTTTTCACAGAAAAATATGTGGGCTGTTCATGAATAAAGCAAAGATATATATCTACCTTTTTGGGAGTTCAGATGAAAAGGACAAATTCTTTTTTTTTTTTTTTGGTTGTTTTCAAGATAGTGTTTCTCTGCGTAGCCCTGGCTGTCCTGGAACTCACTCTGTAGACCAGGCTGGCCTTGAACTCAGAAATCCACCTGCCTCTGCCTCCCAAGTGCTGGGATTAAAGGCGTGCGCCACCACTGCTCGGCAGAAGACGAATTCTTTAGACAGTCAATCCACCCCTTCTTTTCCATCCTGGCAGGGCTGGTGGATGTAGTGGTCAAACAACCTATGTCTCCAAGTGAGAATAAGATTGTGCAGGCTTGGGGAGTCTGTGCTTAGAGCAGCCCCCCCCCCCTCCACTGGCAAGATGTGACTTGGCATTTGCTGTCAGAGGCAGAAATAGATTTTCCCTGTCAGATTAAAGCATCTGCATGCTTGGAAGGAGCTGGGCAAGGCTGCTGAATCTTGGCAAGTTGTGAATGTAGCTATCTGAGCATCTGGTGTGGAGCTCAGGGCTCATTAGCTGTCACTCCTGTAATGGCCTGACTGTCTCCTAAGGATTTGTAGAAGAATTCACATCTTTCCTTTCAGCTGTTGCAGGCTATTTCCTGATGTCACTCTTGTTCTATGAAATTGTCCCATTTATCGTAGTCTTTGTCACATGGCCTCATTTGCTTTCTGATTTGATGGGGTTTTAGTTCAACCATTTTGAGAACTAAACCCCAAATTATTGATGCCACCATGGGGATCTTTATAGCTCTCTCTGTGCAGCAGACATGGTGTCATCAGTGTCTGTCATCAGTCTCCCAGGTGAACTCTTTGCCTTCGCTCTATCTGCTGCCTTGCATCTTGAATGATCTTTGTGCAGACTAAATCTAATACTGCTACTTTTCCCCTCAGATTCGTGCATACGATCCCCCTCCCTCTCCCTCCCCTCCCCCCTCCTCTTGAGCTATAGTCTTATTGCCTAGTCTAGTTTGTCTTAGAGCTCGCTATATAGCACAGGCTGGCCCAGTATACTTAATTCTAAATGACTTCTTACTGTTTGCAAAGTAAAGAGATAAATATGACTCAGAAAGCCAAAAACTGGTTTAGCCTTTGCTGATCTCTTCTTTAGACACAACTTTTAGTTCTTTTTAAAACTTTTAACTATGAAATATTACATAAGTCCAGAGAAATACAGAAAGAAATATAATAATTGGAACCTATGTAGCTGTTTTTTCTCTCTTTTTAATCAAAGAAAGAGAATAAAAGAACAAGAGTTGTTTTTGTCATCACTTGGTGTTGTCACTGTTTGACTCTTCAGCTGCTCTGGTTAGTGTTTATTGCTATTTTACTGTGGTTTTTCAGTCATTTAAAATATTTTTTTACTCTTATTTTATGTTTACAAGTACCTTACCTGCATGTATGTGTGTGCACCAAGTGTGTGTGTTATGCACATGGAGGTCAGAAGGGGGCATCAGATGCCCTGGAACTGTAGTTTTTTTGTTTTTTGTTTTTTTACTTTCTATATTTTTTTATTTACATTCCAAATGATTTCCCCTTTCCCGTTTCCTCCCTCCCCGAAGGTCCCATAAGCCCCCTTCCCTCCCTCTGTTCCCCATTCAACCCCCTCTCGCTTCTCTGTTCTGGCATTCCCCTACATCCAGTCTTTCCAGGACCAGGGGTCTCTCCTTCCATCTTCTTGGAAATCTATTGATATGTGAATTGCCTCTTGGGTATTTCGAGCTTCTGGGTCAATATCCCCTTATCAGTGACTGTATACCATGTGTGTTCTTTTGTGATTGGGTTACCTCACTAAGGATGATATTTTCAAGTTCTGACCATTTGCCTAAGAATTTTGTGAATTCATTGTTTTTAATTGCAGAATTGTATTCCATTGTGTAAATATACCACATCTTCTGTATCCATTCCTCCGTTGAGGGACATCTGGGTTCTTTCCAGCTTCTGGCTATTATAAATAAGGCTGCTATGAGCATAGTGGAGCATGTGTCCTTATTGCATGCAGGGGAAGCCTCTGGACTATAGTTAGAGACTGTTGAAAGCTGTGTGAGTGCCGGGACTCAAGCTCCTGCCCTCTGGAGAGGAGAGAGCATAACTGGTGACCTGTGTCTCAGCCCCACAGTCAGCAGTTTGCAGTGTATACACGGATTCAGAAACGTTGGCCTATCATCTTTATCTCCTTCTCTTGTTCTTGTTGTTCAGCAATGTCTTGTTTTCTTACGTACATAGTTATTTCTGGCTGAATACCAGACATCTCTTGTGGGTAGCCGAGGAGAGCTTTTGAGTTCTAGCTGGTGCAGTCTTTCTCTAGAGTCTTTTCCTTTATCTTTGTGCTGTGTCAACCTAACCAGTTAGGAGCTAAAGTGTATGAAGCTTAGCTTTGTTTGGTCCCTCTCAAGACCATTGCCAGTTCCCCTTGGTTCTTCAAGGTTCCAGCTGAGAGGCTAGGGGATTCGCCATGGAGACTCCTTGGAGGGCTCTGAACTCCAAATTTTGATTTCTTAGGCTGTGAGTGGGTTGGAAAGTGTTCAGCATCTCCTGTCATTTGAATTGGCAGATCCCTAGGGAATTCTTCTTTCTGGGATTTGGGCTCTGCAATTCTTACGGCTGTAGAGGCTCACCTGACTTGACCAATTCCCATTTTTCTGTGAGGGCCTAACTTGTTTGCTTTTCTTCCTTAATGGCTTGTATATCGTTAGTGCTTGGCACAAAAGCCTGGAGTATAACCATTAATTCAATAGTAATGCCAGTTCCAGAGGCTTAGACCTGGAAGACTCAAGTCGCTGTCCAAATTTCAGGTGGGTCAAAAGCAAAGTTAGAAATAGACATCCTCATGGAGAGTTTTGACCCCGAGTGCCTATGTAAGCTTTTTATCTCAGAACCTGACCTCTTTAGTGCCTTGCGCTTGTGCTAACTCCAGGACTAGCTTATAGCAAATAGTTTTGAAAACTGCTTTGGAGAGCTTGGGAAAAGTCAGCTTTCCCTATGTACAGGTTATTCAGGAAATACCTTTTTCTTATTCAGTGGCTTCTAGGGAGCAAAAGTTAATCATTAGTTTTTATTTTATTGGGCTGTCATCTATGGAAAAGCAGTCTGTAGAAACAGCCTGGCATACTTTGTACACAAAGTTCTAAGAGAAAATGAGATATTTGGCCATGTGCCACGAGGATCAGTTCAGTTTGCTTTTTGTGTGTGTGTGCGTCTGTCCATCTGTCAGTCCCCAGAGCACCCATACAGACAACCCAAAGTGTGAACATTCGCTTTGATATATCTTAACCACATAAAATGTGCAAGTTAAAAAATTATTTGTATTTTCTCTTTCTCATTTGATTCCATTTGGGCCTCATATTATCTGTGACAATATGTAGCACATTCAAAACTGTAGAACTAAAATAAGGTAAGAGATTCTTTAATGTTCCGATTTCTTGCTGAGTCACTATGGCTCCCAGGTGCCATGCTGCGATGGCGCTGATGTGCGATGGGACGGTATGATTTATAGTATCCCTCTGATTCGAAGAGGAACACAGTTGTAGCTAAGCAGGGCTGCTTGTTTGCTTGTTTGTTCTGAGACGTGGTATAGGATCTCATTCTGTAGCCCACACTGGCCTTAAACTGAAATCCTCCAGCCTCTGCTGCAATTTTAGGAGTGTACATCACGTCTGGCTCAGACAGCTATCCGTCCTCCTGCCTTATCCTCAGCGAGAGAGTTCTAGTCTTGGAAATATCCAGAGTGTTTTGTATTTTTCTAACTCTACAACAATGGAATGCATGTCAACTGGAGCGCACCTGAGCCTCTATGTGTGAGTTGGAAATAGGTGTGCATATCTGACGAGATCGCTGGGAGATTAGACATCTTAGTGTGAGGAAATCCTTTCCATTCCTCTGTCTCAAAGTATTGCTTTCCTCTTGTTGTGTTTCGAATGTCTAGTTAGAATGCTACCTGCTCCTGTCAGTCGAGATAATGAGGATGTTAGCCCATGCAAGCAAAGGGGAAGAAAATTATAATCGGGATACCGCCTGCTTGCTCTTCTCACCCTCTTAGCCTTGGTTGGTGCAGTCCTTCATCATCCTCACATACAAGCCTTGTTCATGCTTCCATGCTGCCACAATTCAGACACTTTCCTCTCCTGCCTGCCAAGGCTTAGTCAGACTGTCTGCTTTCTTTCAACATGGGTTTTGACCATATATCGTACTGTATAGCTCCAGACAGTTGGGAAGTGTGTGTCTTTTCTCTGGCCTGTTTTGAGATCTTAGGGATCAGGGAGGCTATAAGCTCATCCTTTCTGTCTTCTGTGGCATGGTGTGTTTGCTCTTCGCTTGTTTCTAAGGACTCCTCTCTGAACTCTTACCTCTCTGCCCATGCCACACTAAGTAAATTGGAACACACACCAGTCTTCTGGTCTGGGAGCAGCATGGATAGTAACTTTGCTGACTTACTGCATCTGCCCAAGTACTTCTTCACTATCGCATGGTTGTTCTTAGGGTTCAGACTGGCTTTACTTTGTAAGTCCTAAAGCCATGCTTGATTTAGGTCCTAACTGCTGTGCTTCATTGTCTCTGTTCCACAAGCCCTTCTCGGCCTCCTACCTGCATGTAGAACAAAACCACATGCTGCTGACTGTTTGTCTGTCCCTCTGTCTGCGTGTTGCCTGCAGGGGCATGTTCTTTCATCAAGCATATACTTAGTGCCTAGTCTATACTAGAAAAGGAAGTTGCTTTGGAACTTTTACCTGCTGAAGACCTTTGTTCATGTATCTTTCGTGAGGATATTCTGGTGTATGAGAGTTCAAAGTGGAAAACGTGTGGTTGTTTTCAGTAGTTAACAACTAATGTGACTACAAATATGCTTAATGAATGCCAAGGGCAAAGCAAAGTGGTTGTACTGTTGGCTTCTCTTGACTTTCAAAAAATAATTTTCTGAGTGTGGAAGGACATACGGGAGGGAGGGTTTGGAGGGATGAAAAGGAAGAGAGAAATGTTGTAATTAAATTATAATCTCAAAAATGAAATAAAAATATAATCTTAACTTTGTCCTAGTAGAAGCTGGAAATCTTTCTGGAAGAAGTGCTTGTGGGTATCCACTGCTGTTTGTGATTCTGGGTAGAGCTTTTCATACAGCACAAAAGAACTATGGAGGTGCAGAAGTCAGTGCGGATGTCTACAGTTCCAATATCAGGCACCTTTGACTTCATTTGTAAACATGTTATGGGGGCGGGTGGGCGTTCTTAAGTGAAAGGGTGACCGCCAGATCTAGTGCTGAGGTGAGGTTTGTTTCCATCTTCGTAATAAACATTGCTTCTGCTTCATCATAAAAATACTTTCTCAGAAGCTCCTGTTGCAGCTTCCTGAGCAGGAAGTAGGACACTAAATAGTGTCCTCCCTGCCTTCTTTGTTAGGGAACCAGCCATGCTGGACTCACTGATAACCCTGAAAGCTGAAGAACTCTCTAACACCTGGGGCAGAAAGTTGCTTTCTGGAGCCTTCTGTCTGAAGGTGCTGTGTAAGCCAAACTCTCCCTGAGAGTATAACTCTGGTTCTTATTCTGCTGTCTCCTGACCTGAAAGCTTTTCAAGTTCCTGAAGGCCCCGTAGCATTTGCCTCTTAGTCTTCCTTTTTCTGGGTAAGTATTCCCCTTTCTTCTATTATATCTGGTATAACTTACAATTCAGGGCAATTCAGTTACCTTCTTCTGAACCACATCAGTGGGGAGAATGTCCAGAGCACACTGAATTGCTTGGAGCTTGAAGTATTTAAATTTTGGATCTTGGGAAATTTGTGTATACATTTTGTACTATCTCAAGGGTAGAATCCAAGTGTTCATATGAAATGCTTCCATATCATACATAGCTTACATAATAGCCTGAAGGTGATTTTAAATAATATTCTAAACAAATTTGTATTTGAAACAGCTTATGCAATTGACCCATCAGGCTTTCAGTATACTGATATTTGAAAAACAATTGTTTTTTTAAACCTCAGGGAAGCTTTGGGTAGAGCTGTTGAGCTTGTAGCAGTTTTCCTTTCAGTAGAGCTGGCTGTCTGTCCATGAAGAGGACACTGAACAGAGAGCTGAAGCGAGAGCTCTGGAGCTCCAGAGTCAGCCCACATTTCCCCAGCTCTCTGGGGTATGGAGCTATCCCTGCTGTGGGGTTGACACTGGTATACAATAGACAGGCCTTGCTGTCAAGAAGGTTCTTCGGAGGAACGCCTTGGATGCTAAGCAGATCAAAATCCAGTGTGACAAGATGTCCTGTGTATATGCTGGAGCCCAGATGAACTGTTTGTTCTTCACTGTGGGTGCTGTGACAACATCTCTAGAAGAGGCACATCACCCTGCTAGATCAGTGGGATCCAAAGAGAAGAATGGCAGGGTCACACCTTTTAAGGAATTTAGGAGAAGCAAAGGTCTCCTATCACAACCACATAACATGGTTTACAGTTCCTTAGGTGTCTGGAGCCATTGTCTTCAGTTTACCCTCACCCTGAAACCCAGTCCCTTAGCTCTCCCCCGAGAGTGAACATACTTGTTTCCTCTCTCTCCTCTTCTGGCTTTGCATCTCTCCCCTCTTATGGGAGAACCAGAAATGAACATTGATTTCTTTTGGTTAACCAGTTAGGGGCTTTAGAGAGCGACTTACAATTTATGTTCCTTACTCAATCAAAGGGCTTTTATGAGCTCTGTCTTTCATAGTGTATGACACTTGATAGGACTAGCAATGTTGAATGAAAAGAGCAGAGGTTGCCAGTGGGTACTTTGTTGTTCTCAGTAATGTGCTTTCAGTAACGACTGTGGTTAAGTAATGGACTAGACAGGTCAGAAGCTGTGTCTCCATTTGCAGTGTTTAAAATGCTACAAGGCCAGAGGTTAGTCATCTCACCCTTGTTGGGCTTACTAGTCCTTCATCTGTTGTCCTGGTTGGTTTTGTCAGCTTGACAAAAAGCTAGAATTTCCTGGAAAGAGAAACTCCAATTGAGAAATTTCTATCAGATTGGCCTTAGGCCAGTTGATGGGATAGAAATCTTTTTAATTGATGATTGATGTGGAAGGACCCAGCTCACTGGGGCTGGCACCACCCTGGGCAGATACTTATACTGAGAGATCCTGGAAGCCAGCATCTGCTTTAATATGTTAATAGGCACCATAGATAGCCATTTGTCCCTTCTGCCAGTGATAAGGGAAATGAGTCCATTTGATAGAGGGAAACTGACTTCACAAGTTCCTGAGGAATGCTGGCTTTTATGTAACTACCAGAAATCCTCCTAACATCCACGTTGAGCCTGTTTCTGGATATTTGGACTGCCTTTTGGAGTCTGGAATTGGAACTACATTTGGACCTAACAGCTTCTATCCCTCTATGTGGCTGAAGATGGTGAACTCGGTTTTGGTTTGCTGGTTTTGTGTTGCTGAAGATATAACCCAAGACTTCATACATGCTTGGGCAAGCAGTCTACCACTGAGCTATGTATGTACCTAGTCCTGTATTTTGGATTAAACGAAATCATGTAAAGTTGTGTAGTACTTTTATTGAGTCAGAGTCAAAGTCAAAGTGGCTGTGCATTGTTTTGGTATAGAATTGTTTTCCATCAATTAGAGTGCTTTCTTAAGCAATTGTGTGGAAGTGCTCTATCTATATCCATCTATTGATCTACCTATCCATCCATCCATCCATCCATCCATCCATCCATCCATCCATCCATCCATCCATCTGTCTTCTGTCTGTGTGCCTGTTGATCTCTATCCTTCATTCCCTCCCTCACCTTTTTCTTTCTCCACACACACACACATACATATAGACAGTAACACATACACACGAACGCACACACATCATATCCTTAAAGTCTTTCTAACAATGTGAAAGAAAGTCTGTGTTCTCAGAACCATTTTTCATGGTAATTCACGGAGTGGAGAGACGTCCTGACTTCACCTGGCTTTTGATCCTCATTTATAGTTAGGATTCAGTTCCAGCCTTTTCAATCCCCAGATGTGTTGAGGTTTACTGGACTTTTAAGTGTTATTTCAAGTATAAAATACAAAGGGCTGCTTACTTCTTTGTAGTAATATTGTAACACAAACTACGTATGTTAGGCCAGCAAGTATGAAGAATATGCACGATGATTTAGGAGGCATGAACTGCTGTGTCATGCAGCAACTCTTTCCAAAAGCGAAGGAGAAGTGGTAAATTATGCCTACAGTTTCTAAGATTCTGAATTTTGAGATTGGATTCCTGGTCTTCTTGATGTCTCCATCTCTTATTTCTGTTAGGTTATTATTAAAATTTCTGATGTGGCAAATTGTTGGGTTTTGTTGTTGTTTTAACTCTGGCACCTAACTTGTTAATGAAGGATAAAGTAACAGTGTGTCATTCCATTTCCATGTCTTACTTGTAGTGCTTTCCCTCTGCCACACTGTGACTCATTTGTTCTTTCCCTCAAGGCTCTGAAATAAAGCCTGATGAGAAAATAGAACAGTCAAATTATCTTTTCTTCTTAATCAGGTTATACTGTGATTTTTTTTTGACGTGGTTCTGTGGACCCATTTTTAATACATGTATATGTACATCACACGTCACTCTGGTGTGAGTCCATGGAGGTAGCCCTTGATATCAAAAAGTTCTGCATCTAAGGGTTCCATTAACTAACTTGAGAAATTGTACCAAAACCTGACCAGACCTTTTGCTCTTATTATTTCTCAAATAATGAAGCATGATAGAGATTTAGGTGATGTCTGCAATATGTCAGAAATTATATGTAATCCTAAGATGATGCCAACTGCATGGCAGGATGTGTATGTTATATGCCAACACTGCTCTGTTTTGCATAAAGGATGTGCATTTGAGTTCCTCAGGAGGTCCTGGGTTCAATCCACTCCAGATACTGAGGAATGTTGGTATTTTCATCTATTTAGCAACATTTATCAGACATTTCCTCATGTCACGTTTGTGTGTAAAGTTTTGGGCATTTGTTGATATAGCATCTTTAATTCATGAAAGTGCAGAAGTTTGAAAAGCAAGTGAAACACATCTAAGCACGTAGAAATGTGTGTATATTTAATCATGTGTAGGGACAGAGCATAGCGTGATGTTTGGAAGAATTTAGTTTTAAAGTTGGATCCTAATGCAACCCCCTACTAGCTGAATAGACTCAGGCAAGTTTTTAATGCACTTACTCAGTTTCTTTGTCTATGAGTGAAGAAATAGTAGTCTGGGCTGGTGAGATGGCTCAGAGGGTCAGGTTGCTGTCCTCAAGCCTGATAGCCTGAGTTCAATCTTTATATTGTGGATGGAAAGAACAAGACTCCTGAAGATTTTCCTCTGATGTCCATGTGTACTGTGGAAATGGATCACTTAAAAATCTTACTTCTACAAAAGCACAAAGTCAGTTTGGTCTTAAACACACTGCAAAGTAACCAGAGACATCTTCAGGATGAGCTAGACTGAAGCTAGGGCAGCACCTCAAGGACCAGGACCAGGGACCACAGAGCTCCAACCCTCACTCTTGGTCTTGAGGTCCCTCATTTGTTAAGCTCAAATGCTTCAGAGAGCCCTCGGAGGTCATGCTTCCACTTCCATTCCATGGGAGCGCCATGTTGCTCCTAGTTGGCGCCTTTACCACCCCACGCTGTGTCACCACCTTTCTTGCCTATATGTGCACACACAAACAGTAAGTAAGTAAGAGGAATTGGAAAAAGTACAGAAATAGTCTTGAGAGGTTTCCATGGTACCATGAAGAAAATGTTTAGTGCAATGGCTGGCATGTAGTAAGAACTTCATAAATGGTAATTATAACTAGTGTTTTAAATGTAATCAAAGTTTAAAAGAAATATTTGTAAACTACAAGCATACACCTTACTCTGAAATCTAATACATGGAAGGGATTTTCTTGGACTCTTTTAGAGATGTGGAGAAGAGCTATGCCATCTGGTAGCATGCAGCTATGAATAACACTTCTTCCCGTGGGCAGCCTCCCCTTCATACCCAGTACAGGAAGTAAACACTGCATCGCATCCAGTAGACAGTTCACAGCACTGGCGCTTAGCACTTACCACTTTTAGACTGTCCAAATAAAATCACAGAAACCTTTAAGTAGTTCTTTGAAAATAATGTTGAAGTTAAAATACCATTTGTTATAAGCTAATTTTTGTATTCTCCCTTAAGTTGTTGATGAAGTATCCTGTAGAACATTGAGGTTGCATGAGGATGTATTGTGTCCCTAGGAAAATGGAATTGTTTATCGTTTCCACTTTTTAAGGGATGCTTAGAACCCTATCTGACCTGGCTTGCAGGACCAGGGCTTTCACGGTGTTATTCTGAGTGGTAGAAGTGATGAACTTTGGAGCAGGTCTTTAAGTCAGTGTAGCTGGTACCCTGTGATTTCCATGGTTCCATTTGGGTTCAATTGGAGGTCACCTTTCTTTAAGATATATGCATTATGGGCTGGAGAGATGGCTCAGTGATTAGGAGCATTGACTGCTCTTCCAAAGGTCCTGAGTTTAATTCCCAGTAACCACATGGTAGCTCACAACCATCTGTAATGGGATCCAATGCTCTCTTCCGGTGTGCCTGAAGAGAGCTAGAGTGTACTCATATAAATAAGATAAGTAAATCTTTTTAAAAAGATGTATGCATTGTTTACAACGAAAGAAACTCATTTCTATTCACTTTAGTGTGAATCTATTAGGATTGGATAGACAAGAGATGTGCTGTACAGTATCAGGCCAGCTTTCTGAGCTTGAAGCACCTTCTACACTTTAGGAGACACTGTCCACCAAACAGTGTACTACTTTGTATGCAATGGAAAAGCAGTTTCCTTGGTACAGAAGTCCATGTGACTTGTTTTCTTTCATCAATGGCTGAAAAAAGCCTCTGTATTTAGACTGACTGGTTTTTAGCACTTAGATTCTTCATATCCTTAATTTTTAAAATTACCTCTCATTTACCAGTGTGTGTATTTATATGCCGCTGGGTTGTTTGGGACATTAAATTATTTTCCTGGAGCCTGGCTGCACTCTTTCTTCTCTTCCTCCTACCTGGCGGAAGTGCAGCTATGAAAGTTGAAGCAGCTATGAAGTTGAGGCATTTGAAGAAAGATTGTAGTTGCTTTTCTTGCATCTTTGGAAGAATGGATACAAGGTTTCCGTGGAGGTGGTGACACAGCGTGGGGTGGTAAAGGCACCATCTAGGAGCATAGCTCCACGGCGCTCCCATGGATTGGAAGTGGAGGCAGGACCTCCGAGGGCTCTCTGAAGCATTTGAGCTTAACAGATGAGGGACCTCAAGACCAAGAGTGAGGGTCGGAGCTCTGTGGTCCCCAGTGTTGGTCCTTGAGGTGCTGCCCTAGCTTCAGTCTAGCTCATCCTGAAGATGTCTCTGGTTACTTTGCAGTGTGTTTAAGACCAAACTGACTTTGTGCTTTTGTAGAAGTAAGATTTTAAAGTGATCCTTTGCATCTTCTGTTGTTGGTTTGTTTCTGATCTTCACTCCCCTTGTTTGCCAAATTCCAAATCGCTGGCCCACAGTCACTCCACAGACATTTTGGTATAGAGTGGTTGCCATGGAGTCAGTGAATGTCTGTTGACATCCCCGGACTCAGACGCTGGTGAATGCTCATGGTGAAGTGCGGAGCAGACCAAAGCCCATGCTGTCAGGGGCCCTGCGTTGTGCTACCAGAATTACAGGTTGAATGAGGTGCCAGGTGCTACTGCGTCTCCTTTTTTCTGTCTCTTGTGGCTGCTGTCACTGCCTCTTCTTCCCTTTCCTCTTTTTTTTCCTCTCCTCTCCCTTTCACTTCTTTCCTTTTCCTCAATTTGTTTGCTGATGTGGAGGGGGTCTTATATATCCCTATGTGGCCACAACTTGCTATGTGTTACAGGCTGGTCCAGAAATCCCCCTGCTCTGTCTCCGTGCTGTTATTACAGACACGTGCCATCACACCTGGTTCTGATACTTCTGATATCAAACGTTTATATGTATGTTTTCTTCCGACATGAAGCGTGTGTTTTTGGTTTTGTTTGTTTGTTTGTTTTTCGGTTTTTCGAGACAGGGTTTCTCTGTGTAGCCCTGACTGTCCTAGAACTCGCTCTATAGACCAGGCTGGCCTTGAACTCAGAAATCCGCCTGCCTCTGCCTCCCAAGTGCTGGGATTAAAGGCATGCGCCACCACTGCCTGGCTGCGTGTTATTTTACTATGCCAGTTCTCCAACACCAGCGATCATCAGCTCGGGAGTTCTAACATCAACAACAGCTCCTGGCATCAGCCAAGACCCCACAAATTAAGATCTTAGTCTTATAAGACTAAGTCCCCATTCCAGACACTAACCTGAAATAGGGCAGCCATTCCCTGGCTCCCATGTATTCATTCATCCCCATAACCACTTACTCTAGTTTTTCATATATAAAAAGTTTGAGGCTTGCCTGGGCTATAGTGAGCCTTTCTCACCCCACTCCCCCCCAAAAAGAAACCCAAATGGGGATGTGGGACAGGTGAAGCTAACCAATGTCCTGTAAAAAAAAAAGAACTGTTCACTCATGTTTCTCAGTGAGTTGCAGGTCTTTTCCTGAAAAGAATCTGTAAAGGAAAGTGTATGTGCTTCAGCTCGAACAGCTGAGTCATTTATGGCAAAATATGATGCTATTTGAGGTAGCCTACACAGAACACATGACCAAGTAGAGCCTGACAGCCTGGGCTTGAACTCTGGCCCCTACCTGCCTGTGACCTTGTAGACTTCTCACCTTATCTCATCCTTAATTTTTTATTTGAAAAATGGGGCAAATGACTGAGTGTCTGCATATGGCTGTGCTGGCATGATTGTTAATAGTTCTTCCTTTGTCTTTTAAACATTTCTTTATTTAAACTATTACAGTATGTGGTTACCTTATAATAATGATAATAATTGAATTTATTACAATGAATGGCTATTTTACAGATGTAAGATATAAAACAGTACTTATGTGATAAGTATCAACCTCTAGGTTTACTTATATGCTGCTTATCCTTCGGGTAGAATTAGGATGTTAAATACCATATTTTATGCATTATTCCAGACGCAAAAATTGTAGGTTCTTAGACAATGGAGAGACATCCATCCTGGTGTGAGCAACTTGAATGAAGTTTCAAGGGTTCTCTTCCTTTTTGACCTAACATGAGTAGAACAAACAACATGAAGGAAATGGCTGTTCTCCTTCACCTCAGAAGCCCGGTGCACTGCTTGAATTCGCCACTGCAGCATTCTGTGCTTTTATAATGAGAACCTGGGAAGCTGTTCATTTGGTTTGAGTGTATGATAGGCTGTGGTTCTAATTTGAACTTCCCCTACCTTTGACCTTTCTGTGGCATCACCTTCCTCTTTCCTCTTTTAATGCAATAATTAAACCTAATTATGTTCGTTCTCTCTCTCTCTCTCTCTCTCTCTCTCTCTCTCTCTCTCTCTCTCTCTCTCTCTCTCCCTCCCTCCTTCCTCTCCTTCCCTCCTTCCTCCTGCTTTACTCTCTCTCCCTCCCTCCCTCTGTCTGTCTTTTTTCTTTCTTTCTTTTCTTTCCCTTTCTTTCTTTCTTTCTTTCTTTCTTTCTTTCTTTCTTTCTTTCTTTCTTTCTTTCTTTCTTTCTTTCTTTCTTTCTTTCTTTCTTTCTTTCCTTCCTTCTTGTTGTTTTGAGAGAGAGTCTCACTATATAGACCATGCTGGCTTCTAACTCACAGAGATCCTCTTGCCTCTGCCTCCCAAGTGCTGAGATTAAAGGCATTTACCACCATGCCCTGCTTACATACCCTTTTCATTGATTCTTTCCTAGGGGATAAATAACATTTCACATAATTCAAAGAGCTTTATTTTCAATAATGCTTTTATGTACTTACCCTTAAAATCCTTTTTCATATCAATACTGAGCATAAAAGAATTATTGGGACATTTTATTTTGTATCTTGGGAAGAGGTTCTGTGACATCTATAAGATGGTTGATTGCTTAGAGTGGAGGTAAGTTTGAAGGCTCCTGGTGTTCTGATAGCGTGGACTCTACTACTGCACAGCCTTCTGCTGATAGCTGTGAGCCCAGGACATGTACACATTTCATTGCTCCCAGGCTTCCAATTTCCTTCTCCTTAAAGTAGTACTTACTGTTTTCAGGGTCATCATTGGGGATCAAATCACTTAAAAAGGTTAGTGTGCTTGCAGTAGTTGTGATGTAGAACAATCAGTGGTCATTGTTTTATATTATGGGATGTTTGAAAGCAGAATGCCTTTCTTTAAAGTGGGTGGGGGAGCAGCTGATGTGATGCTCTGCACCCATCCCTCCAGCTGTCAGGATGTTGAGACATCCTGACTTACAACAGTGATACTTTGCCTAAAAAAAAGAAGATGGCAGAAGTGGCTGAAGAAACTTGCTCTAAGAATGGCGAGCAGAGCCTGTGTCTTAGTCACACACATGATGCCCCTATTGCTATGTTAGTTTGCAGGCAATGGATGATTTTTTTTGTTGCCCTGAATTTTGGGCTGCTGGAACCTTGCCTGTAGGAGTCCATGTCATCTGCCAGCTGGAAGGCTTGTCTAGAAGTCAAGTGTGCCAGGGAATCCAGCACTCAGTTAACCAGGGCAGGGGCAACTTAGCTCTCAATTCTTAGCACTTGACTGAGTGCACTTCTCAAGGTTGTAGAGAATAAAATCTCTCCCTTTAATCTGAATTCCTCTGCATTTAAGGAAGTCTTTGATGACTAGCATTTGGGGTCCTTGAAGACACAGTCTTTCTTTTCATTTATCTTAGTTTAAACTTTTGTGTTCTTTGACTTTAAAAATGTTTTTGTTTGTAGAAAATTCCAAACATGCAAAAGTAGAAACAAATGCTCTGCTGAGCCCTGTGCTCTCAATAGGCAGCTTTACCAACTCAGCTCATGCCGGACCCGTTGGCTCCATGTTTGTTCCTTCTTGTCTCTAGTGATGTGTAGGAGCCACAGAGGTCAGGTGGCCATGTTTTCGAAAAGACCCCTGCAGTAATTGCTTCAGATTTTGTATTTTACTGAAAATGGCTTAGTCTTCTACTGACTTACAGCTTACTCTGACTTTTATCATTATTTGTTTTTTCCCCCCTTCTCAAAAACCCCAATTGTGTCTGGGCATGCATACCTCCCAGCACTTGGAATGCAGAGTCAGGCAGATCTCTATGAATTTGAGGCATCCTGGTCTAGATAGGGAGTTCCAGGCCAGCCAGGTCTACCCTGGTGAGATCCAGGCTCAAAACAAGCAAATAAACAAGTTCTCCCCAGATTATTTTGGTTTAATTGATATTGATATGCCATAAACCACATACATTTCAAGTTTTCATTTTAGTTCAGTTTGGTAATTGTCCATGAAATAATCCCAATTAGAATAGTGACTATAGCAGTCACCTTGTGCCACCTTGTAACCTCTGTGTCTCATGCCCTGGCAATTTGTAATTCTCTTTCTAGTAAGCACAGATTATGTGGTATTGTTTTCAGTTTTAGATAAATGGAATTATATATTATGCATTCCATTTTGTCTAGATTTTTTTCATAATGCCAGCTTTTTATCTATTCTACAGATGTTATTGGGCTCCCACCAGGTACCATTTTGAAAGCTATAAAGGCCTGTTAGGAGGCTATTATAGTTGGTTCTGCTGACAAATGATGGTGGTTTGAACCAGAGAGGTTGCCATGGAGATGATGAGCTGCCATTCATTAGAACTCTCCTTTGGAGGTAAAGCTAATTGGACTACTTGGATGTAAGGATGAAAGAGAGGAAGGAATTCAGATTATCTCCCAGGATTGGGAGATATTTTGAGATAGTCACAAAACTGCTGTTTAAATATTTTTAAAAGCAAAGAATACTTTCCCTTGTCCAATAGAAAATTATGAATTTCAGTTTTTCTCTCTGGTGTTGGGATATGATTCGAATTAGGCTAGTAGAAAGACCTTAGAATGAAGGTGAATATTTTTGGATTTTTTTCACTGTATATTGAAGTGACATTAACTCTGCTATCTTTGACCCACAGGTTTCTGTGTTGGTTTTAGTGATGAAAAGATCAATTCCACCAAGTCTGATGCCATGATTGAATCAGACTGTACTTTGTGATGGTACTTTAGCTATGGTAATTTTATTACAGTATAAAAACAATCTGTCTTTAGTCTACAAGGATTATTAACATACCATGAATTTTATTAGGACTTGGATAACTCTACTTGGGAATTGAGCATTAGACAAACTAGATCAAATGGTCTCTGTGGGTTTGAATGTGAAGTTATACACTACCAGGGCTATTAAGTTCATGAGCACCTTTGGGAAATCCAAGTTAGTTATAAATTAATAATATGAAGTAATAACATCAGCATGACACAGATCTCCTGTCATTTGTTTAATGCGTCCTACACATTATCTCCTTCAGTCCGTACATCTGTCCAGAGAAGCCAGGATGAGAAACTGGGATGAGGGAAGCCAGGGCTATACAGAGAAACCCAGCCTCCAAAAACAAAAAAAGAAAGAAAGAAAAGAAAAGCTGGGATGGTTATTATTTCTGTTTTTCAAAGGAGGATCCTGGGAGCATAGCGGGGTTGCATAACTATCCCAAAGACTCATTCAGTGTCAAAAGCAGGATCGAACCTAGTTTGATTGAGCCCATGTTTTTCATCCTGAGATAATATTTGTGGTGAATCTTGAGTTTAAGGAACAGCTGGGACCAGACATGTTAGGCAGAGAAAATAAGTGTTCCTGGGAGGCTGATGAGAAGTGGTGTCGGTGAGTAGGAAGAACTTTTAGGAAGCTGTCTGGGTTAGCTGAGCAGATATTTCCTAGAGAGATCTATGAGGCCATTTAAAGAGTCCTTGAATTTTTGAATAGTGCCATGATCCCTCTTTTTAGTTTCTTAGAGGCAAAAAAGCTCATATTGCAAGTATGCGTACATGGTATGGTGTGGCTGATATCAAAGACATTTTCCAAAAAACATAATGAAAAATACATTTAAGATTTCTAATGAACTATCTCTGAGTGTATGCCGAAGATCCTTATTATGTCAGAGAGTTTTAGGTTTTGTTTTTTTTGTTTGTTTTTTGTTTGTTTGTTTGTTGGTTTTTTGGTTTCGGATTTTTCAAGACAGGGTTTCTCTGTATAGCCCTGGCTGTCCTGGAACTCAGTCTGTAGAACAGGCTGGCCTTGAACTCAGAAATCTGCCTGCCTCTGCCTCCCAAGTGCTGGGATTAAAGGTGTGCTCCACCACTACCCAGAGAGTTTTAGTTTTTACTGCCCTAAGTCTGTTCCTCCATTTTTACTAAGAAAATTTGAGAAGGAACTTATGATTGGCAGTTTTGGAGTCTCACACTCCTGCCTCTTAACTTCTGTTTTCTTTCTTCTTCAAGCAATATTACAAATACTTTCTTTTTTAAAAAAACAAGATTTATTTATTATTATAAATAATTATACTGTAGCTGTCTTCAGATACACCAGAAGAAGACATCAGATCTCATTATGGATGGTTGTGAGCCACATGTGGTTGCTGGGAATTGAACTCAGGATCTTTGGAAGAGCAGTCAGTGCTCTTATCCACTGAGTCATCTCTCCAGCCATTTTTTTTAAAGATTTATTTATTATTATAAATAATTATGCTGTAGTTGCAAATACTTCTTTAATGACTCTGCTCAGTGGCATTTTAGATGTTACTTTTAAGTTTCTTGTTTTGAAATGTTCAACTACAAATGAAAACAGAGATCCCACAGCACAGACTCAGTAGCTATTAACTGTCAATATGGTTCATTCAGAGATGGGACCAACCATTAGTGTGTGTCTGTGTGTACATCTACATGTGTAAAATAAATTTATTACTGACTTTTTTTTATCATACCGAGTGGCTATGATGCCGTTTTAAATTTAAAATGTGATTCTGTCATACATATGTATACTGTATTCTGCACTAGTGTTTTTCTTAGTGTAGTGTGGGTCTTTGAGATCTCTGAGAACACAGCTGGAAAAGAAACATGCACACCTAGTTGGGAAGAGCCAAGGAGATCTGGCACTTAGGATCGGCACCTGAAGTTCATGAAGCCAGACTGAAACTGCCAATCTGTCACTGCTTTCAACTCTGAAAATGTGGATTCCTAGAGAAAGGAGGAGCGCCCTTCATCCCTTAGCCTAGAGCACACGTGTTCTGGAGTCAGAGGCTGAAGGATGGATGGATGGTTGGATGGATGGATGGATGGATGGATGGATGGATGGATGGATGGATGGATGGTTGGATGGATGGATGGATGGATGGATGAGTGGATGGATGGATGGATGGATGGATGGATGGATGGATGGATGGATGGGTGGGTGGGTGGGTGGATGGTTGGATGGATGGATGGATGGATGGATGGATGGATGGATGGATGGATGGATGGTTGGTTGGATGGATGGATGGATAGATGGATGGATGGATGGATGGATGGATGGATGGATGGATGGATGGATGGATGGTCAGTCTGAGGGAGGGAGCAGCAGCTGTAGACCAGCTCGGTCTCCTTAGATCAGTGTTCTGATCATGAAAACACTACAGCTCTTCTTGCTCTTTTGTCCTCCAGGCCTCCCAGGAAATGTTTCTCTTAGCTCACCTTAAGCAAAAGCCAGAAGGAACAGAATTCTGGGAATTAAGTTGAGTAGAGCTGAGACAACACATTGTAAAGCTTCTCTACTTTAATAATTATCCAGTCTAGTTTAATCAAATACCTTCATATCACTTTAAAATAACATATTGTATTTTATATATTATAATATATAATTATAAAATAATGTATTTCTAAGCACTATTTGATTTTTACCTAAAAACATCTATATGTGTCTAGAAAAGGTAGAAGTTTTAAATAATACTTTCAATTCTTTGAGGAGAGGTGGGTCTTGAGAACTCTTCTTTGATCTGTTATGGAATTTTGACTGACTTGATCCTGTGAAACCGAGTGGATACATGGAACAACCATGTCCTTCCCAGAAGTCAGTGCGTTAGAGCGCTCCTACTCACCTGCTGGCTCTTACTTCTTTCCACCCCTCTTCTATGACCTTTCTTGAGCCTTGGATGTTGGCACGCTGATATAGATGACACATCCACAGAGTTATTCATCCTAAGAACTTTGACCAGTTACGAGTCTTACATAAGAATCTTCTCTGACCAAAGATGAGAACAGTACAAATTCATATGTGTAAACATAAATATTTAGAAGGCAGTGTGACAGTGTGGCCACTTAGCCAAACAAAATCAATAGGCTTCCCTTTAGGTCTTTGGATTTCTCAGTAATGGATTTTTGACCAGATATAAAATTCTTCCTGTGGAGCTGGGTTCATATCCAATTGGAAAGCAGTCAGTTACTCCTACAACCATCATTCCATTGTTGGACTAATGGGCACATCTTGCCAGCATGTCAGTATTGTAGCATTCAGGGTTCTGCACTAAGTAGTGATGTTTCTTTTCCCCAGCAGCCTTGATAGCACCTCTGTTACTGTGTAGGCTGGCCATCTAGGAGAGAATTTACTGGTCAGTTTGTGATTGATTTCTCTTATGTCCTGCACCCAGAATGAGTGGTGTCTTCAGCAACAGGCTCTTACCACCTAAACATAGAGAATTATATCATCACTAACTCACTTATTTCTTTTGTTTATATGTTTATGTGTGGACATCTGTGTATTTGTGTGTGCACACATCTGTGCTCAGTGTGTATCAGGAAGTCAGAAATCAACTCTCATGAGTTAATTCTCTCCTTCTTTCATATAGGTCTTGTGGATAGAAATTAGATCATAACACTTTTGTGATAAGCCCTGTAACTCCTGAGTCATCTCATCCACCCAAATTAGCAGCTCTGTTGAACGTGGATTTTTTAGGGTCACTATTTTAGACACTGAATTCTCTTATTAATTTTCCCACCTTTTTGGCAAAGTGGTAAGCATTTCAAACAGTTGTACCTAACCCTGTGTCTTGTTTCATAATAAAACTAGTTTCATATATAGCAAGTAGCTGAGTAGTTTCTAGGTCCAGGATTGTGTTGGCTGTTGTGGTTGGATTAGCCTGCAATGGTTGTTAGTGCTGCACCACCATGAAGAGTGACATAGTTTTTGACTGCAACGACAGGTCATTGGAGTAGCAGAGAGGGAGCTTTAGTTTTCACATCTCCCCATTGGTGAGTAACCCACTTCTTACATGTATTTTGACAAAACAAAATTAATCTTATATTCTGGCACATACTATGACAGTTGTGCTGAGAACCGAATTGGCATTAACCTCTGGTCTGACAGAATGTGGAGAACCTCCTAAAGCAGCAAATGCAGGGATTTCCAAGCAAAAAAAGAGTCTAGCAATGTGGTCATCATATAGGGTAGATATGTAATTATACATGCTTCAGGTGAATTCTTGATTGATGCCTTACCCTTTTCCCATCTTCTTTTGTGTGTATGGATGTGTTACTTGCATATGTTGGTGTACCATGTGCATGCAGTGCCCACAGAGACCAGAAGAAGGCCGCTTGTCCCCTGAGACTGAGGTTCCCAATAGTTGTGAGCTGCCTTGTGGGTGCTGTGAATTGAACCTGGGTCCTCTGGAAGAGTAACCAATGCTTTTAACAGCTGATCTGTCTCTCCTGCCCAAGTGCCTTCCTTCTATACATTGATAAACTCACCCAGAGATTCTGCTGTAATATCTGTCTAGTTCTATATGTTCCTGAGGAGAAAGCTGTGGTTCAAGCCTTTATTTTCACTGGTAGACTTTACATGGTCAGCATGCCAATTATGATAGTAATATTATCAATGTATCTAAGTGTTTAGGGCCATAGGTATATCCTGAACTTGCAAAGGAATTATGTAAAGTCAGGGACTGAGTAACAGTGTATAAAATACCTTGGAAGAAACTTGCCCTTTTATCCACCTTGACAAGACTGGCATGATGTGTCCTGTCCCACATTGAGAGTGGGGTGGGCATAGTCCTTTTACCTTTTGTCTTTTAATCAATAGTCTTTGACAAGTAGGTTTTTAGTTAGAAATGGGAAAATGAAGCCGGGAGGAGGATTGTGTCCAGCTTCTCTTATTTTCAGTAAACAGAGCAGATGGCTGTGTGATTAGTTTTCTTTTTGAACAACAAAGGAAAAAACAACTCGTTCCCACCCCCACTCCCCAGCTCTGGTTTATGGGAGTTTCTTGGCGTGTCTTACATGCCTTTTAGAGAACACACCGATGTTGAGGCTTTTATCCTGGCAGCTGAAGCGCCAGGATTTTCATCTCTATTGCCCTTTTATCCGAACTTCTTTCTAGAAGAAACAGACATACCTTCTGGCTGCTCTCCCTGCGTCTTTGTTCTCTTTGCTGTTTCTTCTTGCCAGCAATAGGCTCTCTCCAACTTCCTGCCTTTCTGGTTTCTAAGGGGAGCTAAGGCAGAGAGCGTCAGAGCACTGATCCTGGAGCAAAGCCTGGGTGTGAATCTTCATTCTTCATTTTCCTTTCTCCAAAGGGGTTATTGATGGGATAAGAATTAATCCAAAATACTTACAACAGTGCTTTGTTCTGAACAGCACTATATCTAAAGTATTTTATTTTTAAAGAAAACAGTATTCTGTTTCTGAATTATATTGCCAGTTACATGGTTCTGAAACCGTGTAAAGGAATCCTGGGTGATGCACAATTATTAGCTAGCAACAACATAACTCACCCTTGCTATCTGAATAAATAAGTTGGTGATAATAAGGGTAAGTCTGAATATCAGGGCGATGAGACAGGAGATGCTGCCAAGCAGGTTATAGGCACATAGGCAAAAAATAAAATTGGGAGATTAGAGGTAGATAGCTTTCTGTCATCACTGTCTTCATGCAGAGGCAGGGTCTTGAGGTGGATTGTTGAAAATTGGGAGTTGGACATTTAGGGTCATGGGTATTCAGGAGGGTGTGAGAACATATACAGTGTCTAGGACAGAGACACATGGAGAGTCTGGGTAGCCACGGGATGACTGCTTCTGCCAAAATGGACTCCTTTCCTTTCTGTGAGGAGCATTCATGTTGTCCAGACTAACAAATGATTTTTCTCTTCCTCCACAGAAAGGCCCCACTTCCGGGAAAGACCGAGTGAAGAAGGGTGGATCCTACATGTGCCATAAGGTCAGTAAGACTGCTGAACTGTCCTTGTGGGTCACAAAGTCATTGTGACACACTGCCCCACATGTTCCACTTGTTTTTGCTAATGTAACCTTCTTCACATCCAAATGAGAAAAAGACAGGAAAGTCTTCAACTTTCTAAGAGGCACAGGGGATAGTAACAGGAGAAATAGCTGTGTTTCAGTCTCATTCTGTCCACTAGATCTGCTGCTGGTCTTCCACTGCTGAGAGACTTCTTTCTGTTGGCCTGTGAAATAGGTTCTACCTCTTCCATGCTTAAGTCTGGGACCACACCCTTAATTTCAGATGTCTGAAAATTTCTGAGTTCTCTGTTGACACTCAAGCTAGAGTTATAAATGGAGGGTGGTTTGTGGTTTACCAAAATGGAAGTACCCAAGCATGTCGGGTGTAAACGTGCATTTTTGCTCCATGATCTGTGATTTCAGTGTCCAAACTGGCAATTCTTGGTTCGGCTGAGTGATCGGCGCCTCACAGGAATCCTTCATAAGGAATTTGGAAACGGAACTTGACCTTTCTTTTTTTTCCCTTTGAGTCATGTATTTTCTGTGCCTTGAGCACTCAGCGTCTGCCTTTTGGCTCTGTACACAGAAGCATTTTGCAGTTTATTATTACCAAGAATCATTGCATGGTAACTGACTCAGTCCTTGAAATTTCAAACCATCTATAGTGGTTACTATAATTAAGTTACTAATTTGTACTAGAGACATTAGCAAACTTTAACTTTCTCCTAATACAGTAGCCCTCAAATTTTATCTTACTTCAGAACCATCATATGTGAGATAATGCCTGGCTTTTCATGTCTGCCACCATCTGGTTAGATTTTTCTGCTGTATCACTTGGACATCAGGATGTTTTACAGCTCTGCAAGTATTGAAAACATACAGCAAAGTTCGGTAATGGCCTCTAGAAGCTCTAGCAGACGTACATGGGTGAGTTGGTAGGAGTGTGTTTTCTACAAGTTTCTTAGTTTAGAATCCTTGGCCATGTGATTCAGGAAGGAAGTTCATTCAGTTCAACTTGAATCTTGTTTCAAATGTACATTTAACTGGGCATGGTGGCACACACCTTTAACTTCATCCTTCAGGGGGGAGAGGCATATGGAGCTCTGTGAGTTCAAAGTCAGCCAGGGTTAGCCAGCCGGAAGACACTATCTTAAAATCTGAATTTTTTTTTTAAAAAGGACAACATATCTACATTAATATGAGATGTAGATAAATTTAACTTTAAAAATTTGATTGAGGGGCTTGGTAACCTAGGCAAGCTAGTCTCCAACTCCTGAAGTAAAGCATTCTTTCTGCCAGAAACCCTCCCTAAATAGGAGCATGTACTTGGTCTACCTTGCAGGGCTCATGCCTCATTCTGTTTATCAGTTTGCTTGCTTGCTTGATTTCTCTCTCTCTCTCTCTCTCTCTCTCTCTCTCTCTCTCTCTCTCTCTCTCTCTCTCTCTCTCTTTCTCTCTCTCTCTCTCTCCTCCTCCTCCTCCTCCTTCTTCTTTTTTGAGATAGGGTCTCACTGTATATCTCTGGCTGGTCTGGAACATACAACATTGATCAGGCTGTCCTTGAATTCACAAAGATCCATATGCCTCTGCCTTCTTCGTGCTGAGATTAAAGGTCTGTGCCATCATGCCCAGCCCTCATGTCTCATAGGAAATACAACTTTTTTTTTTTTGAAATTAAGTATTATGCTACTGTACTTGTTATTTTTCATACCAGATTGAGGATATTCAAAGTTCTTAGTCATCAGTGAGATAGACTTTGCTAGACACTTTTTGCACATTCGTTGAAGTGGTTATCTTTTCCTTTTTAGTCAGTTAATTCAGTGTAATATGATGATGTACAATGATGGATTTCCATTTTCATGGTTTTATTTGTTTGTTAGTTTGTTTAATTATTTACTTTTGAGTTAGTGTCTCACTATGTAGCCAGGACTAAGTTTGGGTCCCTGTGGAACCCAGACTCTCACGTTAGCACCCAGCCATGTCCAGCTTGGTCCCAGCTCTTAAGCTGTCACCGCACCTGGCTGGCTCTTGCACTTAGTCATGATGTGCTGCTTTATAGATCTTGGGTTCAGTTTTCTAAAATGTTGGGAACTTTTGCATGTAATTAATGATGAATAGAACCTTTTTTGTTGTTCCTAATAATTTTTGTGTGTTTTTGGTATGTTGTTGTGTTCGCAAAGTAGTCTTGAATCTTAAGTTTTTTTTTTAATCTTCAATATTTAAGAAGAGTTCATGTAAAATTAACATCATTTCTTTCTGAAGTTCTTGGTAGAATTCCCTCTTACAGGAATTTGAACCTAGTGAATTTAGTCTACTTTTTCATTATTGTAATGAAAACCCAAGAAGATTTTTTTTTTTAAAGAGACTTACTTTGGCTTATGTTCTTAGGAATCCAAAGTTGAGGAACATCATGTTGTGTGTATATTCATGCTGGGTGCAGAGATTTTTCTAAGACATCATATGGGAAGTGATGGTGTGTGTGTGTGTGTGTGTGTTTGTGTTGCTTCATGTGTGTGCACATTCATTATGATTATTCTTCCTCTTTCTATAAAGTCAATAAGATGCAGGCACAGTGACTCTACCCAAATGACTTTATCTACTCCTAATCACCTCCCCCAAAGCCCGCACCTCTAAACAACATAAGGGTAGGCCTCCACTCCTGTCATAGCTTTAAGGGATGATACACTCAAACCATATGGAAATAAAATGTTCTTGTTTAATAGATGCTTGGCTTTGTAGATTATCTGTTTCTACTTGGGTATGCTCTTTTAATTCTGTCTTTAATAATCAAATCTTTTATATGAATTTTTTAATCTATTATTTCAATCTCTGCATTTTCATTCTTTATTTAAACCAATTATATTTAATGAAACTATTAATATTATTGGGTTTGAATTTGGTCTTTTGAGGTTTCGGTTTTTCCCTTTGCCTTATCTGTTCCTTTTTATTCTTTGTCTTTTTTGGGTTAAGGTGTTTATATCACTTCATTTTTCTCTCCATAGACTTGTTAGCTATGACTCTGTTTTAAAATGAATGGCTAATGTAGAGTCAAATTAGTGAGTAACTTTCCTTAGTCAATCTGTACAATACACCTTGTGAACACTAGAATGACAAAACTGGATAGAATTAGAATTTTTCCAGAGAAAAATGGAAATTCCAGAAATAAATAAAAAGAATGTTATAATTAAAATTTAAAATATAAAGAATGTTATAAGTAATTTTTTAAATATTTATTTTTATATGTATGAGTAATTTATCTGCATTTATTTCTGTGCACAACTTGTGTGTTAAAGACCCTCAGAGTTATAGAGAGTTATGAGCTACCATGTGGGTTCTGGGAATTGAACCCAGACCCCTTAGAAAAGCAACAGTATCCTTAACCACTGAGCCATCTCTCCAACCCCATATTAATATTTAAAATTCTTTCACTAGAAGGCAACATACTTTTGGTCATAAACCAAGGTCTCTTTGTATTGTTAAAGTAAACTCCTATAATTCTGTCTAGTTTTTTAAAAAGAGTGATTTTATTAAGAAAATCTTGTAGCGTATGCGTGCGTGCGTGCGTGCGTGCGTGTGTGTGTGTGTGTGTGTGTGTGTGTGTGTGTGTGTGTGTGGTATAGGTGCTATGCCTGCATGTATGTCTGCATACCACTTGTATTCTCAGTACCATGGAGGCAAGAAGAGATCATTGGATCCCCTGGGACTAGAGTTACTAATAGTTATGAGCCACCATGTGAGTTTTCAGAATCAAACCTGGGAATAAGTGCTCTTAACTGCTGAGCCATCTCTCTAGGCCCCTCATTCCTAGTTTTTAACAGTCTGTCAAAGTTACAGCTTCAGGAAGGGGATGGGAACACAGAAAGAGAGGCTCAGAGGTAGTACAGCAACCAGTTAAAAACATTGGATATCATTCCCTGATCTGCTGCTTACATGGTATGGCCTTAGGCACACTATTAATATCTCTCAGCCTCAGTTTTTCCTCATGTGTGTAATGTACATGCTATTTATATCTTTCTCATAGGGTTATTGGAAGAATGCGCAGAGTCAGCATATGTTAAGTTGAAGGAACAGATCACATAATAAGTACTCAAGTACAGACCTTGGTTCTTGGTGTTGTTAGATTGATGGATAACATTCCAATGTGGGATCTCCATTCCAGTCCACAGCATCAGGGCTACCCTTTTACCAGAATGACGAAAGAGTTGGTCTAGTATCATTTGAAAGAGCAATGGTAAGTCCTGGGTTCTGGTACAGGCTTCCCTAGAATGATTCAGTATGAGATAACAATTGCCTTATCAATAGCCTTTATCTGAGAAACATTTTTCTCTCATGAAAACCATATTTCTGTCCCACTTGAGTTTAAGACCTCCAGGGTTCTAGGTCATTATCTTAAATGGCTTGTTTCCTGAGCCAAGAGCACATCCTTACCAAAGATACTGAGATCACTTTTACAAAGTAATTAGCCATTTTGATGAAATCAGGCTGAAACAGGTCCCTCCTACTACTCCCGTTCTTAATTAATAGAATGACCCATTTTCCAGCCACCCAAAGACCTAACTTCCTTTAAGAACTACTTTTCATGCTGAAAATAGAAATAGAGAGATATAAAGAACAGCCAGAACATTCATAACCAGGCCATTTGCTCTTTAACTATGTCTCATTAGTGACCCATTATTGAAGTTTAAGAGAACTACTTATTAATACATATTTTCTGAGTGAATGGATGTGTGTAAGTAGAATGATAATAGTATGAATTGAGTCTTTGCAAGTGCTGGACCTGAGCTCTCAGCACGTGTGTGTGTGTGTGTGTGTGTGTGTGTGTGCGCGCGCGCACACACACACACACATGTTCCTGTACAGATCAAATCCAGACACTGCACATACTGGGGAAGTGCTCTACCACCAAGTGATGTTCCCATCCCCTCACCACGTGTGTGGTGAGGTTTTCTTTTTCGGACTCAGAATTTCATAGATTTTCATAGTTGTTTGGTTAATGGAAGGTCTCGGGAACTCCTGTGACCCAGTAGTAAACCCTTTTGTGGTTGCTGATTTTCTTGAAAGTGTTTTGGTATACAAACAAAACAATTTCATTGCATAAAATTTAGAAAAGAAATAAAATGAGAAAGATGACAATGAAAATCATATATCTTATGTCTTAGAGAAAACTATTAGGTGGTATTCTGCCATGAGTTTTATATACTTTAATATCTATTTTTTCAAAATTGAATTATTTTGTATCATACTCAAGGTTTTCAATTATGGTCATACTAACAATTTTGTATATCACCAATCTTTTTCTAGTCTCTTGTGTCATCAGTGCAGAATCCTTTTCAACCCTGTACTGAGCAGGTACTAAAAATTCATCAGAGCTGTTGCAGCCTGGCTTCTGTAACATATAGACTAATCCGTCCAAGGAACACTGCAGTCCTGTGCCTTATCTCCAGAGCTGTCCTTCAGCTGGCTGGCTTATGTGGCACATTACCTGTCCCCTGCCATCCAGGTGGCTCCAGTGCTCCGCAGCCAGAAGCTGGGAGAGGTGTCAGTGTTTTCCCTGCAGACAACCCAGAACCTCCGAGGCCTGGATCTAAGCTGGACAGCGATGCTCGTTTCCATGAGGACGAGGTCAGCCAAGCCACGCTTCAGTGACAAGAGTGTGTGTCCTCAAAGCAAAACATTTGTCGTGCTTTCTCTACAGCGCTTGGTGTGTTTCTTATGGACGGCTTTGTCTGGGTACACTTCCATTGTGGTGCTGGGGATTGCTCGCTCACACTAGGCACGCGTCTAACAAAGAGCGCAGGCCCCAGGCCAAGAGGAGTGTTGTTAGGCACTTTTACTTCATCAGTGAGGACAGACTCCGGAAGGCTCTGACTAAGGCTAAAGAGCCATGATATCGGGTTTGGTTTTTGTTTTTTTTTTTCCTTGCTGGTCAAAAGATTAGCAAAATATTTATCACGATTTTTACTTGTGTTGAGTCCAAACTCTAGACTGTGGACTTGGTGGTGTGATTCTGTTTATTTATCTGCTCACATATCTTGCTTTTTACATTAACCATCTTTGGCTAATTTTCTCGGGAATTCCAGTTTTCCAGTTCTTTGGGCATCTTAGCTCTTTCTCAGAGAGTCTTTTTCGAACCACCCTCCAAAAAGCACCACTGTTGCTTACAGTCATCCCTCCTCACTTGTCCTTTCTTCAGAGCTGACCACTGCTGGGAGCAGTGTTGAATGCTTCAGTCAGTTTGCAGTCTGACTCCACCCTTTGGATGGCAACTCTCTGATAACAGGTTCCTTTTCTGTTTAGGCATTGCATTCCTCATGCCTAAACTTGCGGCTGGTATACTGTAAGTGCTCATATAGTTAGTAGAACCTTGCTGTGATGTGAACAGCCTATGTATAGTCTGGCCGTTATTTTACCTAATTTTTGCCTTTTTTGTGCTTCTGATACCACTCTTTAGCCATTTAATGGCTATCCTCCTTTATAAATTGCTGCTATTCAAAGTGTACCCTGGGGGTTGAGCAGGGACTGAAAGCTTGTTAGAAATGGACCTTGAGTACCACAAAAGCACCATGAAAGCAGCATGCCTGGATGTCTGGATGTATAGCCTAGGATGTGTATTTGGACAACCTCGTCAGTCAGTCAGTCTGTCTGTGTCTGTCTGTCTGTCTGTCTGTCCGTCTGTCTGTCTGTCTCCTCCCTACCGTGTGTGTGTGTGTGTGTGTGTTTGTGTTTGTCTGTATGCCTGTCTGTTCCCTGTGTATTAGTTACTTATCTTGTTGCTGTGATAAAATACCTTGGTTAAGGCAACTTAAGGACCAGTGAGAAGACTCAGTGGGTGGGAGGAAGTATATGCCAGGGCTGATGACCGTCATTGGATCACTGGAGTGTGTAGCACACAAACAGAATAAATAATTTAAAAGCAACTTTGAAAGAAAAGGTTTATTTTGGCTAACAGTGCCATGGTAGTCTATCATGACATGGAAGTCATAGTACTTACAGCTTGAGGTAGTTGGTCACATTGTATCCACAGTCAGGAAACAAGAGAGGAACAAATACTGGTGTCCAGCTAGCTTTCTTCTTTGTACGTAGTCTCGAACTATAACATAGGGAATGAAGCCACCTATATTTAGTTTGGGTCTTCCCATGTCCGTTAACCTCATCAAAATAATCCCTCACAGACCTGGGCAAATGTTATTCTTTGGTGATTCTAGAGCCTATCAAATTGACAGCATGAATCATCACAACTGCATTCTGAGAACCATTGCAATAAACATGTATCACCTAGGACTTCCTAGAGATACTGGCATTCTGCAAGTGACCCAAATGACTAGCATAGCTCAAAGCTGTTTGTAAGTTTTTGTTTTCTCATCTGCCTGTGGCCTCCAGCAAGCCAGTCCAGGACCACACCTAGACCTTGGCATATTCTCCTGGCATATGCAGTCAGGAAATGGAATGCTTGGTTGTTTCCATCGTGTGTGGCCCCTTCGTGGGATAGGACTGCCAGAGTCTTCAGTGTGCCTCCCCTTAAGCTTGACCTTTGTTGCCGTGTGGAATTCATGGAATGTGTGTGGTTTCATAGGGGCTCTGAGTTATCAGAGTTTGATTCTGGAAATATCGGCGTTCTGTCATTTCTCAGCAGTCTAGTGCCTGTGCTGATGATTCTGCTGTGTCTTCTCACACACTTACACTTCTTGCCAGACATTTGGAAGCTTCTGCTCAGGCCAATCACACAGATGCAGAAGCATCACCTTATTATTTCAAGCACATTCAAACTTCATCTTCTGTCTGTCTACCTGAGAGTTGGTAATACATTCTGTTCCTCACTCTCCACAAGGAAAATTGGTTGCTATTGTTTTATTATCTATAGAAGATAGAGCATTATGTCTTTCTTTTTTTCTGTGGGGAAAATGCACCAGAGAATTTCCATGTCAGTCTCAGAGATAATTTTTATGGAGATTAGAAGCATGTGACTTTTTGTGAGAAAAGAAATAATAGGAATTAAAAAAAATGTCTTGCTTGCTGACCTATTTTTTTCCCCTTCCCACAAATTATCTCTTCAGTGTGAGTTCCCAACTTCTTCTCCATGATTCTTTTCGAAGTGTCTTTTAGCAGCTGGCAGCAAAGGGCTCAATGAGCTAACTCTTCACTTATGCTCATGGCTCCCAGGATGACTAGTCTGTTTTTATTTCATGCTATTTTGAATTGGAGAATGACCCTCACAAGAGTTCCATGCATGGTTATTTTGGAATCTTGCAGCTTTCAAAATGCTGTGTCAGTAGTCCACAGATACATGTCCTGTATGTTTGTGTGAATGTGTGTAAGTAGGCTGTGTGTTAGTGGTAGGAAAGAAGACATGAAATGGATGGTACCCTTTGCACCAGGAGTCTAGACTCTTGCTAAGAAGGAAGCACACTACTGTTTGTCCAGAATGGAATCCTGCTTTCTTTAACAACTGTGTCACCTTCTGTAACTTGTTTGATTTGCCTGTGCTTTTACAATCAAAGAAACAGCAGATAAAAGTGCCTGCTACTATGCCGAATATGTACTAGGAAATCAAGGCCCATGTTTGTGTGAGCATTTATTCTCTGCTCTTTTCACAATTAGACAGAATGAAATAAACCAAACCCCAACTCGTATAGTTTTATTATTACTGTGATTTAAAATCCTGAGGTATTGGGAAGAAAGTGATTTTCCAACAGCTTTTCATATATTTTAAGTTCCTATGATGACTCTGTGTTTAATATATTCCATGATATTTGATGCTGTTGTTAATCTTTTTGTTGTCATTTATATCTATTGTTATAATGTCAGAAATTGATATAATATGCCAAAAAGTAGAAGCTGTGCATTCAAGAATGATTGTGAGTGTGTGTGTGTGTGTTATCATCTCATGGGTCTTTTAGTCTTTCTTTTTTTAAGCATATGATTATATAGGTTAGATCATATTACATGTGTGCCTGCGCACGTGCACACACACACACACACACACACACACACATGATTCTTACTTTGTAGTAGCCTGCTGACTACACAATCACATGAATAACCATGGGAGGTTACTATTTGCTTTTTTGGGTGTTATAAGTGGTGGTGGCCTTTCTGCCATATGTAGGTGGTATTTCTAAGGTAAAAAATACAGGCTGGCTGACTCTCAAATGTGCTGCCTTTAGCCAAGCGTACATCACACAGAATATCTTAAGGCAGTTCAGGGGCAGCTCTTCCTTCAGGTAGCTCTGAGTTCTCTGTACCAGATATTTTTGTGAAGCTGTATTTAACCTAAGCCTTAAGCGAGGGTTCCAGGGTCTCTTACGGCATGTTATCTGTTACAGTCCTATTGCTATAGGTACCGCTGTGCAGCTCGAAGCCAGAACACACCAGATAGCTCTGCATCCAACCTGGGATTTCGTTGTGCAGCAGACCACCTGCCCACTGCAGACTGAGCCAAGAGGGGCCTTTCCAGATCCAAGAAGTTGTTTCTTACTTGCAGCTGACCTCCCCCCAGAAATCTGAACTGATCTTCCCATCTGAGGAGAGTTACATGTCTGCCCAGTGGCCAAAGGAACTGTCTCGTGTGACCGAACTGCTGGCGTGTGTCAGTGCTCGTGCTTTATTGTGTGGTGTATCTTTGAGGACCATCGCCATGTTTCACTTTGAAAGCCTTCTGAAGAGGAGAGAGCTGAGAACCATGAAGTCCTGGCCAGGCTCTGCCACAGGGTCAGACCCTGGAGTCCAGCACCTTGTCTGCCTGGACCTCTATCTCCTCATGAAATGAGGGATGGATGACTTGATCTCTGAGTCTCTCTCCAACTCACAGATTCTATTTGAACTAGCAGAGTGTATTGTGATTGCATAGTGAGAATCTATGACAGATTATTTTTTAGCTATTATTTTGCCATGTGTGAATTTGAGTAATACTAATCATATAAGGTGAGAGTTCTCTTACATATTATTTTCAGAAAAGGGTGGGGTTCGAGTCTTTTATATTCATACTGCACTTTGTTCTTCCAAGGAAATCAGTGTCTTTTACATTGTTGTGACAAATCGCATTGGGACAGTGAGGGGACACTCAAGTTTGGAGTTCTGAACACACAGGAATGCCTGTGGAGTCACCCCACTGCCCTTTTTTCTTTTGACATTAAGTGCCTTTGGCTCAGAGGGACAGTTTAAAGCCTTGTTTCCCCTTTGCCCCCTAAGCCTTCAAGGAATGTGAAATGTGTACTAATTAGGGAAACCACTGAATTCTAGGCACATGGGTATAGAGGTTTTGTCAAATGTTATATATTGTAATGCTTAATCCTGTACCTGAAGGTCTCAGCCTGTGAGTGAATTCTCACATTTACAAGTTGTTGTGCAAACCTTGTTCCTTAATTTAAAACTATTGGTTAAATAAAATTGACTACAGCCAATTACTGGAGGGATTAGAGGTAGGCAGGTTTTGAGTTACCTGGTAGGGGGTGGAGAGAGAGAGGAATGAAGAGAGATCAAGGAGAGGAGGAGGAAGAAGGAGAGGATAGGAGGAGCTGCCATGAGGGAGATGGACCATAAGCATGTGGCCAGGAGAAACAGTAAGTGTCTGGGGAACACTGCTGGGGATGCAGCCAGGCCAGCAGTTAGAAAAGGAGATTATTACCCCCAGTGATTGTCAAAGCCACATAAACTAACCGTGGTCTGAGTCTCACTATTTGTAAGCTAGTTGGGGATAAGCTTATCCCCAACCACATGGGAGATAAAGAACCAGGACCTTGATCAGACTCCATTCAGGGTATCTAGTATATTATACCAGAGAGATGAGAAATCTTGTTAATTTTACGATTTCACTTGCTTTGAATCATGCAAATAAACTAGTACCTCTCGAGTCAGACTTCACTTCTTCATTCCTTACTGGGACTTTCTTATTCCCTTTGTGTTTTTTTTTCAAAACCTTCATTTGGTGATGCTCCTGTGTTTTGTTCTTCAGAAAGAAGCTAGTTGATAACTTTGATATATGGGTAATTTGTAGCAGTTTTTATTCTCTAGAGCAAGGCCATTCTTCCAGGAACCCTGTTATAGCCTTGCTACTTCTTGCCACAATACATGATACAAAGTCAAGGGCATTGCCTTGCTGAACAGATGCTTCTAATGCCAGGAAAGCACTTTGTTCAGAATAAAGGCTTTCAACTCAAGATTGTTGTTGCTAGCATTCACCCAGGTTTCCACAGTCCTCAGTCCCTGGGCCGTTTTTTAGCAAAGCTCATCTTTATGTTAGTTGCTTACAGTATCAGTCAAGTAACATATGGAAGTGACCAGTCTTGGCCACCTACAGAAGAAGGAAGTCCTATAAAGAATGACCAAAGGGGCTTTGGCGTGTCCCCACTTCTCCTTCTGGTGTACGACAGCCCCGATGCATTGGAACAATCAATTCCTCTTCAATTCCCAGCTCCGTGTTGTTTGCTCAGGGGGTCCCCAGTAAGGTACGGCTCGCCACAGTCTTACAAGACCACTCATGAGAATCTTCTTCCACCACCATGGGTCCCAGGAATTAAACTCAAGTCCTCAGGTTTGGTGGCAAGCATCTTTAGTCTCAGAATCATCTTACCAACCCTTGTTTTGTTTTGTTTTGTTTTTTGAGGGGTCCTTAGCCTAGTCCGGTCTGAAATTCACTAGGTTGACTTTGGACTTTTTGTCCAGCCTCAGTCCCCTAAGTACTGGGGTTATTGTCATGTACCACTGTGTCTGACAGTGGCTGTGTCTGTGAATAACCTCTTTATAAAGTAGTCATGTTGCTTGTATATATAGACACATTTATGGTCATTTTGTGAATATAAACCATTACTCTAAAAACTTATATGTGATGATTAATCCCACTCAAAAACAACAAATAAAGCTTATATAGGAGATAGGGTTTTTATTTTTAACATCATCATTACCCCTGTACAGTTTTTGTTTTTAATTTATTAGCTCCCACCTGTGTATGAGTGCACACACCACCTGTATGTGTTTTATATCATTATGCATATGTTTTGGTCTCTTTCTCAATTAATTTTAAGTATCATAAACGTTTAAATGGTTTTGGGCATTTCTTAGAACTTCATTTTTAGCAGCTGCTAGCATGTTCTAAGATTTACGAACCACATATGTAGGTTACTACAGCATATTATCCTGATATTACAGACTGACATATGATCAGGCAGACAGAATGTAACAATTACAGTTTTGTATTTCCGTACCATAAATGTGACTCTGCATATGTTACTTGCTTGCCTTGTCCTTGGACCTGCTCATGCTGGGCTTGTGGTGAGTTACATCATGGCGGCCGAAGCATGTGGAAGAGGAGGCCACTTACATCATGGAGGACAGGAAGCAGAAAGAGATGAGACCCCAGGTATAACCTTTGCAGAAACACCTCTACTGACCTAATTCCCACCTCCAAAAATTTCTGCAATTTTTTACAAATAGAACCACCAGCTGGGGGCTAACTGTTCAACACATGTGCCTGGGTAGGACAATCAAACCATTAAGACTTATACATGTAAGCATGCACACAGCCACACACCGGCACATAGAGACATACATACACAGATGTACTCACAATCACAGAAACAGACACACACAGATGTACATAAAGATACAGAAAAGGTACACACACACACACACACACACACACACAAACACACACACTTAGACAGAGGCAGACTATTTAGGAACCTCTCACAGCAGCACTTGTAAAATAGGTCTTAAGGAAACCAGGGCCCTAATGAAGCTCCTGTTGCCATTTGTAACTAGAGTTCTAGCTCTTCAGTCTCTTGTCCCTTTATCCTTTGACATTCTCTCTCCCTTTAGGACATAAGCTCTTAAAGGCTTGTGCTTCTAATGGAGACCATTTCCATCAACAGTTAAATTTGGATCCAGGGACTAGATTCCTCCTCCACTGTTTTTTTATGAAGCAGTGTCTTTGTAGTTTCTTAGCTGCATTTTCTGCTCCCAGGAGAGCTTAACATAGTAAGAAATGTAACAGTTTCCTAAGCTTCTAACTAAACCACTCCTTGCATTACTCCAAAGGACTTTTAGTTGTTTTATTTTTATCTTCTGATGGTCTTCCTAAATTGATAAGGTTTTCTCTTGTATTGAAAGGAAGTTTGTGCTAGCTTATTTCAAAATTGTTGCAACTCCTAAAGAGCCCAATACAGCTTCCTGCCCTATACTTCTTATCACTTGGTCATTTTGCATTAAATAAATACTGAGACAGACAGATTGCTGGGGGGCCAGTTCCAGCATGGAAAACCAGTTTGTTTATCTATTATCTCCTTCAGTTGCCCTTATTTTGGGTGGTTTTCTAACAGTTTTTGTTCCTTGTCTCCATAGATGCATAGAAAGAATTTGGGGTGTGTTTTTCAGTCTGTTTTGGCCTCGATTTCCATGTTTTATTTTAAGGGTATGTTATACATATTTAATTGAGTGGGAAGTGGGCATTTTGTCTTTCCCAAGGCCTTAGAAAACATGATTAGAAGAGAACCAGAGGTGGCCGGAGATGAGGGTGACCACCAAGAGTGACACTTCCTTCTTGTAGAATATTGACTTGGAGATCGGTTACAAACTTCACTTGGCTCAGCCTATAGTTTAAAGGGAAGGCGACTCTGTAGCAAGGCAGATTTTTTTTTTCCTCCAGGCTCCCACCTCTTTTGGACAAAACATTTCAGTTGTTCATTGCTCTTCAGGAAAAGAGTGAAATGAAAGGCACCATTTATTTCAGGAGGTGTTGATTAGGGCACGGGCGTGGTGAATGGTTCCAAAATCTTGTCAGAGTGGGTCACTTCTGTTTCCATGTCTTCCCTGATAACTGAATGTTGACAGAAAACAGAAAAAACGGTCTTCAGCCATGGGAACCCCAGCGTTCTCACTCTCTGGTTGTCTTCAGTTTTCCAGTAGCACTCAGAATTTTTTCCATGTAGTTAAATCTATAGCTGCTATAGGACAGGATATTTTGAAAACAAACATCATTTGCTTTCTGTCCCAAAACTGCAGGAATTTTATAAGAGGTACGATAGAGGGATTTTTATTTGATTTTTTTTTCATCTTTTTCTCCTCCCTTCCATGGACAGTTATCCTAACACAAAAGGACTAACCTGTGGGCTAGCTATCAGGAAAAGGAAGTGTAATGGGAATAGGGGTCGGGGAGGCACACAAAACAACAATGGCACACCCGAAATGTCACAGGTGGAGCAGGTTGTGTGTAAGTGAGGCCCGTACTAAAGAGATCAGGCTGGAATTGCTAAATTGTCCAATGCTAGGGAAGAGCTAGATATTTGCATTTAAAATAACATTCCTAATCACATTTTATGCTTGTGTGCCTCTATGTGCTACAACACACATGGAGGTCATGTGTGGGAATCTGTGCTCTGGTCCTGGTGCTCAAGCTCAGGTACTAATGGCTGGCAGCAAGCTCCTGTACCTGCTGATCCCTTCGCTTCCCTCCCGTTGTGTGGCCTAAGATGGAGAACAATTCCACATCCTCTGACCCTGAGTCCTGAGGTTATAGGTCTGTGCCATGTTCTTGCAGAGGGTCTGGGTTTGGTTCCTGGCACTTACATGGTTGCTCCTATGCTACCTGTAACTCCAATTCCAGAGGATCTGACATCTTTTGGTGCCTGTGGATGCTAGGCATTCTCATGACCCAGACACACAGGTAGGTAAAAACAATATACACATTACAACATTAGGTAAATCTGAAAAAGCACACTCACTTTATGGAGTGCAATACACATGGGAAGAATGACTGATCCTGCACTGGTACACAAGGAGTGTGTGTGAGAGAGAAAGGGCCGCAGCTTGCCTAAGGACCTCATTTTACCCAGAAGTCCCTTGGAAAGCTCCATGCCTCCATCCCTACCCCATCACACCTAGAATGATTTCACAGAATTGTGTGATCAGTAGATACACTGACAGTACATTTTCATTCCCTTTGGCTTTCATCACTTAAGTTTTCCGGTTAATACCAGGTTGTACCACAAATGTTAGGTTCCTGATGGATGGCTTCATTTTTATTGGTTGAAACTTGCTTCTTGTAATACGAAGTCCCCAGAACAGACCTTAGTTCCACAGGTTGGTCAGAATCTGGCCTTTGGTGTTTCTCATGCTTCAAACACCACGGAAATGATTAACTCTGAGAGCCTGGGCTGAAGCCTTGGCAGCTAGCCAGAGCTCCTTTTTCCCCACTGTTGTGTTTAGAGCATTAGAGCCAGAGTTTAATTAATTTTTTTTTTGATTAAGCAAAATCATTACAGATGATATTTAGGTAGGCTATGAAGTAAGAAACTCTGGACTTTGAAACTTGCCCTATTTGAGTTCAGAAAGTTCAAGTTATTAACACCAAGGGATAGAAATGGCCAGCTTCAGATTCTGACCTGTCCCCAAATGGTCATTGACTCCAAAGTCTTTCATCACAAGGAGTTCATTGGATCTTTGGAATTACAGAATAATTGAAGGTCAGATAGAATTGCTCTCCTGGCCTGAATCTAGGCCCTGTTTGACAAATTCTGTGCTTTATCTGCTGAGGGGAATGGAAGCTATCAGAGTGACTTCTAGCATGTCAGTTTGGCACCTCAGCAAAATGGTATTCGAAGCTCAGAATCAGCCTAGGAGAAAAATGAAACCAGCTAACCAGCTGCCAGAGGAAAAGAGGTGAGGCTGTCCTCGTGAGCTGATAAAGGTTTGCCTGCATTTTGTTCATGCCTGTTGTTTGCTTTCTCAAAGTCTACAAGTCTTTTTCCTTTATACATTTGCCAAATAAAATCTTATCTTTAAGTGACACAGGAAACTGTGTCTTGAATCTCTTCCTTCAGTAATTGTTTTCAGCAGCAATGTTGAAGAAGGCCATTGGAGACCATGTCCCTCTGATCCTGTCTACTTACCTGAGCCACCTTTAGGCAGGTAACATTCCTTAAGGTAAAATATATTTGGTAGCAATGCCCACCTATGGGGATTATGGACCAAGGAGAGAATGTCAAACCCAAGTGTTTAGCATGGTGTACTTCATCATGGTTTCCTGAATTCTCATTTCTGTTGTGAATCTGTTACTAAAAGCAGAGGAAGGGCTCAGTAAGTTAGGTCACTTGCTGCCAAGTGTGATGACCTAAGTTTGATACCTTGGATCCATATTGTGGAAGAGGGGAACTGACTCCTGCTAAATGTTCTCTGACTTCTACAGGAATGCTGTGGCCTATGTGTGCTCATACATGTACACACACACACACACACACACACACACACACACACACACACACACACACCCATACACACAAACACGTTAAACAAAGCAGAGGAAGAGATAGGTACAGTCAGGTAGGACTGGTCCTTTATATCTATAAGCAAAGAGCAAAATGGACTAAGGTTACATGAAAGTGTCACTCAGATCCCCAGTAATTGACTACTTGTATTCTAGATCCCTGACTTTGCAAATATCCCTCCTATGCTACATGGTCTGTCCGCTCCACAAAGTATATATACAAAAGGAGAGTTGGATTTGGTTTTTGCTGTTATATGTAATTCTGAAGCTCATCCTCTTTAACCTACCTTAAAATGAAAGTGCCTCTTGTGGGGCTGGCCTTGTAATTCACCAGCAGAGTGCTTACCCGGCATGTCCAAGGCCCTTAGTTTGATCCCCAGCATCTCAATTAAAAGAGAAGTTACTCATGAGCATAGCAATTTAGCAAAGAGCAGGAAAGGGAGGGAGGGAGGGCGGCGTGTTGGTTGGTGAGATCTTGGTCAGCAGGTGAACTGTTCTCTGAGCTAAGTTGATTTTGGTGTAGTTCAGCCTCATGATTTAAATTCATCCTTTTCGCTGTGATTACAGGTCCAGGATCTCCGGTCTAACTTCATCAACTCCCACATCTAAAGATTAAGACGGTGTTCAAGGGATGTTCAAGGGAACAATTAGGGTTTGGGAGAAAGGACTCACAGGGTACAGGGCTTTCCTAGCTCAGCAGTTCATGAGGTATGGTTTGGGGCTCCAAGAACCTCCAGCATCATTGAGGTCAGTGAGTCAGCAGTATTTTCAACATTATTAACATTATTATTATTATTATCAATTCCTAGTATCACATGAGTATACTGTAGAGAGACTTTATGGTATATAGATTCTTTGGAATTCTCTGTCATTTCTAGGAGTGAGACCTTTGAGAGTGACTTCTCTAGGAGAAAAGCAAGGTCCTGTAGTAACTAATTGTTTTTGTCTTTGAAGAATGTGACCCATCCTTCTCCAACCCCTCTGAAGTTGGCCAGCAAGAACTGAGCACAAAGTACTCTAAGAACAGCTTAAATGACCTTCCAAGAAACTGCCATGGCATGGCCTGTCTTCCACATAGCCTTTGAAACATTATCTGGTGTATGGAGGAGTCTTGTAGCTGGAATTAGTCTAATGTCAGACTTCCACAAGTGTTCCACGTGTATTCAGTACATGTCAAGTAAGATTCAACATGGAAGCCTTCACTCGAGGGGACAATGGTCTGGGACCCCGTGCGTCCTTAGTGTCTTCTCTTTAGGAGACGGCTGTATATACAAAGCCAGTGAGAGGGGCCAGGCTGCTGCTGTCTGAAGCACTCCCTTCGCTCTTCCCTGCTGAGGTTCGACTCCTTGGCGCTATGGATTGTGATTGCCGCACCTCCTCAGGGTTGCTTCCCTGCTAGCAATTTCAGGCACCTGCTAGGTGCTCAGCATTGAATGGAGTGCTTAACGCCCATGATCTAGTTTGATCTGGAGCACAGTGGTGGGAGGAACTATTTGTTTTGGGTCATCATTCCCAGTGGGCTTGTAGGAAACTAGGACTCTCAAGTGTCTGCAAGGCGCCCTGGGGCAGCTGTGGGATGAGGTAGGATCAGGACTTACTGTTTTTGTCGCTGCTATGGTATTGGATCTGTGACTTTATTGTGCATTTGGTGACAGGAAGCATGGATACAGTCTGAGAGATTATGAGGTCAAGCAAAAGCCCCATAGGGAGAAACAGGCAGGTAGGAGATGGTTGAATGGATTCGTGGCTGAGAACATGAGCTTCAGGCTGTCTAATTCAATAATTTAAATCTGGTCCCACCACCTGTTAGATCTGTGACTTTGACTGAGTTCACAGGCCCATTTAAGGCTTTAAAATCAAGTGAAAGTATGTATAGATGACACAGAGCTCAGGCTGGGCTGTTAAGGTAGTATAGGGTGATCTACTTGCCTTAAATCCAGTCCCAACTCAGAATGTCTTTGCTTTGCCACATCTCAGTCCCTCCAGTGAGTTAAAGAGACTTCCAAGGTTAAGACCATGGCATTTTTGGAAAGACACACTTTGAGCTTATCTTCCCCTTCCCTGCCAAACGTACCACTTATTTTTACAAATGATTAGACGACTCTCAAGAAAGAATTTGTTTTAGAGATGAAGTAGAAGATGGGTGGATATATGGGAAAGAGTCATCTTGCTGGAAATAAATGGCAACCACAGTATACATTGTCAGCTCATTTTGCCGAGTTCAAGTGTATGAACTGAATGATGCTGATGGAAGGAGCTGAGATCCAGTCTGAAGAACAAGGGGAGACTGTGTTCACTGTGCTCATTCAGTCAAAGTCTGCAAAAGTGTACGATTAAGTTCCCTGGTCTTTGTGAAACAAGACTGACCTTTCTTACTCTCTTACCTCCGCTGCTGGGCTCAAAATGGAGCATTGTTCCTTAGGAAATCGTTTGGGAGCAGCTTCCAGCTCCCCTTTGCCTCTGTTCTAGAACACTTGTAAATAGTTCAGTGCTAGTGGTAGAAAGCCGCCATCACGGCAATCACAATCATGTGTATAATCGTATTAGCAAAGGCCTTCGCTTCAGGACATATTAGGGAAGGCAAAGACTGGAACACAGTGGTCATTGTTTGTGGTCTCTGAGCTTTGAGCAATGTTTATAGGTGCCAACATTTGCACCTCCTCCTGTGGCCACAGTTGTCTGTATGGTGGCTATCAAAAGTGCTTTTATGTGGAACGTTCTCCCTCTAGTGGCCAGATGGCCTTTGTAGTTATTTATTTTATTGTTTTCTTACTGTTTTTGAATAGATCCTCTGTAAATTTGGAGAACCTTTCATTTAGGGGTGCTGTGCATTTAGGGTTGCTAAGAGGAAAGAGATAAACAAGATGGGGGTACATCTTTTCTTCTTTTGAGTCAATGTTCAGGTGTTTTTTATTTATTTGTTTTTAGCTTATGTGTGTGAGTGTTTTGCCTATGTGTGTGTGTGTGTGTGTACATCGCAAGAGTGTCTAGTGCCCACCAAGGTCAGAAGAGGGTGTCAGATCCCTTTGAACTGGAGCTCCAGGACAGTTGTGAGTTAATTTTTTTAAATCTTCATTGTTAAAAATGTTTCAGCAGACCAGTTCTCATTTATTTTTGGCAATTTTTGGCAATATGTTGGTAGGATAAGTTCTTGGAGTCCATATGGTGTATTAAAACACACAATTATTTTAATAGTGATGGATATTGCTAGTCGTCTGTAGCAGTTTACAGCACAGGAAAGGGTGTACCCATGTCCTATGCCCCAACACAGGGACTCTGCAGTACTTCAAGAGTTCTTTATCCTACTTTGAGTCTGAGACGAGCCAGCTGAGCTCGGCATAGGGGAAGTTCTTCTTCAGGGTTCAGGACCAACTGCTATGAAGCTGGACAGTGGTGGTGGGGAAATCAAGCCCAGGTCTTCTTGTGGTCCAGTGCTACAGTCTTCTCAGCTTTCTGTGGCTGAAATACTACCCTGGGGTATGCAGCTTGGTTCACTCTTGGTTGCAAATGACTCCAGTTTGCAGAAGTGATGCACAGTTAATCAATTCCATCCCCGGGAGCAGATTCTTTCCACTCTTCCCTCTGCCCACAATTGACAGTGACCTCCTAAGTGCCTGCAGTTCTAATACTGCTTCTCTGCCTGTGGTTTGGTAAGCTGGGTCCCTTGCTAAGTTAATAAAGCTGACTTTTCCTACATATGGCTCATCCAGTCTGGCTCTGACCTTATGTGCCTCGGAGAGTTAACCAGCATGGTCTAAGAGCCAGAGAGGCCTAGCATGCTACCTAGTCTCATCATAACCCAGTACCTCATTCCTGATTCCATCTTAGAATCTGCAGGATTGCTCACTGGACCAAGCCCAACTTGTTGTACTAGAAGCATTTGACAAGAGACTGTTCAAAATACATTTTCCTGAGTGTTCTCTTAGAGGATTTGTTGGATCAAAATGAGTCCTGGGATTATAAACCTTAAGTCTCTGTTCTTACCTTCTTAGTTGTGGGACCTCTTGCCTCTTGGGAGATTAGGTTGTAGTATGTGTGAACAGTGGATTTGAATTATATTGAACCCTCTCTCTTACAGAGAAATGGAAGGGAGGGCTTCCTGGAAAACTCTGCTTAGAGATATTAGATTAAGTGAGTTATTCCTGGATCGTCTTGGTGGTCTTGTTATTTGGGACTTCCTCAGTCTTTATCTCTTGCCTCCCTTTTGAGTAGCAACAAAACAAAACGAAACAACAACAGCTGTGAAGGGTCATCACCCTTGGAACAGACCTGTCGTAGACCCCTGGGAGTTAGTGCAAAGGCAGTGCCAAAGAAAACCTGATATAAGTAGGTTATTTCATTTTAAAGTGTGTGTGTGTGTGTGTGTGTGTGTGTGTGTGTGTGTGTGTGTACGTACATGTGCTAGCATGCACACTTTACTGCAGGTGCATGTGGAGACCAGAAAAAGATATTAGCCTTCCTGCAGCTGAAGTTACAAGTACTTGGAGGCTACCTCAGTGGGCACTTGGAACTGAGCAGGATGTGTTGTCTTCTCTCTAGTCCTTGAAACCAAGGCTTTATAATGCTTCAAGCACCAGTAGCTACCATAAACTTTAGTATAGATCGAAACTCCTCTTTGGTAGCTCCTACACAGTGGCTACTTACTAAACATTGCTAAATGATCAAAGGTTTTGATATTTGTGTGATTGAGGGCAAAGTGGATCTTCTAGCAACTTCCTCGTGCCATGTAGCCCTTTAGGTTATACTTGGCATGTGCTTTTGTTGTTGTTGGGAACTGGAGGGTTTGCACCATGACTATGGTTCCCAAACTTCTATGTCTTGTGATCTCTGCAAGACTCTTATGATCAGGTTGGCACTGTGACAAGAGGTGAATTCTTACCCTGTGTCCCCAGAGCAACAGTCTTTATGAACTGAAACTGGGACTGGAGTATTTCAAATGACTTTCTTTGTAGATAGAAAAAAGTAAAAGTAACATTTATGCCAGCAAACCCAAGATTCACACTTGAGATTCAACCTGTCCCAGCCCTTAATCCCCCAACTCTGAGATTATGAGTATGTCTTATTACACCTGGGTTTTTTTTATGTGGGTTGTGGGGACCGAACACTGATTCATTCCCACATTATTGAACTCATACTTACAGGGAATTTCCCCAGATGAGCTATTTCCTTAGTCTCCAGACTCTGAAAAAAATTTAAAGCTATTTTTAAATCTGATATTGTACCATTATGTGGTGAAAAGAATACATTTTTATCTGTTTGGAATATTAAAAAAAGGAAAGAAGTATGCATATATAAATACACACATTGTATTTATATATAAGTTCGTAGCAGAAATGGAAAAAATGCCTAAGCCTTATATATAAAAGCCAGGGTTCTAACTCCCCTTTAAAATACCAGAATTCACCCTGATCTCCTGGATATCATCATTCCAGGCCCCACTGCTTCCTGTGGGGAGACATGCTTGCCCAAGTCTCTGTTCGATCATGTTTTTCTTTTTGTCTCCACTCCTGTTTGTCTCCTTTTTAATGCTGTTATAATGGCCAGGACTTGGGTTTGACGAGAACAAATTTGGCAGATGTGCTTTCTGGCAACAATGCCAGCCTGTGTGATGTTCTTTGTCACTTTTTCTTTTTTTGGGTACAGCCAGTTCAGAACAAGATGTGCTCTTGTGAAACTTTAGTCAGTTTTGATGGTCAAATATTCGAAGAGGCAGTCTCTGAATATGAAAGCTACGGTGCATACATCTTTCACTAGGAACAGGGTTGGGGTGAAAAATCAGTGTTTGTGGGAAGAAGAAGAAGAAAAAGCAGACCATTTTACTGTGTGTAGAAGGCAGTGTATGCACATGTGTAGGCACATCTGCATGCTTCAGGTTAAACATGTGTGCAGGCACATCCACATGCTTCAGGTTGAAGTTAGGTGCCTTCTTCCATTGCTCTCCTCGTTTTTTTGAGACAGAATCTCTCACTGAACCCGGAGCTCAGTGATTGGCCAGTCTGACTAGCCATTGACCATGAGACATCTTTTAGTTTCTGCCTCTTTGGTACTAAGACTTGGGGTACCATGCTTGGCTTTTAGGTTCTGGGAATCTGAACTTATGGCCTCCTGCTTACACGGCATGCACTTTGCTCACGGAGGCCTCTTCCCTGCATGACAATCAAGGGTTTTGTTCTTTTGTTTTTTGGTGTTTTTTTTTTCCTTTTTAGAGTTAACACTTGAATTCTATGACTAAAAAACCAAACATGCATGAATTCTGTATCTGAGGCTTTGTGTTCGCCCAGCTGTTTCTCTTCCAGTGCTTGCAAAGGCATCTCAGTGCATCCTGATGTTTATGCATCTTGTGTTAGTGGACAATGCAGTGCCATGCCTCAGATTGTCCATTTCTTGTTTCTATTCGCATCTTTACTAGTTCTGGCAGCCACAGACTCTCATGGTCTGTCATAATCAGTCTTGTATCTGGTCTTCTTGAGCCTCTCTGACAGCTCCCCTCTGCCGGTCACTCATATGTGCAAGGTGGCAAGTTGGCATGCGCAGGTTCTGTGCTATATAGGTGACCAAAGACCACATGAAACCAGGGCATATGACAGTCATTCAGAATATCTGTAGATTTTCTATTACGGGAAACTCAGTGCTTTTAGACTAAAGAATGCTTTTGTTTTTGACTTCTCTAGGATGCAGTCGTTTAGGGGCTCAAACATATTTGCTGAATAAATTATGAACTCAGGGTCCTAACTTTATAAATCTTGAATGTATGAGAATAATTAACAATCATTTGTGAATTAATTGGTTGACTGAATATGTAGCAGAATTTTTAAAACTTTATTTTTATTACTTTGAATGATTTACTTATCATGAAGACATTAGGGAAAAGACTCACAACATGATTGCTAATATCCAACTTACTCTGAACAAGCCAAAACTTTGAGAACAATTTTAGCGAAGCACATTTGGATGGAGTGGATGCTGGCTTGGTGTGTCTGTTAAGGATCTACACTTTTGAGCTGTGTTTGAACATCAAGGGTCTGTCTGGCTAGAGCTGGGAAGGAGGTGAGTTGGCAACTGGAGAGGAAGTGGATTTCATGCTGTTTGCAGGAGTTGGGTAGATAAGGGATACACAGTGGCCAGCAAATGAGTCTTAAAAAAACCCAAAACTCAAATAGAAGGGATCCAATTATGTTCAGACGTAAACTAGGAGGTGTAGTTTGTCTTTGTTTGGTTTCTGTTGCTGTGATAAAGCACCATGACCAAGGCAATTTGAGCAGGAAAAAATATCTGACTTATGTGCCTCAGATTACATTCTCTTGAGGGAAGCTGAGGTAGGAGCTGAAGTAGAGGCCATGGAGGAATGTCACTTGCTCCCCATGGCTTGCTTGGTTTGCTTTCTCATATACCCAGGACCACCTGCTCAAGGGAGGCACTTCCCTGAGTGGACTGGACCTTCATACATCAATCATCAATAAAAAAATGTGGCTCAGACTTGATTAAATACAATCTAGATTTGTATCTTACTACCCTCCCCCATGTTCTGTTTAAATGATTTGTAGTGGCAGCTAAGGAAGAGATGGAACCAGTCAAATGATGGAGGGAGGTGTGGAGAGCAGGTACAGTGGGAAGACATCATTGGGTATGGAATTGGGATGAGTGATGTCATTGCTCAGTAATTGGTTGACTTTGTCAATTAGTATACATATTCAACATACCTGGACCAGAGGATTATCAGGTTAGACATGTGTGACATAACACAGATGGATACAGGGTAGATCAGGTCATTTGTATTTCCCCATTTAAGTATAGTGGTATGTCATAAGGCTGGATGTATGGATGATAAAGATGTTGACAAGGTGACTGCAAGGCTGATGGAAGTGATGCACAACTAGGCGGTATCAGACAGAAATGACTCGGAATGAAATGGTGGAAGAAAAGAGAGGAAAGGGGGAAGGGAGGGAGAAATGGTGGAGTAGGATATATTACTAGCTGTCTTGTTCTTTTTAGGTGTCTAGTAGTCATGTAAAAAATAAGCATAAGGGACAGAGAGCAAGAAATTATAGCAATATCCAAAAAGGTCACCAGAATGAAGAAAATAATGAGTATTCTGCCCAAAGGTGTGGAGGGTATTATTTAAAGTAACAAGTACATATATATGTGTACAAACACACACACACACACACACACACACACACACTATTGACCTTTAAAGGTCAAGCTAAACAATCTGGTTCCACAAACATTCTCGAGAAGATAATACTATTATGAAGGCTAAAGGTAAGAGGAAGAGCTTTTCAGTGACCTGACGTAATGCTATGTTTAGAAATCTGGCAACCATCTTAAATGATGATAAGACACTGAATGTGAAAGGCAGAGGGATTCTTGTGGGAAGAGATGGGAGTAATGCAAAGCTGGCGGCCAAGGGCCAGAAAGAAGCATGGGGTAAGGCAACAAGGAGGGTAGGGCCTCTAGGAATTACTTTGATACTTTGAGAACTGTATTAGCCTTGCCAGGGAAGTTATTCCCTTGTCTCCTTTATAAGCATCAAGGCAAGGACAGCTTGTGGGAGAACTGTAGATAAAAGTATCCTCATAACCAGATGAGCAAAGCCACATACAAGGCTCGTTGTAACGTGAGTGAACGTTGGTTGGCAGAAACACTGAATATTTCTAAATTCCATCACCTTTGCTCATGCCTTGGCATTCTCTGAGGTGGTGATATCTGAATGGGTAATAAAATAATGATCTTCTTGGGTTCATAAATTACTATGTAATTTCTGTAAATTCATTTTTCTCATCTTTCAGTAAAACCATAAATTGTGTTATAACAAATAAGATTTTCATATAGTTGTTCTGTTAACATCAAATAAGAGAAACTTCCGAGTCATTTTAGTTCTGTGTTAGTGTTTAAAAATCAGAGCTTCATTCTGCTAAGCTGGCACTGAAAACAAATCATGAAATTTATTTATCTTGCTCAAATATAATGGGGTCACATACAGTAAATTATCATTACTGCAAAAAACAAACAATCATATAAACTATAACTTTTGGGAGCATTTTTGCCATCTCTTAAATTCAGTACTGACAAGAATCAATAGAAAACTTTTCAAATCACACATAAACAAATGCAAAGTAACATGAACTATATAATAGTTTGAAAAATCTGTTTCCAGGCAGCCTTAGAAAATACTGTGTAGTTTGTGAACACCTATTGACCACTAAATGAGAACAGGAAGAGAAACACACTCTAGGGAAACAATACACTGCTACTGAAGAACCAGTGGTGTTTGTGCTGAAGGGTAGGGTTTAGTGCGTTAATGAACCTGATTCTTTCTTTCCAACCCAAACACTTTTGCAATTCATATTCCTCCTGCATCCCAGAGCAGCATCCATTTATAGTGGTGATAATGGCTCTAGCCACAAGCATCTTACAACATTAGGCAATGCTGTGTCTTATTCTGCAAACAAAAAGGAATTTGGGGAGATGGCTGGAAGTGGGTTATAAGCTCTTGATCTTGCAGAGGACCCAGATTCGAGTCTCAGCATCAACACTGTGGCTCACTAACATCTGTGACTCCAGTACCAGGGGATCCAGTGCCCTCTTTTGACCTCCTCGGGCACTGTGCATATGCACAGTGCTGCATAGACATACATGTAAACAAAACACTCCTATATAGAAAATAAACAAAGACAAACAAACCAACCACAAGCAAGTAGACAAGCATTTTTCTAGGGCCTAAGGATATTACTCCTGACCTGGATGTTCAGGGTTCCAGGTTTCAGGTTCCTCCCCTTTTCTTCCCTCCTTTTCTGACAGAACCTTAGTGGAGCTATAGTACAAAAAATTCTCCCCTTTAAAAAAGCACAACAAATTACACAACAATCCTGAATAACTCTGCAATATTTTATCATCCTTCCCAAACATGCTAATATATCTCTAGCAATCAGCAGCCCTGTTTTTCTCAGGGTTCTCAGAGGAACAGAACATATAGAAAGAACCTATCCATTTATCTGTCTGTTGCCTGTCTATCATCTACCTATATAAAGGGGATTTATAAGAATGACTTACAGGCTGTGCTCCCTCTAGTCCCACAATAGCTGCCTACCAATGGAAGGTCCAAGAATCCAGTAGTTGTTTAGTTCAAAAGGCTGAATGTCTTGGCTGGTCTTCAGTATATGCCATAATCCTGAAAAACTATTTCTTCAGAATTAAATATTATAATTAAATCCATATATAAAGCAAGGCTTGATTAATAAACACTTCCTCACAGGTATGCACAACCATTAGAGTTTAAGTAAAATATAGATGCAATCAAGCTGATAGCCAAGAATATTCATCACAATCCCTGAAGCTAGCTGTGTCCAGCCTTTAGCAACCACGAATCTGTCATGGCTCTATTTGAGGTTTCTTGGGCTTCTACCTAGTTACACTAAGTGAGGAAATGCTAAACTGCCTTGCAAAATACCTATATAATTTTGTAACTCCACTAATCATATATGATGTTCCAATAGCTCTATATCCTTTATCAACTTTTATTATGACCATTCTGACTTTAGCTGTTATAGTGAATCTGGAGTGGTATCTGTGGCTTTGACTTGTATATCTCTAATTACTAATGACTTGAAGTAAGCATCTTTTCATTCTCTTCCTTGCTGTGTGTGTATGTATGTATATATATATATCAGAAAAGTCGTTTTTCAAATTGTTTACATTTACTTTTGTAGTAGATTTTTATGGAACAGTTTCAGATTTATGGAAAGACTTGAGAACTGAGTTCTGGTACCCACAGCCATCATCTATCATCATAGCACATTTACCTTACGTCCCATCTTCACATGCTACATTTGTGACAGTTACTGAATCAACATTGACATGTCACTCGTAAGTGAAGCCTGGGGTTGACTCTGTAGTTTTACCTGTGCTCATATGCTCTAGGACATCATATCACATCAGATGTCCTCTCTCCTCTTGGCTGTGGCTGTTTCTGACTTCACTGTTTTTGTATTTTTGTAATTCAAGAAAAAAAAAGTCTATTTTGGGTGTTTTGCTGAAGGGGGTTAAAAGAGGGTACTGGATACTCTGGAACTGGAGTTCAGAGGGATGCTGGGATTGAACCCATGTCTTCTGGAAGAATGGTCAGTGCTTTTTAACTCCTGAGCCATTTCTCATGCTCTGACTTTCCTTGTCTTTGATGACCTTGTTAGTTTCTGAGGAGTTATGGTCAAAACTTTTGTAGAATTCTACTTCATTGCATTTATCTTACTCTCACCCCCCACCCCCATGACCAGAGTAAGGTGACAGAACTTAGGAAGATCACAGAAGTGAAATGCTACCTTTGTCATACCATGTGAGTCATATAAATACATTTTAAAAATCACAGTCAATCAGGATTTTTAAATCTTTTAAATATTTTTTTCTGAAAGGTATAAGTATCAGACTTATAGGCTTCAGCTTTAACCTTATGACTATGGTTTTCAGGAGTTTGTTTTATTTAAGAGTAAGAAAGTACAAGAGGATGTGGCAGTTTAAGTTGATAATGACTCCAATGGACTCATACATTTGAATACTTGGTTTCTAGTTGCTGGAACTGTTAGGGAAGGACTAGGGGGCGTGGCCTTGTGTGTCACTGAGGGTGGATGTTGAGGCTTCAAAGACTCCGTGCTATTCTCAGTTTTCTCTGTCTTGTGTTTGTGGATCAAGATGTGAGCTCTCCACTATTCCTGCTGCCATGCCTTTGCCATCTTAGACTCTCATTGGAACCATAAGCCCAACTTTCTTTTATAAGTTTCCTTGGTCATGGTGTTTTATCAGAGCAATAGAAACAAGACAAAGGACACACACACACACACACACATCTCAAGCTTCTTGTATTCAGTTTTCCCTGTGGCTGAAGTACCATAGGGCTGGGTGTTGATGTGTCTGAGCAGATTGTTCTTTGTTAATATCCCCGAGTCAAGATGGAGATGTTCAACAGAGTGCAGGTGAAAAGCAGCAAAGGATAGCTTAACCAGATAGTGAGCCAAAAATCCCCACCCCCAAAGATTTCCTTCTTGCTTCTTATGCAGTTTAGGTCCTTTAGTAACAGTATGACAAAAAGAGCCACGTGGGAGTGAGAGATACAAGTTAACTTATGAAAAGTAGGATTCCCCCCTCCCACTAGAAATCAAGATACCAGAAAGATTGGCAGGGAGAAATAATTAGTTTGGAGGCAAATTTTGACAATGTACCCTTGAAACTTGGGACATTTTATGTACAATCTACTATCTTGTTCCCAGGGAATAATTTCTGAAGCTGTGAGAACATACATTCTGATATACCCACAGCACTTTTACTGAGATAATTCACATACATATTTTCTCCCCTAATGGACAACTAACACTTAGGTTGTTACACTGGAATAGGGTGTTATAAATAATAGAAATCTCTTTTAAAAGCACAGAGCCTCCTAGTATGATTTATATGTACTACAGAAATTGATTTCTTTTTACTAATAATAAACATGACTGAATAACTACCTTTTAAGATATTTAATTTCCACAGAATATACATAGAATGAACCTGATATTTCAAAGAGCTGTCTGCGTATTTATTCATCTTGTGGTACACGTGCAGGAACCTAGAGCTTCTGCATGCTAGGCAGATGCTCCACCATTGGGCTATACTCTCCAGACTGCAGTTGACTATGATTTCTATTATCTTTCTTTTAACAAGGGCAGTTAGAAGCCTTTGTTGCTCCACAAGCTTAAGTGGAGTTACAAAACGCCCACCTGCTTCTCTGGTGTTGACAGGGTTATTCTTCTGTTACTAATGAAGGAGTGAGGCTGTTTGAGGTTTTGAAACCTAACTTCACAAGCACTGCAACACAGTCAAGAGTAGAGCAAAACCTTTATAATAGGCTTCCTCTTTTGACCTGATTAGAAATCATTGGCTGTGCTTTATTATTGTCGGTGATTATTAAGTTTTAGCAGGTAAACTTAACAACCATCCTTCCTTAATTCATGTTTAGAAACAAACAAGTAATAAGAGCAGGAGTCAAATAGATAGAAGACAAACAGCTTTATTGCTGGCAAAACTAGCCGAAAATCGAGGCTGAGATCTTGTTGGATCATACATAAGGTTTGCTCAAATGTGAGGCAACAATGGCTTAACTTTGTAGGCTCCCTACCTCCAAGTGCGGAGGCACCAGGTCAGGACTAGCAGTACTCTCTCCAGTGCCAAATACCTTGTTGATTTGCTCTGAATGACTCTTTGCCGGGTCGTCCTGGCTTTAGGATGGCTGTTCCAACTCCAGCCATCAAGTATGGTTTCTGGTTTTAAAGAAGAAATACAAGGACGATGCCCAAGGATTCATCCTTTTCGCTTGTTTCCTGATAGTTTCAACATATCCACTTATCCACATTTAGCTACAAATAAAAGTATTGTTGGACTTTCTACAGTCTGGGCCATATTGCTGAGTTGAATCTAGGGAACCTGGCAGAGGCAGGGCTGGGCAACCCCTTGTCTTACAGGGATGGGCAGATGCAGACTATGAAGTCACCTTCCCTTGAGAGTAGGTTGCTTGCAAAAGACGATCCCAGATGGAATTTAATCACTTAATGCTTAGCTCCCTCTGATTTCTGTTCACAAAGGGGATAGCAGGTAGGACCTCCTTTCCTAACTGGTGCCTGGATTTTCTAAGGGGTCATATAGTGAATTGTCATAGGGCAGGAAAGTGGTGCATGACTGGGCACCACAGTAACAAGGCTTTCTTGGTTGTCCACAATCTATCCTTTCTTTATCTTTGCTGCTTATTTGATTAAGGAATCTTCCTGAATAGTCATAAGAGAGTTCTTCTCCTGGCAAAATATCTTTGGCTGCAAAAAGTGCCAGCTTGGGTACCATTGAGTCAATCCGGACGGGAGTCATCAACAGATTTGGTTCGCAAGAATGATTGAGGAATCTCCCAATATTTCCTATGTAGGTAGGGTCGACAAATGTTTCCATGACCTGTCCACTGTAAATGTGCTCCCTGATGGCGATGATGTAATTTGGGTCCTGTGTTGTTTGTAGGTGAATTCTTCTTTGTACTTCAGAGAATCCTAACACCTCCCCAGCATACTCACAGACGAATCTTCCCTTGGGTATAGATTCCAGGGTCCTAAGTCCCCAGCCTTTTTTTCCTGTCTGGAACACCTGGAGAAGGAACTGTAGTCCACTCTGGACCACCCTGTTTCTGCAGTGCTCCCCACACTGGCACAGAACGTTGCATTCAAATACTGGCTTGGCGTACTTTGCTTCTGATCCCACATCCCTAAGGCATAAATTGTCATCATAGTTATTCTCATGGCGAAGACAGGAGCAGGAGCCAGGGACACATGGAGTTCCGATGCAAGCACATCCAGGGAAGGTGATTTGTGTGGGGTCGATGTCTGCTCCAGGCCCAGCTACATGATCAGGAGTATACTGCAAAAGTTAGTAACACTGGTTAGAGTGGTATTCATGTATTTCATATGGATGTGTGTAGCTTTTGGTGGGGACACTTTCAAATTCCAGCACATATGAAATATGACAAGACAAACCTGCAAGGGCACAACACACTGAAACATTACCCTAGAAGATCCTCTCCTACTTAAGGACATTAGGTTTTAAAGATTTGTTTTGATTTTTACTTATGTGAATGTGTGTGTCTGTGTATGTTCCATGTGTGCAGGGTACCCATGGAGACTGGAATTGGACATTTAATCCTCTGGAGCTGAAGTCACAGGTTATGAGCTGCCCGACAAGAGTGCTGGAAACCAAACTCGGGTCCTCTGCAGACACAGCAAGGTCTCTGAACTGCAGCGACCTCTCTCTGCACCCACAATTTCCCTTCCAAAATTCAATTTTGTGGTCTTACAGGAATAAAAATAACAATAGGATTTTTTGTCTATAATCAGGAATTATAATTTCCGAAGCTTGCTTTGTTTCCCTCATAGTTCTGAGTATTGGGAACTGAAATTTTATTTTTTTCTTCTTTGAGAACTGCATATGTGTTAATGATGGAGTAGGATCATAAAGCCCCTACCCCACCCCCACCTCCCATCCTCACTTCCTCTTTTTTTCTTTTTAAATAGCTTACTAAGTCCATTTCGTGCTGCCCATGTGTGCACGATGTGGGGCTGTCCCCTGGACCACCGGCAACCTGTCAGTAGCCACGCCCTAAGGAATGGCTTTCCTTCTTTTCGCAGCTGTCATCTGCCAAGAGCACCGGTGTTAGAGGAGGCGCCTCACAAGTCACCTCCCCATCCACGCTGGTCAGTTGGCTTGATTTTGTGTAAGTCTTCCTAGGTAACCACAGCTGCTGTGGGCTCCTGAGTGCAGCAGGCACATGACGTCCACAGGATGGCGTTTCCTGAGCTCCTCTGCATCCTCCAGTTCTGCCACTCTCCCGCCTCCTCTCTGTGCTGTTCCCCGAGCCTTGGCACAGGTGGGAGGACTGATGAAAATGTTCCATTTAGGGCTGAGCACTCATAATCATTTATTCCCAAGCACTCTGACCAAAACCTACTGAATTCGATGTCTGTATGAAATTCAATAGTTTACCCTTAGCTTTTTTTCTCTTTTTAGCTTTATCTGATAATGTATGTACATATATATGTTCATTATGAGTAATTCTGGGTTAGAAAGTCATAAATGTTAAATCAATCACAGAATAATTATAAAATGCAATTTATAAAATAGGTATCAATATATAGATGTATCAGATACATGTGAAGAAATTCTATTCCTATTAAATGACAAAAGGATAATTTGGAAACATTTCTTGGTGTTTTGAATGTACCTGAATTTTCAGAACATTACATTTATAAAATATAAGGATTAAAGTCTCAGTTCTCAAATCTCTTGGAGAGCCTGCTGCTGTAACTGTTTCCTTACAGCTGTTAGGAGCATAATTTTAAACCTTGAAGTGTAAAGTGTCTCTTAGGGCTGGGGAGATGGCTCAGTTGGTAGACTCTTGCCATACCAGCACAGGGACCTGGCTCTGACTCCCCTGTCATTCTAGCACTGGAGATGTGAAGGCAGCAGGAGTCTCAGGACTCACAGATAGTCAGCATAGCCTATCAGTGAGTTTCAGGTTTAATAAGAGACCCTGGCTCAGAAAGTGGAGAGCAGGTGAGGAAGGTCATGGTGGGGTAAGTTCAGCTGCCACGAACTTCTGCTAATCCTCCCATCTCAGCCTCTACAGTGCTTGGATTACAGAAGTGAGCCATCGTGCCCAACAACCTTTCAATTTTTTAAGCTGATAATCTTGGGCCTTTTGTTACAATAGCAGAAAGCTGACTAACCCAGGTGCAATCAACCTGTCCAGTTAGACACAGAAAGCGTGCAGCAGAAAGATGCTTGCCTTCACCTGGAAGCAGTTAGTTCAAAAGGGCATAAGATTAGTTGCAAGTCTTTAACTATAAGGAACAAACTTACCATCAGAAGCAACACTGACTTTTCTAGTACAAATACAAGAAAGAAATTTCACCAGTGTCCTTCCAAACCATTCTGTAGGAGGCAGTTCATGGGGACTGTTTATTGTGACCCTTAGTAAAGTGGCATGCCAATGTGTCAACAGAGTTGGAGAAGAGTGGTTCTGCAAGGCACCAACTGCTTGGCTTTTCATTTGGGGGTAAGGATGTTACAGGATCCTGAGGAATCTTGGAATTGCCCATCTTGGTCCCTTGTTAACAAGATGTCTCCTGGCCCATCTTTAGAAAAGCATTGAACGGTATGTAGTGACACTCCCTGTGGAGGCTTGGCGGAGCTGTGTGGTTAAGTGCAGAAGCCTATACTTTAAAAAGCACAGAACTGGGGGAGGATTGGCATTCCTGGTGAAAGATTAAGAAGGTGAAGAGTGGGAGTCTGGGGTGGGGGGCAGGCCAGCCTTCTGCTTAGACAGTGATTCGGGGGTGGGGAGTTAAAGAGCTTCTTCTTGCATTGTGTCTTACCACTTTAGCTGAGCAGGGATGTCCTACAGGGATGAAAGAGATGCTCCTGTCCATCAAATGCACCAAGTGCTGTCTTACTCAGAACCCACTTTTGGCTTTTTAACAATTCAGCGTTGAAATGTAAATGGTTATTGGGGCGTTTTATGAAGTAGCTGTAAAATGAAGATTTTATGATCTCCTTGTGAAACCTTTCATGAAGAGTATTTTTAAACTGATTTGTTCCTCAAGGAGCACATCCTTTTAAAGTACAGTATTAAGACACTGAACTATAAAATGATATTTTTTCCCCAACACAGATGATTTCTTTTAAAATCAAGTCTGACTTACTGTAGTTATCTAACTAGAAGAGTATCTTACTTTTTTTTTTCTAAAAAATTAGTTGTTTATTTCTACTTAGAAATTTAAAGAAAGTATTTTCAAGACTATTTTGTTCTATTTTACTCATTTTTGATGTCCTGAAGATTGCACCTAGGGTATCACACATATTAGGTAAGCACTCTACTGCTGAGCTACATCTCCAGTTCATAGTTTACTATGAAACATTCTTTTATATGCTTTTAAATATTTTCCTACCATGTGCAAGGAATGTGCTCGGTTTGATCTGTACAAGGCGGGGGGGGGGGTTGAATTCTCTAACAATTTGGAATCCTTTACACTTGGGTTATAAATGGCAGCAAATTCCAAATGAGTTTCAGGTATTTTTCAAAAGACAATACAGACTGCTAGGTAATTTTCCAGTTTGGCAGCAACTCTACCCACTGAACAATTTTACCAGTCCAGAATAAATAAATATATATGTTTAAGTAGATGTAATCACTGACTTTGATACCAGTGATGATTATAAATTATTAACTTTTTATCTTCATATTTCTACTCCACAAAGGTTATTAAAAAAATACCAAGAAAAGTATTTTACTGACTTAAAAAACAACTATAATGAAGAATGACCTTTTGAGGTAGGGCGGTAATCCAGTGATAGAGTTTGCCTAGCATGCAAAAGGCTCTAGGTTGAAACTTTCCTATCACCCAAACTAAAAACCAAACACCCAAACCTTTTAAAAAACATGCCTAATTTAATATATTGTAATGTGATTATCCATCTTTTCAGGGATTTATCTTCATAATGGAAAAGTACTTCATCTTTTCAGAGATAGTTTGAGGTCATTGATCATCAAACATTTTATTCAAATCTTTATGTTCAGAAACTGTTAAACTGTGATGCTGAGAAGTCAGTTACAAACTGGAGGAGCCACTTGGTCTTAATTGAAATGTCTATGCGTACCCGACTTCCTGATACAAACCTGTAGACTAAATTTATCCACAAGGATTCTTAAACCTGAAGGCTGCTTGTGCCTACAGGACACCAAGGACAGACCAGGGCTTTGGTCATAGCATACCTGCTTTTGCCCCAGCTCCTCCCAGAAGTCTCCCCACTCTTGACTCAGGGGTTGGATGAGGGTTCCAAATGGCTCCAGAAGCTGACCAGACTAAATGGAATATCACTAACTCTTTTCAAGGGCTTGTTTTTGGATTGGGGATGCAGCTCAGTTGGTAGAGTGTTAGCTTAGCATAAAGCAGGCCACAGGTTCTATCCCCAGTACCACATAAACCCCAAGGGAGGCACACAGCTTTGTTGTCTCCAGAATTCCACAAATGGAAGCAGGGGGAGGGGGTGGGTAGAAGTTCAAGGTCATCCTTAGCCTCAGACAGTTTCTGATTAACGTAGGCTATAAGAGACCCCACCTCCAAACCAACAAGCCTGAGAATAAGAACAACTAAAGAGAACCAGGAAGTATTTGGTTTGTGAACAGACACACCATCTAAGCCAGGACAAAGGAATACAAATCTGGGGCTACTGATACAAAGAAGGTAGAAGGACCCCTCCATGGAACGCTCAGTATCAAGTTTACAGTTTAGACAAGCCCTCCTACCTAGCCAAGCACTGGAAAGAGAAGTAGATGTTTGAATAGTGTGTTACAGCTCTGAGGGGAAAGGTTTCTCCTATACAAGTGTTCTCTGAAGGGAAAGGTATCTTGGCAGTAGGGAGCCCAAAGTCACACCACACAACAAACCTCACACAAGAGATTTATTGGGAGAGACATAAGAGAGTTGCAAGAAGCAGCAGGGAACCAAGCGGAAGGCAGGCTATTTATAGTGCTTCTCGCAGGGTAGAGTTCTCCAGGATGGGGACTGCTGGGATTTGAAGGCAAGCACAGGGGTTTTGAATTCAGGGATTGGTGGGTGTTCAGGCTTGGGAATCAGTGGGTTTAAAGCTCAGGAACTGGTGGGTCTTTGAGCTCAGAGACTGGTGAGTTTTTGAGCTCAGAGACTGTTAAGTTTTTGAACTCAGGGATTAGTGGGCTCAAACCTCTTATTCTACAAACAGGGAGTGTAGACATTACTAGATATTGTTAGAGTCTTGGTCCAGACAGGCCTATGGTATCCACTTCTGAACATTTCCATTATGTGAGGTAATTCCCCCCCCCCTCTTTGCTTGAGAGGGACTGCCCCCTTTTTGGGAGGCAGTTTGAGGGATGTTTTATGCTATCAAGGGAGTCCTGACTAGTAAAGGTAGGGCGGAAACTGGAAATGGAGGTAGGAATCAGCTATAAAATGAAGTCAGAGATGTAAACGAACAAGGAACTACCAGGTTTCCAACAGAGATTAAGATACTGGAACAAACTATGCAGCAGTTCAGGCCAAAAAACTCCCAACTGTGGCCAGGAACACAGGGCCAAGCCATGGGGGCTTCTCAGTGCAGAGCATGAATTGTTCTGGAGACACATATAAAAAGCTGGGATCACATTACCACTGGGACTCTTGCAAAGGATTTGGTAAGCTCTGGATGAACAATTACGACAGGGAAAACACTCATAATGGGGGTGTTTTCCACAAACTCCTGGAGAGATACTGCTACTCAGGGTGTGGCAGCAGCTTTAAAAATATTATCTTTCATTTACTACCTATCCAATCAATCTATCTCACTGACAAAGGAAAATATAAGAGAGAATCTATGTAATTACAATTCGGGATGGCATGTAAATTTAATAAAAATTAAACAGGCATTGTAGTAGGTAGTGAAAAAAAAAATAGGTCGTGGAGTTAACCTTCCTAGCTGCAAACATCCAAACAAAAACCCTGTCTGTGAATTCCTTTCCTATTCTTGGCGACTTAAATCATTTTGAGTGGAGAGAATGAGAGCTGACCTTGCACAGCCTTCCTTCATTTACCAGCAAACACTGCCTCACTAATGGTCATATGCATATAATGGGAGTAGGGATCAGCAGAAAAACATGAAGGACAAGAAAGGGACTTTATGCCAGGCAGTGGTGGCACATGCCTTTAATCCCAGCACTTGGGAGGCAGAGGCAGGTGGATTTCTGAGTTCGAGGCCAGCCTGAACCACAGAGTGAGTTCCAGGACAGCCAGGGTTACACAGAGAAACCCTGTCTCAAACAAAACAAAACAACCCCCAAAAAACCAAAAAAACCAACCCCCCCAAAACAAACAAACAAACAAACAAAAAGCCAAAAAACCCACAAACAAACAAAAAAAAAGAAAAAAAAAGAAAGGGACTTTACCAGTCTGGTACTGTCATGAGCAAGAGTTAGAAATGAATGCAACATGAGCAGTGGGAAATAATGCCTGATAAACCACAGCCGAAGGAGATTCCAATCTTTTTTCCCACAAAAAACTTAAAAGAGAAAGAATTTATAAGTAGTGATTATTTAGGTAGCTGAAGCAGAAACAGCATATTGCATGTTGAAAAATAAACACTCTATCTTGACTCTTCTTGGTCATAATGATTTCATCCCTCTTTGAACTTGGCTAGCATGAACCGACCTTAATGTTGGGTGGTGTTAAACAGGTAAATGTCGTCTTTCAGACAAATGTGTCTGAAGGAAAAGCATGAGTTCTGGGGTGTGTCATGAAGTGTTCTTCTAATCTGCAGTTACAGATACACCGCAGACATCTAGTTTGTTCTAGCTGTTCACTGCAGCTCCTGATAACCTGCTGCTGCAAGTTGGGACTGTTCTGATTAACACTGTGTATCAAAGCCCCAGAAACTCAAGTACAAGTTTGCATAGTGCTAAGACTTTAAACACGAGCAGGAATCTTAAGGAAGTTTCCTGACTCCTAGGGATACTTAAGGAAGTACTTCCTTCCTTTTTTGGGTGTGTTCAAAAACCCAGCTACAATAATCCTTGGACTTGCCCTTTCAAGTTTTGCTTCTAGCAGCTATTAGGAGACCATGAGCCAGATAATTCTGGTCCAGGCCCAACTGAGATCTTAAAAATAATGTTTGAAGCTGATCTGAGGGACCTGACAAATGATTAGACCTGACTTGGCTCAAGAAAACCAATTAGTTTGCTTTCTCCTTGGCTTTCACCCCCGAGGATGTTAGGATGTGCTGGCTTCTCATCTGAACGCTTCAATGTGCCCCGTTCTCTTTATATGGCACCCCAGAGCAAAATTTATTTTTGCCTTGAGTTTTTCATGCCTTAATGGTTGTGTGAGCCCATGAATCAGGGTTTGCAGCAAGTAAACTAGTTTGACTTTTTGCATGATTCCTTTTATGTATGTGGAATACAATGGGAAAGCAATGAGCTGAAGGTGAGCTGGGAGTGTAGTCAGTGATGGAGCATCCATCGGTGTAGCACATGTATAATTCTACTTTGCATCCCTAGTATCCGGGACACACACATCCTCTATCACTGGTACCACTAGACAGCCTGGGCAACTCTGAGGCTTGTCTTTAAGCATGTGGATTATCTCTTCTGAGAAGCAGTCTTTTCTATCAGAGATAGCTAGCCTCCCCAAATGCCAATATTCTATAAACTCCTCCCTGTTGTGAAACTCTTTTAAATTTGTCCATTTTGCCACAACTTGGATGGGTAGAGATTCTTGGAACTCTCCATAGCAGCATTCCCTGCCCACCCATTAGGAACTAGCCAATCATGTCACATTGTGAGGTTGAACTGTCACCAATGGAGGGAGACTTAGCTAATTGAACTCCCGCCTTGGTGTGCTTGCTCAGCTGGTGAGGGCCACTGTGTACCCTTTTGCAAAAGTAAAACTGTCTGGCTGAGTGACCTCTACTTTGTTTAGTATCTCGTTTTATGACACTGGGAATATCCTTTTCCAATAGTTTGCCTCTCAAGTCTTCCATGTACGCACTCCATGGTTGGCCTAAGAATCAATCGCATGGCTCTTCTTTTCCCCTCCCCCTCCTTTTAAAAATAGACAGGGACTTATTTTAATTTGGAAACTATGATTAGTATGTCAAATCTCCTGAGTTTATGGACACTAATGACTGTAAGGATTTTAAAGAAGATACTTATAGAGAATCTTTTAACTTCTTGATGCTGCAGGAGAGCAAACCCAGGAACTTAAGCACAAAGCACTTTGTCATTGAGCTACCCTTCCTAGCAACTGGCTTTGGAGACAGAGTCTTGCTATGTAGACTAGGTTGGCCCTTACATTCATGATTCTCCTGTTTCCACATCCAGAGTGCTGATATTACAGGCAAGTGTCTGGCTAATTAAGTTATTCTTAGTTATTTTTGTACATAAAATAGACTAATTTAAGAGATCGCATTAGACCAACTGTTTTTATAGATAGGTCTTAGAAAAGATGGCAAAGAAAAATATAATTTATGACTGAAAATCTTTTTACAGAGTTCACTGCGTGTGCGCGCGTGCGCGCGCGCGCACACACACACACACTTCATTCAGTAGCACAAAGAGCTAAAATCGAGTGTAGGATCATCACACTGTTAGTGCTCTGAGGGCAGGGAGCATGTTTTCCTATTCTCTGCATCCCAACTCATCACTTGGCGTACTTTTAGTTCTTAATGAGTATTTATTAAAGTTAAGAATGGAGCAATATGGGGCTGGAGAGATGGCTCAGCGGTTAAGAGCACTGACTGCTCTCCCAGAGGTCCTGAGTTCAATTCTCAGCAAACCACATGGTGGCTCACAACCATCTGTAATGAGATCTGACGCCCTCTTCTGATGTGTCTGAACACAGCTACAGTGTACTTAGATATAAATAAAATCTTTAAAAACAAAAACAAAAGAAAGAATGGAGCAATATTTTTCTTTCATGTTAGATACTTCTAGCTTAAAACAAAAGCAATAGGATGTTGTCTTCTTCAACCAAATGATGTCATCTTCTAGGCCTTGCCTAATACAGTGCCTGGTATATTATAGCCACTCAACTGTTTGATGAATAAAGAAAAAAAAAGTGGTCTTAGCAGACATCCTGCAATGTTTGATCTTGACCAAGCCTTAAGGGCTCATTGGTACATGGAGTATTATCTACTTGTGTTATTAATAAACTGTCAATGCAAACGCAGACGTGTGTTGTTGGCCATGAATCATAGATGAGAGGGCACGATTAAAATCCTGCTTTGCCTTTTGAAGTCTGCTATAGAATTTATTACCCCATTTGCTGCTCACAAAACCCTAGAAGGAAGAGTAGCCCTAATTTGTACTCATACGGGATGGGGGAAAGCTATACAGTTTTTAATTATTTTCACTTTGAAAACAGCAAGCTCAAAGCTCTGTGGAGTAGCTAAGATGCTGAAGTCATCCTCCAAGTCCGACGTCCAAATGGGTGCTCTTCTGCCAGCATCTTTGGTCTTTCCCTAGTCCATAAGCACCTTAGGCCACTGTCTGAGGGGTTGAAGGCTGGAGCAGGGCTTTGAGGTAGTAGCAGTTGTGGGTATTTATTGAGTTCTTACAGAGAACTAGAAACTAATTCCCAAAGCAGCTATGAAGTGAACGGCTATGACTTAAATTCTAGGGCTTCTGAGGATTTGAAGAAGTTAATTTATATGTGCCCAAGACCTCTCAGCATGGAGGAGACCTCAGCTAAGTTTGACTCCAGGGGCTGAGATTAATAATCAGGCCTTTCTTACATGTCAGATAGCCGAGACCAGACAGGGAGCTGGTTTGCTCTGATCCCTCACTAAGTTTTGAGTACAGGCCAGAGAGAGGAAAAAGCTCTTTCTGAAAAGTCACACCTCTGCCACACATACTTTCAGGAATCGCCATTTTACAGACAGTATATAAGGTAAAAGTCCTGGTTAAGATCTTATTACAGGTTCATAGAAAAATATTAAATTCTTTCCATTTAAGAACTTTCCTTTCAAGCTGACAGCTTTTTTCTCCCTAGAGAGGGAAAGAAGATGAAATTGGGTGGATTGCGAGGTGGGCAAGGATCTGTGAGGAGCTGGGGGAGGGAAAAAGGATGACAAACATTGTATGGGAGTCTCAAAGAATAAATAATAATAAACAAAAAGTCAAGAAGACTGCAGTTCCAGTAAACAACCTTGATGAAACTCATTGGTTGTCTTACACACACACACACACACACACACACGTACGTGAGCGAGATGAAAGATAAAAGGGCACTAGCCAGGAAGATGAAGGATCTCTGAGAGAGGGAGAGGAACCAGAGGGACCAGAAATAGTGCATGTTATCAAAACACATTCTGTGCAAGTGTGAAAAAAAATGTCATCACGAAACTCATTATTATGTATAATTAAGGTTTGCTAATGACGATTTTTTTTAAACGCCAGAGTAAAACTAGATACCCTGTGTTCTAATACTTAAAAAATAAAAATATGGGGGGGGGGGGGGGAAGCCTGTTGTTACAGCTGATTTGACAATTACTACCACGTGGGGGCGCTATGTGTCTATCTTTCTTGGCTTCTAGAAAAGGAACCCTTGCGCCCCCTTTGGGCAGCGAGCAGCCCTGTAGTTCTGCTCTGCAGCGAAGTGTGCAACACTCCCCTTCCTACCTCCGCGTCCCCCTACCCCGGACCCCAGGGGTCGTGAGCAACCCTTTAGACACGCTCCTACAAGGACGTTGGCCTCAACTACTCAAGATATGAACAGCTCGCTGGTTCCTTCCATGGAGGCAGTGGGCAGCCCTTTATCTCTGCCCCAACATGGAAGGGTGCAGGCTCTGCGGGGGGGAATTAAAAGGAGCCCTGTAGCCAACCCCAGTGGGGCTACAGGACAGTCCTCCAATCCAGAACAGAACAGCGCCGCCCCAAAGGTCGGGGATCAGCCCTCTAGCTCCGCCCCTAAAGGAAAGGGCACCACCCCCAGCCATTTCAGCCACTTAGTCCCGCCTCTACCTGGAAAGGTTTAGGCCTGGGCCCCGCCCCCAAAGGCCACAAGCTCACAGGCAAGTTCTCCAGGCCGCACGCTACATCTTGTTGTTCTATCGGGGCCGCAGATTCCTCCTCAGATGCTGCTGTCTCGAAAGAAAGCTTCTTCACAGCTACCGCAGACATTTATGGTCTCACTTCGCCTACTAGCTAGACCATCTTGGGCTTCCGGGAGGATGCTGGGAGTTGTGGATTCTGCGGCCCCACTTCCTCATGGGAAATGTAGTTTTCCCTTCCCACAGGTTTCAGGTGAGGGAGATACCTCCTTCAGCGTCATTGGGGTGCTTTTCCTCTGGATCTCATTGTTTTAAGCTAGATACATAGGTGATAATTACAGAACCACAAAAGATACAAAATTTGGAGGACTTAAAATGTATTAATTTTTCTGGGGAACCTTGAGAAGCGTGGTTGTTTCTTCAGCTTTTTGAGGATTTAGTAGGTATTTGGAAGCGTACCGCCTAAGCTGAGGGAGAAAATACAGTCCAGAGTATATAAAGATCTAGAACCCGTGGAGAAGTTGGATGACTGGTAGCAGAATTTGTTTTGATAGGGTCCTCTCCTTGTAAGCTCACCTTATCCCATCATACAAAAGAGAACAAAAACCTGTCGTGAGTAGTCACTCACTGATCACCCCAGAGTTTCTGTATCTGGTGGAAAATGTTAACATTGCCAAATCTCCCCATTTTGCTTGTGTTTCTTCTACTTTTTCTTCTTCTTCTTCTTCTTCTTCTTCTTCTTCTTCTTCTTCTTCTTCTTCTTCTTCTTCTTCTTCTTCTTCCTCTTCCTCTTCCTCTTCCTCCTCCTCCTCCTCCTCCTCCTCCTCCTCCTCCTCCTCCTCCTCCTCCTCCTCCTCCTCCACCACCTCCTCCTCCTCCTCCTCCTCTTCTAATTCTCTGTCCGCACTGGCTTTCTGTGATAACAGGGTCCCACAGGGAGGCCAAAGGGGAACACTGAAATAGATTGTTCTTATAAGAGGTTTATTAGAAGATACATTGATGTCACAGGCAGGCAGACAGACAGGCCGGCAGACAAAGGACCTACATGGCAGAGCAGGCATTTCTTCTTATAGGTTTCAGAGGAAGAAGGGAGTAGTTGATGAGTAGCTCATAATATGTGCTTGAAGATAGGTTATTCCTGAGTTATCTATGAAAGTCACCAAATTACTCTAGTTTTTGGCATTGTTACAGGTCCATACAAACAGAGGAGCTTTTCAAAATGCATGATCTTAGGTTTTTCATCTTTGTGTTTCAGAGAAAAAGATTACAAATGTGTGTGTGTGTAAATAAATATATACATAGAGGTGTGTGTGTGTGTGTGTGTGTGTGTGTGTGTGTGTGTGTGTGTTTAGTTATATCTGTTTTGAGACAGGGTATCAGTATGTAACCCAGTGTGGTCTTGAACTCTCCATCCTCCTGAATATACTTGGATGAGCCACTGCATCTAAATATCTTAATTGGCTTTATTTTCAATTCTAGAAAAAGGCGACATTTCGTCCTGTAAAATAGAACAAGCATTCTGATTTTCTGAGCATAACATTGGTTGTATAGGAAGAGAAGGAATGGAAAAACAGAAGCAATACACAAAAGAAGAATGGTCCTTTCAAAGTTACCCTATCCCTGTAAGGCATGGGCAGGAATACAGAACAGTAGGAAAATAAGTGATTGCTTAGCAGTAGAGTAATGTTTGTGTGCTAAGATTAAGGCAGAGGAATTTTATTATCCTGGGATATTTTTCTCTTATCTCTTTCATTCTTTATTTCTGCAAAAGGTTACATAAACAGGTTAGTTTCAGCTTGATGACAAGTGATTCTTTCTTGATTTATAGTCTGTTCTATTGTGGTCTAGTGTAGAAAGGTAGTACAAAGCAGTGTGTGCAGTGTGTGTGTGTGCGCACATGTGTGTGTAAACATATTTGTGGCCATACATGTGTGTATATGTGCATGTGTGTACACATGTGCAATGTGTGAAGGCTGTATGTGGAAGACCAAAGTTGACATTGGGTGCTTCCTTGATTAGCACTTTATTGGTTGAGGCAGGGTTCTTTGCTGATCCCAGAGCTCTGGATTCCAGGCAAATCTAGCTACCCAGTGTGTACAGTGGAGATGGGAATACCCTTCTCTGATCCTGGCATGCTGGGATTGCAGACAGCCACCACACCTGCTGGTCTTTGGTTCCTGGGCTATGAACACTTGTCCTCACCCTGTGCAGCAAATGCTTCATCCACTGACCATTCTCCTCAGCCACTGTAATGTGTATTTAACAGTGTACTTTTTTCATTCTCCTGGACCCACTCTCTAAAATGTGTGACTAATTCAGGATTCTTTATGGTTTTTTCTCTCTTCTTTTTCAACTTCCCTGGTGTGCTGGCTAGTCTTGTGTCAACTTGACACACAAACTAGAGTTATCTGAAAGGAAGAAACTGCAACTGAGAAAATGCCTCTATAAGACCTGGCTGTAAGACAGTTTCTTAATTAGTGATCAAGGGGGAGGACCCAGCCAGTTGTGGGTGGTGCTATCTCTGGGATGGTAGTCCTGGGTTCTAGAAGAAAGCAGGCTGAGCAAGTCATGGGAAGCAAGCCAGTAACTGGCACCCCTCCATGGCTTCTCCATCAGCTCTGCCTCCAGGTTCCTGCCCTGTTTCAGTTCCTGTCCTGACTTCCATGTTGAACAGCAACATGGGAGTGTAAGCCAAACAAAACCTTTCTTCCATAACTTGCCTTTTAGTCATGGGGTTTTGTTGCAGCAATAGAAACATTAACTGGACAGAAGTTATCATTATTTTGATATAGGATCTTGGTATTTTACCAAGGCTGGTTCTCAGTGTGTAGGCTTAATGGATCCTTCTCCTTCAACCTTTGATGTAGCCAGGACAGGTGCATGACTTTCCCCTGCCAATATGGTTTCAGACCTAAAGGACTAGGATGACAGTTTCTAGCCCTTAGTTTCTTCTCTACTTCAGTTATAAATATAGGATGCTTTTACTTTCTGACTTATAGGCTCCTCAAGCTTAAAATGACTGGTACTGATTTACTCTTCTGCAAGCTTTGTTTTATTGGTGATCTCACAGAGCACATCTAAGCAGCAAGCAGAGGAGTGTCCTTACACCCCACCCATCCCCCAGGCCTGCATAATAAGGAGTTAGTTATGCACAAGTCTTGGTGCTATCTTCATAATATTTTTCATTCTTATCACCTCTTACTTAGTTCTAGTTTTAAGCAGCAACAAAAACAACTAGAAACCTGTCTTCAAACTAGCAATGATAGAACAATTGGGGATATAGAGAATAGCATAGTCAAAAAAGATGACTTTAATAGATCAGGGAAGAAATGAGACCCTAGAATTTCATAATTAGGTTTTACATTGTAGCCATAGCATGGTCATTGGAATACCCATCGTGGGTTTTAGTTTTTAGAGTCATCTAAGTATTCAGGCTCACAGTACAATCACTGGCCACACTTGACATTGGGCTCAAAGTAATTTATAGGATAGGGGCCAGAGCCACTAACAGAGAGGCCACATATGCCTTTTCTTATGGGAACAGGGCTTGTAGCCATCCCTTCAGTCACAGAATTGTCTGTGATTTTTTCATCTTCTTAAAGGATGGCTCAAATATAAGGATAAGGATTCTTGTTAATAAGATCGAGAGGTCTTTTAAGACAAAAGGATAGCTCCAAAGTTTGAGGCTAACCTAGGCTACAATGTAAAACAACAACAACAGCAGCAGCAAAAAAAAAAACCCAAAAAACAAAAAACAAAAAAAACCAAAAACCCAAAACAATAGCAACAAAACGATTAAAAAAAAGAGTAATGTCAATTAGACAGAAAACCCTGTCTTTTAGCAATTAAAATTTTATGTTATAATGTATGGCATGTGAGTCACAAAGAAAAATACAGCAAGTAATTAAAATAACTCGAGAATTGTATTTTACAAATCATGATGATTTTTTGTGCCTTGGTGATTAGAAAGATATTAAATATTTTCAGCAGAGTAAACCATCTTATATATTGTCCCATTTTATCCTTTCAGTTTGACTTAATAAAATACATTACTTCTTTTGTTGATAAGACAACAGAAAACATGAAGATTAATTGCACTGAGCACATTAGCTGTAATATTTGGGATTGAATGCTAGATAGTGTATAATACTGATATACTATGATATAAAGGTGGAGAGGTAAAAGGAAATTATGAATTTACTTAACCTGAAGTATCATCAGAAAGCAATTCATTTCAGTCATGGTAAACATGAATGCATTCAGTACTAGGGGAATTCAAGCATTAAGGCTCTGAGAATGGACTTGATCTTTATACAGCTTGATCTTGAAAAGCATGGCCAGAACTTATGCTTACATATTTTTATTTTTCACTTCATGTTCTAGCTAGTAAACATTTTCATAATATCTCAGATGTTATGATATACAAATAGAACTTGCTTTTCTAAAGGGCCTGTCAATATTTAGTGGGATCTTCTGGTCTTGTGTAAAGTGCACAGCTAGCCACTTCTCTACATAGATTTCAAAGCAAAGATGGGTGTTTATTAAAGTTTGGTCTCTTTGTGTTAATTTAGTCCTAGCTATATAAAAATCTATTAAACATGTAAGCCCATATTTATGAGTGTTTATAAGATGATTTCAACAGATGCTGCAAGGGGAACCCTTGCAATTCAGGATTCTTGTCCAGAAAGAGCCTTAGTATGTTTTCCACTCTGATAACTTCCCAGCTTCTGTTCTGGCATTTGTAAATGGCAAGGTTCATTACTGGCAGCAAGGCAATTCCCCAAGTGGTGTCTTCCCAAGAATAAGAGGCATGGGGATCTTATTAGAAAAACAGGCATAGCCATGCTGGAAAAACTCACCACATACAAAGGCACACACTTTCCTGAGCACATTTGGTTTGAAGTCATACACATTCATACATCCCATGCTCACAAATGGAATCACTTTCTGGACTGTCCTGAGAGTTAAGACTAACTTGACTGAAGTGTCTCTCAAGTCTTCTGTTCTTTTAGGAAGTGTTTAGTCTCAATATCTCAGTGTGGTACTGTATCGAAGTCAGTATCACTGCTGTAAGTAGGTGGATCTCTACTTACTGATCTATTTACCAACTGAGAAGGACTATGGAGATGGTTTCTCAACATATTCTTAATCCAAAGGCCTTCCTCATTCTCAGATTGTAGTGCCCCGATAATGCATACATAAATACATGTATTTATGGTAAGAATCCTGATTTTAGACATGGTTCCATGATCCTGGAAAGTCACTATACAGCCATGGTTGGTCTTGAATTTCTGCCCCTCTTGCCTCAACCTGCTGAGTGCTAGGTTTATAAGCATCATATACCTGTTTCATGTGGTGCTGAGTACTAAAACTCCGGGCTTGGGCTGGACAGATGGCTCAGTGGTTAAGAGCACTGACTGCTCTTCCAGAGGTCCTGAGTTCAATTCCCAGCAACCACATGATGGTTCACAACCATCTGTAATGGGATCTGATGCCCTCTTCTGGTGCTGTCTGAAGACTGCTACAATGTATTCATGTAAAATAAATAAATAAATCTTTAAAAAAATTAAAAATTAAAACTCAGGGCTTGTCCCTCTTGTTTTCACAATATAGGTGTTTATGCCAATTAAATGTTAAAATAAATGTTTAATGTTTGTCACAAGTTATATAACAAGTTGTTATTTTTATTATGTTAATTACCTAATAGCTTTCCATTTTTTAAAAAAATGTGGTGAGACACTCTGTTTTGCATATTATGCAGGCAGAGGCACCAAGTCCCTGTTTCAAACTATCTAGCATCCAGTGTTGGAAGATAGTCCAGTTACCTTCCTCTAGAGCAATCGTAGGTCTGTTTGTTGATCACCACACTGGATATGCTGTCTCCCTGTGAGGCTTAGGTTTTCTGAATGTGCCCTACCTTCCCTATTATATAACCATCCACCTATCAAATATCATCTGGTTCTCTGTCAACTGGGACCTGGGCAAGCAGGCATCTGCTTTGGGTATTATAGTTATGAGTAATGTAATTTTTCTCTCAACCAGGAATCTTATACCTTTTGTAAAAAAAAATCCTGTGTGTACTCTATGTACATTGCTTCCTCCCTTCCCTCTCCTCTCTGGTAACTCCTCCCAGGTCTCCCTGACTCCCTCTTCATTTTATGACCTCTTTTTCTTTAATTATTATCGTTACACACATACCTATGTATATAAATTAATAAATATATAAGTGCAATCTCCTCAGGCATTGAATGTTGCTTGTATGTATATGTTTTGAGGACTGACTACTTGATATTAGATAACCAACTGGGGTCTCATCTCTAGGGAAACTGAGCCTCCCTATTAGAGCAGTCATTAATTGATTAACTGCCTGTAGCAGGGGCATCCCAGGGGTGGAACCATATGAACTTTATGCTAGTCACCTTGGCATGTCAACTGATTTTGTCATTATTCAGTTCTTATTCAGGCAGTTATATGGTTGAGATATTTCCTGGGTGAAACTTCCCTGTCATTTATAGAAGACACAATATCACAGCAGATGTCCTGGTTTTCTGGCTCCTACAATTTTTCTAGTTCCTCTCCTGCCATGTTCCCCGAGCCTTGGGTTGGAGGGGTTGTACTGTAGATGTATCTGTGAACTGTTGGCACTCCGTAGCCAGTTCTCTGCATTTTGACTGCTTGTGGCTTTCTGTAATAGCCTCTGTCTGCTGCAAAAGGGAGCTTCTTTGATGAGGGTGAGAACAGTGCTCTGTAGAGATAAAAATTGGTATTAAGAATGGAGTCAGAGATTATTCTGACTGGGAAAAGTGTCACCATGAGTTTCTCCTGTAGGTTCCATAGCCTCACTAGTTGCAGGGAGTTGGCTATATTTATAGTTCCAGGCATGAATCCCTTCCTGTTAAGTGGGCCTTAAGTGAAATTAGATGGCTACTGGTTACCTTCAGGATGTAAGTGCTACTATTGTACCCTGGGGGATTTCTTGCCTTCCAGCAACAGTGCTGTGGCTCATAAACATCACCACTGAGTGTGACTACTGATTGCTTCCCCCACCAGGAACTTATATAACACCCTCTGCCTCCATCATATGCACTATACTATAAAATGTGGGTGTAGGAAAGCTCTTTCTGAATTGACTCCATTTGCCTAGAAATCAAAGCCAACGGTTCACAAGCTGGTTCTCATAAAGCATCAAAGCTCTAGAATCAATCAAATGAGTGAAGAAGAAGTGGGTCAGAATCTTTGTCCCTTATATATCTAATAGAGGATTAATATCCATAATATGGACTCAAGACAACAAGAGTCAAGAAAATAAGTGGCCCAGTTCAAAATGGACTATGGATCTGAACAGAAAGTTCTCAAAAGAAGAAATAAAAATGGCTAAGAAATGTCTCAAAAAGTGCTCAACATCCTTACTAAAATCACGCTGAGAGCTCATCTTACCTCTGTCAGAATGGCTATGATGAAGGAAACAACTGATAATGAATGTTGGAGAGGAGGTGAGGAAAGAAAGAACTCTCTCATCATCTGTTGATGGGATTGTAAACCGGTGTAGCTACTCTGGAAACAAATGTGGAAAATGATCAAAAAGTTAAAAATTAATCTACCATGTGTGCCAGCTATGCCATTCCTCAGAGTATGTCCAATGATCTCCACATCCTACTCCGCAGATACCTGTTCAGCCATGTGTGTTGTTGCTCTACTCACAAAAGCCAGCAAATGGACGCAGCCTAAACGTCCTCCATTGGTGGGTAATGAAAATGTGATCCATGTACACTACGGAATATTATTCAGCTGAAAAGAAGAATGAAATCATGAACTTTGCGGGTAAGTGGATGGAACTGGCAATTATTAAGCTGAGGGAGGGCTGTATGTTTTCCCCAATTTATGGATCTTAGCTTGGAAGCTTCAGCTATGAGTATATAATCTGGAGCAACCACAGAAATAAGGAAAACACAACGAATTGGGAAAAGATCTTTACCAACCCTACATCCGACAGAGGGCTAATATCCAATATATACAAAGAACTCATGAAGTTAGACTCCAGAGAGCCAAATAACCCTATTAAAAAATGGGGTATAGAGCTAAACAAAGAGTTCTCACCTGAAGAATATCGAATGGCTGAGAAGCACCTAAAGAAATGTTCAACATCCTTAGTCATTAGGGAAATGCAAATCAAAACAACCCTGAGATTCCACCTCACACCAGTCAGAATGGCTAAGATCAAAAACACAGGAGACAGCAGGTGTTGGTGAGGATATGGAGAAAGAGGAACACTCCTCCACTGCTGGTGGAATTGCAAGCTGGTACAACCACTCTGGAAAGCAGTCTGGCAGTTCCTCAGAAAACTGGGCATGACACTCCGGGAGGATCCGGCTATACCACTCCTGGGCATATACCCAGAGGCTTTTCCTGCATGCAATAAGGACACATGCTCTACTACATAGCAGCCTTATTTATAATAGCCAGAAGCTGGAAAGAACCCAGATGTCCCTCAACCGAGGAATGGATACAGAAGATGTGGTATATTTACACAATGGAATACTACTCTGCAATTAAAAACAATGAATTCATGAAATTCTTAGGCAAATGGTCAGAACTGGAAAATATCATCCTTAGTGAGGTTACCCAATCACAAAAGAACACACATGGTATGCAGTCACTGATAAGGGGATATTAACCCAGAAGCTCAGAATACCCAAGACACAATTCACTTATTAGTTGATTTCCAAGAAGAAGGAAGGAGAGACCCCTGGTCCTGGAAAGACTGGATGTAGGGTAATACTAGGACAGAGAAGCGGGAGGGGGTTGAATGGGGAACAGGGGGAGGGAAGAGGGCTTATGGGGCTTTCAGGGAGGGAGGAACCAGGAAAGGGGAAATCATTGGGAATGTAAATAAAAAATATAGAAAATAAAAAAAGAAATAAGGAAAGCAAACATGGACTGTGATCAGGGAAGGGAGAAGAAAGAACTAGAGAGGGTAATAGCAGGACACAGGCAGTGTGAAGGGGGAACACAAGAAGCTGGGGGAGGTGGCTTTAATGGAGGAGGGCGGAGATAAGGCAGCACTGTGGGAAAAGGAGGAAGAAGGGGTGAATAATAACATGGAGGATGTTTTAAAAGAGCCGTAGGAAATTATATTATTTTATCTTTTAAAATTGTGTGCCCAGGGCTTTCTTTGTGATGATAGGCAAGGGTTATTCTAGCTGAGCTACATCCCTAACTCCTCCTACTACATATTTTTTTTTTGCCATGAGTTATTTATTTTTGTTTACTTATTAATTTATTGTCTATGTGGTGTATGCATGTGTATGAGGGTATAAGAAGAAGCCAGGGGTTCACATCAGGTGTGTTCTTCTGTCACTCTCCACCGTATTTATTTTAGCTAGACTGGCTGGCCAGAAAATTCCAAGGAAGCCCCTGTCTTCACATCCTTGTTTCGAGGCTTCCTTTCTTCTGGTTGCTTTGGAAAAGGCAAAGCATTCAAAGTTAGGGAATTAAGAAGTATACACATTTTTTTAAATCTTACTTGAAAGTATGGTGATTTAACTTAAGCAATGTCCTTCTAGAGGGCTGTGTGATTGTGCTTTGAAAATATAATGGGGTTAATTAGTAGGCTACAAAGGTAGACTTAATCTCATTGCTGAATATCCCAGGCCTGGAACCTCACAGCTGCCAACCGTCCATTAAGCTAAAGAGGAGTTTGTATTGTGGCATTTAACTGATTTTTACTGTAATTTGCTGTGAGCTACATCAAAGGGCTGAATAGTATAAATCTATTGCATATATGGCTAGATCTCTCTTGGGAGTTGAAAAATCGATGAGAGAAAGCCACCAATTTATGAATGGCTATCAAAATGGCTTCTCACCTTAATTTCTTCATCTGCTCAGCCTTTGCTGTTGTCTTTAAAGAAGTGGAGGAAGAATTCTGGGCTATGTTGGCATCACTCAGCCAGACTGTGTGGCTCTTCCCACCCCGAGTCTCCAAGTGGAGGAGGTGGTTATTTGCGTGGGAAATTGAACTTTCTTTGCAACAGTAGAAGCAGACGTCCAGTGTCATTCCAGTCTTGTCCACTCAGCAGTGTGCTGTACTCATACCCATGTCCCCTGGATAATCTGTCACCTTTCATGGATCTAACCCCCTCCTCTTCCCTTTCTAGTTTAATTTTAGCCTTGATCTCCTCAATTGGAAAGACTTGTTTTCCCACTGAACCACATATTTCAATTCACAGGTATTTTTTATTTTTAGTCAACTATTTTTCAAACACATGGTCTTTAGTGAAGTTTCAGTTCTGAAAGACTCCATTTCATGATTTGGAGTTTACCCACAAGCTCAACTTAAATGTACAATTCGCTTTTATACGGAGGCTAGAAATTACATGGTGGATGACACAGGAAGCTACTACAACTGGAGATGAAATAAGTGAATTTAAAGAGAAAATCTTTTAGCAAATTAGGACATGCCCCCTGCAAAGAACCAACATTTTTGCTTTTAGTTGTTGAGTTAGACACGAAGTTCAGATTGTGCTTTCCAGAACCCCAAGTTTGTAGACCTTTGTGGCTTGGGCTTTTGCCTTCATGAAATCTGGCAGTACATGTTGAGGTGAGACAGCCAGTTTTACCACTTCTCTGGCATTCAGTCCAGCCATCTGCTCAGTGTAGGCATTCAAACATTAAACAGCAAAAAGCCAAGTAAGAACAGAGTAAGCCAACTTGGTGGCGACAGCTGGCAGAGAAAAAAAAACTATCCTGTTTGACATTGTTCTTTGGAACGGAGCCAGAGACAAATCACATTCTATATACTACATCGTCATATAGAATGCAGGTATGTCCGTGTCTGTGGGGCTTTTCACTCATGGCTCATCTTGCTTCTACTTGGATAGACACGTGCTACTATCTGTGTGTTCTTGAATAGGGCTGCAAATCAAGGTTGAAGGAAATTCCATGAAGCAAAACGGCCTTGTGTTTGACCGGTGTCCTGGAGGCAGTTGTCTGTTTCAGCCTATGTTTTTAAAAATTTAAATTCATATTGTCACTATGCACTGCTGGGGATTGAACCTTGTGCATGTTAGGCAAGTGCATCACCACTGAGCTATACAATCCTGGTCCCACTTGTGTGTTTTATAACCAAAGATGGCTATGGCCATTATTCATAAATTCCTGGGAGAATGGTCATCTTCGAGAAAAGCCAATACTTGTTTTTATTTTCTGTACGAAAAACATCTCTGTCCTAATTAATCATGAATAAGTAAGGGCAGTTTATGCTAGATGAATACATTTACATTTGAACAATTCGAATTTTGTTCCAAACCATCTGGAGTAAATCATATTCCAAGCCTGTTTTCCCAACTAGTGTTTTTTCGTGTTCAGTTATGTTTTTCAAGCAACTGAATGAAGCTGCTGGCAGATCTTTCCACATAGGTGGCTCTCGGATGCCACGTTGAAGCTAAAGCAATCTGGTGCTAGGGATGAGTTATGCAGGTGCAGGGAGGGGAGGGGAGCTCGCAGAGGGAAGCCCATGCAGGAGGGAATGCACAGAATGCACACGACCTTTGGCAAAAGGTGAAGAGAAAAAGCCTCCTTAGGTCAGAGACAGATATTGACTCTTCCTTTGCAAAGGCGGCCTGTGCAACCACAATAGACAGGGACATTTCTCGCTTCGATTTGTGCAAAGTGTCTGGGATTCATGGCAATTTAGTTTTCAACTTTGTGCTTGGAAACTTAATTTTGTCTTTCCCCAAAGGTTACTATAAAGAACCCATTTCCTTCTGCTCCCAGAGCATGGGGTCTGTGAGTGGAATGGTAAAATGTGACTTCATTTTCTTCCCCTTGGAGAAATAGAAAATGCTTATTCACTAAGCATGAAGCAGAATGATCTGTTATTCACTGCAAATGTTCTATGAACAGAATGAGGCATACATTATTTATTTTGCATGAAATGAAGTGGTTAAAAGGAGAAGAGGAAGGCACTTCAGTATATAATGCAAGGACCAGGAGAAATAGAGAGACAGGAGGAGGGAGAGAACAATCAGGAATTTCAAGGCATGTGAGTGTGTGCATGTGTTCCTGTGTGCGTGAGCACAGCAAAAGAGGTAATGTCTAGATTAGCTATATCTGGTTTAAAGATTTGGCCTACTTCAACCTGTAACCTATGGCCAGCATTAACACATCGCAAATATCCTATTGAAAATTTTGATTTTATTTATATTAATAGTTGAGTATTTATTGATGGTATACTACCTACAAGGTATTATGATAGGGTTGTGCGAGAATATTCTTGTAATGTTTACTGGGGCACAAACTATAAACTAGCCACCAAAGCCCTTTATTGTGGTCATTTAATTCTTTTGACAGTCTTGTGCAGTGCACAATATCACCTCCACTCTCTAGTATGTGATAATTGTAGAAGAAAATAAATATGGAGAAGTTACATTTAAAAACATGTGTATAATGCATTTTAATGTATATAATCCTTGCATTATATACTGCATACTATATACATGGGAGAGGGGAAGGGAGGAGGAGGCTAAGGAGGGAGGGAGGGGAAGATTTCTTTCTGGGTAATCCAGGTTGTTCTCTAGTCTTACTGGGATTACAGGTCTGTATTGCCACAGCTAGCTTGGAAAGCAGTCTAATTTTCACTATATAAATACACCTAATTTCAAGCTACGGTTTGAGAACTGACTTGAAATTTTAAACTACTGGTAAGAGCAGATATTTTTGTGCTGATTTTAGCACACCTCTGAAGGTGATTATTCACTCTTCCTCAAAATCCATAGCTTGGTAGAAGAGATCAACTGAATTATAAACTAAGGAGTGGCAAGGATTTAGAGTAGAGCATCTCACTTGTGGTATTCATTTGCAATCAGGGAAGGCTGGCTGTATTTGACCTGTATTGGGAGGTGTGGAATTAGAGGCAAACTACCTGGAGAGGGTAGGAAACCAACAAACCTTCGCATCCTTGAAATAGGCTTTGGAAAAAAAAAAAAAAAAAAAAGAAATAGGCTTTGGCGCTGAAGCAGCAGTTCCCCAGTTGGCCACAAGGTGGCAGGACAGCTCTGTCCATTCCTGTATTATCTACAAATAATAAAATACCCATTTTCCACGAAAAGGACAGGAATCTTTTTTTCTTTTTTTGAGGAAAACTAAAAGAATGCTTGTAGGAATTGTGACTAGGAATTTTAGAGAAATACATTTTATGTTCTGTGATTTAAAAAAAACTCATTTATATAATTAGATATTTATGTTGAAGTTTTAACTTGAATAGACAATCTTTTTGTGTATGTGTGTGTTCAAATACCTTTACCTTTTTTTTAAAATAGATTACAAAGTAGTGGGGCATCTTGAATACATCCTTAGTTTTGATGACCCTTTTCTCTTCCTCCATCCACCCACTTTGACCTGCCCCACTTAAACCTTTAACCCTGAGTATTCTCTCTCTACTTTTTTTCCTTCTTTTTTTTTAATTGGATGTTTTCTTTATTACATTTCAAATGTTATCCCCTTTCCCAGTTTTCCCCCCTCCCAGAAACCCCCCCTATGCCATCCTCCCTCCCCCTGCTTTTATGAGAGTGTTTCTCCACCCACCCCACTCCCACCTCCCAGCCCTCAATTCCCCTACTCTGGTTGATATAGTTGTTCTTCCTATGAGGTTGCAAACCCCTTGAATAGACAATCTTAGATGATCGAATAAGCTTGACAAATCCATATAGAGATATTAAGTATGGGAGCATATTTTATTTGTCTTAGGTCTGATTGTATTAATAACAGGTTCCTGGGATAACATATTTGACAAAAGTAAGGTAAGGAAGGACAGGTTCGTTTTGGCTCAAAATTCTATGACCTACCTTGGTGGGGGATCAGGAATGTCATGGCATTAGGAGCTGGAGATAGCTTAGTCACGTGCATCCGTCTGTCATGTGGTCTGGGGAAATCAAACTCGGGTTGCCAGATTTGGTGGCCAGTTTCCGCTGTCCCATTATGATAGAACTTTACGGGCATAAACAAGGACAAATGAACGAGGAAGGTTTCAAGGGAAGGTGCCCATTCCGAAGCTACACCGGGGTCTCCCAGACTCTCATGGGATCTTGCAAGATTGTGCCAAGGATTTTCCAATATTCAAGGGAAAATACTCTACACCTGTGCCTATCACTAGCTCTAGGCAATTCACAGTTTCAGTATCAGAATTGGCTGTCTTCTTTTCAGTGAGGCCCTGTCTTTGGGGAGCTGGGTCTTGGTGGTGGTTGTGAAAGAGAACAAGGACCGCAAACATCAATGTGGCACAGGTAGCAATGGATGCCGTCCATTTTGATTCCAAGGCTAGAGAGGTTGTATTGTTGGCAGATTGGCACACAGATCTCACATGTGATAAAGAATATTTTAAAAAATATTGATGTGAATGATCTTTCTAAATGGTTATTATTGGTTGGGATATGGTTAATTATTAAGTTATTTGAGCCTGATAATACTCTTGGTATTTATTTTAGCCTAGGAACATGATGCAAAAGTTAGGAGGGACAAAGACAGTCATTCTGAACCAAATGTTTGACAACCTAGAGTTTAAATCATTTTATGTATTATTTGCGGTAGCTTTTCTTCCTTAAAAGCTCGGCACTTTTTCTGTCATAATTTTATCTAAACATGAAAATGTAACTCTGTACCTATTTTGAAAAATATTTTTTCTCATTTTATGTAGCTCTCAGGTTCTTCCTTACTGTCCTGTCAGATGCTATAGTGGTAACCTGCTGTATTTCCTGGAATATTTCTATATAGCCACGTACACAGAGTGTGTCTTCACAGACAAGGCTGGGCATGGTCACCGCTTTGTGTGAATGCCATTGTGTCACCAGATCATACCTTGTTTTTTCAGTCAGCATATTTGGAAGGTAGCTTGATTTTTTCACTTAAAATTCCATTTAATATTCCCAACAGTCTAACTTTACACGCTTGGCTTGCATATTGTGTATGAAAGGTTAATGGTACACAAAGTTGGAATTACTCATAAGTGTACTCTTCCCCCCAGGTTAATTATCATTACATTTTATAGTATTAGAACATGTAGCCTTCTTTTCTAAATATATAAAAATGTCTTAATGATGGATACACAGGCACACGTATTGCTTTTAATGAAGTAAAAATTAATACATACCTTAGCATTTTCAGTTAATGCAAAATACCCAAAGTCCTCTCATGTCTACCCCATGTTAATTTGTAGAACTTTTTCATTACGTGCATAAACATTCATATTACATTCTAAGTGGAATCATTTTTTGTCAGTTACAACCTGTAAGCTGCCTCATTCTTTTTCATAACTACTATAATATATTAACTTATTTTTTGCCTACCTGTGGAGTTTAGGTTGTTTTTCATACTAAACATAATATCTTATGAATATACTTGAATGTATAATACTTATCCATATAGATAAATGAGAATCCTAGAAGAAATTTTGTTGAGTGAAAAGATATTTTACCTTTCAATAAATTGTACCTGGTTGTTTTCCAAAATAATTAAGCTAATGTGTAGTCCAAATAAACAGAGAATTTTAAATGTCTGTCTGTCTGTCTGTATTTACTTTTCTTTGTCATAGGGCTAAAACCAAGTCTTTCATGCATGCTGGGTAAGCAGTCTACTACCAAACACATCAAAATTTCGGGATTCAATAAACAGGAAAGTAAAAAGTTCATTGTATCTTTTATTGCCTACAATAAAAACATTTTGATGTATAGTAAATTTTTCTCTTGAAATCAATATTTATTTGGAATGTTACTTTTTTCTATTAATATTCTTTAGAGCTTCCTTCTTAACTTTATAAATCATGTGTAGTCAAAATAACATGCTCATTGTAGTAAAAGGAGTCATTTCTGAAGTAGAGCTAGATCTCCAAAGCTGGCGTTCCCCCAATGGTTAAAGTTTCTCATTTCATCATTCCCATTAAAGGCGAATTATAGGATTTGATTCCAGCTTCTAATTACAGAATGTTCATCAAAGACCAATATTCTTTCATTTTTCAGAAGTTTATTTCTGATCTCTTTAGGTGTATTATTTAATTTTCTGCATAGTGAGTATTAAGGTATACTAACAAATTGAAAGTATGTAAGGAAAATTATAATGATGACTTTTAAAATACTCTCTCTCTCTCTCTCTCTCTCTGTGTACATACATGTACATGGAGGCCAGAACTCAGCATTGGATGTCTTCCTCAGTTTCTGCCCATCTTACATTTTGAGGTGGTCTTTCTCTGGACCTGGCACACACAGATCCAGCTCAACAAGCTGTTCACCCACCTTCCTCCCCACTGTTTGGATCTGAATACTTTCCACCACGCCCAGTTTTTATGGGGGTGCTGGGGATCTGAGCTCAGGTCCTCATGCTTGCTCAGCAAACACTTTACTGACTTGTGACTGAGCCATCTCTCCAAGCCCCCTAAAGAATCTTTATTAAATCATCTAGAAATAGTTGAGTACTGTAACTTAGCATCACATTAATATTTCCTGAAGCATTTCTAGAATTTTGGCTGCAACTTTAGACTTCTAGTATTATACTGTCTATAAAAATTCCACAATATATTTAAATACTACTCAATGAAACATCTTTGAGAATTTGTTAAAGCTTAAAATATTCATTTATCTGTATGTGCAAGTTCTGTGTGGATGTATGTTGTATGAAGGCAGTATTCACAAAGTTAAAAAAGAATGTTTGATCCTCTGGGATCTGGATTACAAGTGGTTGTGAGATACCTGATGTTGATGCTAGGAAATTTTAGTTCTCTGAAAGAGCAGCAAGTTTTCTTAATTCCTGAACCATCTTTCATCCCTCTTACTTTCTGATACAGTATTTCAGGTATTATTATTCTTCATTTAGAGAAATCAACAAAAATCAAGAAACATCTGAGTTTTGTGGCACATAGCTAATCCCAGTATTTAAAATATGGAGGACAAAAAATCATGGGTTTGAGGGCAGCCTGAAATGCATAATAAGATCTTTTTCTAAAAACCAATGGCTAGGGATGTAGGTCACTGGCAGAACATTGCGTAGATTGGTGATTTTTATTGTCAACACTTTATGTCAAAAACTAATGGTACTGCTACCCTCCAGTGACTGGTTTAGAAGAAATTGAATCTGAATTTAAGATTCAACTGTACCAGGGAACTCAGGGTGGTAACTGCTCAAAAACCTTTACTGGGCTTCTCTGAAGCTTTTATTTTAAGATACCTCAGAGTTCAAACCTGGGAGAGAGAAACAGTGATAAACATACAGAAATTTCTGTTGCAGGATATTTGATAGCACTGTGAACCCAGAGATTGTGTTCATTACTGAAAAAAACCTGTTTCTAGTGGTGATGTGACTCAGCCCTTAGTATATACCTTTTGCTGGGGGCCAACCCTGGTGGAGTCTTCTTCTTGTAGGTTCACCTTGAGGCAGTAGAGTGGGGAGAGGAGTGGAGGGTAGGACTTTGTCTTACAAGATATTTAGGGTTGCTGTATAATAATAAAAGTTTTATTTATCTAAGTCTAAGTTACTTTGCTACTGTAGCTGACCTTCCTTCTGTGTTCCTCTGAGGCCCGAAACTGTAATTCTCTGGCATTTAACACCTCATTCTAAAACAGCAAGAGATTAAGTAAAGTAACCTATGTTCTAACTATACAGGAATTGTGCAGTTCTCACTTTCAGCCTGCTAGTTGAAGTTGCAGGAAGAAACAGGGACCCTATGAAAAGTAAATTTAGTGTTTATTTCTAAGTTGTAAAAAGTTTCCTATGAAAGCATTCTAAGAAAAAGGGGGGAAAGCAGAATGATAATGTTGTTCCCTTCTCTTTGTCTTCAGCACTTATACATCTTTCAGAATACATGATCACATGATAAAAGTTCATCACAAGTTTACACATAAATTCAAATCATAAATCAAATAACAAGTTTACAACAAAGGATGTTTACATGCATTATCCATTAAGAGTAATTATATGGCTAAACAGTCATCACCTATCATGGCTCCACAGGTTCATGGAGAGTTAAACATATCTAAGTTATTAGTGAAGTTTGGTATAGATAAAACCCAGTCAATATTTTATCTTCTGTCCTATCACCTATAATAAATTGCTAGTTCCCTTTTTATGACCTTTGGTTAATGGTTTTACAATCTTTTGGGATGTGCTCTGAGTAGGAGAAGCAGTTAACTGGTGACACTTGGGAGACTGGCAGAGTTCTCATTGCAGTTTTGACCATCAGAAAAGGACCTAATAGCAGTTTCATTATAAAAGAGTTTAATAAATACTGACATAATTTTAAGAATTTTTATGGGATCATCATTAAGAATTAAGAAGTCATCTATTTGTCTATAGAGCATCACTACAAGACAGTACATCCTCATAGTTCTGCAGAGATCTGTTCAAAAGGGTGGGATAATACCTAGTGATTGTTATATATGTTTAGTAATAACAGGAAAAGCACATAAATAGCAGGAATCTTTACTAAAGTTATTTTCTCCTAGGCCTTGCCTATAGGAGCAAATCTGTCATGGATTATTTATTAATCTAAAGCAGACTTATCTCAGGAAGATCACCTGCTAGTTGTTAGCTTGTCCTATGAGGGCTCCTGATAACCTTTAATCCTTCTGAATGGAATACAGACACAGCCTTAATACAACCCTTTAATTCCAAACAATGAAGGTAAAGTTAATTTGTAGAAGGAAGCATCCATGTTTGAAAGTTATGTCTTATTGAGTGGCAGACAGAGTGACAAATTCAGGAAAAAAAAGAGGGTGACAGTTTCATAGAGACAGGTTGTACAATAAGCTAGACTCAGGTGAAGACAGAACAGGCCAGAGAATGAGAAGGAGCCAGAAGATTAGACAGATTTCCAGGGTTAATTTGAGGTCAAAAGAGCATTTCAGGAAAGAGAGAGAGAGAAGAGAGAGAGAGAGAGAGAGAGAGAGAGAGAGAGAGAGAGAGAGAGAGAGAGAGAGAGAGAAGAGTCTGAGCAAGAACAGCTAAGTTGAATCAGCCAAGATCTGAAAGAACAAGAAAGGGTGAGCTTATTCAACAGTAAGTCTGAGAGGCTGAAAACATTCTCGGCCTAGATGAGATTGTAAGGAGGTTAGAAGCTTCTAGGACTAGGTCTAGGTTAGCATATGAAGGCAGTAAGCTTCAGAGATGACAATTATATCAGGCAAATAAAAGGTACTACTACATATTTCTCATCACTATCTCCAGATGTGCGAGAGATATGGCAAGTCTTATGGCCAAATGGGGCTATTTGCCTAATGCCCTATGCTTGCTAAGGGCATTATTCATTACTGAGGATGAGGGGTCGGGGTGGGAAGAAACATGCCTGCAGAATTTATTACTTGAGAAGACAGGAGAATGTCTTATATGGAACAGGGTTTACACAGCAGGATAGTATAGAAGATCTTTTGTGTGAAGGCTACAGTATGGGGCTAAGGAGTTCTCAAGGCAGTGAAAGTACTTGCTGTCAAAACATGAGGACCAGAGTTCAGATCCTTAGGAACCAGTGTACAATGCTAGGTGAGTCTGACAGTAATTCCAGAATTACTTAGGCAGGGGATCTCCAGATCAAGATGACTAGCAAGAAGAGTCATATTGGGTTTGATTGAGTACCTGACTCAACGAATAATGTGGGAGAGCAATGGGAGATGATGCCCAATGTCAACCTCAGGTTACTATATGTACATACGTGCTCATCCATGCACACTACATGCATGCCCACACATGTCCCTACACACAAATGAAAATGTGCACACATAAAACTGCATCAACACTGTGATAATGGTGCTGGTTATATTAGGTCTTCATGTTATTTGTTTACTTCATTGATATCAAAACCTTTTTTTTTAACACTACAGATATTATTTAGGATCCTAGATGCTAGGCAGGTACTTAACAGTGAGATGGATCTCTAGTCTGATAAGTATCTTTTGAGTTTATTATTTTAAGCTATTTAATGTGTGAAACTTAGAGCAACATGGACAAGCCTGTGAGCACAGGTAAGACTACCACTTCTGCTCAGAAAGACTTGCCTGGAACTCTCAGGACATAGGAGCTGAGAAGCAGTCTGGGACAGGAGCCTTCTAGTTTCTGTCTGTGCCCAGAGCTGATCCTGTGCCCCAGCACTACATACACAAATAGCACCAGGAGAAAGCTGGTCTCCCAGGAGAACCGACACACCTTCGAGCACAGGTAAGACCATCATTTCTGTTCAAATTCCTAGTAAAAGAGGGACCCTCCCAGAGCCATCAGGACACAGGAACCAAGGACCAGCTGGGGACAGGATCCTTCTGGTTTCTATCTGCACCCCAGAGCTGACCCTGTACCACAGCTCTTCATACCCAAATTCCTCCCAGAAAGATCTGGTCTCCTAGGAGTACTGACACAGAGGCTTCAGGAGGGAAAAGCCACAGTCAGAGACAGCAAGACCAGCTAACACCAGAGATAACCAGATGGCAAAAAGCAAGGACAAGAACATAAGCAACAGAAACCAAAGCTACTTGGCATCATCAGAACTCAGTTCTCCCAGACAGCAATACCCCAATGCAGCAGAAAAGCAAGACTCTTCATTTAAAATCACATCTCATGATGATGATAGAGGACTTTAAGAAGGAAACAAATAACTCCCTTAAAGAAATACAAGAGAACACAAGGAAATAGGTAGAAGCCCTTAAAGAGGAAACACAAAAATTCCTTAAAGAATTTCAGGAAAACACAAACAAACAGGTGAAGGAATTGAACAGAACCATCTAGGATCACAAAGGGAGACAATCCTGGAGATAGAAAACCTAGGAAAGAGATCAGGAGTCATAGATGCAAGCAACAACAACAGAATACAAGAGATAGAAGGGAGAATCTCAGGTGCTGAAGATACCATAAAAAACATTGACACAACAGTCAAAGAAAATGAAAAATGCAAAAAACTCTTAACCCAAAACATTCAGGAAATCCAGGACACAATGAGAAGACCAAACCTACGGATAATAAGTATAGAAGAGAGTGAAGTTCCCAACTTAAAAGGCCAGTAAATATCTTCAACAAAATTATAGAAGAAAACTTCCCTAACCTAAAGAAAGAGATGTCCATGAACATACAAGAAGTCTACAGAACTCCAAATAGATTAGACAAGAAAAGAAATTGCTCCTGTTGCATAATAGTCGAAACACCAAATGCACAAAACAAGGAAAGAATATTAAAAGTAGTAAGGGAAAAAGGTCAAGTAACATATAAAGGCAGATCTATCAGAATTACACCTAACTTCTCACCAGAGACTGTGAAAGCTAGAAGATCCTGGGCAGATGTCATACAGACCCTCAGAGAACACAAATAGTCCAGACTATTATATCCAGCAAAACTCTCAATTATGATAGACGGAGAAAGCAAGATATTCCATGACAAAAACAAATTTACACACTATCTTTCCACAAATCCATCCCTACAAAGGATAATAGATGGAAAACCCCAACACAAGGAAGGCAACTACATCCTAGAAAAAGCAAGAAGGTAATATCCTTTCAACAAACCCAAAAGAAGATAGCCACACAAACATAAACATAGCATCAAAAACAGCAGGAAGCAACAATCACTATTCCTTAATATGTCTTAATATCAATGGGCTCAATTCCCCAATAAAAAGACATAGACTAACAAACTGGATACATAAACAGGATCCAGCATTTTGCTGCATAAAGGAAATGCACCTCAGTGTCAAAGACAAACTCCCTCAGAGTAAAGGGCTGGAAAACAATTTTCCAAGCAAATGATCTCAAGAAACCAGTTGGAGTAGCTATTCTAATATCATATAAAATTGACTTTCAAACAAAAGTCATCAAAAAAGATAAGGAAGGACAATTTATACTCATCAAAGGGAAAATCTACCAAGAAGAACTCTCAATTCTGAACATCTATGTTCCAAATGTAAGGGCACCCACATTCATAAAAGAAACTTTACTAAAGTTAAATGCACACATTGCACCTTACACAATAATAGTGGGAGACTTCAACACCCCACTCTCATCAATGGACAGAACATGGAAACAGAATCTAAACAGAGATACAGTGAAACAAACAGAAGTTATGAACCAAATGGATTTAGCAGATATCTATAGAACATTTCATCCTGAATCAAAAGAATATTCCTTCTTCTCAGCACTCCATGGTACCTTCTCCAAAACTGACCATATAATTGGTCACAAATCAGACCTCAACAGATATAAGAATAATCCCATGCCTCCTAACAGATCACTACAGATTAAGGTTGGTCTTCAATAGCAACAAAAACAACAGAAACCCTACATATACATGGAAGCTGAACAATATACTACTCAATGATAATTTGGTCAAGGAAGAAACAAATAAAGAAAAACGTTTTAGAATTTAATGAAAATGAAGCCACAACATATCCAAACCAATGGGACACAATGAAAGCAATCCTAAGAGGAAAACTCATAGCTCTGAGTGCCTCCAAAAAGAAACTGGAGAGAGCATACACCAGCTGCTTGATAGCACACCTGAAAGCTCTAGAGCAAAAAGAAGCAAATACACCCAAGAGGAGTAGACTGTAGGAAATAATCAAACTCAGGGCTGAAATCAACCAAGTAGAAACAAAAAGAATTATATAAAGAATCAACCAAAACAGGAACTGGTTCTTTGAGAAAATTAACAAGATAGGCAAACCCTTAGCCCGACTAACCAGAGGGCACAGAGATAGTATCCAAATTAACAAAATCAGAAATGAAAAGGGAGAGATAACAACTGAAACTGAGGAAATTAAAAAAATCATCAGATCCTAGTACAAGAGCCTATACTTAATACAATTCGAAAATCTAGATTAAAAGGACAATTTTCTAGACAGAAACCAAATACCAAAGTTAAATCAGGATCAGATAAACCATCTAAACAGTCCCATAACCGCTAAAGAAATAGAAGCAATCATTGACAGTCTCCCAACCAAAAAAAGCCAAGGACCAGATGGGTTTAGTGCAAAATTCTATCAGACCTTCAAAGAAGACCTAATACAAATACTCTGCAAACTATTCCACAAAATAGAAACAGAAGGAACACTATCCAATTTGTTTTATGAAGCCATAGTTACCCAGATACCAAACCTCACAAAGACCCAACAAAGAAAGAGAACTTCAGACCAATTTCCTGATTAAATAGGCTTCATCCCAGGGATGCAGGAATTGTTCAATATACAGAAATCCATCAATGTAATCCACTACATAAACCATCAAAGAAAAAAACCACATGGTCATTTCATTAGATGCTGAAAAAGCATTTGACAAAATTTAACATCCCTTCATCTTAAAAGTCTTGGAAAGATCAGGAATTCAAGGCCCATATCTAAATATAGTAAAACCAATATATAGCAAACCAGTAGCCTACATCACATGGAAAGAAACTTGAAGCAATTCCACTAAAATCAGGGACTAAGCAAGGCTGCCCTCTCTTTCCCTATCTATTCAATATAGTACTTGAAGTTCTAGCTAGAGCAAGTAAACAACAAAAGGAGGTCAAAGGGATGCAAACTGGAAAGGAAGAAATCAAAATATCACTATTTGCAGATGATATGATAATATACTTATGTGACTCCAAAATCTCCACCTGAGAACTCCTACCACTGATAAACAACTTCAGCAAAGTAGTGGGATATAAAATTAACTAAAACTAATCAGTAGCCTTCCTCTACTCAAAGGAAAAACAGACTGAGAATGAAATTATGGAAATGACACCCTTCATAATATCCACAAACAATATAAAGTAACTTGGTGTGATTCTCACCAAAGAAGTGAAAGATCTGTATGACAAGAACTTCAAGTCTATGAAGAAAGAAATCAAAGAAGACCTCCGAAATTGGAAAGATCTCCCACCCTTATGGATTGGCAGGATTAATATAGTAAAAAGGCCATCTTGCTGAAAGCAATCTACAGATTCAATGCAATCCCCATCAAAATCCCAACTCAATTCTTCATAGAGTTAGAAAGAGCAATTCAAAAATTCATCTGGAATAACAGAAAACCCAGAATAGCTAAAACTATTCTCAAGAGTAAAAGAACCTCTGGGGGAATCAGTATCCCGGACCTCAAGCTGTACTACAGAGCAATAGTGTTAAAAACCGCATGGTATTGGTACAGTAACAGACATGTAGATCAATGGAACAGAATTGAAGACCCAGAAATGAATCCACACTCTTTTGGTCACTTGATCTTTGACAACAGAGTTGAAACCATCCAGTGGAATAAAGACACCATTTTCAACAAATGGTGTTGGTTCAACTGGTAGTCAACATGTAGACGAATACAAATTGATCCATTCTTATTTTCCTGTACAAAGCTCAAGTCCAAGTGGATTAAGGATCTCCACATAAAACCATATACACTGAATCTAATAGAAGCGAAAGTGGGGAAGATCTCAAACACATGGGCACAGGGGAACAGTTCCTGAACAGAACACCAATGGCTTAGGCTCTAAGATCAAGAATTGACAAATGGGACCTCATAAAATTGCAAAGCTTCTGTAAGGCAAAGGCACCTGTCAATAGGACAAAATGGCAACCAACAGACTGGGAAAAGATCTTTCCCAATCCTATGTCCGAAAGAGGGTTAATATCCAATATATACAAAGAACTCAAGAAATTAGACTCCAGAGAACCAAATAACCCTATTAAAAATAGGGTACAGAACTAAGCAATTCTCAACTGAGGAATCTTGAATGGCCAAGAAGCACCTAAAGAAATGTTCAACATCCTTAGTCAACAGGGAAATGCAAATCAAAACAACCCTGAGATTCTACCTCACACCAGTCAGAATGGCTAAGATCAAAAACTCAGGTGACAATAGATGCTAGCAAGGATGTGGAGAAAGAGGAACACTCCTCCATTGCTGCTGGATTGCAGTGGTACAATCACTCTGGAAATCAGTCTGGTGGTTCTTCAGAAAATTGGACAAGTACTACCTGAGGACCCAGCTATACCACTCCTGGGCATATACCCAGAAGATGCTCCAACATGTAATAAGAACACGTGCTCCATTATGTTCATAGGAGCCATATTTATAATAGCCAGAAGCTGGAAAAGAACCCAGATGTCCCTCAACAGAGGAATGGGTACAAAAGAACACAATATGTACTCACTGACCAATGGATATTAGCCCAAAAGTTTGAAATACCCAAGATTCAATTCACAGATCATATGAAGCCTAAGAAGAAGGAAGAACAAAATGTGGATGCTTCGGTGCTTTTAAGAAGGGTGAACACAATACTCACAGGAGGAAATATGGAGACAAAGGGTAGAGCAGAGACAGAAGGGAAGACCATCTAGAGTGTTTCATGCCCCAATTTAGGAGAATGCCAGGGCGGGAAGGTGGGAGTGAGTAGGTGGGTGAGCACCCTCATAGAGACTGTGGGAGAGGGATGGGATAGGGGGTTTCTGAAGGGGAGACCTGGAAAGGGGAAAACATTTGAAATGTAAATAAAGAAAATATCCAATCCAAAAAAAAAAGAGTATAAAAACATGTAAACTTCGTGTTTAATCTTCTGACAGGTGTATAACTAGGGGAAATGGTTTAATTGTGGAAAATATGGAGAATGTTAGAAATCACATACAGAAAATTTGCACTGAACTGTGAGAGATCACACACCCCTGCACAGGGCAGGAGCCTACCAGCCTCCCTTTGGCGACCTCTGCTCCAGGAATCCACTAGGCTGAGCCTTTGGAGGTGCAAGGCCTCCCCAATATAAGATCACTTGGGGCAAGGCACATTAGGGCTGCAAAGTCACGCAGGAGCAGGCAGGCCCCAGAAATCGGTGCCAGGGGAATCCTGGCAATCCAGGGGGGGCAGAAATAGCTTTGCAGGCTCACAGGAGGTCCAACCAACAGCCAGTGGCAGCAGGACCAACTAACATCAGAGGTATCCAGATGGCAAAAGGCAAACGTAGGAATGTTACTAACAGAAATCAAAGTAATGTGGGACCATCCGAACCCAACTCTCCAACAGCAGCAAGTCCTGGATACCCCACCACACCCGAAAGACAAGATCTGGATTTAAAATCACTTCTCATGATGCTATTAGAGGATCACAAGAAGGACACAAATAAATCTCATAAAGAGTTACAGGAGACCATGAATCAACGGTTAGAAGCCCTTACAAAGGAAACACAAAAATCGCTTAGAGAAATGCGGGAGAACATGGATCAAAAGATGGAGGCGCACAAGGAGACAACACAAAAATCGCTTAACGAGATGAATCAACGGGTAGATGCACTCACAAAGGAATCACGAAATTTGCATAAAGAAATGCAGAAGAATATGGGTCAACAGACGGATGCCCATAAGGAGGCAACACAAAAATTGCTTAAAGAAATGAATCAACGGTTAGATGCCCTTACAAAGGAAACACGAGAACTGCTTAAAGAAATGCAGGAGACGATGGATCAACAGATGGAATCCCATGAGGAGGAAACACAAAAATCGCTCAGAGAAATGCAGGAGAACGTGGGTCATCAGGAAGAAATCCTGAAAGAGGTAATGCAAAAATACCTTAAAGAAATACAGGAAAATACAAACAAACAAGTGAAGGATCTCAGCAAATCCATCCAGGAACTAAAAAAGGAAGTAGAAACAACTAAGAAATCACAAAGGGAGACAACTTTGGAGATAGAAAACCTTGGGAAGAAATCAGGAGTCATAGATGCAAACATCAACAATAGAATACAAGAGATGGAAGAAAGAATCTCAGGTGCTGAAGATTCCATAGAAAGCATCGACTCAACAGTCAAAGAAAATGCAAAATGCAAAAAACGCGTAACCCAAAACATCCAGGAAATCCAGGACACAATGAGAAGACCAAACCTAAGGATTATAGGTATAGATGAGAGTGAAGATTTGCAACTTAAAGGGCCAGTAAACATCTTCAACAAAATTATGGAGGAAAACTTCCCTAACTTAAAGAGAGAGATGCCGATGAACGTACAAGAAGCCTACAGAACTCCAAACAGACTGGACCAGAACAGAAATACCTCCCGTCACATAATAATCAAAACACCGAATGTTCTAAACAAAGAAAGAATACTAAATGCAGTAAGAGAAAAGGGCCAAGTAACATACAAAGGAAGACCTATCCGAATCACATCAGACTTCTCACCAGAGACTATGAAAGCCAGAAGATCCTGGGCAGATCTCATGCAGACACTAAGACAGCACAAATGCCAGCCTAGACTACTCTACCCAGCAAAACTCTCAATCACCATAGATGGAGAGACCAAGATATTCCATGATAAAACCAAATTTTCACAATATCTTTCCACAAATCCAGCCCTGCAACGGATAATAGGTGGAAACCTCCAATACAGGGAGAGAAACAACACCCTGGAAAAAATGAGATAATAACCTTGAATCAAACCCAAAAGTAGATAACCACTCAAACATAAAGATAGCGTCAAGAATGGCAGATGGCAATAATCACTATGCCTTAATCTCTCTTAATATCAATGGTCTCAATTCCCCAATTAAAAGACATAGACTAGCAGACTGGATACGTAAACAGGACCCAGCATTTTGCTGCATGCAGGAAACGCACCTCAGTGTCAAAGACAAACACTACCTCAGAGTAAAAGGCTGGAAAACAATTTTACAAGCAAATGGCCCCAAGAAACGAGGTGGAGTAGCCATCCTAATATCGGATAAAATTGATTTTCAACCCAAAGTCATCAAAAAAGACACAGAAGGACACTACATACTGATCAAGGGAAAAATCCACCATCAAGAACTCTCAATCCTGAATATCTATGCTCCAAATGCAAGGGCACCCTCATTCGTAAAAGAAACTTTACTAAAACTCAAAGCACACATCGCACCGCACACAATAATAGTGGGTGACTTCAACACCCCGCTCTCTGAAATGGATCGTTCAGGAAAGCAGAAACTAAACAGGGACACAGTGAATCTAATTGAAGCCTTGGACCAAATGGAACTAACTGATATATATAGAACATTTCATCCTAGAGCTAAAGAATACACCTTCTTCTCAGCTCCTCATGGTACCTTCTCCAAAATTGACCATATAATTGGTCACAAATCAGACCTCAACAGATACAAGAAGATAGAAATAATCCCATGCCTCCTATCAGATCACTATGGAATAAGGGTGGTCTTCAATGGCAACAAAAACAAAAGAAAACCCACGTACACATGGAGGCTGAACAATGCTCTACTCAATGATAACTTGGTCAAGGTGGAAATAAAGAAAGAAATCAAAGACTTTTTGAAAGTTAATGAAAATGAAGGCACAACATACCCTAACTTATGGGACACAATGAAAGCAGTGCTAAGAGGAAAATTCATAGCCCTGAGTGCCGCCAAAAAGAAACGGGAGACAGCATACACTAACAGCTTAATGGCACACCTGAAAGCCCTGGAACAAAAAGAAGCAAATACACCAAAGAGGAGTAGAAGGCAGGAAATCATCAAACTCAGGGCTGAAATCAATCAAGTAGAAACAAAGAAAACCATACAAAGAATCAACAAAACGAGGAGTTGGTTCTTTGAGAAAATCAACAAGATAGATAAGCCCTTAGCCAGACTAACCAGAGGGCACAGAGATAGTATCCAAATTAATAAAATCAGAAACGAAAAGGGAGAGATAACAACAGAAACTGAGGAAATTCAAAAAATCATCAGATCCTACTACAAAAACCTGTATTCAACACAACTAGAAAATCTTGAGGAAATGGACAATTTCCTTGACAGATACCAAGTACCAAAATTAAATCAGGATCAAATAGACCATCTAAACCGTCCTATAACCCCTGAAGAAATAGAAGTTGTCATTGGAAGTCTTCCAACCAAAAAAAGCACAGGTCCAGATGGTTTTAGTGCAGAATTCTATCAGACCTTCAAAGAAGACCTAACACCAATACTCTTCAAACTGTTCCACAAAATAGAAACAGAAGGAACACTACCCAACTCGTTCTATGAAGCCACAATTACACTAATACCAAAAGCACACAAAGATCCGACAAAGAAAGAGAATCTCAGGCCAATCTCTCTTATGAATATCGATGCAAAAATACTCAATAAAATTCTTGCCAACCGAATCCAAGAACACATCAAAACGATCATCCACCACGATCAAGTAGGCTTCATCCCAGGGATGCAGGGATGGTTCAATATAAGGAAATCCATCAATGTAATCCACTACATAAACAATCTCAAAGAAAAAAACCACATGGTCATCTCATTAGATGCTGAGAAAGCATTTGACAAAATTCAGCATCCTTTCATGCTAAAGGTCTTGGAAAGATCAGGAATTCAAAGCCCATATCTAAACATAGTAAAAGCAAGTTACAGCAAACCGGTAGCCAGCATCAATCTAAACGGAGAGAAACTTGAAGCAATCCCACTAAAATCAGGGACTAGACAAGGCTGCCCTCTCTCTCCATATCTTTTCAATATAGTACTTGAAGTTCTAGCGAGAGCAATTAGACAAGAAAAAGAGGTCAAAGGGATACAAATTGGAAAGGAAGAAGTCAAACTATCACTATTTGCAGACGATATGATAGTATACATAAGCGACCCAAAGAACTCCACCAGAGAACTCCTACAGCTGATAAACGACTTCAGCAAAGTGGCCGGATATAAAATCAACTCAAGCAAGTCAGAAGCCTTCCTATACTCAAAGGATAAGCATGCTGAGAAAGAAGTAAGAGAAATAATACCCTTTACGATAGCCACAAACCATATTAAGTATCTTGGCGTGACGCTAACCAAACAAGTGAAAGATCTGTATGACAAGAACTTCAAGTCTCTGAAGAAAGAAATTGAAGAAGACCTCAGAAGATGGAAAAATCTGCCATGCTCATGGATTGGCAGGATTAATATAGTAAAAATGAGCATCTTACCAAAAGTAATACACAGATTCAATGCAATCCCCATCAAAATCCCAACTCAATTCTTCATAGAGTTAGAAAGAGCAATTCAAAAATTCATCTGGAATAACAGAAAACCCAGAATAGCTAAAACTATTCTCAAGAGTAAAAGAACCTCTGGGGGAATCAGTATCCCGGACCTCAAGCTGTACTACAGAGCAATAGTGTTAAAAACTGCATGGTATTGGTACAGTAACAGACATGTAGATCAATGGAACAGAATTGAAGACCCAGAAATGAATCCACACTCCTATGGTCACTTGATCTTTGACAAAGGAGCTAAAACCATCCAGTGGAAAAAAGATAGCCTTTTCAACAAATGGTGCTGGCTCAGCTGGAGGTCAACATGCAGAAGAATGCAAATTGACCCATCCTTATCTCCTTGCACTAAGCTCAATTCTAAGTGGATCAAAGATCTCCACATAAAACCAGACACACTGAAACTAATAGAAGGGAAACTAGGGAAGAACCTTGAACATATGGGCACAGGGGAGAATTTCCTGAACAGAACTCCAATAGCTTATGCTCTAAGATCAAGAATAGACAAATGGGACCTCATTAAATTACAAAGTTTTTGCAAGGCAAAAGACACTGTCAAAAAGACAAAGCGGCAACCAACTAACTGGGAAATGATCTTTACCAACCTTACATCCGACAGAGGGCTAATATCCAAGATATACAAAGAACTCAAGAAGTTAAACTCCAGAGAGGCAAGTAACCCTATTAAAAAATGGGGTACAGAGCTACACAAAGAGTTCTCACCTGAAGAATATCTAATGGCTGAGAAGCACCTAAAGAGATGTTCATCATCCTTAGTCATTAGGGAAATGCAAATCAAAACAACCCTGAGATTCCATCTCACACCAGTCAGGATGGCTAAGATCAAAAACACAGGAGACAGCAGTTGTTGGCGAGGATGTGGAGAAAGAGGAACACTCCTCCACTGCTGGTGGAATTGCAGGCTGGTACAACCACTCTGGAAAGCAGTCTGGCGGCTCCTCAGAAAACTGGGCATGACACTTCCGGAGGATCCGGCTATACCACTCCTGGGCATATACCCAGAGACTTTACCTGCATGCAATAAGGACACATGCTCCACTATATTCATAGCAGCCTTATTTATAATAGCCAGAAGCTGGAAAGAACCCAGATGTCCCTCAACGGAGGAATGGATTCAGAAGATGTGGTATATTTACACAATGGAATACTACTCTGCAATTAAAAACAATGAATTCACGAAATTCCTAGGCAAATGGTCAGAACTTGAAAATATCATCCTTAGTGAGGTAACCCAATCACAAAAGATCACACATGGTATGAAGTCACTGATAAGGGGATATTGACCCAGAATCTCAGAATACCCTAGACACAATCAGCATATCAATAGATTTCTAAAAAGATGGAAGGAGAGACCCCTGGTCCTGGAAAGACTGGATGTAGGGGAACGCCAGGACAGAGTAATGAGAGGGGGTTGAATGGAGAAAAGAGGGAGGGAAGGGGGCTTATGGGACTTTCGGGGAGGGAGGAAACAGGAAAGGGGAAGTGATTTGGAATGTAAATTAAAAAAATAAAATTAAATTAAATTAAAAAAAAAATTCCTCATTAAATCTTGACAATTTTTTGTTTTAGGTGAATCATGGGCTTTAATAGAGCACCTTTTTGGTTTTGTTTTTAACTCTGAGGAATGTACTTAAAATCACAAACATTAACTTCTATTTTGTCTATAGAAATTCATACAAGAAAAAAGAAAAATTTTATTTTGGATTGAACTGAATACATTTTCAGCAAGTATCTGGAACTGGAAAAATGGCTCTGTTTTAAGTTCTGTTCTGTGGATGAAAAATGAGTTCACTTGATTATTCTGTTCATATCAGGTCTATTGAAAATTGAATTTTGTAACTTTAATTTGGTTTAGAAATCTCCAGCTATTCAGAATAAGCTGAGAGGATTATTCCAAAGTTGGTTGAAAATTTCCATGTCAAACAAAACATTTGAATATAATCATATATTAAATTTTGTTAAGAGTCTAAGCCAATCATTTTATTTTTTACAAAGATTGTTTCTCATTTTAGAAGTAAAATTTGCTCATTTTTCTCTTTTACTTTTGCGCAGTGTCAACAGAAATTATGCTCTCATCATTCACACATGATTAAAAGATGTTTTCAGCCCAGGAATATGGCTTCTGCTTTATTCTTGTAGAAGCAGAAAAGCTATGAGTATAATATTCAAAAGGAATAACTTGAAACATTTGCGAACCTGGTAGTTTTTTTATTCTGAAAAAAGATTTTTTTATTATAAACCTTTGCATTTGCAAGTATGAAAAACTACAATGTAACTTTTACAAGAACTATAATGTACTGACAATAAAACAAAAAAAGTAAATAGAATAAATAGCTATACAATGTGAGAATACTGTAAGCTGACAATAGTTACAGGTCATATTATAAAGGTAGACAACATATTTTTGCTGTGCATTATTCTATGTGGCAATTAGGTAGGGATTTCTACAGGTATTATCAATCTCTTAACAGTCTATGCAGACACTTCTTGATTTATTTTCATCAGATAACCTATTTGCCTGAATTATTATACTTGATCCATAATTTACCCATATACATTTTGCTCATTGTATTACTATTATACTATTGATCTGGTATTAGGAATGTAATACATTAATTCAATGATTTAGGTTCCTTGTTGATGAATACATCAATCCTATCTGTTTAAATTCTTGGAGTATTACAAATTCCCTGAGTAGCTACTGTTGCTTACTAAATAACAGGCAGAATGGGACACTGCTAGAAGACACAATTAAGTAATGCGTTCAGCACGTCCTTACGGAGTTATAATCTACATTCTTTTGAAATTCTCTAATAGATGAAGTAAGTGCTAAATTTTAGAGAAGTATCCTGGCATACAATTAACATTCATGTAAATTTCATTGCCCAAGAATTAAAATAATCACACAAATATTTTTCTAGTTACAATCATCCATTCTCACTGTGGAAGCATCATACACTTGAAAGACATTGTCCTACTTTGCTTACGTTTGCTGTATTGAGACCATGGCCACAACCAACTGTGGAGGAAAGTGTTGATTTGGTTTATAGGTCACAGTCCATCATCAAGGGGAGCTAGGGTGGAGCTTAAGGCAGGAACCAGGAGGTAGGTAGTGAAGCAGAAACTGTATTGGAACTCTGCTTCTGCCATGCTCCCCATGGCTTGCGCAGTCTGCTTTCTTTCTTTCTTTCTTTCTTTCTTTCTTTCTTTCTTTCTTTCTTTCTTTCTTTCTTTCTTTCTTTCTTTCTTTCTCTCTCTCTCTCTCTCTCTCTCTCTCTCTCTCTCTTTCTTTCTTTCTTTCTTTCTTCCTCTTTCTTAGAATTATTTATTTATTTTATGTATATAAGTATATTGTAGCTGTTTTAAGACACACCAGAAGAGGGCATCTGATCACTTTACAGATGGTTGTGAGCCACCATATGGTTGCTAGGACTTGACCTCAGGACCTCTGGAAGAGCAGTCAGTGTTCATAACTGCAGAGCCATCTCTTCAGCCCCTCAGGCTGCTTTCTTATACAACCCAGGCCCACCTGTCTAGGGATGACACAGCCCCACACCAGGCTGGACCTGCTTATATTAGCCAGCAATTAAGAGAATGCCTCACAAACATGGCCACAGGCCAAACTGAAGAAAGCTTTTCCTTGATGAGATTCCCTCTAGGTATGTCTAGGTTTGTGTCAAGTTGACAAAAATTATCCAGCCCAGACTTAAACAGAATAAAATGTCATCTGTAATTTCACATAGCGATTATCGTCATTAGTATTGTTGTGTATGTGTGTTCAGCCTTAATCAATTGATTATTTGAAGTAGACCCTCTTGAAAAATGCGCTGTGAAGATACTCATTCAAGGCACAATCCTAGGAGCGAAGCGATGGACTATATACAATATTTGCTTTGAGTGACCACAGCAGAGAATCTACTTAGAAAGCAAGCTACTGCAGCACCATTTCTCTTGTGAGCAGTAATGACTTGGCTGTGATTAGAGGAGTGACTGTACTGTGGTGGCCAACAGACCTCAAGCAGGCCACGTTGATGCCTCAGGAGGTGGTTCTGGAAGGAGAGTCAAGCATGTAGAATTCTGAGAAGGTGACGGGTTCTGTTTAGTGACCGTCCTCATTTTTCCCCGAGAGGACTCATAGCTGATTTTTACAATAGTGTCAATAGGACTGAAAGTATAGCAAATCCAACATTACGTATATTTGTATGAATGCTATCACTTACATCTTTCTACTTGAAGTAACACTTCAAAAGATATTTTATTTACAGTGAAAGTAATATATTTTCACTTTTTTCTTGTTTAAAATACTACCACACAGACATAGTAACAAATGATTTCATGCTTCTGTATATTTTGTGTTAGGAGCTATGGTAGTTTATGACTTTTTATTAATTTTTTAAGTAGATCATGCAAAGTAATGATTTTTGTTATGAAGTTTTCATAATGTGAGTTATACTGTGTTCTCTTTTCTCACACCCACTGCTGCCCTTCCCCTTCCTGTTCTCCCCCCTCTTTTTTTTAAATGGTAGGTATATTACATTTCTTTTTTTTTAAGATTTATTTATTTATTATATGTAAATACACTGTAGCTGTGTTCAGATACCAGAAGAGGGCGTCAGATCTCTTTACAGATGGTTGTGAACCACCATGTGGGTGCTGGGATTTGAACTCATGACCTTCAAGAAGGGCAGTCAGTGCTCTTACCCACTGAGCCGTCTCTCTAGCCCCCTGTTCTCCCCCTCTTTCTTGTCCCTGTTTCATTCCAACATTCATTCTTTCCATTGTCCTCTCGCTTGAGGTCTCTTCCTTCTGTCATTTTTTTTCCTACTTTCATGATCTAACTACACATGCATACATACATACATACACACACACATACACACACACACACACACACACACACACGGTTATAAATATAGGTTCTGAATAGGAGAGAAAACATGCAGTATTTGTCTTTCCAAGTCCTGCTTATTTTGACTTCCATACATTTTCTTACAAAGGTCATGATTTTATATTTCTTTATGGCTGAATAAAACTCCAATGGCATCTGTACTAGATTTTTCACATCCTTTCATCTCTTGGTAAGTGTCTAGGCTGACTCTACTTCTGAGTCATTGTGAATAATGCAGCAACAATCATGGATGTCTGCGTATTTCTGTTCTGTGTTGACTTAGAAAACTGTGATCCTATACCCAGGCATCACATGGCTGTGCTACATGGTAATGCTCTTCTCTTCTCTTCTCTTCTCTTCTCTTCTCTTCTCTTCTCTTCTCTTCTCTTCTCTTCTCTTCTCTTCTCTTCTCTTCTCTTCTCTTCTCTTCTCTTCTCTTCTCTTCTCTTCTCCTCTCCTCTCCTCTCCTCTCCTCTCCTCTCCTCTCCTCTCCTCTCCTCTCCTCTCCTCTCCTCCCCCCCCCCCCAGAATCCTTATGGTACCTTTTCCACCCCCTAGTAGATTAGTTTTCTACTTCTCACCCAGTTTGAAGCAATGGTTGATGATAGTGTGAATTTCCTGGACAAGCCAACTTAAACATATTTTACTGTGGGCCCAACTCTTCTTATTCAGGCATTGTTTTGAGCCAGGCCAGAATGGAAGGAATGAAGCTTGTCCAGGCAGGTGAGTTCACAGGATCTGAATACAGCTCTTCTCTGTTGTGGGAAGTGAAGCTGCTCTTCTTGCCAGTATTCAGTGAATCAGCTCTGTTTTATTTGGGGGTAACAAGGGCTGTATAAGACTTTCAAGGAGAGTGTACATTATTGGCCAGGGCTGAGGTGCTAGGAATGCTTTATTTCTGTGAAGTGAGATTCCAGGCGCTTAAATCTGTAATTTGGCCAAGAGGCTATGTGACTTCCTCAGGAAGGACAGAGGTACACCAGGGCATTCAGGACTAGAACAGGGAAGGAGAAATTCTTACTCCTGCCAGTCTCAAGATGTGATTTTTGATGTTTTGGACATGTCTCAACTTCAGTCTTCCTCCAGGCCAGCTCCCTTGGTTGCATGACTTAAATATTTTACTAGGAAGGAAAAAAAACTGTAGTGAAAGACATTCATGTTGAAAACAGCATTTGAACTGGACTGTTCACATTTAGGTAAGGGGAACGTGATTGCAGGGCTATGTGTGCAAGTAGAAGAGCACAGCAAGCCCCCTCTTGGTTTTTGGTAATTTCCTATCATATCTTTTAGCAGTTCCCATTCTGAGTCAAATGAAAATGATTTGATGATTTTCTAGGGTTCATGCTATGATGGGAATGTTTGTACCCCTCCCGTGTCCTCCCATGCATTCCCGTGTAGATATCCTAATCCCCACAGTGATAGATTGGCAGAATTTGAATGGCGATTAGTTCAAGAGGGTAGGACCTTGGGGTATTAGTGTCCTTATACAAGAAGTCCCAGCTGCATCTCTGTCTCTTCTTTAGTATGACCTGCATCAAGAGGCTTATCAATCAGGAAGTTTACCCTCAGCAGACACTGAACCTATCAGCACCACGTTCTGGGCTTCTGAGTCTCCAGAAATGTGAGAAAAACTTTATTATTTAGAAATTATGGCCAGGCAGTGATGGCACACACCTTTAATCCCAGCACTTGGGAGGCAGAGGCAGGTGGATTTCTGAGTTCGAGGCCAGCCTGGTCTACAGAGTGAGTTCCAGGACAGCCAGGGCTACACAGAGGAAACCTGTCTCGAAAAACCAAAAAAAAAAAAAAAAAAAAAAAAAGTTACGAGTTTTTTTATTCTAGTGTCTGGAGTGTTCTAGGCCAGTGTCTTTCTGGCAGTTCTGTCATCGCCACCAGCCTGAAACTTTGGTTTTTCTCTTTTTCAAACTTCATGTGTAGTTACCATGTTGGCTAATAAGGCAAATGAATGTATCCCCTAAAAATATCAGTTAGGGTATTTACATTTGTTAATATTTAACTGTTCTCTGAAATTTTAACATAAATTCTTCAGAGGCAACACTTTAGCTATGAAAAGGCAAGTATGTAATGTGGAAATTTCAGATTCTTTAGAAATAGGGCCAACAGTAAGACTTCCAGTTCACCCCATACATTGCCAGATAGTTTCTCTCTCTCTCTCTCTCTCTCTCTCTCTCTCTCTCTCTCTCTCTCTCCTTCTTCTCCTCCTCCTCTTCTCCTTCTTTGTGTGTGTCTGTGTGTGTGTGCACACGTGTTCACATTTGTGTTTGTGAATGTGAGTGCAGGCATGTGTGGAAGACAGAGGACAGACAACCTTGGGTGCTGCTCATTGCCTGTCACTTATTTAAGACATATCTCTTTCTTGTTTTGCTGCTGCATACATCAGCCTAGCTGCCCCTCAAGCTGTTGGTTCTGAGAATTTGAACTTTAGGCTCAATTTTTACAACAGACCTATTGAGCCATCTCTCAAGACCCATGCCAAATAGTTTTAGCTGAATAAACACTTATTTTTTTTTCACAAGAACACAAGTGATAAATGCTATTTGTGCCTTTTTTAAAAAAATTATTGGATATTTTTCTTTATTTACATTTCAAATGTTTTCTCCTTTCTAGGTCTCCCCTTCAGAAACCCCCTGTCCTATCCCCCCTGTCCTATCCCCCCTCTATGAGGGTGCTTCCCCACCCACCCACCCACCCATTCCCTTCTTCCAGCCCTGGTATTCCCCTACACTAGGGAATTTAAACCCTCAGGCCCAAGGCCCTCTCTTTCCACTGATGTCCAACAAGGCCATCCTCTGCCACATATGCGGCCAGAGTCATGGGTCCCTCCATGTGTATTCTTCGGTTGGTGGTCCAGTCCCCAGGAGATCTGGGGGTAGGGGTGGGCTTCTCGCCTGTTGACTCTGTTGCTGCCTCTATGGGCTGCAAATCCCCTCAGCTCCTTTAGTCCCTTCTCCAACTCCTCCATCAGGGATCCCCTCGCTCAGTCCAATGGCTGGCTGCCAGCATCTACCTCTGTATTTGTCAGGCTCTGGCAGAGCCTCTCAGTGGACAGCCATTTCAGGCTTCCATCAGCAAGGCTTCCTGGCATCCAAAATAATGTCTGGGTTTGGTGGCTGTATATGGGATGGATTCCCCGGTGGGGCAGTCTCTGGATGGCCTTTCCTTCAGTCTCTGCTCCACACTTTGTCTTCATATTTCCTTCTGTGAGTATTTTGTTCATTCTTCTGAAAAGCACTGAAGCATCCACATTTTGATCTTCCTTCTTCTTAGGCTTCATATGGTCTGTGAATTTCAAACTTTTGGGCTAATATCCACTTATCAGTGAGTACATACTGTGTTCTTTTGTGACTGAGTTACCTCACTCAGGATGATATTTTCAAGTTCCATCCATTTGCCTGTGAATTTCATGAAGTCATTGTTTTTAAAAGCTGAGTAGTATTACATTGTGTAAATATACCACATTTTCTGTATCCATTCCTCTGTTGAGGGACATCTGGATTGTTTCCAGCTCCTGGCTATTATAAATATGGCTGCTAAGAACATAGTGGAGCATATGTCCTTATTACATGTTGGAGAATCTTCTGGGTATATGCCCAGGAGTGATATAGCTGGGTCCTCAGGTAGTACTATGCCCAGTTTTCTGAGGAACCACCAGACTTATTTCCAAAGTGGTTGTAACAGCTGCAATCCCACCAGCAGTGGGGGAGTGTTCTTATTTCTCCATATCCTGACCAGCATCTGTCGTCCTCACCTGAGTTTTTGATCTTAGCCATTCTGACTGGTGTGAGGTAGAATCTCAAGGTTGTTTAGATTTGCATTTCCCTGATGACTAAGGATGTTGAACACTTATTTAGGTGCTTCTCAGCCATTTGAGTTCCTCAGTTGAGAATTCTCTGTTTAGCTCGCTTCCCCATTTTTTAATAGGGTTATTTGGTTCTCTGGAGTCTAACTTCTTGTGTTCTTTGTGCCTTTGTCTGCTTAATTTTCTTTTTAAGATTTATTTTACTTCCATGTTTTGCCTGCACATCAATGTATTTGTGTCACATACATGCCTTTGGAGTCCCTAGAACTGGGATATGGATTGTTGTGAGCCACCACATGGATGCTGGGAATTCAATCTGGGTCCTCTGCAAGAGCAACAGGTTTGGCAACAACTGCTGAACCATTGCTTCAGCTCCCTTTGTCAGATTAAAAAAAAAAGGTTTATTTATTGTACGTGAGTACACTGTAACTATCTTCAGACACACCAGAAAAGGGCATCGGATCCCATTACAGATGGCTGTGAACCATAATGTGTGCTGGGATTTGACTCAGGACGTCTGGAAGAGCAGCCAGTGCTCTTAACCACAGAGTCATCTCTCCAGACCCAACAGATTTTTTTTTGTTTGTTTGTTTTAAGAGAAATCTTGCTTCAAGTTTATTTGTAAAAACAGCCCAGGGGACCAGCCCATCTATCTTCACCTTGGAAGACAGAAGCCGTACTTGGGGCCTACACAAGGGCCTTGGGTGTCAGGGAAGAAGGCAGAGAAGGTGAAGGAAGGCTTATGAAGCTGTTTACTTTTGGCACTTTAGCTCTTTCTTCAACTCTTGTTATTCTGTGGCCCAAACCCATTGGCTTCTGGCAATTTAACTCTTTCTTTAACTCTGTTATTCTGCAGCCCAAAGCTACTGGCTTCTGGCAGTTTCACTTTCACTGCTGATAGCAGCAGGGGATAAGAAAAAAAAAGGCTTAGCTATCTGGGCTCTTTTTTGTCTGGCCAGATGAAAATGGCAGAGTTCATTAACTCTTTTTTTTTTATTTTATTTTTTTAATTTACATTCCAAATCATTTCCCCTTTCCCGTTTCCTCCCTCCCCGAAAGTCCCATAAGCCCCCTTCCCTCCCTCTTTTCTCCATTCAACCCCCACTCCTTACTCTGTCCTGGCGTTTCCCTACATCCAGTCTTTCCAGGACCAGGGGTCTCTCCTTCCATCTTATTAGAAATCTATTGATATGCGGATTGTGTCTAGGGTATTCCGAGATTCTGGGTCAATATCCCCTTATCAGTGACTGCATACCATGTGTGTTATTTTGTGATTGGGTTACCTCACTAAGGATGATATTTTCAAGATCTGACCATTTGCCTAGGAATTTCGTGAATTCATTGTTTTTAATTGCAGAGTAGTATTCCATTGTGTAAATATACCACATCTTCTGAATCCATTCCTCTGTTGAGGGACATCTGGGTTCTTTCCAGCTTCTGGCTATTATAAATAAGGCTGCTATGAACATAGTGGAGCATGTGTCCTTATTGCATGCAGGTAAAGCCTCTGGGTATATGCCCAGGAGTGGTATAGCTGGATCCTCCGGGAGTGTCATGCCCAGTTTTCTGAGGAACCGCCAGACTGCTTTCCAGAGTGGTTGTACCAGCTTGCAATCCCACCAGCAGTGGAGGAGTGTTCCTCTTTCTCCACATCCTCGCCAACAACTGCTGTCTCCTGTGTTTTTGATCTTAGCCATCCTGAAGAATATCTAATGGCTGAGAAGCACCTAAAGAGATGTTCATCATCCTTAGTCATTAAAAATGCAAATCAAAACAACCCTGAGATTCCATCTCACATCAGTCAGGATGGCTAAGATCAAAAACACAGGAGACAGCAGTTGTTGGCGAGGATGTGGAGAAAGAGGAACACTCCTCCACTGCTGGTGGAATTGCAGGCTGGTACTATCATATCGTACCAAAATTAAGTCAGGATCAAATAGACCATCTAAACCGTCCTATAACCCCTGAAGAAATAGAAGTTGTCATTGGAAGTCTTCCAACCAAAAAAAGCACAGGTCCAGATGGTTTTAGCGCAGAATTCTATCAGACCTTCAAAGAAGACCTAACACCAATACTCTTCAAACCATTCCACAAAATAGAAACAGAAGGAACACTACCCAACTCGTTCTATGAAGCCACAATTACACTAATACCAAAAGCACACAAAGATCCAACAAAGAAAGAGAATCTCAGGCCAATCTCTCTTATGAATATCGATGCAAAAATACTCAATAAAATTCTTGCCAACCGAATCTTAGAACACATCAAAACGATCATTCACCACGATCAAGTAGGCTTCATCCCAGGGATGCAGGGATGGTTCAATATAAGGAAATCCATCAATGTAATCCACTACATAAACAATCTCAAAGAAAAAAACCACATGGTCATCTCATTAGATGCTGAGAAAGCATTTGACAAAAATTCAGCATCCTTTCATGCTAAAGGTCTTGGAAAGATCAGGAATTCAAGGCCCATATCTAAATATAGTAAAAGCAATTTACAGCAAACCGGTAGCCAGCATCAATCTAAATGGAGAGAAACTTGAAGCAATCTCACTAAAATCAGGGACTAGACAAGGCTGCCCTCTCTCTCCATATCTTTTCAATATAGTACTTGAAGTTCTAGCTAGAGCAATTAGACAACAAAAAGAGGTCAAAGGGATACAAATTGGAAAGGAAGAAGTCAAACTATCACTATTTGCAGACGATATGATAGTATACATAAGCGACCCAAAGAACTCCACCAGAGAACTCCTACAGCTGATAAACGACTTCAGCAAAGTGGCCGGATATAAAATCAACTCAAGCAAGTCAGAAGCCTTCCTATACTCAAAGGATAAGCAGGCTGAGAAAGAAGTAAGAGAAATAATACCCTTCACAATAGCCACAAACCATATTAAGTATCTTGGCGTGACTCTAACCAAAAAAGTGAAAGATCTGTATGACAAGAACTTCAAGTCTCTGAAGAAAGAAATTGAAGAAGACCTCAGAAGATGGAAAAATCTGCCATGCTCATGGATTGGCAGGATTAATATAGTAAAAATGAGCATCTTACCAAAAGTAATACACAGATTCAATGCAATCCCCATCAAAATCCCAACTCAATTCTTCATAGAGTTAGAAAGAGCAATTCAAAAATTCATCTGGAATAACAGAAAACCCAGAATAGCTAAAACTATTCTCAAGAGTAAAAGAACCTCTGGGGGAATCAGTATCCCGGACCTCAAGCTGTACTACAGAGCAATAGTGTTAAAAACTACATGGTATTGGTACAGTAACAGACATGTAGATCAATGGAACAGAATTGAAGACCCAGAAATGAATCCACACTCCTATGGTCACTTGATCTTTGACAAAGGAGCTAAAACCATCCAGTGGAAAAAAGATAGCCTTTTCAACAAATGGTGCTGGCTCAGCTGGAGGTCAACATGCAGAAGAATGCAAATTGACCCATCCTTATCTCCTTGCACTAAGCTCAATTCTAAGTGGATCAAAGATCTCCACATAAAACCAGACACACTGAAACTAATAGAAGGGAAACTAGGGAAGAACCTTGAACATATGGGCACAGGGGAGAATTTCCTGAACAGAACTCCAATAGCTTATACTCTAAGATCAAGAATAGACAAATGGGACCTCATTAAATTACAAAGTTTTTGCAAGGCAAAAGACACTGTCAAAAAGACAAAGCGGCAACCAACTAACTGGGAAATGATCTTTACCAACCTTACATCCGACAGAGGGCTAATATCCAAGATATACAAAGAACTCAAGAAGTTAAACTCCAGAGAGGCAAGTAACCCTATTAAAAAATGGGGTACAGAGCTACACAAAGAGTTCTCACCTGAAGAATATCTAATGGCTGAGAAGCACCTAAAGAGATGTTCATCATCCTTAGTCATTAGGGAAATGCAAATCAAAACAACCCTGAGATTCCATCTCACACCAGTCAGGATGGTTTTTTTTTTTTTAAATCTGACCAAACCTGTATTCTTAGACTCTTATCTAAGATTCCAATTATGGCACTCAAAAAAATATTATAGACATTTTTCTGCTTTCATTGTCAATTTACAGGATTCTGGTTCAAAAAAAATATCCTGAAATATTTTTATAAATCAACTGAGATAGAACTTATGTATGCGTCTGCTTAAACATTATTCCCCAAAACCAAATCTAACAGCACCTTATCGCCAAGAACAGCTGGTTGGCTTTGAGACAGGGTCTTGCTGATGTAGCCCTGGCTAGCTGGTAACTATGCAAACCACACTGACCTTGAACTTGCATGACCTGCCTGTCCCTGTCTCCCAGTGCTGGGGTTAAAGTCAAGTGCCACCAGAAAGAATAGCTGGGGTCTTAACAGCCAGAGATACATATTAGTTTAACTGGAAGCCTTAACTCAAAGCAAACAAACATGACAGTAAGCTGAAATCTGTCAGCTAATTTGATAAATCAGTCTTTGTCTCAAAATTATTAGCCATTCCTTTTAGCTGATACTTCTTTTGCTAGCTTGATAAAATGAAAATTAACAGTCTAACTATAAAGCTGAGTTCTCATTTTTTGCAGTTATTTTTTAAATAGTTTTAACTTAATTTATTAGCATGGTATTTTTAAATTCCACATTCCTTTTTATATAGTTGCATGTCAAAAAATACTGAAAAGTTTCACGGTTTGCTGAAATACACATAGGAAAACATAGATATGTGACATAATAGCTTGCTTGAATTCCTCTTAAAGAAACATTATTAATTTAAAGAGTTCCAACAATTTTTTTTAGAAAATTCCAGCAATGGTTATATCTGAAATGTATAACATTTAAATGATTATAAAAAGGTTAAAAAACCAAAATGATAAATTTTTGCTTTTCTCTCCTTATTAAAAATGCAGACAATGCGTCATATCAAGAAAGTTCAAAAGGTTACATCAGTGCTGTCTTAGTTGCCCTTAGAATCACTGTCGCTCCTCATGGGACAGGTCCCCCCCCCCCCGCACTGAGGACAGCAGCAGGTCTTCGATGGGTTTCTTGGGGTTCTCCTCCAGACCTTGATTGCTCCCGACTCAGACAGCTTCCACTCCAACTCATCTATGGTAAGGTTCATGCCATTGAACACCAGAGGACAGATGAACTGTGCCTTGATATCCGGTTACCGGTAGAGGAACACTGTGGGGAGATTCCTGTCGGGGTAATTGGGTATGCAGGTTGTTTAAATAGCTTTGATAAATTTCACATCGGGGAAACTTCCTTGCCAGTCCACTCAAGTGATGGTTTATCAAGGAACAGAGGGGAATCCCTTGTTTGACTACCCACAAGCCCTTGCCAGCTTTCGTAACTTCTTGAACATAGTCCTTTCCTGAGATCGCTAAAAATTTCTCCAGATTTGTTCTTCAGCTGAGTTGCTTTCCACTCAGCCAACCTTGCTGCCCGTACACCTCGATAGCTCGTTCGTTCGCCTCATTGAACTCATCCTCTTTCTCCTCCAGCTCTTCCAGAGTCATGTCTTCGTATGTTTTCACCACTGACTGCTGGAGGAGCTGGTCCTCCTTCTCCACTTCCTCCTCCTCCAGCTCCTTCAGGTTCTCCTTAGTGGGAAGGATGCCCTTTTTACGTAGGATGACATTCTACTCGGTGTCTGCATTGGGGTCCTGCATCTTGCCTTCAGTCACTCAGATCGGCCCTCCGCCCCGGCTCCTCTGCTCCTCTCTCCACATTCTATACTTGATTCAAACTTTACTACATCTTTCTGTCAAAACAACTAAAACCATTTCCTTAAACTTTCTTCCTAAAATTATTTGAACCAAGTCAAGTACTCTATAAAGTCATTAATTCATATAAACAGCATTAATTCATGAAAGTTCATCTTCCTGTTTGTCTGAAAGAAATTTGCCAAATAAGGTGGGCTAATGCCCAGGACTCATTAGGCTATGTAATGGTGGCAGGAAAGGCATATATGTAGTGAGATGCAATCCTGGGTCGAAGTCTCTGGGGCTGTGCCTCTCCAGAGTACACCCATCCCAGCCATACTAAAATGGTGGTCCATCTCCAGGAAGCTCACTTGCTTACCATAGCTTTTCCTAGATGGCTTCTGTCACCTGGGCACCTTTGGGAGCCTGAGCTGTAGCTTAAGCCTCAGCCTTGGTTTGAGCCTTGGGTTTTGGTTGCAGAGCCTGCCACCCTTGGCTTTGTAGGCCCAAATCTAATTCCCAAACTTGGGGTGGGTGATGAAAGCAAGTCCTTGCAGTTTGGGACATTTGTCACCTTGGGGTTAAGCACCTTAGGCTTCACAGGGACCTTGATAGTCTCTGAGCACTCACTGCCTTCATATTGTTTTCCTGCATCTTCTTTAGGCCTCTTTTGTTGTGTTTCAAATGCATGTTCCTCGGGAACGTGGGATCAACCTTCTTAAGAGATTTGTATATTTGTGACCAGGATTTCTTGATGTCATTTCTATGCTATTTTGGTGACTAGTTGTGGATGGTGTGGTTCTTGGATCTGGACATGTCTGCACAGTAACTCACAGTTCCCAAAGCACCTGGGACCAGATGAGAAAAATACTTCTTTGTCTGGTTTTTATTTTTTATTTTTAATAAAAATTCAAATGAGAGTGTGCATGTGTGCACCTCTTCATGTCATTACACACATGTACAGGTTAGAAGACAACTTTCTGGAGCAATTCTCTCTTCCACTGTGGTTTTGAGATCCAACTTAGGTCATTAGGCTCATGCTGTAAATGCATTTATCTCTATCTGACTACCCTTGTGTCTTTTGAGACAGGGTCTCAGTGTCCCAGGATGTCCTAGAACTCACTAAGTAGAGCTCACTAAGCTGGTCCAAACCTTGTGGTAATTCTCCTATAGTCGGCTCCCAAATGTTGGAATTCCAGGAATGTGCCAAGTTTCTGCTTATTTGTCTCTTAGTTCATGTGGTTTTTACAAAGGTATTACTTTCCAAGGCTTAATGTATTTTATTGTTGCATTTTGAAGTTGAATGTGGGGACAGTTTCCTAAAGAGCTTTAAATTAAGCACAGCAAACTTGTACTGAGTCTGCAAGGCTCCTCTCCCTAGTGTCATACCTGACGTTAAGCGTGTAATGATTCCCAGGAGAAAGGCATCAGCCCAGAGCTTCAGTTCCTTTTAGGTCCACAGTCTGAGCTCCTGAAATGGCCCAGAATGCAATCTGAAGAGGAGAGGCATTCATCTAGTTCATTTTTTTCTCTCAGAGTAGACATGTAGTATGTGATTACAGATGGAGCCTTTAGGAGAGCAATAAAAATAGCTCTGGCAGCCATTTCCAATAAAAAAATAATCTTTCATTGGGCAGAGTAGCCAATCAATGAAGACGCTCTCAGAACCCTTGTTTGGCAGTGTGTTTGGAGATATTGAGTCTCCAAAGCAGGCACGGAGAAGGGGATATGTGATTGATGCAGTACAAAATCCATGCACCTTATTTAAGAGAAGTGCCTCATGATCTTTAAGTTTCAAGGTAAGATTTCCCTTAAAGTCTTTTTCTAAATAAGAGTCGACAGAGCGATGGTTCTCCCACGTCCTGCTCTTGTGAGGCCGTCGTTATTTCCACTGAAACTGCCGGTTAGTAGAAAAGGGTTGAAGTTGTAATAAATGTGGCTTAAGAGCTATTCAGAGCGCTGTGAGCGCTTCTTTCTGCTTTTAGTACCAAGGAGTTCTGTTTCTTCGCTGATAAGGCAGGAATAGGGAAGCAGAGAGATTGTGAAAAGTTTACACAAAGCAAGTTCTATTATAATTGATAATTATATAAATTAAATAGGAAGAACACTGCACTAATTCTGCCTCTGTGCTCCTGAACATTTCTTTGCTTTAAACAACACAATTTAAAATTCTCAGTATTGTATCTTATTGTGGCTAGGCATTCTTTCTGGTGAAGCTGTAATAAAGCTTTTCTCTTCTATTTATTTGAATGTAAATTCTTTCTGAGACTGAGTAAGTACATTGATTTTACATTTGACGGAGATTAGTGGTTTAACAAAATGATAACATGGATTGCTCGTTTCTCTAGTTTCTACATTATTATTGGATTTCACTGCCTTTTTCACTCACACAGAGTCTTTAAGTATTTTCCTCTTTGTGGTAGACAATGTTAAAGAAAAACATATAATGATAACGACGAATCAGGCATGTTGAGAAAGCAAAGTTGAGATTGAGGGAGAAGCTTAAAGTCAACGTCTAAGCACCTGCATAGGTGCTTGCCCTCTGACCGGTTGTATTTGTTATGTTTCTATACTGTGATAAGACACCAGGAACAAAAGCAATGGATGAAAGAGTTTATTTTGGCTTATGGTTCCAAACGGACACAGGGTGGTCATGGTGGGCAGTCGGACACAGGGTGGTCATGGTGGGCAGTCACGAGCAGGAAGCTGAGCAATCACATCTTCAACTTCAAATGTGAAGCAGAGAGGGAACTGGAGTGGGCTGAGATTATAAACTCTCACGTCTTCCCTCAGTGGTATACTTCCCCAAGCAAGACCACACCGCCTCCCCAAACAGGGCCACCAGTGGGGCAAGGAAATGCACAAGGCCATGGGCATCTTTCTCATTAAAACCACTACACTAATCTTTGATCACTCAAATGTTCTTTCCTCAAAAAAAAAATGTTTTTGGTTTTATTTTTTTTTTTGAATGGAAGTATTGTCACTTGGATAAAAATGCAAAAGCATATGTTAATATCTTTACAGGTTTTCTTTATGTAATTATGTAACTGCATATAATTACATTCTCTCTTCCCTCTTTTTAACCCCCAAATTTACTTAATATATCAATTCTTTTGAACCTCTCTACTTCTTTCTTCTTCAAATGTGTACATCCATAATGCACTGAAAACATTTTCCTAAGATTTTTTTTGGATCTCCTACACTTTAAAAAAAATAATATGTGGATGAGTATTTCTTCTGTATGTATGTCTATGTCCCACTTGCTTGCCTAGCTGGTACCTGTGGAGGCCAGAAGAAGGCACTGGGTTAGATGGTTCTGAGCATGGGTGCTGGGATCCTTTGGAAGAATGGTCAGTTCTCATGACTTCTGAACCATCTCCCGAGCCTCCCAGCCTTCCTGTTTCTTTAAGTGTTGACCCTTCTGCTTACTGAGTATGTGATCTTGGATTTAATGTAAAAGTCTCAGTAACTATAATTGTAAAAGATGTGAGTATTACTACCATTGGGAGAGTGTTTTTATGGGCATTGACTATGGTGTCTTACAGCAAGGACCCTATGGGAAAGTGATCTATATATGTCAACTTCTCTTCCCATACCTCTGGACTTTCCTTTATCCAATACAGAAGTTTGATCAACCCATTCCCTCATTTATCTTCTGAACTGGAACTACAGAAATCTTACAAATGCTTTTCTTGTCTGCAGTTGAGCTCGTGTATGTGTGTTCCTCACACTGTAAGTATAGTGATCTTTCTGTGGCTTATGTCACATGCAAAGTGAAGATGCCACCAAAGGCATGTGTGAATCTTGCTATCTCTCTTCCTCATTCCTGTCCAGTTTCATTTTATACATTTCTTTCCTGCTGCATGTTTTGTTTTTTTCTGCCTACCAGAGTCTCCCTAGCCTAGCCTACTTCTCTCCTAGACAAGGGGTTATGGGTTGAATTAGGTCCCCATTCCCTTTACCATATGTATTGATGTTCTAAAATCCAGTGTCTGGGAATATAATCTTATTTGAAAATTATGGTTTTTCTAGATGATCAATTTAAGATGGGATCATTAGGATGGTCCCTAAACTAACATGGCTGTGCACTAAAGGGCTCACACACACACACACACACACACACACACACACACACACACACACGGGCATGTATGCATGCACATGCACAAAGAGGAATGGTTCAATAACGTAAATTTATGTGTCATCTCATATTCTTTCTTGATTTTATTAAATATCTTATACTTTATTATCAGTTTATTATATTATTAGGGTTTCAAAATATAAAATCACAACATGTAAGCTTTTAAATTCTTTAATTTTGTGTTTTTATAATAATTATTATAAATGTTACCCAATAACACTAAATAGAATTTTTAAAAAAAACTCAGTGCCTTGACATTTTTCTTTTATTCTTCTCTCATACATTGCATCCTGACTGTAGTTTTCTCTCCTTCCAATCATCCCAGTCCCTCCCCTACCTCCCTTTCACTCCAGATCCACTCCATTTCCCTTAAACAAATGAGCAGGTCTCTCAGGGACATTCATCAAACTTGGCTTAACAAGAGATAATAAGATACAATAAGATACAAGATATAATAAGACTATCCACAAATCCTCATATCAAGGCTGGGTGAGATATCCAAGTAGGAGGAAAAGGGTTCCAAGCTCAGGCAAAAGAGTTGGAGATGTTCTCCCCTCTCACTGTTGGTAGTCTTACAAGGACACCAAGCTACACAACCATGAGGCATATGCAGAGGGCCTAGTTTAGATGCATAGAGTGTCCATGTTTGTCACTTCAGTCTCTGTGAGTCCCTATGAGCCTTGCTTAGTTGGTTCTCTGGGTCTTCTATTCCTGGTGTCCTCTACCCCTCTGGCTCCTACGATCTGTCTTCTCCCTCTTCTATGGGGGTTCTTCTGGCTTTGCCTAGTGTTTGGCTATGGGTCTCTGCATCTGCTATTGCTGTGTGACACTCCTCTGATGACAGCTGGTCTAGGCACTGATCTATGTCAGCTCACATCCTTATCTTTTGGAGCTAGAACACTTGAAACCTGCCCTTGGTGGTTCTCAAAATTAGAATTGTTCCTTTTCTTCGGATTGCTATGTTACGTATTTGGTAGATTGGAATCATATCCTTTAGAAGACACAGCTTTAAGGTTTCTTTAAAATTAGCTCAAAGACATAGTCAAAATTATCTCTGAAAATCCTTCTATAATAGATCGTTAACTATATAGTACATGCAGTTTTTCAGCATGTATACCATCTGGGATAGTGATTTTAATGTATCCATAAGAGAAGAATCTTAGGAAGTAGGCTTCCCAAATAAAGCCAGTGGATGGGAGAACACGGTCTCCATTTAAAGCCTGTTTTCCAGCCTGTGGAGGTGGCATATGTAACTGGTTCATATTATGCCTCCTCTCTCAGAGTGTAAACACAGAATGGTTGTATTTTATTTCATTTTTTCACATTTATAGCTTCCAGCTCGGCTCTGACGAGCCTCAGCCTCCCACGGAGAACACAGTCACAGCTTGATTGTGTAACTTTTCAGGTCTTGTTCTGTTTCTTTAAAACTTAGTCCTTTGCCTTTAAAGACTCCAGTCTCATCTCTAGTTTACAGCTTTCCAGCCATCAGAGTTCTGCTTGCTGAGCACCAGTGGAAGTTTTGTGCCTTCAATAGTCTGTGCTGACAAGTGACTCTGTCTCAGACACACTCAAGTCTTCTAGACAATTAAGGTCCTTCTAGGACTTAGCCACCATCTCTGGCTGCATCATACCATATTCTTGCCATATTCTGTGAAGACTGAGTGCCACCCCGGTTCTATTTGTGTTCTCTATGTACTTTTTTTGACTTGCAGGCAAGGATAGGATCTGTTTTTCATACTTATTAAGAACAGTTTCCTTGAGATGTGAGCATAGTCGATTTGTTTCTATTTCTAATTTACAAGGCATTTATTAAATGTGTTTCTCCTCCATACCAATAATGGACCAGAAAACATATTGTCTAGTTCACTCAAGGTGAACAAGTACCAATTCTATTTCTTTTCATTATGTGTTGGCATGTGTGTGTTCAAGAATATATATATGTATATGTGCAGAGGATAACCTTGGCATCTTTCCTCTGCTGTTGTCCACCTTGTTTTGAAACTTGTCTGAAGCTTGCCAAGTAGGCTAGAGAGCTCCAGGGATCTGCCTGTCTCTGCCTCCCCAGCCCTGAGATTACAAGTGTGCACAACCACTTGCAGCTTTTTCTTAAGTGAATTCTGGGGATCAGACTTAGGTCTTTATACTTGCAAGACAAATATTTCCCCTACTGAACTGCCTCTTCAAACTCCCTCATTATTATTATTATTATTATTATTATTACTATTATTTCATTTTTTGTGCTATATGTGATATACACATATCACATATAGCATGGTGTACATGGATTTTGCATATGTGTGTGAATGTGCATGCATGTGGGTATGGATGTGGAGGTCAGAGGCTGATGTCTGGGAGTACCCTTAATTCCTCTTCTACCATATTCATTGAGTCAGGACCTCTCAGCCACACCCAGAGTTTGCTAATATGACTGATCTTGCCAGCCAGTTTGTTTTGAGGACCCTGTCTCTGCCTCCCTAAGCTGGAATTACAGTTGCACCTGGCATTTCCACGGGTATCAGGAGAATCAAAACTGTAGTTCTCACACTTGTGAGCAAGAAATTAGCCACAGACATATCTCCCCAGCCTCGCTGCCATTCTTATTCTTAGCTTTTTCTTTTTACCTTTGACCAATGGCCTAGTCTCTCCATCCCTGCCCATTGCTATAATTCATCTTTGGCTTAGATTCTGACTGACTCACAATCCCTATAAAATTCATCTTAAGCATACAGTTCCATGGTTTTTAGGATTATTTGTAAGATTGCACAACCATCACAACTATTTAATTTTCATCAAGCCAAAGAAATCTTGTAGCAGTGGTAGGCATACTCTGTGCCTTCCTCACCTCAGCCCCCATTTGCCTATTGAGGACATTTTATAGGGATTGTATGTTGTTTGCTTTCGATTCTCTTGAGTGTGTACCTAGGAGAAGAATTGCTGGTTCATATGGAACTCATATTTAGCTTTTAGAGGAAATCATCAAACTGTGTTTTAAAATGATAGTGCCGTGTTACATCCCTACTAGCAATAGATGAGTGTTCTGTTTTCCATACATCGATTTTTAGCACTTGCTAGTCTCTTTGTCTTTTTGAATGTGACCATCATAGTGACTGTGAGGTGGTAACACCTTGTGGCTCTGCCTTGTGTCTCTCTAATGACTAATGATGTCATGTGTCTTCATTTTCTGTGGCAATGAAGAAGTGCCTACTCTAACCTTTTGCTTGTTTTGAGAGTTGAGTTGTCTTTCTTTTATAGGTTTGTAGGAGATTCCTATTCTTTTGTTGTTGGGACAGGTATTAGCACATTATGTAAATGAATACAGGTGCACAAGTAGTCAGACTTAAAAATGACAGTTGAGTCTGGGCAGCAAGCACCTCCTTCTCTTCAGTAATCTTTGTGTGTGAGGAAATAAATTCCAATCTAGGCGTTTTGAAGTATATTCTAGATTTTAAAAGCTAATTATTACATTGCTATGGCAAAGAATAATTAGAAAGAATTCACTGTCTGTATGTTTTGAGCCCTTTACTAAACTTCCATTCCCACTTCCCCATGCCGTTCCTAGGATGGAGTGGCCACTGTTTTATCGAATTCCTTCTTTGTTCTTCATGCAAAACCCTTATTGGCTATATGATTTGCATGTATTTTCTCTGGCAAGTTGTAATTTTTAAAAGCCTTCTCCATGATGCCTTTAATGCACTCAGTCTTAAATTTTCATGATGCATGGTTTACTTTTTTTGTTTTTCTAGAACTGGGGTTGAATGCAAGGCCTTGTGCATGCAAGGCAAGGGCTTGTCACTGCTCTAACTCCCTGGCCCCACCTCCCCAGGCCCCACCTCCCCAGGCCCCACCTTCCCAGACCCCACCTCCTCAGGCCCCACCTCCCCAGACCCCACCTCCCCAGGCCCCACCTCCTCAGGCCCCACCTCCCCAAGCCTCACCTCCCCAGGTCCCTCCTCCCCAGACGCTATCCTCTGTATATTTGTGCTTTTGGTTCTAAGAAAAAAATTTTTTTTCATTCTGAAGCAGGATCTAATCAAGGATTATTGGCTACTTTCATTATTTCACGATAACTATTACCTCGGCTGGAGAATAGTGTGTGAACTATAGGAGGTTCTCCTTAGATGACTATGTTCTACTCCATCAACATTTCTCTATATTTCCCTCGCCTTGCCTCTCTTTCTTCTTTTAAAAAATGGGATATTTTGTTTACATTTCAAATGCTATCCCCTTTCCCGGTTTCCCCTCTGCAAACCCTCTATTCCATCCCCCATTACCCTGCTTCTATGAGAGTGTTCCCCCATCCACATACCTCCCCTCACCTCCCTAGCATTCCTCTACACTGGGGCATCCCAGGACCAAGGGCCTCTCCTCCCACTGATGCCAGATGAGGCCCCTTCAGCTCCTTCAGTCCTTCCCCTAACTCCTCCATTGGGTCCCTGTGCTCAGTCCCATGATTACTGTGAGCATCTGCATCTGTATTGTCAGGATCTAGCAGAGCCTCTCAGGAGACAGCTGTATCAGGCTCCTGTCAGCAAGCACTTTTTGGCATCAGCAATAGTGTCTGGGTTTGGTGTCTGCCTGTGGGATGGACACCCAGGTGGGGCAGTCTCTGGATGGCCTCGCCTCACCTCTCTTTCGTTTCAAGACAAGGTCTCACTATGTAGCTCTGAGTATCTTGGAACTCACTAGGCAGGCCAAGCTTCTCTCACACTCTATTAGAGTTTCAGTTGCATCCTAAGTGTTAAAGGCGAGCACTGCCATTCTCACGTTTTCTCTAGATTTCTCTTTTTTATTTCTTTATTTATTCTTTTTGTTTTATTTTTTGTTTTTTTGGGGGTGTTTTTTGTTTTTTGTTTTGTTTTTGTTTTTGTTTTGAGACAGGGTTTCTCCATGTAGCCCTGTCTGTCCTGGAACTCACTCTGTAAACTATACTGGACTTGAATTCACAGATATCCACCTGCCTCTGCCTTCCAAGTGCTGGGATTAAAGGCATGCAAACCACTACCCGTCTTCTCTAGATTTCTTATTTGGCGTCTTTTTTTTTAAAGCATTCTACAATTAAACAAATCACATTATAAAGTTGGGGTTTTTTAATTATAATTTTCTTTATTCCTGAGAATTTCATACATGTATACAATGAAATACGATCACATCCATCCCTTCTCCAGCCACCCTCCAACATGTCCCCTTTCTAACTTCATGTCCTTACTACTTTATTTTGAAAAAACACTAAGTTCCATATGTGCATGGGTGTGAGGCCATCTCCTGGAGCATAGGAAACCCACCAGGGGTCACAATTTCAAAAAGAACGACTCTCCCTCCCAGTAGCCCTTAACTACCTTAACTCCTCAGTAATGGGTGAAGCCTGCGGAGGGCCTCTCTCATCTGTGCCAGAATCTTGGGTAGTTTCCATCTTGTGGCCGCCTGATGCAGGAAAACACAGCTGATGTGAGTTCGTGAGGTCAACAGCCATGCCATATCCAGAATTCTGAATCACACAGAGCTCCTCCCCAGTCACCAGGTCTGAACACTCCTCTGTGACATTTTCTGAACCTGTGACTCTCTCCCTCCCTCCCCCCTTCCTCCCTCCTTCCCTTCCTTCTTCCCTTCCCCCTCTGTGTGCACATGTGTGAGTGTGTGTGTGTGTGTTTGTGTGTGTGAGTGTGTGTGTGTGTGTTTGTGTGTGTGTTTGTGTGTGTGTGTGTGTGTGTGTGTGAGAGAGAGAGAGAGAGAGAGAGAGAGAGAGAGAGAGAGAGAGAGATGTCCCATTTAAGGCTGAGTACTCAGATTCCTCATTAATAAAGTTAGGATTTGGAGGATTGGAATCATATGCATATACATATATAGAAAAAACTAAATCTTGTTATTTCAAAATCCAGTCCTCTAGCCTTGTAGATAGTAACTGTTATTCCTCACTCTTAGGAAGAATTCTAGAAAATTCTCTGTAAATGCATGTATAGAGATAGATACACGCATCCTCTGGATTTTTTCATACCCGGCACCATAGCATTTATTCTTTTTATGACTGGTGTCTGCAGTTTCTAGTATCAGCACACACAAACTACCCAGTTCTTCATGGCTCTATAGTATTTTGTTGTGTGAACATGCAATTATTGAGAGACCTGCGGACTGTTTTAATTCTATTAACTATTTAAAGTACACATCTGACTTCTTAAAGATCCTTAACCTTTTTACTTTTCCATTTTGAACTGACAGAATAAAAGGGTAAGAGCGCTGAGATAACTTTCTTCACACGCCTGGCTTTTAATGAGCTATTTTAGATTGTCATGACTTTCACTTAATGCTTCAGTGTAGCACTAATCAACTTAATCTTTCAAGTGAAGACCGATGATTCAGTCATCAGCGAAATAGTAATGTCGGACTCAGTCATGCAGGGTTGAATTAGAGCATTTCCCCTCACCCTGTCTGACAAAAGAGTCAAATTTTGTTTGTGTTATACAATTCACCAGCACTTTGTATATCATTACCTTTGTAGCATGTAGTCTAAACAAATGATCTGAAAATAAAACATAAACATGAGCATAAAAATACAAATCCTAGATAATTAGCATAGAGCAATGATTCTTAGATTTCAGCCTGTCTCAGCTGCTTCCTGCCCCTTCTCTTCACCACTGTGCCTTCTCCCCTCTCTTCCTTTCTTTCTTCTTCTTTTCTCTCTTTCTGCCTTCCTCTCCTCCCCTGCCCTGTCATGTTCCCTCTGCTCCCTTTTTCTTCTGAGACATCCTGTGCACTAGGCTGGCTTAAAACATGAGCATCTTTCTGTTGACAGCCTCCCAAATGCTGGGATTAGGCATACGCCACCACACCAAGCTAAGATTTATGATTGTCAGTGTGAAATTCAGCTTGCTTTTTTTGCTCATTAATTTATGTAATTTCAGTTGGATCTATGGCAGTGCTACTTTTAGAAGAAAATGCGTATTTAAGCAATTTTTGTAGTCTGTTTTAGTAAAACTTCTAGTGGAGAAGTCAGTTTCATGAAAGTATTGGATGCTTATGGAAGAAACTTTAAAAAAAAACTTTAGCAAGTAAAAGATGTTTGCTTTACCTTAAGCAAGTTGTCCTGCATTTTCAAAAATTATCTTAAGTTTTCATTAGTAATTAATCCTAACAATTGAGCCTTTACAATTGTAACTGAATTTCAATGACCAAAATATTTATTACATCTAAGATATGTGAATTTCTTCTTCATAAATCTTCTTTAAATTGGAAATAAAAATTTAAAAATGTTATCAAATTATTAAGAAAGTTTGAGCAATAATCAATATTATCACCCAAGGCTGAGCATGTAGCTGTGTCGGAGAACTTGCTAAGCATGTTTGAAGCTTTGAGCATCATATCCAGCAATGCAAAACCCAAACTAGATCAAAACCAAGCCAAAATAACTAACCAATGACTCATCTAATGAACCAGCCAACCATCCAACCAACCAACCAACCAACCAACCAACCAACCAACCAACCAACCAACCAAAGAAATAAACAAAATGACAACATCAAAAATATCCATAAACTATTTTTCTTAAAACTAGCATTGAGTTAAAGAACATGCCACTATGTTCTTCTAAGCTATTAAGGTTTTCTTTTATCTTTTGATTTCATCTCTATTGAATTAAACATGGAAGCCCCTTGCATGGAAATTTCTTAAATTAAAAGTGTGCCCAATGTGAAGATAAATAAACACTTCTGGATATGTAATGCATATTTTAAAAATAATTTGAGGCTACTGGCCATGGTAGCACACTCCTGCAATCCCAGGAGATGAAGCAGGAGGGTCAGGAGTTCAAGGTTACTCTCTCTTAGATAGCTGTCCAATGATTCTCTGGGTTTGTCTCAGAACAAAATCCAAACAAACAAAAAATGTGGCATGAAAACAAGACTTTCATTTTATAATCGAACATTCTGTACAGAAGTTTTCTTTTGATCACCTTTGTAGTTTAATTTACATAAACTGATGATGGTGATATGATATCTTGGTGAGGAGTAAATCTCTCGTCAGTAGCTTAAAACTTTGCCTGGGTCCTTGAAAATGTTCCTGTCCCAAAATGGTAGTCTTGCACAGACAGCTCATTCTATTGCTTCAGTGGCCTATTTGTTAACAGAGAAACTCAAGTACTGTTAATAGTTTGTCTCTTGCAATCTGACTCTTACTGAGTATGGTCAATGGAAAAGCAGAACACAGACATGGTGAGTAGGAAACCATTCTTACGATGGTGCTGTGGAACTTGTCTGGGTACAAACAATGGAAGTTTAACATTTTATTTTTTATTTTTTTAAAGGGTTGTACCTTTTACTTTGACAAAATGCCTATACTTTGTCATGCCCATATGTCTTTTTTTGTATTTTAATTTTTAAAATTAAAATTATACCATTTCCCCTTTCCTTTTCCTCCCTTCCATACCTCCCATCTAACCTTGCTTTCTCTCAATATCAATGCCTCATTTGTTATTTTGTTATTGTTATGTGTGTGTGTGTGTGTGTGTGTGTGTGTGTGTGTATGTGTGTGTGTAAATACAACGTACTTAGTCTGTTTAGTATTACTTGTATGTATATGATTTCAGGGATGATCATTTGGTGCTGGAATATCAATTAGGGGGTTTGTGCCTGTCGAGGACTGTTTCTCCTGCTCTCTGCACTGATTAGTTGCTTGTAAGTCTTGATTATGGGTGCGACCTCATGAGATTTTCCCCTTCCATGTTGGCATGTCTATTGGTATTGTACTTGTTCAGGTGGCCAGATTGTTGAGATATGGGTGCAATTTCCTTGTTGTTTCTAGGAAACCCATTTTCACTGTAAATATTTTGGTTTTCTGACTCCTATGATTTTTTTCAGCCCCCTTTCTATGTTGTTCCCTGAGCCTTAGGGATAGAAGTTATGTTGTAGATGCATCCATTGGGACCAGGAACCCCATTTTTTTCCTAATTTTTATGATACTTGCAGTTGCAACAAGATGATTTCTGATGAGTGGTAAGATCTATACTTATCTGTAGATAGAAATATAAAAATTTAGAGTGCAGTTAGGAATTGTGCTAGTTCATTAAAAATTGGCAGTGGTAGGGTCTATAACTTCTCTAACCCAGATTTGTTGGCTTTAATACCAGGCTTGATTTCCCTCATATTGAATAGCCCTTAAATCTATTAGAGTGCTATGAGTGCACTAGCTTTTAGGGTTACCACTCTATTCTGGTTCATTGTGGTTCATAGGTATTACAGATGATTAGAACTGTGAGTTACTTCTCTCATTTAGCCGCTTGCAGTCAGGGCAGGAAGTCAGTGCAGGAACCTGGATGTAGAAAGTGAAGCAGAGGCCATAGAGGGTTGCTGCTTTCTGACTTGCTCCTTGTTTTATATTTAGTTTGCTTTCCTAAAAACCCAGGACCAACTTCCTAGGGGTGGTGTCATGCAGAGTAGGCTGAGCCCTTCCACATCAGTCATTAATCAAGAAAATGTTTTACAGTCTTGTCCGTCTGTCAGTCTGATGGCAGAAATCCCTCAACTGAGGCTTCCACTTTCCAGATGACTGCAGCTTGTGTCAAAGTGCAAAACAAACAAACAAACAAGCAAGCAAACAAACAAACTAACTAACTAACTAACTAAGTAACTAACTAATAGACAACTAACCAGGACTAAAAACTAACCACAACTAAAACCAAATAAGTCACAAACTCTAAGACACATGTCAGAAGTCTCTGCTCTACACTTTGTCTCTGTATCTCCCTCCTCCCATGAGTATTTTGATCACCCTTCTAAGAAAGACTGAAGTATCCACACTTTGGTCTTCCTTCTTATAGAGCTTCATGTGGTCTGTGAATTGTATCTTAGGTATTCCGAGCTTCTGGGCTAATATCCACTTATCAGTGAATGCATACCATGTGTGTTCTTTTGTGATTGGAAATATCACTCAGGATGATATTTTCTAGTTCCATCCATTTGCCTAAGAATTTCATGAACTTATTGTTCTTAATAGCTGAGTAGTACTCCATTGTGTAAATGTACAACATTTTCTGTATCCATTCCTCTGTTGAGGGACATCTGGGTTCTTTCCAGCTTCTGGCTATTATAAATAAGGCTGCTATGAACATAGCAGAGCATGTGTCCATATTACACGTTGGAGCATCTTCTGGGTATATGCCTAGGAGTGGTATAGATGGGTCCTCAGGTATTACTATGTCCAGTTTTCTGAGGAACTGCCAGACTTATTTCCAGAGTGGTTGTACCAAGTTGCAATTTCACCAGCAATGGAGGAGTGTTCCTCCTTCTCCACATCCTCTCCATCATCTGCTGTCATCTGATATAAAGTACCTTGGTGTGACTCTAACTAAGCAAGTGAAAGATCTGTATGACAAAAACTTCAAGTCTCTGAAGAAAGAAATCAAAGAAGACCTCAGAAGATGGAAAGATCTCCCACGCTCATGGATGGGTAGGATTAATATAGTAAAAATTGCCATCTTGCCAAAAACAATCTACAGATTCAATGCAATCCCATCAAAATTCCAACTCAATTCTTTATAGAGTTAGAAAGAGTAATTTCCAAATTTGTCTGGAATAACAACAACAACAACAACAAACCAGGATAGTGAAAACTATTCTCAAAAATAAAGGAACTTCTCGGGGAATCAGCATCCCTGACCTTAAGCTCTACTACAGAGCAATAGTGATAAAAACTGCGTGGTATTGGTACAGTGACAGGCAGGTAGCTCAATGGAATAGAAATGAAGACTCAGAAATGATCCCACACACTTATGGTTACTCAATCTTTGACAAAGGAGCTAAAAATATTCAGTGTATAAAAGACAGCATTTTCAACAAATGGCGCTGGTTCAACTGGCAGTTAGCATGTAGGAGAATGCAAATCAATCCATTCTTATCTCCTTGTACAAAGTTCAAGTCCAAGTGGATCAAGGACCTCCACATAAAACCAGACACTCAAACTAATAGAAAAGAAAGTGGGGAAGAGCCTGAACAGAACATCAATAGCTTTTGCTCTAAGATCAAGAATTGACAAATGGGACCTCAGAAAACTGCAAAGCTTCTATCAGGCAAAGGACACTGTCAGTAGGACAAAACGGCAACCAACAAATTGGGAAAAGATCTTTACCAATCTTACATCTGATAAAGGGCTAATTCCAATATGTACAAAGAACTCAAGAAGTTAGACTCCAGAGAATTAAGTTACCCTATTAAAAATAGGGTACAGAACTAAACAATTCTCAACTGAGGAATCTCGAATGGCCAAAAAGCACCTACAGAAATATTCAACATCCTTAGTCATCAGGGAAACACAAATCAAAACAACCCTGAGATTCTACCTCACACCAGTCAGAATGGCTAAGATCAAACACTCAGGTGTGCTGAGTCTTTCAAAATGAGTTTGGTTACTAAGACTGAGGTTCAGGAGACTAAGGATATGCTATCACATATCCTGATAGTTGCAGTGTGGGCTATTTTAACCCCAGGTCCTATGGTCGAAGGAAAAATCCTAGTGATTAGTGATTAAGACACCACCCAGAAAGATGAAGGTGTCTTCTTCTCATCCTCCTTTCCTCTCTTCCTTCCCATCCTTTCCTCTTTCTATGTATTTCCATGTTTTTACCTGTTATGAACAATACTGTTAAGATCATTCTCTTTGTGCATACACATGCTTTTCTTCTTTTATCTAGAAATACAGTTACTGGATCACATGGCAAAATTGATATGTGAATTTCTCTCTCTCTCTCTCTCTCTTGCTCTCGCTCTTCCTTCCTTCCTTTTTTAGATTTATTTTATTTATTATATGTGAGTACACTGTGGCTGCTTCAGACACTCCAGAAGAGGGTGTCAGATCTCATTATGGATGGTTGTGAACCAACATGTGGTTGCTGGGATTTGAACTCAGGAGCTTCCAAAGAGTAGTTAGAGCTCTTAACCGCTGAGTAATCACTCCAGCCCTGGTGAATTACTGTCTAAGGTAGGAAACATGGACACCATTTCCTGTACTCATTGCCCTTGGTTTGGGTAATTATTGGAAGATTTGCCATATGCCGCTTTTGTCTGGTGTTTAGTAAGAAACAGAGCCATTAAGATCCAATGCTGCAATGCTGCATCTAAGTTTTTCTTCTGGACCAGAGGGTCTGGGATTCTACTCTGGGAATGTTGTAGCTGCTATCCTCCTCTGTCAGCATTCTCTAGCTACTTCCATTGTAAGAACAACCAACTTGGAATGGGACATGGCCCATTTACAGGGACCTTGTAAATGGTGACCAACTGCTGTGGGTCTCATTATGCCCAATATTCTCAATCACCACAGAGCTCAAAAATAAACCATCTAACTTCAGAGCTCTCAGGGAGCAGTTTAAGGGTTTTGCTTGAATTGTATATGTTGAAGCCCACTCCCATTTTTGCTCTCTTCTCCCTGAAGAAGAGTTGATTTCTAGAGAATTTCCTCATAAGCTTCTTTTAAATATTATTATTATTATTATTGATGTGGGTGTGGGTGTGCATATGCCTCAGTGGGTATGTGGAGGCAGAGGATAACCTATAGGAGTTGGTTCTCTTCTTCTGCCACATGGGTCCCAGGGACTGAAATCAGGTGATCAGACTTGGTGAAGGTGCCTTTCTACCCTCTGAGCCATGTCATTGCCCAACTAATAATTAGTGTTTTGCATAACACTGTTCATCTCCAAGGAAGCTAACCTCAAGGGCCAATGACATAGATGAATTGCTATGTTCTAAGCATTACAGATTACATTTACATATGCTTTATTAAGTAGATCACTTTATTGGCAAGAATCTGCATTTTATTGAAGTCTGAAGCCAAAATCCAGTCCCTGTCAAGAGATGAGCTTTTGTTATCTCAGTATCTACCAAGAGATGGCAGTGAAATGCTAGTTAAGTTGCGTCTATTTATAGAACATAAGAAGTTTAATCACCATGGAAATTCCCAGTACTTTGTTCTTACAAATAGTATTTTTTTGTTGACTTGTCCTGTGCCAATCAGAGTAGGATGTGAAGTGACAAACTTCATTCTGCTTTACAAAGGTAGAATTTGGACCAATACTCTTGTGGGACATTTCTGGGGACCAAAGGCAGAACTACTACTAAGCTCAATCCCCAACTGTTAGGATGTGGCTTTATTTTCTTTTTAAATTAATATTTAACTTGGTATTATAGAAGCATCCAGATAAAATGCATTTACCTCAAATTGACTTTTTATTTTTGTGAAACTAGGACTAGAACCTGGTGCCTCATGCATGACAAATATTCACCATGCTGTTGACCTACACTTTCTATGCCATCAGTAAATTTTTAAAATATCAGGAAAAGATACCTTATAACAGAGAATGCCCAGTATTCAGAGGCTGAGACAGGAGGATTGCCTCGAGTTCAAGACTAGCAATAAAAGCGGTGTCGTGTCTCAAATAAATGTAAGTATCTCAAATAAAAACAAAAATATAACAAAATGAAAAGCCCCAGCCACACAGTGTTAGACTGGGAGTTTATCTAGCTTGAGCTCTTTCTTGTGGGTACAAACACATGGTGCAGGAGACTTAAAGTGGTTGGACTGAGGTCTCCAAGGACAGTGGGCTGAAATGTCATTGCATGCACAGTTTTCAGGTAGTTAGACACTTTCAATCATAGTGGAAAACACAGTCAAGGTCCTGCTAGCACATGACCTGTGATGAATGTGAGGGTCATCAAGCTGAGTGACCTTAGTATTCCAATGCCTGTAGATTTTTCTTTCTGCATTGCTAACAAGTTCTAATTCTCTTCTAATTGTTAAGATTTCTGCAGAAAGCAAGTATTCAGATGGAGAGATTCATAGCACTGGCCACATATGTGACAGAGGGTGGCCTTGTTGGACAACAGAGGGAGGAGAGGCCCTTGGGCCTGAGGGTGTTCTATGCTCCAGTGTAGAGGAATGCCAGGGTGGGAGGACGGGAGTGGGTGGATGGGAGAACAACCTCATAGAGGCAGAGGGAGGGGGGATGGGTAGGGGCTTTCCAAAGGGGAGACCTGGAAAGGGGAAAACATTTGAAATGTAAATAAAGAAAATATTCAATCCCACCCCCCTCCAAAAAAAAGTATTCTACCTTGACCACTCAAAGTGTGCATCTGAAGCTGGTTAACTAGTTCCCTTTGCATGCTTTAGGTTCACTTCATGGTTGCCCAAACTCTTCTGGGTGAAATACCATTGTATTCGTATACAAACCCCATAGGGAAGTCTTTATGAGAGTGAGACTAACCAATCATGTTCCTCATCTTTGCAAATTTCATTATTAATTTACTTAACTTTTTTTTTTGTAGCCAGATCAGCATATATACTAGTTCTAAACCTCCTTATGCTCGACAGCAGTTACCTTTAAGGAATGACCCACATCCTGATGTCCTTTGTTGAAAATAGAGGGGAAATCCAGTATTTATATATATATATATATATATATATATATATATATATATATATTTTTTTTTTTTTTTTGGTTTTTCGAGACAGGGTTTCTCTGTGTAGCCCTGGCTGTCCTGGAACTCACTTTGTAGACCAGGCTGGCCTCTCGAACTCAGAAATCCTCCTGCCTCTGCCTCCCAAGTGCTGGGATTAAAGGCGTGCGCCACCACCGCCCGGCGGAAATCCAGTATATTAAAAAGGTTATTGTTACGTATGTGCTTATGTATGACATGGCATGTGCATGTGTGTATGATGTGCATATGAAAGTTAGAGGGCAACTTTTGTTTTTTTTCTTCCACCTTTATGCAGATTATGAGGCTCCAACCCATATATCAGGCATGTGTAGCAAGCATCTTACTGAGCCGTCTGTGTCACTGGTCTCTATTTTTTTTTATCTATTTTCTAAGTTTTTTTTTATTTATGTTCCAAATCATTTCCCCTTTCCCATTTCCTCCCTCCCCGAAAGTCCCATAAGCCCCCTTCCCTCCCTCTTTTCCCCATTCAACCCCCTCTCGCTTCTCTGTCCTGGCAAACCACATTGTATCCATAAATTGAAATTACCCTTTACTCAATTCCCTTTGTCTCTATAAGTATGGTCTCAAGGTAGCATCCTATAGAATCAGAAGGTATAGTTACAAATACTGTGTTTATTAGATGGTTAATGAGATATCTATGTGAGAGTGGAGATGAGAGAAGGTGAGGAAAGGAAAAAGAAAGTAGGGGGAAAGAATAGAGAAGAAAGAAGGACATTTTCTGCCTTGGTTCCCTTTCATCTTTTCTTCCTAATTCATACTTGGGGCAACCCTATCACTGGTAGTCAATTGTGTTTCAGCAGTGTCTTATGTAGGGTAACTATTGCTATGATCAAATACCAGAAACAAAAGAAACTTGGGACATTATCAGTTTATTTGGCTTATATACCTCTATAGCACTGTTCATCATCAAAGGAATGAGGACATCAACTCAACAGGGCAGGAACCTGGAGTCAGGAGCTGATGAGAGGCGGTGAAGGGATACTGCTGGCTGCCTTGCTCATCATGGTTACTTGGCCTGATTTCTTACAGAACCCAGGACCACCAGCCCAGGGATGGCTCCACCCACAACGGCTTGGGCCCTCCTGCATCAATCAAAACTAATTTAAAAAAGTTTTCTATAGGATTGCCTACAGCCCAATCTTATGGAGGCATTTTCTTTTTGAGGTTCCTGTCTCTCAGATGACTTTAGTATGTGTCAAGTTGACATAAAACTGGGCAACACAGTTAATTCTTCCCATACGGAGGACTCAAGCATCACCAATGTAAAATCAGTTTATCTTTCTACATGGTTCAGCTTATCTCCCAGAACTTGGTATATTGATTATTTTTTGTCAACCTGATATAAACCTAGTCATATCTGGGAAGAGGGAACCTCAACTAAAAAATAGTTCCATCGGAGTGCCTGTAGGTTATTTTGTTGATTAATGACTGGTGTGGGAGGAAACAGTCACTGGTGGCAGTGTCACTCCTGGGCAGATGATCCCGGGAAGTATTAGAAAGCAGGCTGAGCAAGCCAGGGGAGCAAGAGGGGTGCAGCTCCCTGCCTCTGTAGCTTCTGCTTCAGTTCCTGCCTTGAGTTTTTGCCTTCACTTTTTTTTTTAATAATAGACTAATCTTTAAGCTAAAAATACCATTTCTTCCCTATATTGCTTTGTGAAATCTCTGCTGTATTAGTTGTACCAGCATCTCTGAACACCCAAGTATGAAATATGGCTCCTTGCTTAAGAGTCCCTGTATCGGCATGCTATGTACTAAACACTGACTACAACTTCTAACTAAATTTAGATTAAAATCATATTTCTGCACTTAGATGTTGACAGCTTGAAATGTTATATTTCTGATATTTTGTAGCTCTATATTGTAAGTATGTGTGGCTAATAATGTGTTGGCTAGTTAAGCACTCAGATTTCTGAAATACATGTCAGCACTTCCTTCATTCTTTAGAAGAAAAATAGTTTTATTTTGCTCGTTAAAATAAATTGGGAAGACTTAAAATGTCTTTGTGAAGTGTAATTTGATGGATCGCTAGATAAGTTTGCAGCAAGTGCACTGCATACAGAAGCACTGAGGAAAACAAATAATAGAATGTGTGAAAAAGCTCTTTTAAATTATAAGGTATTATTTATAGCTATGCAAATAGTGAGGATTATTGCCAAAAAATTGACAAACCACATTTGAGGTCACTGTTTGTAAATAACAAGAGGGACTTTAAAGGCAGAAGAAAACAAATGTGGCTCATAGGTTTATGATCTTTGAACTACATGGTTTTGTTGGATTATCTTTAAGAAAATCTGCATTGAGGGATGGGAAGATAGCTCAGTCCTTGCAAGGTGCTGGTCAGGAAAGCATAGGGATTCCAGTTTGAACCCTATGGCTCACATGAAACATCAGGGAAAGTTGGTCAGTCTTGGCAACATAAGATGCAGTTGAGAAGAAGATCTTTGGGGTTTGCTGGACACCCAGCTAAGTGTGCGTAGCAACCTCCAGGCCAATAGGAGACACTGTCTCCACTGAATGGTACCTAAGCAATGACAACCAAGGAGGTTGACCTTAGAGCTCCACAAACATCATGTATACCACCAGGCATGTTTGCACATACAAGTTAACCTGCACACACAGACACATACATACATACACACACACACACACACACACACAGCATTTATATTTCATAAAGACAAGAATTCTATAGCAACAAAACACTCTCATACCCCTCCTTTCTTGCTCATGTCAGATGCATTGGTCATACTTGTGTCTTGTGTCTGATATATTAACAGATGAGAGTTGGGATCAGAGTTGCTAGAAATTGTTGCGGTAATGATGTCTCATATTAGGTAGTTAAACATTGCTTTTATAGTCCAGAGGAGTCTGGGCTCTTGTCCTTTGACATATCTCAGCATTTATAATGAGTTCACTTTCTGAGGATTTACTTTGTAAAAGTGTACATTTTATCACCCAGTTTATCAAGCTTGATGGAAAGCTTCAACTGGGCCATTTATTTCTTTCTCAAGAAAAACACTTTCAAGGTAATGAAAGGACAGCCAAGGTAGATGCTTACCGTGACACCTACAGGAAGTGAAAGGTGGGTCTTTTCTTGCTCCCCACCCCCACTGGTCCCATTGGTACTCAGAATCATGGAAGGATTCCATTGGTCATGAAACTTTTGTCATACTCACTCCTGACTGTCTGTCTGTCTGTCTGTCCATGTAGTGATACTTGATGGTGAGAACGGAGCTGGCTCTGTGAAGAAGCATGATGTCTGTGCCCTGGTTTTGAGGGGCCCTTTTGTTAAGATTCTGTTTCTTCTAGACTGCCTAATTAGCTCCAGGCTTTGGCCTGAGGACAGTGTATGTCTGTGTTTAACTGCCTGGGAAGCATCTCTGGAAAGATGCTGGCTCAGCCTAACTGGGGTGCCTTTGGGTGAGAACTTTATTTTTAAATGTACTCCCTATTTCAGATGATTGCTAAAGTTAGACTATAGTGAGCAGAGCTATTTCATTCTTAGACAGTTTTTCTTGTTTAGCCTGGGTCATAATTATGTCTTCACTAGAAGAACATGCATGGTATACTTCTCTGACAAATGTTATGTGCATAATACAAAGAATATTGCCCACGTTTTGTTTGTTTTTCTTTTTGTTGTTTTTTTGTTTTTGGTTTTGGTTTGGAAGGGGTCTCTTTGTAGTGGTCCAGGCTGATATTGGAATCTTGACTTACAGGTGTGCGCCATCACACCTGGTTTTGTTTTTTTTGTGAAACATAAACTCTATTGCCTTTTCTTTTGAGGCCTTCTCCCACTCAATGATAACAATAAATAAAACAAGATACAATAAGATTAACAATTCTATTGTGATCTGCATGCTGGGGAAGAGTTTATAAATATGTAGAAAATGATACAGCCAAATCCACTTACAGCACATAACTCACTGTAATATAGGACAGAATGAAATAAAGGCCAGAGAGGAGTATTCATAATATGCTTTGAGTGCTCAAAGAATTTAATAAGGGGATGACGGAATGATTTCTAGAAAATGTGGACTTTGAATTGGGTTTTTAAAGGAAGAGTTTTATATACAAAGATTAGGCTGAGAATATTTCCTGCCAGTGAAGTGGATGGAAGGAGACAGACTGCCTAGTGGGTAGCTGGACCATGGATGGACTGGTGTTGATGAGTGGATGCTTCATGGGTGGGTTTATTAGGAGACAAAGCTCGAGAAACACATGGAGGCTGAATCCAACAAGGTCTTGACTTTTCCCTTGAATTATTTTGAAATCATGTTCTTGGCTTTCAGTGCAATTTCAGAAAAGCAGAATTAATTTGGAATGAAAGGTCATACTATCATTTGTTTTATTTAGTCATCTTTGGAAGAATTGATCAAATGAGGTTCTACACCTGCAGGGACATTGAAAAGAATAACATCTGTCACAGCTGGGCATTTCCAGGTTTTGAAAGAAACCTTTTGCCTTTGGATGGTCATAGTTTCATTTCTTTAAAACTTAATTATGCTTTTCAGCTCCTGTCAAATCATACTTTGTCTTCCACTAAAGACAATGTTTTTCTCTTCTGCTAAAAATAAGTGATGTTATAATACAACTTCAGAAGATTTTGAATCAGACAGGAACCTGCATGACCATGTGCCCTGACTCCCCAGAGCTACTACCAAAATTGTGACACAAATTTGGTCAGATTTTGATTGTTTTACCAAGATTTTCCCCCCTCAGAAAACCTGTGGTTGGGGTGACTGTGTGAATGTGAACCCATGGTCTACTGTGTCGTTGTTCCCTTTGGCTGTGGTGATTGGTTTAGGAATGTAGTGTGGTGTACATGTGTGTGTCTGTGCGTGTGTGTGTGTGTGTGTGTGTGTGTGTGTGAGAGAGAGAGAGAGAGAGAGACAGACAGACAGACAGAGAGACAGAGACAGAGAGACAGAGATGAGGTTAGACAGTGCAGAAACAACTCTGTGACTTCAGTTGTGTTCTGAAAGAGTTGTGTTTTTCTGCTGGGACTGTCCAGGACACACAAGATAAGTATGAGCTGTTGGTAACCATCTTGCTACCACTTGGGTAAGAATGGTGCCCTCTAAGGGGAAATAGAACCAGTAGACAGAAACAGCTTTCTGATGGCCCTTGCTGGAGCACAGCCACCACAAAAGTTAGCCTTAATCATGGGTATTTTAGTTTGCTATCTATATGTAAGCATGTGTATACATTTTGCTTTGTCCATTTTGCTTTGTGCTTCTGCCACTGATTAAAGAACATACACAAACACATATTTGAGTTATCTTAGGGGCTTGATCTCATGATGGAGACAACCATTGGCCTTAGAACTGGTCTAGGAAATCATAATGTTGGAGATGAAATTTATTTATAAATTAAATGACTTTCTTATTTTTCACTGAAATATAGAATCACTTTCTTGTGATAGATTCAGCTGACTCTTTCCCCTTGGAGGTTGTGCTGAGCATGTGCCTTGCCAGTTGACCAAAGGAAATAAGACTTCTGGGTATCCTCCAAGTCAGCAAGTCCAATTTTTGAGCGGAGAAGTGACTAAACTAGATTTAAGCTGTTTGACTGGGATGAGACCTGGATGCTGACGTACTTTTTTTTTTCAGAGATTTATGGTTTTTAATTATGCGTCTGTATGGGCTTGTGTTTGCAAGTGTAGGTGCCCACAGAAACCAGAAAAGGGTGTCAGATAATCTCCAGGTAGAGTTACAGGTGGTTGTGAGCCACCAGGTATGGACACTGAGGACTAAAATATGTTCCTCTGGAAGAGTAATATGCATTCTTAACAGCTAGCCATCTGTCCAGACCCACAATATGCTTTTTCTTATAAAAGTTTATTGTGTACTTCAACAATTGGAAATGATGCTGAATTTGGGACATTTTTAGAAGAAGTAGCAGACAATATTATGTGCTTCTTTGTTCATTATCCAAGAGTTTTTTCTTCCCAAGATTTTTTTTTTAACTTTTGCAATCAGTCTTGGTGTGTGTGTGTGTGTGTGTGTGTGTGTGTGTGTGATGACAGGTTTCTCTGTGTAGCCTTGGCTGTCCTAGAACTTTCTTTGTAGACCAAGCTGGCCTTGAACTTAGAGATTCACCTGCCTCTGCCTCTGGAGTACTGGGACTAAGTGTGTGCTACCACTCCTTGGCTCTAAGGATTTCTTTTTGATGAAATCCAGCTACAATGAGCATCAAGGGTGGACAACCACTGGCTGGTTTATAAGTTTTGGATTGGACCTGTGCTTTAGACTGAGTGAATCTGATAAATATATTCAGAACACTTCACCCAATCCAGAGACTACACATTATGTTTAAATTCATAGAGAACATTATGATAAGCCACGTAACAGATATATCAAGTTTTATATTAATAGCTAAAGATAACAGTATCTTTTCAATCTTATCAGCTAAGATTGAATTTATTTAATGTTTGAGAAAGTTCTGACTCCAAAGCTGAAATGCTTCCAAATGGCAATTCTCTAGCCTTAGAAAATTGCAATACTATATCGCATTAATATTGATGTTGTCAAAATATTAATAACCTTGCTTTATAGAACTATTTGTGTATAATATGTGATTAGTTTGAACACACTCAAGTCATTTTTAGAAAGGATGTAGAAATGGAATTGTGGATTCTTTTAGGACCAAAAGGCAGAGGTAGCTCCTGTCCTGATCAGCTCCACTCTGCCCTCTTCTGACACGGAAGCTACAATGGAGACAGTACTGTGAATCTCAGAAAAGTCTGCATGTGGCTCCACTGATGGTCTTCTGCTGCACATCAGAAGGGAAAGATGTGGTGAATATGAACAGATTGTCTGAGCCTGAACTTTGATATCCTTCATGCTGCTGACTCTGGTGTTGATGTCACTGTTGGACTGCGATTATAATTATGATCTCTGCAGGCATATCACAGCCCCAGTTATTCTGCAGATGGTTGACTTGTAAGCCAACAGAAAATGTGCATAATCTGTGGGATAAAAGATCTCCACCAACATTCCAGAGACAGCAGGATGTGAACTCATACCTAAGCTGTCTTAATTTCTGAAAATTCATGACTAGATAGACCATAAAAGATCAAAGCTAGGCATTAAAACAATAATAAAAAGGTAAGTTAATTTTATACAGTGGAGTGGCTTTGCATTTCTTAAGTGACTATATCTCCTTTCTTTTGCCTACTTGTCCCTGTATCTAGCTCTGGATTTCAAGCCCAACAATTGGGTTCAATTTCATCCCAGTTAGACAGAATGCCTCACTTTCTCTGCCAACTATTTGTGATGCTATTATGAGGTAATTCCATAAAGGCAAATATCAGTGCAATCAAAGCAGACTGGTACAGTGGGATGGTTACTAGACAGGTATATTTGAGAATTAGTTTCTTTTGACTTTGTCTTAGTTAGGCTTTCCATTGCTATAAACAGATACAATGACCAAGGCAACTTTTATAAAGGACACTTAATTGGGGCTTGCTTATGGTTTTAGAAGTTCAGTCCATTATCATCATGGCAGGAAGCATGGCAGCATGCAGGCAGACATGGTGCTGGAGGAGCCAAGAGTTCTACATCTTGATCCGAAGCCAGTCAGGAGAAGACTGTCTCTTCCAGGCAGCTTGGAGAAAGGTCTCAAAGCCCACCCCCATGGTGACATGCTTCTTGTAACAAGACCACAGCTCTTAATAATGCTGCTGCTCCCTGGGCCAAGAATATTCAAGTCACCAGTCTTCATACTCTGTGGATCTTAGTTACCAATTTATAAAACATCAAACCAGGGTCACTGTAATATTTTTCTATTGTTACCATAACAGATAGTCAATAATGTAGTAGGTTAAACGCATGAAGTTTTTTTATTTTTTATTTTATTTTTTGTTGTTAGTATGACAGTTATTTGGGTCAGATGTACAGCATTGGTCTCACTCAACTAAACTTAAGGTATCAATCAGGCTATATATTTTTTTTGGCGGGGGGAACTTTTCAGGGAAAAGGCACTACCATGCCTTCTCCAGCTTCTTGAAGTCACTGCATTTCTTGGCTTGTGGCTTTCCCTTTCCATTCTCATTGGCAGCAATGGTGGGTTGAGCTTGTCTTATGTCTAAAATTTATGACCTATTTTTTCTCTTCTTAAAGGATTAATGTGATCAGTTAAGTATACTATCATATCATCTTCAAATAGTGATATTTTAACTTCTTTTCCAATTTGTATACTTTTGGCCTCCTTTTGTTGTCTAATTGCTCTGGCTAGGACTTCAAATACAATATTTAATAGATAGGAAGAGAGTGGGCAGCCTTGTCTAGACCCTGATTTTAGTGGGATTGCTTCAAGTTTCTCTTCATTTAGTGTGATGTTGGCTACTTACTGGTTTGTTGTATATGTTGTATATTGTTTTTGCTATGTTTAGGTATGGGTCTTGAATTCCTGATCTTTCCAAGACTTTTATCATAAAGGAACATTGAATTTTGTCAATGCTTTTTCAGCATCTAATGAAATGATCATGTGGTTTTTGTTTTTGAGTTTGTTTATATAGTGGATTACATTGATGGATTTCCATATATTGAACCATCCCTGTATTCTTGGGATGAAACCTACTTGATCATGATGGATGATCGTTTTGATGTGTTCTTGAATGATGTTTGCAAGAATTTTACTGAGTATTTTTGCTTTGATATTTATAAGGGAAAATGGTCTGAAGTTCTCTTTCTTGTTGGGTCTTTGTGTGGTTTAGGTATAAGTGTAATTGTGGTATTATAGAATGAATTGGGTAGTGTTCCTTCTGTTTCTATTTTGTGGAATAGTTTGAAGAGTATTGGTATTAGGTCTTCTTTGAAGGTTTGGTAGAATTCCACACTAAAGACATCTGGTCCTGGGCTTTCTTTTATGTTTGGGGACTAGTAATGACTACTTCTATTTCTTTAGAGGTTATGGGACTGTTTAGATTGTTTACCTGGTCCTGATTTAACTTTGGTACCTGGTATCCATCTAGAAAATTGTCCCCAAAAATTCTACCAGAGAACTTCTAAACCTGATAAATAACTTCAGCAAAGTGACTGGATATAAAATTAACTCAAACAAATCAGTAGCCTTCCTCTATTCAAAGGATAAACAGGCTGAGAATGAAATTAGGGAAATGACAACCTTCACAGTAGTCACAAATAATATAAAATACCTTGGTGTGACTCTAACCAAGCAAGTGAAAGATCTGTATGACCAGAACTTCAAGTCTCTGAGGAAATAAATCGAAGAAGATCTCAGAAGATGGAAAGATCTTCCATGCTCATGGACTGGCAGGATTAATATAGTAAAAATGACCATCTTGCCTAAAGCAATCTACAGATTCAATGCAATCCCCATCAAAATTCCAACTCAATTCTTCATAGAGTTAGAACTCATTCAAAGAGCAATTTGCAAATTCGGAATAACAAAAAACCCGGGATATCAAAAACTATTCTCAACAGTAAAAGAACTTCTTGGAGAATCACCACCCCCCCGCCCACCCCTCCCCCCGACCTCAAGCTGAATTACAGAGCAACAGTGATAAAACCCTGCATGGTATTGGTACAGAGACAGGCTGGTAGATCAATGGAACAGAACTGAAGACCCAGAAATGAACCCACACACCTATGGTCACTTGATCTTGACAAAGAAGCTAAAACCATCCAGTGGAAAAGAGATAGCATTTTCAACAAATGGTGCTAGTTAAACTGGAGGTCAGCATGTAGAAGAATGCAAATCGATCCATTCTTATCTCCTTATACAAAGCTTAAGTCCAAGTAGATCAAGGATCTCCACATAAAACCTGATATACTGAATCTAATAGAATAAAAAGTGGGGAAGAGATTGATCACATGGGCACAGGGGAAAATTTCCTGAACAGAACACCAATGGCTTATGCTCTAAGATCAAGAATTGACAAATGGGACCACATAAAATTGCAAAGCTTCTGTAAGGCAGAGGACATTGTCAATAAGACAAAATGGCAATCAACAGGTTGGGAAATGATCTTTACCAATCCTATATCTGATAGAGGGCTAATTCCAATATATTCAAAGAACTCTAGAAGTAAGACACTAGAGAACCAAATAACCCTATTAAAAATAGGGTACAGAGCTAAACAAAGTATTCTCAACTGAGGAATCTCAAATGGCTGAGAAGCACCTAAAGAAATCTTCAACATCCTTAGTTGTCATGGAAATGAAAATCAAAACAATTTTGAGATTCCACCTCACATCAGTCAAAATGGCTAAGATGAAAAAACTCAGGTGACAGCAGATGCTGGGGAGAACGTGGAGAAAGAGGAACATTCCTCCATTGCTGGTGGGATTGCAAGCTGGTACAACCACTCTGGAAATCAGTCTGGTAGTTCCTCAGAAAGTTAGACATAGTATTACCTGAGGACCCGGCTATACCACTCCTGGACATGTACCCAAAAGACGCTCCAACATATAACAAGGACACATGCTCTCCTATGTTCACAGCAACTTTATTTATAATAACCAGAATCTGGAAACCACCCAGATGTCCCTCAACAGAGGAATGGATACAGAAAATGTGGTACAATTACACAATGGAGTACTACTCAGCTATTAAAAACAATGACTTCCAGAAATTCTTAGGCAAACAGATGAAACTAGAAAATGTCATCCCGAGTGACGTAACCCAGTCACAAAAGAGCACACATGGTACGCACTCATTGATAAGTGGATATTAGCCCAAAAGCTTGGAATACACAAAATACAATTCACAGACTACATGAAGCTCAAGGAGAAGGAAGACCAAAGTGTGGATGCTTCAGTCCTTCTTAGGAGGGTGAACAAAACACTATCTGGAGGAAATGTAGAGACAAAGTATGGAGAAGAGACTGAAGGAAAGGTCATCCAGAGACTGCCCCACCTGGGAATTCATCCCATATACAGACACCAAACCCAGACACTATTGCGAGTGCCAAGAAGTGCTTGCTGACTGGAGCCCGATGTGACTGTCTACTGAGAGGCTCTGCAAGAGCCTGGCAAATACACAGGTGGATCCTCACAGCCAAGCATTGGACTGAGCACAGTGTCCCCAATGGAGGAGTTAGAGAAAGGACTGAAGGAGCCGAAAGGGTTTGCAATCCATTGGATGAACAACAATATTAACCAACTAGATTCCCCCAGAGCTCCCAGGAACTAAACCACCAACCAAAGAGTACACATGGAGGGACCCATGGCTCCAGCTGCATATGTAACAGAGGATGGCCTTGTCAGACATCAATGGAAGGAAAGGCCCTTGGTCCTGGGAAGGCTTGATGCCCCAGTGTAGGGGAATGCCAGGGTGGGGAGGTGGGAGTGGGTGTATGGATTGGTGAGCACCCTCATGGAAGCAGGGGGAGGGAGGATGTGATAGGTGGCTTCTGTAGGGGAAATCAGGAAAGGGGATAACATTTGAAATGTAAATAAGTAAAATATCCAATAAAATACAAAAAATTAAAAAAGGAAGGTCCATTAGGGTGAAACAACATCATTTTGAGATCCTAAAGGTTTTTTTTTTTCCACAGAGTTCCTTTGTAATGTAAGGTAACTGTGATGAGCAGTTATTTATTACAGGCTAGCCTGTTCACAACCCCAACAGGTCTCAGATTTGCTGTCCTCTTACCTCAGACATCCAAGTTCTATGACCGAAATATGCCCCACTATTTTTGATTAGTTTATCATTGTTTATTATTGTTATCAGCTTGACTGCTTTCCTAATATAAGATACACCCCTGGGTATGTTTGAGGGATAATTCCCAGATGGCTCTATTCCAGTAAATGATTTACTTCACTGATGGATTTAAAATTTGAATAGAATATTAAGAGGTAGAAGATTTGTGGAAAGCGGGACTGTTTGGAGGAAATCAATAATTTAGAGCGCATCTCAGGAGATCTGTCTTATTCTGCTCTTCCTGTTATTGCTCTGCTATTCCCTGTTCCCTGTATAACATGCCATCATGTGTTCTACTCAGTCAAACCCTCTCTACCATGATGGACTGAAACCTCTAACTATAACCCAAAATAACTCTTGCCTTGTTTAGATTGTCTGTAGAAAAATATTTGATCACAGGCATACCAAAGCACCCAACCCCGAAAACTGGTTTCAGAAAAGTCAGGTTCATGTTGTGACTACTTGATGATATGGTTCAGAAGCATTTTAAAATGGCATTGGGAAGTAATTTAGAACAGTTTGGAGAAGGCAGGTAATACTCAGAATGCTGTAAGTAGAATTTAATGGATGATTCTGTAAGAAGACCAGAGTGCCCACCTTAATGCAGTGCAACTTGGGCTCGTGAGACTTCCAATAGAGATGAGAATTCTGCTAGGCATTGGATGAGAGGCCATTTAGCAAAGAACTTGTGTACATTTTGGTCATGTCATCTCAAAGCAACTCAGCATGTAGGGTGTGGAATCCCTGCTATTGCTGGCTTTTTAGCCCGGTTCAAAATGAGGCTTGGAAGTGAAAAACAAAGCAGGAAAACTTGGAAAACTTGTAATTTAGTAAGAAAGAAAAGCCAGTGTGATGCTAGGACCAGGTAGGCTATGGCTTCTGTAAAGATGGGTGCCATCCAAATGAAGCTCAATCCAGGCATTGTGCCAGGCATATGCAATTCCAGCCATTGGGAGGCAAGAGAATAATAAATTCCAGGTCAGCCTGGAACACATAGTCAAGCTCTGTCTCTACTTATTCCCCTCTACCAAAGAAGTGGATTGTCTCAGGGATTTGCCTTACACCACCTATCACAAACTCAAGTGTATAAATGTATAAACTCATATAAAAGACTCTCTTGAGAAGAGAAGGTCAGTGACTCTTGTTAGCCTAGTGTTGAATAGGCAAGATTAAGTTTTACTATTTTTAGCCACACAGGTACTCAGAGGAAATTGAATTGTTGGAGTAGGAGAGCTTGGGTACCGCTTGAGTTCATGGCAAACCTTGGCATTATGATGCTAGCTTTGGATGCATGTAGACTGTTTGTGCTAGGTCATGGACTATGTGATTGAGTCAGAATCTACTCATGATGTTCCTCGGAGTGTGCAATATGAGTAATATGTGGGAAGAACCTAAGCTGCAATATGACACCAGGAAATGGCAGAAATGTGGAATGTCTGCCAAGAAAAATTTTAGGCAATGAATGAACCCAGTCCCAGACTGGACCTCAAACTGCAAGGCAATAGGAATATAGCTTCTCCTTCCACTTGTGGCTCAAAGCACAGCATCATATGTCCTAGATATGAAATGATAGGGTTTGTGTCTGTTTTCCTGGACTTCAGTTTTTTTTTTCTGGTTAGTCTCCTAGTCCTTCTTTGTAGCATTGGAATAATTGATTAGTGACACTGTATCTGGAAATTTATCACCTTTTTGCATTTTTAATTTTTCATGCATTTGTGTGGTATATGAGGGTATGCATGTTTGCAAGTCTGTTTGCAGGTACCATGTACACATGATGTCTGAGGTTGATGTTAAGACTTTTCCTCAATTGCTCTTCCACTCTAGATTTTTAAAGCAAGGTCTACTGAGCAAACCCAGGGCTCATCGATGTGGCTCATCTTGATAACCAGCTTGCAATTTTGAATCCCCTACTGTCAGCACTTCAGGGGTAGTGGGAGCTGGGAGAATGGAGCTGATCAATGAGGCAGATCAAAGTCTAACACAATAGCCAACTTTAGTCAGAGACCCAGATAATTTATTCTCTGAGGGTGAAGAATGGTCTCATGAGTAAAGATATTATGAGTTCAAACTGTATACAGTGACAAGGACAAGCCCCATGTGACAAAAAAACATTCTTGCATAGAGGCATATAAAAGATAGTTTAGACATTTAATTGAATAAGAATAGCAAGCAATAATGAGTAATAGGAAGTAAACTCACTCCTACCTGGTACACCTGGGGGGAGCAGGAAAACACGGCCCAAGAACAATTCTCTGTTTTTAGAAACTGAGGTCACAAAACTCTTGTCTTGTTTTCTTGAAGTATTCTCCACAAGCACTCCAACTTCTCCTCAAGTGGACTGGGCTCTGACATCCATTGCTGCTCTCTGAAGCTGGAATTACAGATGAACCACAATGCCCACCTGGCATTTATATGGGAAGTGAATGCTGGTCTATGTCTTATGTGACAACCACTTTTATTTTTGTTTTTACAGTGGCTCACTATTAAATGTTTCCTTGTGTCTCAGAGGAGACTTTGAACTTGGGCTTTTGAACACTGTTGGAAGTTTTAAGGCTATGAGGACACTCAGAGATAGAAAGAAGTAATTTCGCCCTGAGAGATGGACATGAGCGTCATTTAGAGCCACTGATGGAATGCTGGACTTTAAGAAGTACTGAGTTGATAAAGGGTGGGATTGTGGCCTTTAATCTTGATTCTCAGCTTGATTGAATTGAGAAGTACCTAGATTAGTAAAGCACATCTCCAGGGATCCTTATGAGGGTGTTTCCAGAGATACATAAAATCTCTGATATAATGGATAAATATATCCATTATATATTAAAAATAAAAGATATAATAAAATCTCTGATATAATGAATCAATCCTTTGATGCTTTCAAAATTTAAATAGAATATATAGGTGTGTAGAATTGTGTAGGGTGGTGCCTGTTTGGAGGAAAAGAGGTTATAAGAGACAAGTATTTGGGGGCTTTATCTTGTCCTGTGTCATCATCATTACTGCTTTGCTGTTTCTTGTCTTTGGTGACGTGAGATGTTCTACCACACTTTTACCACTAAGATGGACTGAAACTCCTGAAAGCATAAACAAAATAAGTCTTTCCTCTTTGGTGCTGTTCATGTCAAGCTTTCTGTCACAGGATATTAGTTTCTCTCAGTTGCCATGAGCAGAGTTATAGAATTATTTGGGGTTATGGTTCCAGAGGGGTAAGAGTTCATTATGGCAACAAGGAACGGTAGCAAGTGGCAGTCACAGAACCGGAAGCTGAGAGCTCACGTCTTCAATCACAAGTGCAAAGCAGAGCGGGCAAACTGGAAGTGGCTTGGGACTTTTACTCTCAAAGCACATCCCTGGTACTGTTTCCTCCAGAAATGATGCACCACCTAACCCTCCCAAACAGCGCCACCAAGTTTTTAGATACTTGAGTCTATTGGGGACATTCTTATTCAAACCTCTGTGTGCAATGACTAGAAATATAATTAATATAGCAACACATTACAAGTTTTTGTGGTGATAGAGGATGACATTAATCTGCCTTCCTGTTAGTGAATGCCTAAATCTCTATCAACATTAAATTGTCTGTAGAAGTTTCCTACCTTCCAGCATTGTTTTAAAAGTCTAAAATATGATGTGAACACAATCCAGTAATATCCCTCTCTATGATAATCAGAGCTGCAAACCCATAACCAACAAGCCAAATAAAGCTTAAAAAAATCATCTAGGTTAATTTATTACATTTTAAACATTTCTTATTTTTAAATTAGAATTTGATTTTTTATTTTAAAGATTTTTAAGTTGAGAGATTTTACAGAAAGCTCTCTGGCTTGTGTTGGAAGAGCAGTCATGGATATAGGAGGAATGATAACATAAGGACTGGTTTTTCCATGGCAGCAGCTAGCATTGGCTGAGCTGTCTTCTGTAGATAGGGCAGTGATACCACTTACTCCTATTACTGCTCTTTTCCATGTGACCATTTGAATTCTCAAGTCCTGTTCTATTTCTTCTTTTATTTCATTCCTGCTCCAACAACTGATGGTTTTTAACCTGATGATCTAAAAGTACTATAGGCCTATTAGTTGCACTTATACATTAATTACTGAACTAGAAAAACAGCTTCCCATGTTTCATCTCTTTAGTTTCCTGGTTTCAAAACCAATACATACCTTTGAGAAACTTTCAAGCCTACCAATATTATGTCTTTTCTCCTTAGGATCCCAGTTCACTGAAAACTTTAATATTTGTAGATTTCCTTTTGATTATAAAAATTAAGAATAGAATCAATTTCCAGGTAGTGAATTATGAGTTGTTTTAATAGCTTTCCTTTTGAATATGTATTTTCTAACTCATTTTAGTTCAAGGGGTAGTTTTGCATTCTAAAACATTTAATACAAGTTATTTAGTTTTGAAGGTATTTTTTTTTTTGCCATTAGTTCTGTGCTACCAATATTTAAAATTACTTAGTGAGGAATTATTCATTGTTTGGTATTTTGAGATGTGCAATTTTCTTTCCTAGCATGCTTTCATCTCTTTATAACACAAGAGGCAAGATACTGAAATTTATTGATAGAAAATAAAAGCAAAAATAAAAACCAGCCAGTAATAAAAAAGCCAGATAGCCAATATCTAATTTAGACATAATTTTGTTGGAAAGGTAGAAACTTGTAATTCATTTTTTGTTTTCCCATACTGATTGAATGAGGATATATTACAGTTGGAGATTTACTGATATTTGTCCTGTTGTGTTAGATAATAAATAGAGCAAATGTGATTCAAATTTAACTTTAAATCCAAGCATCCATAAATGACCAGGGATAATGAAAAAAAATTACTGGAGATAAGTAGGATTCATTCTTTAATTATGATCCATTCTTAAAAGGATCACAAGAAATGAAAATTATTTACACAAGTGTAAGTCCTGCCTTAAAGCACTTTAAAAATATTTTAATTAATTCTCTGAGAATTTCATACATTGAATTTTAATCATATTGACCTCTTACTTTCAGTTCCTCTGAGAGCCACCTCATTCCTTACCTACATAACTTTGTCTTATTTTAAAAAATGTCTTAAAATTATTGAGTTCAAGTTGTACTGCCCATTGAGTGTGGGGCATCTATTGGAATATGGTTGACCTACCAGCACACCCTGGGTAGCTGTGAATATGTGTTAAGTATTATCAGCTGCAAAAAGGAGTTCCTCTGCTGAGGCCTAAAGTAGGAGTAGAACAATAAGTTCTACTTAACACTATAATCATTTTTCGGAATATCAGTAGAAAGTTTACCCTAAGGGCCTAGGGACTATCTAGGTTCTTGTCCCTAGTAATGGTGCCTGCTATGAGTACCATCTTATGGAGTGAGTCTTAAATTTAATCAGAAAGTGGTTGGTTCCTCCCATAATATTTGTGCCATTATGCACGAGTGAGCATATCTTGCCAGGATAATTATTGTCGGTTGCTGTGTTCACAGCTAGAGAAAGACAAATGTATAGTTACTTTTCTTCCCTCTTATCATGCATAGCATCTTTCAGCACTATGAGAGTTAGCTAGTAGGGATGAAGCTTCCAGGAGAACACCAGCTTTATTTCTCTATATCTATGACTCAAATCTTCAGTAGTAGGGCCTTACTTTCACATTATTGAGGGTAACTCATAATATTGGTAATATCATGTTATGTTTGGGGGGGTGTTGATGGAACCCCACTGATCAACAAATTCAGAAAAAGTAACACATTCCTTGTATTAGCTTTTTATTTGTTAGCATATGGTGTCTACTAGGAGTATTGTTGCCCCATTATAGGCTCACTCCACTAAACCTCTGTTTATGTATATATTTTAGGAAGCTTCTGTAGTATTAGAGGCCGATATGAATGCTTTTCAAAAGTCCTTTAGTCTTAGTTATCCCTCCTCCTACCCCCTTCACTAGCCTTCTCTCCCATCCTCCACCCATTTAACTTTCCCATTCCATTGTTCCCCTTCCCCCTTTATAACACTGCATTCTATCTGCTGTTCTTTGAAACTCCACCTCCAGGGCCCCTACTAGTTTCTTAACCTTGTGAATATTTCAATATATTAAGATTCAAAACTAGCATCCACAAAGGAGAGAATCTGTATAATATTCGTGTTTCTGGGTCTGGGTTAACTCAGAATATTTTTTGTAGCTCTGTTTACCTGAAAATTTCATTTTTATTAATTGCTGACTGATATTCCATTGTGTAAATGTATCATATCTTCACACACACACACACACACACACACACACACACACACACACACACCATTCATCAGGTTATGGACATTTACGCTGTTTCCATGTTCCAGCTATTGTGAGTAGAACAGAAATGAGAATGGCTGAGCAAGTATTTCTAGTTGAATATAGAGTCCTTGGGTACATATCTAAGAGTGGAATAGGTGGCTCTTGTGGGAAAGCTAGTTGTATATTTAGAGGACTCCACACTGATTGCCATAGTGACTGTACCAGTTTGCGCATACACCAGCAGTGAATAAATGTTTCCCTTTCCCCACATCCAAGCCAACATTTGTCATCTGGTGTGTGTGTGTGTGTGTGTGTGTGTGTGTATGTGTGTGTGTGTGTTTATCTTAGTCATTCTGATTGATAAAATGAGATTAAAAAGTATTTTAATTTTCATTTCACTGATGGCTAAGAATGTTGATTACTTTTAAAAATTTTCACTAGCCATTTATATTTATTCTTTTGAGAACTTTCTTTAAAAATTTTTTTTTATTGACTCTGTGAATTTTACTTAATGCACCCCAATCCCACTCCATTCTATTTCCTGTCTGTTGAAATCCCGCCTCTAGGGCTCCTATTAGTTTTTTAAACTTTATGAGTGTTCCAAAATAAAACATACATATTTTAAGATTAAGATGAGGACTTATTTCCCTGTCACCTCATATCTGCCTTCTGCCTTTGAATCCTCCTGCCACTAGGGCCAGCTCTACTGAGCTGCCTACCTGAGAAACAGGACTGATCTCCTGAGTGCTATAGCTGGTGAGGGATGGAGTCAGCTCTCCCAGACATGATCTTTGGCAGCAACCTGGGTTCAGACATCACAATGGCTCCTCATAACTGCTTGTTCCTCACTGCTTTAGCTTCTCCAGGTCCACCTGTCTCCACAGTGCATGAACTACTTGGCTTTCCTTTCTCTCCCATCTGTCTACCACGTACTCTTCCCTTCTTTCCATCACATATACATTCTTGGGTGTCTCTCTTTCAGCCACGCTGAGGTCCTGGGTCCCGGTGGCAGGAGCTTGGGTGTCTTTCCTCCAGTGGCATCAGGGTGGGTGCTTGAGAACTCTCTTTCCTAGCCAATGATTTTCCACAGATTTGTTTTTTCTTTGACCACACTCCAATTTGTTGGACATAGAAAATTTAGCTCAAGTTAAAAAGAAAACTAAAATCCTTATGGAAACCTACATAGTAAGATTCAATTGGTGGCACATTGCTTTCAAAGTTAGATAACCTACATCAAATATTCCCTAATGGTAGACTCAGAAGAGCAATACATCACCGGTATTTTAGGTATGGAGGCATTAGGGGCACAGCTGATTTATCGCTCATCTTTTTGTTTGTTTACTAGTGATTGCATGCTTACCAAGCCTGGTGGCTTGTAGGTTTCTTTGTGGAAGTAGACTTGTTTTTGTTGTCGCCATTTCCACATAAGTAGTGAAAGAATGGATTTTTCCACTTTCTTGAAAGTATTGCTTGGAACACATAGCAAACTGGGCAGCAGGTGGTTTGGTGGAAACTGCTTCAGTTGTAGCTTTCAATTTTATTGTATTCTGAGACCTTTGAATTTTATTGTACCCATGAAAAAGGCAGTAAAGAAGGCTGGTAATGAGCTTGGATGTCCTCATTCCCCACTGTATGCACGTATGTATGTATGTATGTATGTATGTATGTATGTATGTATGTATGTATAATTCTGTGATTGTCAGATTCAAGCCTACCAACATGGCTTTTTTTTTTAATATTAAAATTTCACTTTCCAGTATTTGAAAGTATAGAAGTCCCAAAAGCTGAATCTATTTAGAAATTATTGTATTTTTGTATTTTGAGATACTAGGCAATGTGGGCAGGTTGTGCAAGTGTTTAAGAAGCTGGTGTGTGTGTGTGTGTATGTTTGAAGAGGAACTCACAGCCTCCTACAGAACTATTACTTGTGAATTTGTGGCTGACTTTCAGGGGATTTGTCTGTTCTAGAAATAATCATGCACCAAGAGGACATAGTTCAAATATTTAATCCTGTCTCTATTTTGCAGATTCTAGATATTTTGTAGGAGATTAAGATTATTCTATGAGACTATTAGATATTTTCAGCATTCTGTATTTTTCACTAGGTTCATGAAGGACGTTGGGGTGGAACCTGCCACTGTATGGACCATAACTTCTTCTGACAGCTCATCAGAATGTTTATTTCCTAATAGACTAACCTTCTTTTGATATTAGCTTTGTTAAGCATCACGGGAAAAAAAATCTGCTCTGTTAGAGGGCACAGCTTATTCTCCATGCTACTTTTGCACAGAAATTGAGAAGGAAAATGTTTCCCAAGTTGTAAGCAGGAAAATATCTCCCGAGTTATAGGCAAGATCAGTCCTCTGCCACATGGGCTAAGTTTCTTCAGATGCATTAACAGATACCACTCAGAAGGGAGGAGAAAGTGGCTGAAAACTCATGCCCATGATCTGCTGTGACTATTGTCTCTGCGTCCTCTTAACCCCATGTCAGGCTTCTTCACAGCCATGATTGATCTTTCTATCATTCTGCAGGCTCCAGTATGCCAGCGGAGAATGGCCTGTTCTCTATCTAATATGTGGTCTTTGAAAACCTGGTGCTCTCACAGACCCTTTCCCTTGGCTTATACCTGCTCTCTGCTTGTCTACTGCTCTTTTCGTGTAGCTGCTCGGCTTGTTTTTATTATGGAGAACCTATCTTTTTGGCATTCTGGGGGGTGGGGGGAGAAGCAAAAGCATTTCTTTTCCTATTGGCTATCCAAAGAACACTAGGAGGAGGCATGTTTCAGGTACCCACTCTCCTATTCTAGACAATGTAAGGATATGTGGAAGAACACGGCAGGACCTTTCCTTCACATAGAACACTTTCTTTTTGTAGTTTCAGCCTTGGAATAATTTTGAGGGCCTTTATTTTTTTTAGTTGAAAATTGTTTTTGCCATTTGTCCTGTATCTTTTCTTTTCTTTTCTTTCTTTTCTTTTTTCTCTTCTTCTTCTTCTTCTTCTTCTTCTTCTTCTTCTTCTTCTTCTTCTTCTTCTTCTTCTTCTTCTTCTTCTTCTTCTTTTCTTCTTCTCCTTCTCCTTCCTCCTCCTCCTCCTCCTCTTCCTCCTCCTCCTCCTCCTCCTCCTCTTCCTCCTCCTCCTCCTCCTTCAGTGGAAGGACAAGCTCTATCTTAACCTAGTGTCTAGTTTGTAACAAAAATGAGGTTACAGAAATCCTGGAAACCCAGCCCCCTCCCCAACTTTAGTAATCATAGTAGTTTAATCCCATTCTCTTCATGCCTGCTGGGCCTTTTATTGACTAATATATGTTAGTCTGAAAGTCAGGACTGAACAATTACTCCCTCGTTTATGAGGTGCTCTTCTATCCATCAGATGTTCCAATCCCAGCAGCTGCAGATTTTTGGTCAATGAGACTGACCTAGTTTGGAAATATGTCAACCAGCATTTAAAATGTTATTTCATCCTGTTAATACTAACACTGCCCGTCAAAGCCGATCATTATAACACCATCACAAGTTAACATTCGCATGCCAATTTCTAATCCATTATCTGGTGAAATAATTTCAAAACTTTTCAGAGGATTTTTTTTTAAACTGCTTGTATGAGGAGATTATGATTCAGAGACCAAAAGAGATATCTGAGGGCACATGTGCTGTGAGGTTGTGAGTTTTTTATTATTGTAACGTGAGATAGAGTGACTCAAGTTCTCTTTACACTTCATGAGAGCTTAGATTAATGTCTTTGGGTCATTTTATTTTTGTGCTTAATACTCATCTGTGGCTAGTGAATTTTCTTATAGGTTTCCAGTCATCCTTCTCTATGTTGAAATATGCTCCTCTAATTAGAGTCAGATGTCAGCTGCTTGCTCTAACTCATGTCTTTTTCAGTCTTCAATACATCTAAGCCCATTTCCAGCCCCCACCTATTCCAGATCTCCAGCTGGGCTTCTCATCCCTCTGCTCCTTCTCAGTAATGCTTACCTACTCTAATAGATTATAATCAAAGTTCTTCAGTGTTTAGCTTAATGAATAGCGTCCATTGCCACTCTACAAAATCCTGAATTCTAATTTCAGAATATTGAATCTAATAGCTTTACATAGAAATCTTTATTGGTATTTTGGGGCCAGTTGATTTTAGCTTAGCATAGAGTTGAATATTTGAATAAATGGATTTTGCTGCTCTTGGAAACATCAAGGACTTATTAGCACAAAATAGATGGGAACAAATGTGGAAATTATGCAACGTGTGAATTAATTCTTTGGCTTTGACTCTGGCCATTCTGCTGCTGATGACTCACAGATCATCTGGGTAGTGTAAATGTAGCTGATTTATCACATTTTGCGTTATTATTTTGTTATATATGTATAGTATTCATTTAAGTAACAAGGTAGAAATTAATAATCAAAGCATGAAGTCAGGCAATGAGTATGCTTTAAAACCATTGTACATGATAGAAAATTAATTAAAATGACAGAGTTGTTCAGGGGCTTGTGGCCTGAAAAGGACCCGATTGAACTTAGTCCAGACTAAACTTTTTGTTAAAGAAAGATATCATTATTTCTTAACTATGTTTGTGACCCACAGAATTAGTGTCATTCTTCTCACATTAATGTTTTTTTCTGCCTCACAGTCTTATGTCAACTGGGAACATGGAAGTCTCAAGATTTGGAGATAATAGTTTAACGCCAGTAACTCAACCACTTTTTGAGGTTTGTATAGTATCTTCAACTAAAAGATACCAGAAAACAGAAAACAAAAGCTGCTTATGAAGTGAAGGCACTTCAAAAGACTATTTAATTACTCAGGAGGTTTCTAATGAGTTCCTGTATTACAAGGTCATACACTGAAGCCAGCTTCACAGTTGTGACTGAAGATGTCAAAGCATAATTATTTCAGTTGGCAAAAATAATAGAAGGTTTTAGGCTGTGAGAAAGTATTTAAAGATTGAAATAACTGTGTATAAACATATTTTAAGTATTCTGTCTACTTATTCTGATAGTAACAAAGGCAAATGCCTTTAGCCTGAATAATACACATCAAGAATGGTTCTTATTATAAGCCAGATGTGGGCCTGATAATTACCCCACTATGAGTTTTATATGAAAGATAAAACTTTTGGGACTTTTGGGGAGGGGGGGATCCAGTAAGAGGGAAATCATTTGAAATGTAAATAAAGAATATATCTAATAAATAAAGGAAAAAGGAAAAAAAAAGATACATTTTAAACATATATGAAATTTTCAAAGAGTACTAATGCTGTGATGTGCTTGCAGACAGGAACCTTGCATGGCTACCATCTGAGAGACCCAAGCAACTGAAATAGTCAGATATAGATACTAGCACCCTAGCTACGGATAGAAGCCTGGGACCCCTGTGGTTGAATTGGAGAAAACCTAGAAGAAGCTGAGAGGAGGGCAGCCCCATGGGAAGACCAGCAGTCTCAACTGACCTAGACCCCAGAGATCTCTCAGACACTGAGCCACCAACCAGGCAGCATACTCCAACTGATATGAGGCCCCTGACACATATACAGCAGAGGACTACCTGATTTGGTCTCAGTGAGAGAAGATGAACTCAACCTGGACAGACTTGAAGCCCCAGGGAGTGGGGAGGCCTGGTGGGGTGGGGGGTGGCAGGGCTGGGGACATCCTCTTGGAGATGGGGGACAAGGAGGAGGAGGTATGGAATGAGGAGCGGTGGAGGGCAGACTGGGAGGGAGATGAAGTCTGGACTCTAAAAAAGGATTAAAGAATAAAAATAAACACATAAAAATAAAAAAAGAAAGAAAGATAAAACTTTTGTAGGAAAAGAGACTAAACATAATAAAGGCAATATATAGCAAACTGATAGCCAACAAATTGGAGAGAAACTCAAAGCAATTCCACTATAATCAAGAAAAAGACAAGGGTGACCACTTTCTCTCCATCTATTCAATATAGTACTTGAGGTTCTATCTAGAGCAATAAGACAACTAAAGGAGATCAAGGGGACACAGACTGTAAAGGAAGAAGTCAAAGTATCTCTATTCACAGATGATATGATAGTATACATAAGTAACCCCCAAAATTCTAGCAGAGAAGTTCTACAGCTGATAAACCCCATCAGCAAAGTGACTGGGTACAAAGTTAACTAAAAAAAAGTCAGTAGCTCCCTTATACAAATGATAAATGGGCTGAGCATGAGATCAGGGAAACAACACCCTTCACGACAGCAACAAATAATATAAAGTATCTCAGTGTAAGACTAACCAAGCAAGTGAAAGAACGGTGTGACAAGAACTTCAAGTTTCTGAAGAAAGCAATCAGATCAGAAGATGGAAAGATCCCCATACTCTTGGATCCATAGGATTCACATAGAGAAAATGGCCATCTTACCAATAGCAATATATAGATTCAGTGCAATTCCAATCAAAATTCCAACACAATGTTTTATGTACCTTGAGAAAGAAATTCTCAATTTTATACATAAAAAGAAAAAAAGAATTCAGGATAGCTAAAAACAATCCTGTACAATAAAAGAACTTCTGGAGGTATCACCACCCCTGATTTCAAGCTGTACTACAGAGCTATAGTAATAAAAACCACATGTCACTGGCATAAAACAGGTTCATTAATGGAACCTAGAAGACCCAGAAACAAACACACATACCTATGGATACTTGATTTTTTGACAAAGAAGACACAACCATACAATAGAAAAAAGAAAGCATCCTCAATAAATGGTGCTGGTATAACTGGATGTCTGCATGTAAAAGAATGCAAATAAATCCATATTTATCACCCTGCTCAAAACTCAAGTTCAAGTGGATCAAAGACTCAACACAAAACTGCATACACTAAATCTAATAAAGCAGAAAGTGGGAAATAGCCTTGAATACATTGGTATGGGAGACAACTTCCTGAACAGAACAGTAACAGTTCAGGCACTAAGGTCAACAATTAATAAATGGGACCTTATAAAACTGAAAAACTTCTGTAAGGCAAAGGATACCATCAATAGGACAAAACAGCAGCCTACAGATTTAGAAAAGATATTCACCAAGCCTACATCTGACAGAAGGCTAATATCCAAAATAGATAAAGAACTGAAGAAATTAAACACAAACATACCAAATAACCCAATTCAAAATGGGATTTAAAGTTAAAGAGAGAATTGTCAACAGAGGAATCTCTAATGGGCGAGAAGCAATTAAAGAAATGCTCAGTGTCCTTAGTTATCAGGGGAATGCAAATTAAAATGACTCTGAGATTCCATCTTACACCCATCAGAATGGATAATTTTCTCCTGAGAGACTTCATCCATCAGCTCATGGAGGCAGATGCAAAGGCCCACAGCCAAACATCAAGTGGTGCTCAGGGAGTCTTGTGGAAGAGTTGAAGATAGATGTGAGCAAGTTGGAGTGGTAAAGGACACCATAAGAAGACCTACAGAGCCTGGAACCATGGGGGCTCAGAGAGCCTGGGCTACCAACCAGGGAGCATGCAGGGGCTGGACCTAGGTCCCCTACACATTTGTAGCAAATGTGAAGCTTAGTTCATGTGGGTCTAAAGTGGAGCAGGGACTGTCTCAGTCTCTGTTCCCTGCCACTGGATCCCCTCCCCCCTACTTGGACTGCCTAGTTGGGCCTCAGTGAGAGAGGATGTGCCTAGTCCTGTTGGTACTAGATGTCTCAGGATGGGGTAGTACCCAAGGGGGGGTGGGCTCCTGTTCTCTGAAGAAAGGGGAAGGGGCCGGCGGGAAGAGGAATTTATAAGGATGGGACTGGGAGGAGAGGAGGGAGTGGGGGCAGTGTTGGGATGTAAAGTGAATAAAAAAGAACTAAATTATTGGAAAAAAACCCCTCAAGTGACAGCACATGTTTGCAAGGATGTGGAACAAGGGGGAATATTCCTCCATTGCTGGTGGGAATGCAAACTTGTACAACCACTTTGAAATCAATCTGGTGTTGTAGACATAAATTTATTGCAATCTACTTTTAATAAGGGTTTAACCTCTCCTCTAGCCCACTACCAGCAGAGGCAGTAGAAAAGAAAAGTTATTAGGATGTGGGGGAAGTGGACCTGTTCATCAACAGTTCTTTGGGGTCGAGCTCGATCTTCTCTGGCAGCAGGTCAGTACCACAGTAAATACCAACCATGACTCAGCAGCCACAGTCCAGTCCTTTCAGCAGGCAGACACCAGGCAGCTGTAGTTCAATCCTAAAGAAACCGCAAGGCTTGCCAGCCGACCTAAGGCGAGGGCATGGAGACGGCAAGCTTCCACAGGAATCGCACGAGCAGTTCCTGGGAGAGTTTCTCTCAATGGCAGCATTACCACAAGCTGAGCTCAATAATGCTACGTAAGATGACCCAATCAATACATGCATGTCTTTAGTGGAGAATAGTGAGGCAGAGCAAACCAAACCAATGTTTAGTGCTCATCTCCCACTGTCTGTGGGGTCATATAAACTTCATCAAGTGTCCTTTCACCTGTCTGCTGTATCTAAAGATCCTTTCACTTGTGTGCCTCAGCAAAACATCGTTTGACTTAATTAACTTTCCAAAGAAACTAGAAGTTTCCACTTCAATGTGTGTGTGTGTGTGTGTGTGTGTGTGTGTGTGTGTGTGTGTGTGTGTGTGTGTGTTTTAAAGAAAATTGGGAATAGTTCTACCTTAAGACTTAGCTATACTGCTCCTGGGCATATACCCAAAGGATGCTCCACAATACCCTGAGGACACTGGCTCCACTGTGTTCATAGCAGCTCAATTCATAATAGCCAGAAACTGAAAACAACCCAGATGTCACATAAAGTGTGGTTCATTTACACAGTGGAACACTACTCAGCTGTTAAAACAAAGACATCATGAATTTTGTAGGCAAATGCAGGAAACTAAAAAATACCATCCTGTGTAGGGTAATTCAGACCCAGAAAGACACATATGGTACTCACTTATAAGCAGATATTAACCATAAGGTACAGGATAACAATTCTACAGTTCACAGACCCAAAGAAGCTAAGTGACAAGGAGGACCTAAGGGAGGATGCTTGAATCTCACTCAGAAGGGGGAAATAAAATAGACAATGGAAGTAGATGGAAAGGAGAGAGAGAGGGAGGGAGAGAGAGAGAGAGAGAGAGAGAGAGAGAGAGAGAGAGAGAGAGAGAGAGAGAGAGAGAGAAAGAGAGAGAGAGAGAGAGAAAGAGAGAGAGAGAGAGAGAACACTAGAACACTGAGTTGGGGAGGGAGTGGGGATCAGGTGTGGTGAGAGTGGAGGTTGGGTAGGGTGGTGAATGGACTGGAAGAGAGAAAGGAAATCTGGGAGCATCTCTGGAACAAGTCGGAGACCCAGGGTGGGGGAGGCCCCTGGGAGATAATAGGGTGGCCCTAGCTGATACTCTTAGCAGCAATAGATATGGAACCTGAAGTGGCCACCTCCTGTAGCCAAGCAGGACTTCCTGTGAAGGAAGGGGGACACCAACCCACCTACAAAACCCTTACTCTACAATTTGCCTTGCCTACCAGATGTGCAGGGATAAAGATGAGCAGAGATTAAGGGAATGGCCAACCAAAGACTGGCCCAACTTGAGACCTACCCCATGGGAGAGAGCCAACACATGACTCTACTAATGAAACTCTGCTATGCTTGCAGAGAGGAGTCTAGCATAACTGTCCTCTGAGAGGCTTCATCCAGTAGCTCATGGAAGTAGATACAGAGACCCACAGCTAAACATCAGGTGGAGTTCAGGGAGTCTTATGGAAGAGTAAGGGGAAGGATCCAGGGAGCCAGAGGGACCAAGGACACCACAAGAAGACCTACAGAGACAACTAGCCTGGGCCCATGGGGACCAACAGGGACTGAGCCACCAACCAAAGATGGAGCATGGGACAGATCTTGGCCCCCTACACATATTTAGCGGATGGGTGGCTTGGTCTTTGTCTGCGTCCCCTAACAATCGGACAAGGTGCTGTCTCTGACTCAGTCTCTGTTGCCTGCCTTTGGATCTCTTTATCCTAGCTGCCTTGTCTGGCCTCAGTGGGAGAGGATGGGTTAGTCCTGATTTGACTTCATGTACCAGGGCTTGTGGGTATGGGGGGAGTCCCGTTCTCTGAGGAGAAAAGGAGGGGGAAGTGGGAAGAGGAATGGGGAATATGGGTGGGAGGGTAGGACTGGGAGGAAAGGAGGAAGGGGGCTACCATTGGGATGTAAAGTGAATAAATACATTAAAGAAAAATAAATCTCTCAGACAGAGATCTAAAAAAAAAAGACTCCAGCAACTTAGTTGTTAGAATTATTTAAGTTTTATTGGACCGAGTTACTTGAAGTAGACATGTGTAGGAGAGATATACTGCCATTTAATGTAGTAGAAGTAACTTAAAATATTTTGATTTTTTAGGATTTTTTTTTCATTTCCCTCATACCATCATCAGCATGTCTTTCTTTTTTATCTTTATTTTTTTATTAGATATATTCTTTATTTACATTTTAAATGATTTCCCCTTTCCTGGTTCCCACCCCCTGAAAGTCCCATAAGCCATCTCCCCTCCCCCTGTTCCCCAATCAACCCCCTCCCGCTTCCCTGTCCTCATATTCCCCTACACTGCTGCATCGAGCCTTTCCAGGACCAGGGTCTACTCCTCCCTTTGATGTCCAACAAGGCCATCCTCTGCTGCCTATGCATCTGGAGCCATGTGTAACACCATGTTTTTGTCCTTGGGAGCTCTGAGAGTACTGGGTGGCTCATATCATTTTTCCTCCTATGGAACTGCAAACCCCTTCAGCTCCTTGGGTCCTTTCTCTAGCTCCCCCATTGGGGACCCTGTGCTCAGTTCAATGGCTGTCTGAGAGTATCCCCTCTGTATTTGTCATGCACTAGCCGGGCCTCCCAGGTGACAGCTTATATTCAGCTCCAGTCAGCAAGTACTTGTGGGCATCAATAATAGTGTCTGGGTTTTGTAACTGTATATGGGGTGGATCACTAGGTAGAATAGTCTCTGGATGGTCTTTTCCTCAGATTCTGCTCCACACTTTGTCTCTTTATCTCCTTCTGTGGGTATTTTATTCCCCCTTCTAAGAAGGACCAGAGTATCCATACTTTGCTCTTCCTTCTTCTTGGGCATCATTTGATATGTGAATTGTGTTTTGGATATTCCGAGCTTCTGGGCTAATATCCACTTATCAGTGAGTGCATACCATGTATGTTCTTTTGTGATTGGGTTACCTCACTTAGGATGATATTTTCTAGTTCCACCCATTTGCCTAAGAATTTCATGCATTCATTGTTTTTTTTTCATTTTTTTTATATATTTTCTAAGTTTTTTTTTATTTACATTCCAAATCATTTCCCCTTTCCCGTTTCCTCCCTCCCGGAAAGTCCCATAAGCCCCCTTCCCTCCCTCTTTTCTCCATTCAACCCACTCTCGTTTCTCTGTCCTGGCATTCCCCTACATCCAGTCTTTCCAAGACCAGGGGTCTCTCCTTCCATCTTCTTAGAAATCTATTGATATGCGAGTTGTGTCTAGGGTATTCCGAGATTCTGGGTTAATATCCCCTTATCAGTGACTGCATACCATGTGTGTTCTTTTGTGATTGGGTTACCTCACTAAGGATGATATTTTCAAGTTCTGACCATTTGCCTAGGAATTTCGTGAATTCATTGTTTTTAATTGCAGAATAGTATTCCACTGTGTAGATATACCACATCTTCTGAATCCATTCCTCCGTTGAGGGACATCTGGGTTCTTTCCAGCTTCTGGTTATTATAAATAAGGCTGCTATGAACATAGTGGAGCATGTGTCCTTAGTGCATGCAGGTAAAGCCTCTGGGTATATGCCCAGGAGTGGTATAGCCGGATCCTCCGGGAGTGTCATGCCCAGTTTTCTGAGGAACCGCCAGACTGCTTTCCAGAGTGGTTGTACCAGCTTGCAATTCCACCAGCAGTGGAGGAGTGTTCCTCTTTCTCCACATCCTCGCCAACAACTGCTGTCTCCTGTGTTTTTGATCTTAGCCATTCTGACTGGTGTGAGATGGAATCTCAGGGTTGTTTTGATTTGCATTTCCCTAATGACTAAGGATGATGAACATCTCTTTAGGTGCTTCTCAGCCATTAGATATTCTTCAGGTGAGAACTCTTTGTTTAGCTCTGTACCCCATTTTTTTTATTATTTATTTTATTTTATTTTTTAATTTACATTCCAAATCACTTCCCCTTTCCCGTTTCCTCCCTCCCCGAAAGTCCCATAAGCCCCCTTCCCTCCCTCTTTTCTCCATTCAACCCCCTCTCGTTACTCTGTCCTGGTGTTCCCCTACATCCAGTCTTTCCAGGACCAGGGGTCTCTCCTACCATCTTTTTAGAAATCTATTGATATGTGGATTGTGTCTAGGGTATTCCGAGATTCTGGGTCAATATCCCCTTATCAGTGACTTCATACCATGTGTGATCTTTTGTGATTGGGTTACCTCACTAAGGATGATATTTTCAAGTTCTGACCATTTGCCTAGGAATTTCGTGAATTCATTGTTTTTAATTGCAGAGTAGTATTCCATTGTGTAAATATACCACATCTTCTGAATCCATTCCTCCGTTGAGGGACATCTGGGTTCTTTCCAGCTTCTGGCTATTATAAATAAGGCTGCTATGAATATAGTGGAGCATGTGTCCTTATTGCATGCAGGTAAAGTCTCTGGGTATATGCCCAGGAGTGGTATAGCCGGATCCTCCGGAAGTGTCATGCCCAGTTTTCTGAGGAGCCGCCAGACTGCTTTCCAGAGTGGTTGTACCAGCCTGCAATTCCACCAGCAGTGGAGGAGTGTTCCTCTTTCTCCACATCCTCGCCAACAACTGCTGTCTCCTGTGTTTTTGATCTTAGCCATCCTGACTGGTGTGAGATGGAATCTCAGGGTTGTTTTGATTTGCATTTCCCTAATGACTAAGGATGATGAACATCTCTTTAGGTGCTTCTCAGCCATTAGATATTCTTCAGGTGAGAACTCTTTGTGTAGCTCTGTACCCCATTTTTTAATAGGGTTACTTGCCTCTCTGGAGTTTAACTTCTTGAGTTCTTTGTATATATTGGATATTAGCCCTCTGTCGGATGTAAGGTTGGTAAAGATCATTTCCCAGTTAGTTGGTTGCCGCTTTGTCTTTTTGACAGTGTCTTTTGCCTTGCAAAAACTTTGTAATTTAATGAGGTCCCATTTGTCTATTCTTGATCTTAGAGCATGGGTTACTTGCCTCTCTGGAGTTTAACTTCTTGAGTTCTTTGTATATATTGGATATTAGGCATTCATTGTTTTTAATAGCTGAGTAGTATACCATTGTGTAAATATACCACATTTTCTGTATCCATTTCTCCGTTGAGGGACATCTGGATTCTTTACAGCTTCTGGCTTTTATTAATTAGGTTGCTATGAACATAGTGGAACATGTGTCCTTATTACAAGCTGGGGAATCCTCTGGGTATATGCCCAGGAGTGATATAACAGGGTCCTCTGGTAGTATTATGCCCCATTTTCTGAGGAATTGCCAGACTGATTTCCAGAGTGGTTGTACCAACTTGCAATCCCACCAGCAGTGGAGGGGTGTTCCTCTTTCTCCACATCCTTGCCAGCACCTGCTATCTCCTGAGTTTTTGATATTAGCCATTCTGACTGGTGTGAGATGAAATCTCATGGTTGTTTTGATGTGCATTTCCCTGATGACTAAGGATGTTGAACATTTCTTTAGGTGTTTCTCAACCATTCGATATTCCTCAGGTGAAAATTCTTTGTTTAGCTCTGTACCCCATTTTTCAATAGGGTTATTTGGCTCTCTGGAGTCTAACTTCTTGAGTTCTTTGTATATCTTGGATATTAGCCCTCTGTCAGATATAGGGTTGGTAAAGATCTTTTTCCAATTTATTGGTTGCCGTTTTATCCTATTGACAGTGTCCTTTGCCTTACAGAAACTTTGAAATTTTATGAGGTCCTATTTGTCAATTCTTGATCTTAGAGCATAAGCTATTGGTGTTCTGTTCAGGAAATTTTCCCCTGTGCCCATATGCTCAAGGCTCTTCCCCAGTTTTCTTTCTATTAGTTTCAGTGTGTCTGGTTTTATGTGGAGGTTCTTGACCCACTTGGACTTGAGCTTAGTACAAGGAGATAAGAATGGATCGATTTGTATTCTTCTATCAGCATGTCTTTCATGTTTCGTTTTTTTTTTTTTAATTTAATTTTATTTTATTTTTTTTTTTTTTTAATTTTATTTTATTTTATTTTTTTAATTTACATTCCAAATCACTTCCCCTTTCCCGTTTCCTCCCTCCCCGAAAGTCCCATAAGCCCCCTTCCCTCCCTCTTTTCTCCGTTCAACCCCCTCTCATTACTCTGTCCTGGCGTTCCCCTACATCCAGTCTTTCCAGGACCAGGGGTCTCTCCTTCCATCTTTTTAGAAATCTATTGATATGCTGATTGTGTCTAGGGTATTCTGAGATTCTGGGTCAATATCCCCTTATCAGTGACTTCATACCATGTGTGATCTTTTGTGATTGGGTTACCTCACTAAGGATGATATTTTCAAGTTCTGACCATTTGCCTAGGAATTTCGTGAATTCATTGTTTTTAATTGCAGAGTAGTATTCCATTGTGTAAATATACCACATCTTCTGAATCCATTCCTCCGTTGAGGGACATCTGGGTTCTTTCCAGCTTCTGGCTATTATAAATAAGGCTGCTATGAATATAGTGGAGCATGTGTCCTTATTGCATGCAGGTAAAGTCTCTGGGTATATGCCCAGGAGTGGTATAGCCGGATCCTCCGGAAGTGTCATGCCCAGTTTTCTGAGGAGCCGCCAGACTGCTTTCCAGAGTGGTTGTACCAGCCTGCAATTCCACCAGCAGTGGAGGAGTGTTCCTCTTTCTCCACATCCTCGCCAACAACTGCTGTCTCCTGTGTTTTTGATCTTAGCCATCCTGACTGGTGTGAGATGGAATCTCAGGGTTGTTTTGATTTGCATTTCCCTAATGACTAAGGATGATGAACATCTCTTTAGGTGCTTCTCAGCCATTAGATATTCTTCAGGTGAGAACTCTTTGTGTAGCTCTGTACCCCATTTTTTAATAGGGTTACTTGCCTCTCTGGAGTTTAACTTCTTGAGTTCTTTGTATATATTGGATATTAGCCCTCTGTCGGATGTAAGGTTGGTAAAGATCATTTCCCAGTTAGTTGGTTGCCGCTTTGTCTTTTTGACAGTGTCTTTTGCCTTGCAAAAACTTTGTAATTTAATGAGGTCCCATTTGTCTATTCTTGATCTTAGAGCATGGGTTACTTGCCTCTCTGGAGTTTAACTTCTTGAGTTCTTTGTATATATTGGATATTAGGCATTCATTGTTTTTAATAGCTGAGTAGTATACCATTGTGTAAATATACCACATTTTCTGTATCCATTTCTCCGTTGAGGGACATCTGGATTCTTTACAGCTTCTGGCTTTTATTAATTAGGTTGCTATGAACATAGTGGAGCATGTGTCCTTATTACAAGCTGGGGAATCCTCTGGGTATATGCCCAGGAGTGATATAACAGGGTCCTCTGGTAGTATTATGCCCCATTTTCTGAGGAATTGCCAGACTGATTTCCAGAGTGGTTGTACCAACTTGCAATCCCACCAGCAGTGGAGGGGTGTTCCTCTTTCTCCACATCCTTGCCAGCACCTGCTATCTCCTGAGTTTTTGATATTAGCCATTCTGACTGGTGTGAGATGAAATCTCATGGTTGTTTTGATGTGCATTTCCCTGATGACTAAGGATGTTGAACATTTCTTTAGGTGTTTCTCAACCATTCGATATTCCTCAGGTGAAAATTCTTTGTTTAGCTCTGTACCCCATTTTTCAATAGGGTTATTTGGCTCTCTGGAGTCTAACTTCTTGAGTTCTTTGTATATCTTGGATATTAGCCCTCTGTCAGATATAGGGTTGGTAAAGATCTTTTTCCAATTTATTGGTTGCCGTTTTATCCTATTGACAGTGTCCTTTGCCTTACAGAAACTTTGAAATTTTATGAGGTCCTATTTGTCAATTCTTGATCTTAGAGCATAAGCTATTGGTGTTCTGTTCAGGAAATTTTCCCCTGTGCCCATATGCTCAAGGCTCTTCCCCAGTTTTCTTTCTATTAGTTTCAGTGTGTCTGGTTTTATGTGGAGGTTCTTGACCCACTTGGACTTGAGCTTAGTACAAGGAGATAAGAATGGATCGATTTGTATTCTTCTATCAGCATGTCTTTCATGTTTCGTTTTTTAATTTGAGGGACAAAATTCCTATTTGTTACGTACTGTAATCCTGTATATATGGCAGCACTCAATAACTATTTACTAAGTCACGGACAGACTGAATCACTGGATAATTACAATGAAAATGCAGGGGTCATGTTGTAGTGCGTCATCTTTTACATTTGCTTTGATTGCTTGTTGACTAGCAATGTTCTGGGTAAAAAAAGATTGAGGTGATAGAGCTTTGAGGATTGATTTTTTAAGATCTGGTGTTTCAAATTGATAGTTGTGGATAAGAAGTGTTTGCTAGTAAAAGGAATGCAAGTTGTAGTCTCTAAAGCAATTTTTATAATTAACCTTTTTGCTTTCTTTTAATCTCCTCTTTTCCTAATGTTTCTTCAAAGCCCGTCTCCATGTGGTCCTGTTTAGATAATGCCATCATTCACTAGATACTATCAGGGGTTGCAATTACCTGTATTTGAAGTCATCTACATAGAGATGAGAAGAACCTGAACATTTGTTTTTCTTTTAAGAAGTGGAAGAGGTTTAATTTTGGTATGATCCAGCTGCTTTTTTTCTGCCTGTCACTCGACTGAAGGAGATTTGGATAGACAAGGCTTTGGCTTCCAGTTAGCTATTTTTAGCATTGAAGCCACTTGATGAAGAAGACGGTTGGAGATCCACGAATATCAGCTGCTTTGCAGGTAAATACTCTACTGTGATAATGGACAGACTGTTTCAACGATAGGTACTACATTAGGCAGGATCCCTGAGCAGGAATGATTTGCTGTGATGAATGCGTATATTATTAAAGGGGATTCACTAGATTTGTTGTGACGCTAGGGATTGGGAAGTCAGACAGTAGGTTTCTACTTGCTGTAGATGAAAAAAACAAAACAAACAAACAAACAAAAAAAACAAAACAAAACATCCTGAAACCCAAAGCTCAGTAGCTGCTCAATCCAAGAAGCTGGATTCTTCAACAGTCCCGATTTGCTGAGGGATGCCTGCCTGCAACATCCCTGCAGAGGAAATGGTACTAAGCCAGTGAGGCTGGAGTCTGTTGTCAGTGGATGATTGCGCTACAGCAGGACATACATTTATGTTCACTCAGAAGGAAAGCAAGGCAAGCCATATGCTGGTTCCTTTTTCTGTTTTTATCTGGGCTTCCCACTGGAAGGTGGTCCTCCTGTGGAAGGTGGAGCTTTTTTGCCGAGTCATTGTCTCTCCATGACGTTCCTCTCTAGAAGTATCTCCACAGTCACAGGGGCATTTTTTCCTGTCCAGTCAGCTCTTGATCCAGTCATATGGACAACCATCCGAGGCAGTGATTTTTAAGACTAGAAAGTATTCAATGCTAATTGCATGTGTAGAAAGACAAGAAATTTTGAATAAAAGCAAGGGATCGGAAATCAGGTGCATATTGGGAAGGCCACTGCAACTTAAAAGCTTTTTTTTAATCTTATTAATGTTTATTTTAATTAATACAAACTTATTATTATGAAATTGTGTTTCATGATTTACTTAACTAAAATATTGAATGGAACTTGGGTCAACTTTGCTTTAAATCAAAAAAAATTATCTTTTGAGATTATAATGTAATTATATCAATTACTTCTTCCTTTCCTCCCTCCAATGTACTTCTCCTTCCTCTCTTTCAAATTCATTGGTTCTATTTTTATATTTTTAAATTTTTGCTACTTATTTTATTTATTTATATTTCAAATGTCACCCTTCTGGGCTCCCGTCCCAGAGTTCTTTCCCCTGTTCCCTTTGCCTCTGAGAGGATGTTCCCTCACTAACCAACCACCCACACCCACCCATCCACCCAACCACACCCACCCTCCTCCCCCGTACCCCAGGCACTCCCTTTCCCTGGGGCATCAAATCTCTACCGGATTAGGTGCATCTTCTCCCATTGAGACCAGACAAGGCCGTCGTCCTCTGCTACATATGTGTTGGGCACCTTGGACCAGCCTGAGTATGCTCTTTGGTTGGTGGTTTAAGCCTCTGGGAACTCTCAGGAGTCCAGGTTAGTTGACACTGTTGGTCTTCCTATGGGGTTGCAATTCCCTTCAGCTCCTTCGATTCTTCCCCTAACTCTTCCATAGGGGTCCCTGTCCCCTTTAATTGTTTTTTTCTTATTTTTAAATTTAAAAAGTAATATTTTTATTATTTTTGAGATTGTAATATAATTACATAATTTCCCTTTCCTCCCCCTAAATGCTCTCTTATACTCCTCTTTGCTCTCTTTTAAATTTATGGCCTAATTTTTAGTAATTATTGTTACATGTATATATTTATAGTCATAATGTTCCATTATATAGCATTCCTTAGTTGCCTGTAGTTCTTTTTGTAGGATTGAGGCCTCATGGTTTTTTCCTTGTCCACTTTATGTCATTGTTGTTCATGTTTGGCTCATGTTTAAGCATAGTGTATAGGTGTAGTTAGTGTATAGGTGTAGCTTCTGACATTTCTAGTACATATAATCTTATAGCAAAGTCCTTAATCTTCTGGTTCCTATAATCTTTCTACTCCATTTTATACAATGAGCCTTAGGTGAAGGAGTTGTGTTGTATGTGTATCCACTCTAGGACTGGACTCCACAACTCTTTATTTTGATTGGTTGTGGTTTTCTGTAATGGTTTCCTGTTTCAAAGAGAAGTTTTGAGGGCTGAGAACTACACTTATCTGTGGGTCTAAGGATAAATACTTAAAATGTAGGAAGGGATTATTGTAAAGTGATGATTATATGTTCTCCTCAAAGTCCACAGCTTCACTAGCTCTGGGTAGTTGGTTAACTTTCCAGTACTAGGTATAATTTCCCACTTGTTGAGCAGATTGTATGTCCAATTAGAGAGCTGTTGGTTATCACCAATGTGTATGTGCCACTATTGAACCCTTAGAGTTATTGTGCCATGCTGGTTGTTGTTGTGGTTCATCAGTGTCCTAGTTGGGTAGGACTGTTGGTGGCCTCCCTGCTTTGGAAGCTTGCCAGGAGCCTTCATCTACCCTGAAAACTAGTCCTGAGGGAGGAGGCTTTCTGATCAGATCCAGCGTGGGCACTTTAACTTTGTAAAGTACAGGAGGAGTAGACATCAGCTGTGCTCCCTGTTGCTAGTGAAGTCAAAATTCTCAGAGAAAAAGAAACTATCCTAAATTCCAGTTTCTCATAATAGAGCCCACGTTGAACCCAGGGAGTGGTTCTCATTCTTCTGTAAAAAGCAGCTCACACAGTAAAGGGATTCAGTTCAGTTCATACAAGTTGTTTGGAGGTTGCCATTGACTCTTTGCAATCCTCTGGATGAGATTTGCAGGAGGTTAATCTCTCTGGCTATAAAAGTATGACTTTCGAAGGTTGCCAGGATAATCTTTACTGTTGGGGAGCCTACAATATGGCAAATGAAGTCACATTCATTACCTCCCTGTCTTTCAAAACATAAGATTTGATCCTGGTTTCAATTTGCACTTCTCTGAGACTGGATTCTGATTTTTCTGCTTTTGTCATCTGGGCCATCATTTTTCTGTTCGTTGCTTTAACTGAAAGTCTTGCTTCTGCCCTCCTAACCATCTCTGTATGTTTATTCTACTTCTGTAGTGCTAACACCAAGAACTACACTGTGTTGCTCTCTGATACTTAATTACTGCCTGTTCTGATCTGTGTCTACTAACCCAGACTAGCTTCATCACTTTCCTGTCAAGGTCCCTAAATCCTAGACATTTTTTTCCTGACAAGATATGTAAGACGTCCTAATCACATGCTTGCTATCTTTCTAAAGGATCAGTCAGACATTGTTTATATTTTTTTTCATTATTTTTATTAGATATATTCTTTATTTACATTTCAAATGATTTCCCCTTTCCTGGTTTCCCCCCCCCCCAAATAAATCCCATAAGCCATCTCCCCTCCCCCTGTTCCTCAGAAAACTACCGGATACTACCGGAGGACCCTGTTATACCACTCCTGGTCATATACCCAGAGGATCCCCCAGCATGTAATAAGGACACATGCTCCACTATGTTCATAGCAGCCTTATTTATAATAGCCAGAAGCTGGAAAGAACCCAGATGTCCCTCAATGGAGGAATGGATACAGAAAATGTGGTATATTTACACAATAGAATACTACTCAGCTATTAAAAACAATGAATGCATGAAATTCTTAGGCAAATGGGTGGAACTGGAAAATATCATCCTAAGTGAGATAACCCAATCACAAAAGAACATACATGGTATGCACTCACTGATAAGTGGATATTAGCCCAGAAGCTTGGAATACCCAAGACACAATTCACATATCAAATGATGCCCAAAAAGAAGGAAGAACATAGTATGGATACTCTGGTCCTTTTTAGAAGAGGGAACAAAATACCCACAGAAGGAGATACAGAGACAAAGTGTGGAGCAGAGTCTGAGGGAAAGACCATCCAGAGACTACTCCACCTAGTGATCTGTCCCATATACAGTTACAAAACCCAGACACTGTTATTGATGTTTATATTATTTTTAATTCAGCATAATACAGTATCAAGTTTCATTGTGGAATTTTTTCCCAGACGAAATTTGATTTTGGTGATTCTCCTTCTTCTTCTCCCTCATCCCATGTATCCTGCTTTGTACTCTTCAACTTTCATCTTGTGCTGCAGTCCTTCTCGTGGCCTGTGCTCTGACATGTCTTTATTTCACTTCTTGAATATCAGTGGCTTGTGCCACAGGACCACCAATCATGCAGACCCTTACTTGATCTTTTTAACTTGTATTTCTACTTTTCTTTCTCAAATCTCAGCTCAGGAAATGTTTCTCCAACCATCACCACCCCTAGTCTGTATGAGCCCCTCCAACTAAATTTTCTGACAATCCCTGAATCTCTATTTTTATTGGTATTGCCATTTTTAAATATTTGTATGTATGATCTGGTGGTTCATATTGCTTCCCCATATTGGAGCTGGTTCTCCCCGGGTAGGGCTTTGTCTAATTTCTGTTGTTTATTCCTTGTGTCTGGAGTTTGGCACCTAATCTCTCAGTGAAGAAGTGAGTGAACAGCTGAGGCAATACAGAGTGAAAGTCAGGGCTGTGACTGCATTTGAGCTGTGTGTTGGTGCTGACTTGGAAACACAGGTGCATATGACCTTCAGTTAATGAATATCCCTCACCTACTTTAGAAAGCCATCTGCTTTTGGGACCCAGATTTTGGAGCACTGAATGCAGAACAACCAGAGACAATGAGGTCACTTCACTCACAGGACTATTGTTTGCCCTGTCAGTCAGGGATTCAAGGTTTCATTTGCTTGAATTGCTATCAGAGACCAAACACTGCATTGTTCGATGAAAAGCATATTATTACAAATATAAGTTGTTTAGAATGGCTGTGCTATGGTATTCATGCCCTCATTTGCTCTTCATAATAACTCTGTGATGGAGTTAGAGGTTGTATCATAAACAAATGAGGTATTTATGTCATATAGGCTATACAATTTACCTAAGTCATGTCGTAAATAGGTAGCTGTGGAAGACTTAATTTGGGTTTTCCAACTTTGATTTAGTATATATCCCATTGATACAAAGTGTGTATATTATTTGGGAACAAAGGGTCCACAGTAGAGGTAAATGACAGATACCAGTATAGGCTGTATGTAATGGATTGAAACAAAGTTTGAGAAGATGAGGATTCTTTGTTCTGCATCGAGGAATTACATTACACCGTGATGTAGAAATACCCTTTCCTAGTTACTGACTCCAATTCTTTCTCTTCTTTTGTAAATCTCAAATCTCTCATCTAATCATTAAGTTCTTTCTCTAATAAACCAACCTCTCCTAATTACTTTCCACTGATTTGAGCTGCAGAGCTTTATGTACTTTGGGTGTTTAAATCTAATTTGTGATAACAATGAAACAGGGCATCATACCATAGATTTGGTCCAATGTCCTGAAGGATGTCATTTCTTATTGTAAGTTTTGATTTTATTTAATAGCTCTTCATAAAAAGTCATCTGACACTTTAAGTGGTTGAGGAAAAACATATTTATTTTCTGATCGCAAAGTGAATATAACTTCTTGCAGGAAAGTAAAAAGTATTTAAGACCATTATCTGAAGTAGTTTTAACGTATTTTATCATTTGGTGATAATATAGTTAATCATAATTTAGTTAATTATAGATAATATAATTATATTATGTAGATAATATAATTTCTTGACAAACTCTTTCTAATATTTAATTATAAAAATGATGTTAGATGCACGTCCTTGACCAAGTTTTCTTACGATATTTTCAAAATGTTAGTTATCGCTGTCATAGGTATGAGATAAAATAACATGCTTTACAAAGTCAAACATGCAGTCTGGAACAAAAGTAAAATAGTACCAAACAGTCTAAATAGATATTAAAATTTTGTTTTTTTCACAAAATTATCTAGAAATGTGTCATAAACCTATGTATAAAATTTAAATTTATGAGCCTTCTAGGAGACAACCTAGGAGAAGTTGTTGATATTGGGGACTTTTAGCCATACCATCAAAGATATAGCTTATGAAAGAAATAAGTTATGCAACATTAAACTTTAATCTTCAGTTTTGCCAATGACACAGCAAGAAAACAAAAAGAAAATGTTTTGAAGATATTTACACATGACATCTCTGACTGAGGTCTCTTATCTAAAAAGTATAAAGGATTCTTTTATTTTGTTCTGTTAGTTTTGGTTTTGTCTTACTATGTATCTGTTGGTGGCATGGAGTACTCTATGGAGACAAGGCTGGCACATGCTCTTATGCTGAGCTAAAAGCATAAGGGATTCTAAAAATCTCAGTAATAGGATAAGCACTAATGTAGTTAAAAATGGGAAGAAACTCTAAGTAGAAAACCTAAGATTTATAGATAAAAACAAGACCATGGCAAGATTCTTAGAATCATATATCATCAGGAAATGACAGATTATAACCACAATGTCATAGCACATCAACTGAGATGGAAGGTTGTGAAAATCTAAACTACTGAGAACATCAAATGCTTTTGAGGATGGGAAGAGCAGGCATTTTTCATATTGACGGTGCAAGTGCAAAACCTTGGAGGAAATATAGTCATATTGTAGGGCAGTGTGGCAGTTACTTTGAAAATAAATGAACTTGTATTGTATGATCTAGTAACCTCTTTCATTGGCATTTACCCCCTAAAGTTGATATCCCAAGTCTCTCTAACCAATCACATAGGTGTTTCTAGCCATTTTGCTCATCATTAAAGTTTGGAAGCAATTAAGTTGCTCCTTAGTAGTTGAGTCAATAAATACAATACATTCCTAGCTTCATGTAGAAATGGTCTACTATGACATTAGAAGATATGCAGGTAAAAGAAGCAATTCTGAAAAGGCTGCATGCTGTTTGATCTTAACTATATGCCATTCTGGTCATACAGCTTTGAACATTATAAAATACATTAGTGATTACTAGGTTTGGAAAAAGGGTGGTAGGATTAAGTATAATGCAAAGATTTTCTAGAGCAGCCATGCCATTCTGTGAGATATAGTAGTGAGTGCATGTCATTATACAGTTGTCAGAATCCATATAATGTACAACCATAAAAGTACCTTTTATTCATCTGATGTAGTTGTCTACATCTTGGAGACTTACTGTCTCTGTCTGCTAACCTAGGCCTAGTGCTGGAAGGTTCTGACCTCCATGCAATCTATTTTAGGCTTAGAATGTTTTCAGCCTTTAAGATTTGCACCTGAAAAAGATCAATCCTTCCTAGTTCTTTCTGAAATCTGGCTGGTTGAGTCTACTCAACTGTTCTGACTCAAAACACCTCTCCAAGCTGAGTGATTCAAACTGGCTTCTCTTGGCTTCTGACTGAATTTCTCTGCTTGTCCTCATACTAACTTTGGCAATATGTTCTAATCTTCTGGATCCTTCTCATTCTCTGGAGTGTTCTGTCTTCACCTGTGTGTAGTTTATTCTCTCTTTTCTACCTCTCTGTGTATAACAGTCCTGGTAAAACTTCCCTCTCCTTTTTCTCTTGGCTCTGTTCTCTCTTAAGTAGCGTCTCTTTTCTCTCTGTTGTCTTGAGAGTTGGGTATATTCTATTCTGTCAAATCTTTCTGATTCATCACTTTGTCTGCCTCTAAATTAGGCACCACTTTCAAACATGTGTGATTTCTTCCATAAACTAACTTTATCTTCATTGTTTGGGATAAAATGTGTGTACTAAGGGCATGTCTGTATTCTAGTCAGTGTTGCCATGTTGTTGAATTAAAATCCCTCTACATACAACACCAAGAGTAAGCCCTATTGTTAGCCATGAACATTGGTTAGGATATAATGGTGTATTAGTGTTGGTTCATTGATAGATGCAAAGGTACCACTCTTCAGCAGGATGTGATTGAGACTGTATATATGGGGGCTAGAGAACATTTGAAAATTCTGCTTTTATTTTGCTTTGAACCTAAAACTGCTTTAGAAAATAGTCATAAACACACACACACACAGATACATATATGCACACATTCACATATGTGCACATACAAGTACATACACACACACACGTATACATCTGTCTCTATTATCCTTTCTTTATGCAGGCTTGCTCAATGGAAAAATTCTATTTTGTCACTTCTCCTTTGTCTTTGTAGTTCTTGTAGTTATAAGATTTACATTATATCTAGTACCTTATTTTCCAACTTTGAGAAGTGTGGTGGTTTGAATATGCTTGGCTCAGGGAGTGGCTCTATTAGGAGATATGGCCTTGTTGGAGTCGGTATGGCTTGGTTGGAGGAAGTATGTCACTGTAGAGGCTGGGCTTTGAGCTAATATATATGCTCAAGCTCTGTCCAGTGTGCAACACAGTAGTCTCTTTCTGCTGCCTTTGGATAAAGATGTAGAACTCTCAGTTCCTTCTCTAGCACCATGTCTGCCTGCATACCCCCATTCTTCCTGTCATGATGATAATGAACTGAATCTCTGAAACTGTAAGCCAGATCAAATTAAATATTGTTCTTTAAATAGTTGCCCTGATCATGGTGTCTCTTCAGAGTAATGAAACCCTAGCTAAGACAGGAAGTTTTACCAGAAACAAGAGGAATCTACTTCACATTTTGCCACCTTTTGCTAGATAGATTGTTTTCCTTTTAGCTTCATTTTTAGCCTTGTAGTCTACAGTTAATACCTTAATTTAAAGGTACTGCACACCTTGGGATACCAGTATATTTGTCTTTCCTTCTGAGTACTTTGCAATTGCCATGGAAACCACCTTAAAGCTATGTAGGAATGATGGGGAGCTGCAGTAATTAAGAGCAGCACCGAGAAAGAAAAGAGGAGATGGTTCGTGTATTTTAGTGAGGTCAGTTAGAAAAGAGTTGGGAAGCATATATCAGGAGACGCTCTTTTCTGCTTCTTGACTCAGCTTTCTCTGGTCATAAAGAGAAGTGAGGTCCTCTATGACTGCCCAGAGAAGGGTCCCGGGCTGAAGTATATACTTTATATACTTATATACTTGTGTAAAGTATCCTCCTAAGTATATAAAGTTAACATATTTGGTTTTATTGTAGGCCTCTTAAATGCAGCACATTATTATAAAACATTTCTCTTAATTTCTTTTACTACTTGTATAACTTCTATAAAGAAATGCAACAGTTAATTTGGCCATTTATTCATAAGAAAGCAAGAAAATTAGATGTCAAATCTTTTCTTTCCGTTTTCCTAACATCGTCAGTCTTCAAGTCCTATTATGCTCCCCAATATATTTTTGAAATGTTTCAAACCCTTCATTCTGTCTATATTGCTGCCACCCTTACTCAAATCTCCATTGCTTCTCAGTGGGGGTCATTGTACCCACTGGCTATCTTGTTTCTATATCTGACATGTTACTATCTTTGAAGCCATTCACTGAATTGCAGCCAATGTTTATTTTAAGACATCAATCTGATCAATGTTTCCTACCACTTAACTCTCTAATATGTCTCATATCTATATATAAATATATAGCTATATGGACACACACAAACACACATATATACACATACATTCTCATGTTGGTGTTGTGGTTATTGATGTCATTAGCCTTCTGTCTTGCTAGAAAACTCTTTTTCTTGATTATATTTGCTCTTTTGTAATGTAGGCTCTATGCTTTGCTTAGAGGATTCCATCTACCAGCCCAGAAGTCATAATTCATTCTCAGTTTTTGTAACTCAGTTTGATTTAGATGCCTTTCCTTGATCACAGAAGTTTGGAAGAAGTATCACTCCCAGTTGTTGCCAGGAAAACTTTTACATTTTGCAGTAGAATGTATTTCATTCTGTGAAATAAGTTGTTTCATAACTGATTTACTAAGCTTTGAGTTCTGTCTGTATCAATAAATATACCCAAGCATGTGTAAGCATGTTATGTGAATGATATGTAAGCGACAAGGGAAATGAAAAGATTCTACTCAACACCAATGTAGACAGTTGTTTGTGGGAGGTAAAAAGCAAAAGTAGGTGTCTTAAACAAAGCACTTAATGCCTAAAACAAATTTCCAATTGCTACTTGTACTTAGAGGAGAAAAGACATACACTAACATATTCCGTTTGACGTCCCATATGTAGGCTTCTTGATGTAACTCTACTTCTATAAAATGGAAATTTTTATTGATAAAAGCAACACGTGTATTTCACCCTTGAATGTAAACAGGAGAAACAGAAGGGAAGAAGTGCTAAGTGATCTGTTCTAGATACAGTCAGGACCAGCTCCTAGCTCCCTTGCTTCTCAGTTCCTTTGGATGAATTATACATCCTCATTGTGCATTATGAGCAAGCCCACCTGAGTTCCCAGTTTAGGATCATAGGACACAAAAAAAAAATTAACAAAGGATTAATTACTAATAAGTCAGAAGTGACCAACTCCCTTGGAGATTCTAGAAAGGACTGAGGTGTCTGTGGGCACAACTGAATATTATTGGTTTATTCAGTAGAAACACAGGAAGGGAACAGTACCACCCAGATTTTTAAAAATATATTTTTTTTCTTCCTGAGGCATGTTTAGTATTTGTTTTATTTCATGTCTTAAATCACCCAAGACCAGGGAATCCCCTGAGAGACTTCTGTAGCAGCATTTCACATCTATTTTTCTGTGTTTAAACAGTCTTTCATGACTCAAACAGTTTGAAACTGTGGTATGGTATTTTAAAGCCTTTTCAGATTGAAAATTTTAAACAAGTAAAATTGGTTGTGTGCTTTGTTAGGAGAACAGGGTAGCCTTGAGCAGCTAAAAACAACAAAAAAAGTGCGATAAGCCAAAATAGCTTAGTGCTTTTTCTTAGAATTCTGTAATTGTACATCGAACTTGTCCAGACTGACTGCTTCACCGAATAGGAAGAATAGCCGGTGAAAACTTTTATATTACAAAATGGAAGTGGCTTAAAAAGATAAGAAAATTGCCCATTGTAGTTCAAAACTTCCTACAAGAAGTTTTATTATTATAACTTATACCTTAGTGTTCAATAAAGTAGAAAAATTTGGAGTAGGTAGTTTTTGAAATGTACCAGCTCACACTGATGTTATTGGCAGCAATGACACCCCGTAATAACATTTATAGACCTCAGAATATACTTTGGCTTTGCTCCCATGGGAGATGTAGTGCTTGCCTATATCTACATGCTGCTGCCAGTGATCGGAGACTGCGACCTCAAACCCGGACTGTTTGTCTTGGAATTACAATTGAAAACCTAGCTTACGAGCAGCTACAGATATTTGCCTTACTGAAAACCACAGACTTTGTTAACTCTAGTTGCATGTATGAGGAATCTAAATCCAAGCATTAGAGATTCCTGGTGATACCTGACTTTTTTTTTTATTTTTATTTTTTTAAATCTTTCTTTGAATTCTGGAATAGAAAAACAAAAACCCAAATATTGTAACTCAGTCTGGCCTTGTGGGAATCTGCACAGCAACCAACTGTTTAGGCTTTCTCACTTTGAATACAGACACACAATCATGTTAGAATTCCTTTCTTTCTAATGCACAGCAGTTTAAGATAGCAAAGATGGTACAAGTGCGTTAGATATAATTTTTGCCCTATGGGATCTTCTATGTTTTGTCTTGCTTTCTTTATAATATCATATGACCTGGATAGTCTGAAATGACAAATAAACAGAAGTAAAACCCTTTTTGTGCATAACTTCCTCTGTCTTTGGCTTTAAGTAACTATCAGGTCTTCTGAACAGTACCTTGATTTCTTTTGCGAGACCACCCTCCTGTGTTTTGGTGGGTAAACTGTCAAGGCCCATGTTCCTATATGGAAATGAAAGAATATAGAGCCTTTCAGCTTCTTCTCCCTGTAGGCTGATGTGTGACAAACCCTGACACGGTCTTTCTTAAATCTTTTGTGAGTGGTTTAAGGACACAAACAGTACACTTGGATAGTATCCATCATGAAGAAAGCTGTAGTGGAATATTGGTTTGATTGCCCTGGTGCCAATGTGGTCCATACATTTCTCATTTCTTGGCTTCTGGTAATCCCTGGGTGTGCTGTGGTAGCAAGTCTGTTCTTCCAGGCTTCTGTTGGTCCTGTGACCTCCTATGAGGCTGTCCACATTTGTTTTTTATTAAGCCAGCATTAGTTTCATTGCTTGCAACCAAGAGCTTTGATGAATGTATCTCAGTCTGGCTGCTTCAAATGGACTCCACTTGTACTTATCAATTATTCTGGGAAGAATGTACATGAAATACTCACTAGCATTAGTTACTTCTGATTATTAAATGAATTATAAACCCACTTGAACAGTTTGCCACTTGACAGATTAAGAAATGTGTATTTTCCCCAGACTTAACATAACAGGCAACAAATTCCTCTATAATGAACACATTGTGGGAGTTAATGTATTCCTTATGACTATGACACAATGCACATGATTTTTATTCCCATTCCAATTTTTGCTTTCCCTTGCCAGAATTTTCTCTTGCATTGAGAATATAAAATAGTTGTTAACATATCCTCAGATAAATACAGATATTTTTCAACAAGGGACATGTGTTATCAAGGTATGTTGGTTTCTTAGGAGAATGTGTCATCTCTGTCCTTGGCTACTCAAGACTTTGTCTTTGCACACAATAGCAGGAAGGAGTGAATGAGCAGGGCAGACACCCACTGCCTGGTCTTCAGAGTCATCTTCCAGATTAATTTTTTACAGGTTAAATTGTTACTTGGTTCATGTAACAACAAGCAATGGGTCTAGAAACTGAAATAAAATGGCATGCTTTCTGTTTAAAGGCTATGTGAGGAAATTTCTCGGTATCATCTTTCAGTGACAATGGTCACCTTTCTAATCATTGCATACAGGCTGGAAAAGTCTTCTGTGTTTACTTACCCTGTTTGACAGCAAGGAAACTGAAGTCTGATAGAATTGGATAACCGGGCTAAGATGACAGAGTTGGTTAAATCTCAGTTCTTTCTTATTTTCTTGTAATAAATGTAATCCCACCTCACAAAATTGCTCTTATCAGAACAGTTCTCTAGTTCCTTCCTAGATGAAAGATTTCATTTTTCTATCGTTCTTGTATATGGGGAATTATTTGGAAATGGACAGTTAGTTTTGATAATATTCTTATCCCTTGTAGAATATTTTTGGGGGGCTATGGGTTATTAAGCACTATAATTTAGATAAAACTTGCTTAACATGACTGACTTTCATGGAATTCTAGCAAGTTAATGTTTGGGTTAAACAAAACATAAGTAGTCTTTGGCTGTTTCTAAATCCCTTGGGATTGTCAAATAATGAGTAAATAATTTTCTTGTGTACTAATAAGATGGCTGTTGGTTGGCTGTCCCTAGATAACTTTAGCATGGTACAGTGGCATCAAAAAGGTCAAATCATGATTAGAATATTTTACCTTTTAGCCCTACCTGTCCCCAGCTTCTGGGGAGGGGAAGAGAAGCTGGGGGACAATATAGTTGCCAATGCCTTATATTTCAAACAATCATAGCTATGTAATGGAATCAATGTAAAATTCCAAAGTGTGGGCATTACAAGAGCTTCTTTTAATAAACCCAGAGAGCTACTGGGAGGATGGAGTAGCAGAGATGACACGGAAGCTCCACACACCCTGCATCTTTCTTGTTCCCATGCGTCTCTTCCATCTGGTCGTTCCTGAGTTATAGCTGTAATATTTTCACCCCTTAGTTATCACAAGTATATGTGTTTCTTGGGTTCTGTGAATCCTTTTTACCAGATCTCTAAAATGCAGAGGAGGTAGAGTTATGGAATCTTTCTCCTGTGTAGGTGTTCTAGTTTGGATCTGTAATATTCTCTGAAGCCCATGATTTAAAGGCCCAGCTTAATGCTGTTGGGCAGGGGCAGAAAACTTTGAGATGGAGCCTCCAAACACTAGGGGCACACTATTGGAAGGGGTTATGGAACTTCTCTCTCTTTCTTTAGCCAGACCTTGAGGTGAACAGTCTTCCTTCAAGAATTTCTGCCATTTTGTGCAACTGGAGGCCCAAAAGTACCATATAGCTAAGCCTGGTTCAAAATAAGACTCTTCTGGCAACTTGACTATCTCAGGTATCTTACTACAGTAACAGCAAGCTAGCAGGAGAGTCAAGTCAGACAAAAGCGTGAGTCACCTCAAGCCCAGTAGCAGTAACTGGCATCTCAAGTGATCCTCATGGGACTAAACTCTTAAGCCTATAGAATATGAAACTAAACTGAACTGAAGTATGGGATATCTTCTTGGTTTCTGGTAAGTTGGAGAACTGATTAGATGGAGAAAATGCCCTCTTACATTTAGCTGTCTTTGAGTTATGAGTCAAAGCAGAAGTTACGTCACATGTGTAAAGATCTAGGGAAGTTTTCAATGAAAAGAGATCTCACTGTAAATTCTTATGAAATGAAACGTCTTTTACTGTAGTTTATAATCTTTCATTTGCCTATTTGAAAATCTGATTTTCAGACATCCTATTTTCTTAGAGCAAATTGTACATGATAATATGACCAATAATAGGTAAAATTTATTAAATGTTTCCATGTTAGGCACTGTGGCAAGTGCCAAATGCATGTGAGAATTATTCCATAAGGTTCCCACAGTAACATCTTAGTAAGGTAATTTCAAGATTGGAGAATTCTGGCTCAGAGGGCTTAACTGTTTTGCCTTAAATTTTACAGTTAGTAGAGAATGGGGCCAAAAACTCTCAGGAGGACTGATATTTGTGGATATTTATTAGAAAGGTGGGCCGTCAGAGGTTCAGTAGAGGATTTTGAAGGAAGGAAATGTATTCAGACAGATGCTTGCTAGTGCTTTATGGAGGACAATGAACTGGATGGGGAGCTGAGTCCCATGTTAATCAGGCAAGAGGTCAGGAGGCAATTGGATTTCCCATAAGCCACAAATTCTGATCAGCCCTGAAGGAACTGTCCACACCATGTGCTTGTTTGTTTGACATTTTATTTATCTCTCCCGTCCTTTCCTTGTTCTGTTTCACTTGAAGTTTACATTCCTGTGGGCTGATTGCTGTCTTGTTCTGAATTGCTGTGTGTGCTGGTCGGCACAGGCTCTTGCTGATAGAGGTCACAGAACATAGCGGTCATGAGCACATATGTGGGCAGCTGGGTTTGATTCTTATTCTCCCCCTCCCCCCTTTATTGCTGGTCATCCTAAGTCACAGCAGGTCTTTTCTAGTCATGGTTTCTGTGTTGGTAATTTGCAAACAATGGCAATGACTTCCCTAGAGATGGATGAGGCAGAAGATATCGGAGTCTTCTCTGCTGGTGGCTTTGGGAGGCACCTTTTGTTGGTCCTGCCACTGGGTCTGGGTAAGTAGTTTACTAATAAAGTTAAAACAATTGACATGTCAGGGTTTTAGAATTTACAGCGGCTTTAAGGATGTGTAGACCTGGAAGAATGGAGGATAGGAAAGGAAGTCCTATATTTAGAAGGAATAAGTAGCTGCTTTTCCTACCATCTTTTAATTCCCCCTACATCTGAGCTAGCAAAGCAAGGCTGTGTAAAGGTAAGGAGAGGTGGACCAGAGAACATGACCACTGTTATTGTTAAGAGTTGGTCTTAATTGTCCCCACAGGGGCTACTTTCTGTCACTTGTTATTGGTACAGCAACATTACTATGAGTGTCTTTTCTCTGTCCATCTGTTACCAGAGGGTATGTCTTTTTTTTAGACTAGAATGAAGGGGGAAATTTGGGCCCAGAGTCTGTTGCCTGCCATAGGAAGTGTGTATAGAAAAAAGTCAATGAAGAATAGCAAGTGTGGCTGGGTTTGTAGATAGTTGTGTTTTGACTTAGAGTGGGTGTCAAAGGAAATTAATATCGACTTAAACAGAAATTTTAGTTCAGATTGTAAGATTAAACGTAGATTCATTGTTATAACTGACATATTAAACATGAGTAATAAAGGTCTTCCCATAGCCTGCATGATCTAATTCTCTCTTCTAATTCCTCTTCTATCACCCTGGTCTCCCAGGCTGCCTTTGCTTTTCTATAGGAAGCCCTTTGCATGCTAGTGCCTCTGCTTTCTCTGTTGGATCTTTCCCAACTGTCCTCTTGGCTCCTTTGGCTCATTCTTTTGACCTCAATAGAATCACTTCTTCTTTGAAGAGGCAAATGTAAATTCAATTATTATATTTATCATGATTATCTTCACTAAAATAATGGGAATGAGACAGGGTATGGAATCAACTGATGCTTGAACCAATGAGCTCAGGGAAGGTGCAGACACGACTAGATCCAGCTCTTGTCCCATTATGCTATTAGCACAGTGACTCTCTTTCCTCATTTCTCTTCAGCAGGGAACTGACTTATCTCATGTTGCAGGGAGAAAATGAGGCATGGCTGGAGACTATTTTATATCTGTCTTTCCTGGTCTGGGTAGACCTGTGTTAGGGATGGACATGGAGCCCTGTGTTTGAGGTTATTCTTCCAAAGTCATATAGAGAGTATGGAACAGGAATGATGAAGGAGGATAAGGAAGAATGTATACAAACGGTAAGAGATCTCCATTTCAGAGTCCTTTTAACGGATGCACCTTTTCTTAACTTGTCACTTACAAAGGTTTTGTATTTCAGCCTGCCAAGTGCTCCTTCAGGTTGGAAAATGATTCTGCAGAGTTCCTGGCTACATTCCCAGTGCCTGTTGGTGCTACATAGGAGGCCCTTGGTAATCACATGTGGAGAGAATGGATTAAATAGTCAAGAAAGTGAGAATGTATGAGCAGAAGTGAAGCTTAAAAATGGTCGTAATGTTGAGGATTGCCAACTGTATTAGACTCTTCCTAAGTATTTAAGTGCTGTGGTTTTAGTTCATTTTCAGCCATTAATTTGTTTGATGCATGCCTGCCTTGGGGCCGAGCACATATTAGAATGTATTGAGCACTACTTATTAATTGCTTATAAGTTGAGAGGGAGTGGATTCTCTATGTGTGGACTGGGATAAAAGTTTCTTCAGCGGCAAAGACCATGAGAGAGGGTGGTTGGACATCTATGTGAAGTGGAAGAGGATGGGCATGCTGTTCTTACTCTGTTCCTGCTTTTCCGCCCTGTCCTGCTCTCTAAGGAGCCACCCATACCACATGCTTCTAGCTTATCAGCTATCTTTGATGCTTAACTATATAGTAAGCCAAACACAACAGGCTTAGTGATGTCTACCTACTGTTATTTGACCATTTTGATTTATTCTTTTTCCATGTCCTTGTATAGGCTTTTAATAAGTTTTGCCTTTTTGAGTATTTGAATTTCAGAACTTAAAGGCATGGATCCTACTAAGATGCATAACCTTAGTGACCTTTCCTCTTTTCTGATGTGATAAGGGTCACTTAGATGTGGATTTGATAAACTCAGTTTTGGGTTACCTGAGCTCTGGTCACAAGGGTTTGGGAGGCTAGTCAGCTCTATTTGCCTGTATGTGTAGCAGATGGGCCTCAGTCATGGGACTAAAAGTCATCCTGTATGGTCAGGTTGTAGAGAAAAAACTTAGCACAGTAATACGTGAGTAGTCTTTTGTAACATGAACACTCTTTGGTGTGTAAGTATGTGATACTTTTAACACTGACTAAAGAGCAGAAAGTGGAGATTTCTTCATCCAAGAACAAATTCCCAGATTCAAAGTCTTCTTCCTTTTTTATTTTTCCATTCATATCTTTCTATTGATACTAGTTTGATCCTTGGACACTACTTGTGCACAGCCAAGTTTTGCAAGCAGAGGAGTTTTGGTCAGAACCTTTGATATTGTGTTACAAACACAATTCAAAAACATTTAAGAGGGAGAATAAAGAGTAGATTGGGTCAGATGACTAGGAAAGATGATGGCACTGACCATGGCATTAAGGAGATAACCACAGAACTAGGAACTTTAGGGTCAAGGTACAACTTCACAGAGTTCTCTCTGCTCTTCTGTCTATCCTACTTGTTTGAGTTCATTCTTCTCTCAGCCCTAAGGCTTCATATCCTAGGCTTGTCTTAGGTTTGGTTTTATTGCTGTGAAGAGTCTCTATAGCCACTGCAACTCTTATAAAGGAAAGCATTTGGGGCTGGCTTACAGTTCAGAGGCTTTGTCTATTATCATCATGATAGGAAGCATGGTGACATGCAGGCAGACATGGTACTGGGGAGATAGCTGAGAGTTCTACACCTGGATCCCTAGGTGTTGCATGTAAGTTTAGAACCATGCTACTGCATTTGCCCAGGAGCTGTGATGGAGCTCTGGTCCCTCCCGGCTCCCTTTGTTCCTGCTGGCTTAGCTCTGCCAAGCCACCAGCACTGCCCCAGCTTCTCTTTCTGTACCCACCTTGCTCTGGGAGTAAACCACTCCACTAGCCTACTCCTGTGATCCTTGCCCCAGGAGGGGTCTTGTTACCAGCCCCCCCAGAGACCTTTGAATCTGTGGATTAAAAAACAAAACAAAACAAAACAACACTCTTTGCCAGCTAGCACAATTGTTGGGCACAGAATCTCCTGCCTGGAAAGGCATGCCATCATCAATTATTATCTCCATTTTTCCTCTTGCCCTAAACTTATCTGCTAGCCTGTATCAGCTAGCCCCCACCAACCTCCTCGGTCCCCGCCTGTAGCAGAGGCTACAGGCTGTAGCTGCCCCTGCCCTGAAGCCTTACATGACTGCTGCTTTCTTTTCATTCCAAAGCATGGCCAAAACCCCCCTCTTTCCCTGCGTCTGCCTTTTCATCTTGGGACCAGGAAAGTTCCAACTGTACCTTTTGCCCAGCAATCAGCACCTGGACTTCTTTATTGACAAAAGCAAGAACCAATGAGGGAATCCGACCTTAGTATCAGCACCTCCCTCTACACCTAGGCAGCAGGAAGAGACAGTGAGTCACTAGGCAGGCTGAGAGCTTCTGAGATCTCCATACCCACCTCTGTAGTGAAGTACTTTCTCTAACAAAGCCACACCTACCTAGGAACAAGGCCACCTCCTAACAGTGCCACTCCCTGTGAGCCTATGGGAGGCATTTTCTTTCAAACCATTACATTGCCATAATAAAAAGAGCCTTGATTCTTTTCCCTAAGGCTGTTTTTCTTTTCTAGCTAGAGAATGGTCCGATCAAGTGTGGTTTTAGATCCTGTGTTGGACTTCTCTTGTACTGGGGGGGGGGGGGTGAGGTGAGTGTATGGGTGGACATATATTCAGTGTAATTCTATAGGAGCACATCCTTACATGGCATTCTTGCTGTGCTGGTTGTCAAATATTTTAAGCAGCATCCCAAGAAATGGGATATTCTGGTTTACTAGATTTGGATTATCATTCTCTGCGAATCCAGAGTAGGGATAATGGCGGCTCTGGCACTGTGTTCTATAAATGTGGGAAAATAGACTAGGGAGTCAAAAATTATTGCTGTCAAAATATGCTTAAACATTAAGTAGTTGAATTCATTGTAACACAGTCCCGGAGCTTGTTACTAGGCATGCAGCTGTGCTTTCCATGGCTGCTTGTGAAAGGATGCTATTGCGTAGCCTCCCCTTTCTAGGTCTTTTTCTAACTAGTACCAAAGCTACCTGATTAGTTTTCAGGTGGAAAATATTACCTTCCCCAGACTGGTGGTAAGAGTGCCCCCAGCCCCCGGCTCTGCTCACTGGTATCCATAGCCATTTTTTTTTCCTCCGGAAGATGGACATATAGCCTCTGTACCATTTCCTCCTATGCAGCAACTCCACCTTCATCACCCAGAACCTTCTATCCCCACTCAGGCTTTTTCCCTGCCTGTGATTCCCTCTGTTCTTTCTTGCTTGCTCTTGTCTTTTCATTGTTCTCTGCTGAATTGCTTCCAACAAAGAAAAGTGTGTGTGTGTGTGTGTGTGTGTATGCGAGAGCATGCATGCTAAGGTACTGGTTTAAACAGATGTGGACGTGAAGGCCCAGAGAGTTAAAGGCATTTGTTGTATGTCTCATAACTGGTAGTTGGCACACAGGGAACTTTTACTCCGAAGCTCAGGTTTTTAATGATTCCCTGTTTTCCTCTCACTCTGTCTGTTCATGCCTTTAACTGTCTGTTGCCACCTTCCCAAGGCATCCTCACAATTCAGAGACTGGGGCACATGTGTGGCTTAGGAATAATCTCAGAGAGGTGAATCTTGAAGTGATTCTAGAAGAAAATTCGGGGGTTTAATGAGGTGAAAGAGATGAGACCCTGCCAGGAAATGGGAGCCACCTTAGTAAGGCAGCAGAATGAGGAGTGGCTTCTGTTGTCTGTCATTAATCCATCCTGCAGGTGTAGCAATAGCACAGCCTTGAGGAACACCATGATGACAATGAAGCCTTAGAATGAGCAACTGCTGTGCTCCAGGCTCCCCCTGAGGACAGCCACATATCTTCCTGGGTGACACTGTGAGCTATTGAATGCCATTATCTCCATTCTGCTAAGGGGACAGAGGCACGGGGGTTAATTAACTTGTCCACATCACACCACTTGTAAGGCTTACTCTTGACCTTCACACTTGCTTCAGTCTGATCCCAAAGTGCATTCCCGTGTCTTAACTGCGCACGTGGCTATTGCTGGAGGATGGAGCATGAAGTCGGTGACTAGCCCAACACAGTCTTCCAAAGCTACTCAGAAAGCCACCCTGTTTGTCAGATACTTTATATCTAAATGTATCATCTTTATAGCACTAGTCATTAATCGTCAATTCATAAACACTGATATTTCCTTGTGAAAGAAGCAAATTGAGAGCCATACCTGGGAGGTTTCCTTACCACCGTTAACCCTTCTCTCTGTGTAAGGCATTTGGTATTTTATTTATCTCTCAGGCTGCTGCAGTGAAAGAGTGACCTGGCCACCGACTTGCTGTGGGATCCGGGACGTGTTGCTCATCATCTTCGCGCCCAGCATCTTCATGTCTAAGCCTGAGCTTCTCATCTCCCTTCCAGGCTCAACATTGTCCGAGTCTTGATTTCCTTGCCCAGTGGGTGACTCAGGAATCCGTGGTAATAAATGATGTTCTGTAATAATGAGCTTTCCCTCTGTGTCATCTGCTGGTTCCACTTTTCACAGTGAACCTTGATGGGCTGAGGATGAAAAACTGTTTAGGAATGAACCCCTATCCCTGGAAGCGCGCTCTACGGCAGAAGATGAAGGTGACAGGTGCTCTGGAGAGAGTGGGAACAAGGTTTAGGGGCTTCAGGGGACATGTCTGCTGTCATTGTCATCACTCACATTCCAACCGTAAGCCCGAGTAGCAGAGAGCCATTATAGCATTTGAGAGTAATCAATGAGGCTACTGGTATTTGCTGATTATGATCAAATACCAGTGTGGCTGAAAGAAATCAAGCACCTGGGGCATCCACAGCACTCATGAGAAAAATACCAAGCACCAGCATTCTCAAGCTTGGTGCTAAGGATGTAAGATGTTCAACAAGTTTCACGGGGGTTCAGCAGATGGTGACAATCTGAGAGGGCTTCTCAGAGCTAATGAGATTCCATAAAATAAATAAAATGTTACATACCCAATTTGGGTAATTAAAAAAAAAGGGAAGGGAAAAGAACTTGTCTTAGCCCAGCAAAGATAATTACTATTAGCACGGTGGCACATGCCTCTTCAGTTTGCCATTATTGCATACAGAATCAAAATGAAATCTCATTATGCGTCCTGTTTGGCAGCCTTAGAGTTTTAGCACTATATGACATTTTACTATGTTAATAAATCTTCAAAAGCACACAAATTTTACAATAAAAATAGCTTTTTTTTCTCCTTTAGTGTAAAAGTGTAATGCTTATAAAACATCACATATACAAAATGTTATCATTCTAGCACTCAGCATTATTGCTGGTACAATTGGAATATATGTAGCTTCTGAATTTGTTCTAAAAGTGCGTGTGTTTATATATGTGAAATGCTGTGCATAATATATTGCATTTTATGTCCACAGATATTTGATTATTGTCTCACCCTCAGCTAGAGGGTTAGAGCATGGGTTTATCCTGCAAAGTCCCTCCATGGATTCAATTCACATTACTAAGGAAAACAAACATATGCCCCACTCACCTGCTCACAGGCCTTTGTGCATCGTAAAGATGGGAGCTGTGTCTATTCCGTTCTTCAGATAGTTTTTTGCTCAAAGCTCAGTTCCTGAACTACAGTAGACCTTCGTTTTATAAAGTTTATCAAATGAGTGAATGACAGGTTTTTATTTTGATGCATCTGGAGTTGGGAGATAATAACTGGAAAGCGGGGTAGGCATTTTGGAACTAAAGATAACAGGTTATGGATTTTTGCACATGCATCTCTTTATTATCAATGCATTGAAGGGAAAATTAGAGACACAGATCCTTCAAGATCATTTGCTGCTTTTAAGTTCATGAAAAACTGTATTGGGCTACATTTGACTCTTGGGGTCCATCACTGTCCCCATGTCTCTAGCCAGCTCTAGGAAGGCAGGGACTTGTGCTATTCCTCTTACTGCTGCCAAGGCAGTGCCATATGTGTCTCTGGCATCGGCATGTGATTCTGGGTGAATGTGAAGGAAAGGGGAGGGAGGAGGTGGAAAACCATCAATAGAAAGGCACTTTGAGGAAATAGAGCCATGTGCCATTTGCTGTGTCGTGACCAGATTCTGAACGTACAGCTTGTCTCATTACTGTTCCCCTTCCTTATCTCATTTTGCTAGACCCGATTGGAGAAGTTAAAGAGAGTTAAGTGGCTAAACCAACTTTGTTATTGTTCCATGGTTGTAACAAAAGGAGAGAAACATTTTCAATGCTCCAAGTTCAAATAGACCAATTCCATTTGGATCTGGGGATTTTAACCTTCATGTTGCTGGATAGGATCCAAAGGCATCAGTTTAGGGAAGTAGACTATCTATGTAGGAGTAGAAACAGCCTGTGGTTATCAGTTGTCCAGCCCTCTCGTTTTATTATTGGAGAGGATGCTGAGCTATAGAAGGGAGAGGTGTAGTACTCCTGGTACCATTGTGGTCAGTGTAAGACTGGAGCAAGAGACCAGGCATTCTGAGTCTGATGTGGTATGAGCACTGTATGAAGAAGTTAAAAGTTTAAAACATCCCAGGGTAACTCACAAGTGTCATTTCAATGCAATTGTGCTACCTGACATATGAGGGAGGGAAAGAGAACAGAAGAATGGAGAGGGAGTAGGAGTGAGAGAAGAGTGGGAATGGAGGAGAAGCAGCCAGGGCAAAGAGACAGACAGTCCTTCCTAGGTGATACAGTCTGCTTCAGTTTCTGTGGAATAAATTGAGGCTCACATGGAATGTTCTGGAAAGTGAAGTTCCCATCAACTTGAGCACAGAAGAAAAACCTGGAGGTTTGAAGTATTGGAAGTGACTCTGTGAAATGCCTTGGACATTGGAATTGGATGCTCATCACCTTCTCTTGTCCGCTGCTCCTAGAATCAACCTGGCCTTGTAGGAAGGTTAATGGAGGCTAGGTGAGACAAAGGGACAAATATCAGGAAGTATAAAACTTTTCTAAAAAGCAAAGAGAAGACATTATAATGGCATATGCCAAGCTCCTTCACTGATTTATTTCCATTATACATTTATCCTTCATTCCCGTCTTGCCTCTCAGGCCAAAGCAGATCACTGCAATAATATCAGATACCTTAGACTCCTCTTCCCTCTCTCCTCTTCCTCCTCCCTCCTTTCAGGTCATATTCTACAGTCTGTGAAGCTGGTGGCAAATCCCTGTCTCCCCAGTCCTGGGATTATAGGCATAAACTACTATACCTGGTTGGTCTCTTTGTACCCTAGCTCATTAAACATTGCTTCTAATTTCTCTTCTTAAGGTAGCTTAAAAAAAAAAAGATTCTAGTCTCAGGCCCAGAATGCCCCAGGGGTTTCACTGCTGAGAGCAGTGCCTTTTGACCTTAATGCTGGTAAGAGTATAGGGGAGTTTGCTAAAAAATGCAAATTTCTAATCAGGATCTGGGGGATATCCAGAAGTTTTGATATTTTTGGCATGTACGCAGTGTGTTTCTGAAGAACACTGGCCAGACTGGCCTGTCTGGTGAAAGCCAATTCATTAGCTGATGTCGTGACCTCAAGTGGTGGAAGTTTAGGTCTAGGGCAGGCTGATGGAGGTGGAGAGATTAATCTCTGGCCTATCTGCAGGCACTGGATACATTAGACATCAGAGCATCTCAAGGAATGTGAAAGTTACAGAGAGGTGAAGGAGTCCTTGAGAAGTTAGGGTACTAAATTCTTGGCTTGAGCTTCCAAGACATCTGACATTGGAACAGCATCAGATTCAGGCACTTAAGAACTATATATTTTGGTTATGCAATTACATCCCAGAGTCTCAACAATGGTTCTCTGTACAATAGAAATTGCAACTTCCTCTGCATAGATCTGTAAGGACCAAATAGGTGAATGGTTTGAACTTTGAAAAATATTGATTGTAAGGTGGCACATTTATTTATAGCCTGTTGATTTCATTTTTGCCAAGTGGCAGAAGGAAATTTATCTGGGAGGTTGAGTGCGATTAAGGAAACTGAGCCTCCAAGGGAACCCATATGCTGACCTCACTCCTGCTACTGCTGTTTGCAGGAGGAAAGAAAACATGTCCTATGACAGAATGTTTGGATGATTCCAAGGACATGGGTTGCTTGGAGACCTGCTGTGGAGTGGCTTTTTCAGAATCAATCTGACTGAGTTTAGTAGTGAGAAAGGCCTAAGAAAACTTTTCCACATGCTAAAACCCAAAAGGCCAATGAGGAGAAGAAACTGGCGCATGTAATTTAGACCTTGTGTAATTCTATAAAAAGAAATCATGAAATATGTACAAAACGTTGTCTTTGAAGGCACATTGTGGCTCAGTCTAGTTTCCAATTTGGAAACTGTGCTCTCAGCCTCCAGCTAGTGGGAGAACAATAGATTTCTGGCTTGGTTATGAGTTGTTGGCCTCACACGAAGCCTGACATTTCATGCTCTGTCATTTACTGCTGGAGGGCACTCCTGGGATCTCCATTGGCTCTGTTCTCAGTCAGTATCCACAACTCAGGGAGACCCTGGGTGGTTCTGTTGTGACTTCTTGATGAGCCGACTTTTAAAGATGTTTTTTCCTTCCTTGTATTGTTTGTCCATAGAGAAAACAATGTAATTCTTTGAATTTAAAAGATCTTTTGTTCTCAGAGGCATGATTCTTCAGTAAAAAAGGACCTAGTCAACTGTGCTTTTCCCTCTACTATGCATATTGAACACATCCTTGCCTTCTGCCATTTCCAAACCCTTAACATTAATTCCTCAGGCTCTACACCATCTATTCTTCTCACTATTATCACGTGCATAATCTTTTTCAGGAGAGTCTTTGTTAGCCTGACAAGACTGTGTGAATTGATGTTTATCTTGCATTTGTTTCTTTTTCTTATTATTTTTACTAATATTACTATTATTTTACTACTGTTGCTATCTTGTGTCTTAAACAACTGGAATGCTTTTTCTTACAACTCAGGAGGGCAGCAGTCCAAGGTCAGGCTGTTGCTTGTGTAGGGTCAATGTCTTCTTCTCTTTGGAGTTGGCTATCTTCTTCTCTTTGGAGTTGGCTATCTTCTTCCAGATTTTCTCATGGTTTTCCCCTTTAGGCTCCTCTGTCCTTTCTCCCTCTCTATTTTTCTTTTTTAAATTGTTATGTGCATGAGTGTTTTGGCTACACATGTGTCTGTGCACCATGTGTGTGCCTGGTGCCTGCAAAGTTCAGAAGAAGGCATCAGACTCTCGGGAACTGGAGATACAGGGAGTTGCGAGCTATCATATGGGTGCTGGAAACTAAACTCAGGTCCTCTGGGAGAGCAGACAGTGCTCTTAAACTCTGAGCCATCTCTCTAGCCTCTCCTTTTAAAAAAATGCATAGGCTCCCATTGTGTAGCCCCAGGAGGGTCTGGTCTTTGTAGTTTTCCCACCTCAACCTTTTTATTATTGAGTTTGAGATCGAAGATATGTACTATTACACTTGTTTTTTCATGTATATGAGTGTGTGTGTGTGTGTGATGTGTGATGTGTGTGTGTGTGATGTGTGATGTGTGTGTGTGTGTGTGAGAGAGATGTGTGATGTGTGTGTGTATGTGTGATATTTTAAATAAATTAAATGTACGTGTATCTCTGGCCCCTGGGTACTCCTCAACACCCCATCCTTGTCCCTTTCTTTTCATTGTACTATATTATGTGAATAACCATGTTAGACAGAATGCTTTGATAGGGTTTTAAGGCCTTTGTCTTTACAAAAGCATGAGAAGGATTATTATATTTTTAGTTAGGACAAACCTTCATTTCCACTAGGTCATTTCCAGTAGAAGCACTTATAAGACATTTACGTGGTTCAAAGAACATAATTATTTCTCAGTAGTATAGACTGAGAAATCTTCCTTTAATTCTGTTCTCACAGATTCTGTTACTCTCTCCCTTTATTCTAAGGATTGGGTTCTGGTTGGAGCATTCAGTGTTTTCAATTCATAGAAGATGTGAATATATATTTTCCCATTTCCATGCTTTCCTAAAATGCAAACCACCAAATCCTACAGTAAGTGTTCTAGACTACATATGTCATCATGTGTCCTAGATACCTTTCCATGTTAGTATACAAGTCTCTCTCTGTCTCTCACTCTCGCTCTTACAATTTCTTATTTTTGTAGGGGTATATATAACAGTCCTTTTTTTCTTATATTTCTGTATCTTCCATCATGGGTATACAACATTTTTCTATGTTTGAACACTTAGTTTTCAGCTGGTGGAAATGTTTTGGAGGTTACAGAACATTGTGGATTATGACATATTGGCAAATAGATATGGCTCACACAGGCCTTTGAATAACTTTTACTCATCAGATGTAATTGTCATCTTGGATGCTTACTGCTGAATAAACTTACCCTTTCTAGCACTTTCTGAACTTTGGCTGGCTGGTTCAACTCAGCTGTTCTGGCCCAAACTCCTCTCCAAGATGACTCATTCAAATTGTTTTTTTCTTGGTTTCTGACTGAATTGCTCTACTTGTCCTCTGTTCTAATCTTCTGGCTCCTTCTCATTCTCTGGCTCATTCTGTCTTTACCTGTTCCTGTCTCTGTAAAACTGTCCTGGTAAAATTGCTTTATCTATCTCTGGTGCTGCTGTTCTCGTAAGTGCTGTTCTTGTGAGAGTTGGGCATATCCTATCCCTTACTCATTCTGTCAAGCCTTTCCATGATTCTTTACTTTGTCACTCAATTAGACATCACTTTCAAACATGGCTGTTTCCTTCTACAAACAAATTTTACCTTCATTGTTTGGGATCAAAGGTGTGTACTAAGGGTGTATCTGCATTCCAGCCAAAGGGACTAAAGTGTGTCATTCTAGATGGATCACATGGACCTAGATTTTTGGATGTGATCCCTTACCCAAGCAGTCATGTTGTTGGATTAAAATTCCTCTGCAATAGACAGTCCCATTTTTGATCCTTCTTTCAAAGGCTGTACCTTGATAGCCTTTACTGAGCAGGAATGAGGGCTTACCTATGGCCCTAAGGCAGAGTTGAATATAACAGGTGATAGGGAGCAGCTTGATACACAAGTGAGGATCTCGTGACACTCCCAAGCCATCCATGAGGGAGTGGAAACAGTCAACAAGCCCAGCTGGATTATCTTTTCAATGGTGTACAGCTTATGTCAAGTCGCTTAGGTCAGGAGGACAGTCTCCCACAAAGATGGGACAAGGCCCAATGAATGCCAGCACACCATCACTGTCGAGTTCTTTCATGTCTTTGAGCAATGAAGAAATATACCCTTCAAAAACATGAGCCAATATAATTTCTCCTTTAGGGTACACTTGCTAGGTATTTTATCACAACAATTTGAAATAATTTTCTGTGTTATAAGTTCTGAAACTTTCTTAGATGTGATTTCATCATAGACCAAACAATAAAAATGCTAGTGTATTTTAGAAGTTCAAACCAATTCTTTCATTTTACAGTGAGGAAATTGCGACTTAGTTAATTAAGATTTAATTAGCAGGTGGTAATAAAAATTGAGTTTGAATAAATCCACAGCGTAATTCATTGTCTATATTCATGCCTGTATGTACTCAAATAATGTATCATATGAAAAATTATAACCACATAGCTAATAGATGAACAGGTAGGGGTCAACAGGATATTACTTCTAAAATTACAGAGGGAGAAAAAAGACTTGTGACTTTGGGTTAGGCAAATATTTCTTTAATTAAAAATTTTTATATTAACCTTTTCTTTATTCCTGAGAGTTTTATAATGAAACATGTTCCTTTCTACCTCTCCTCTCCAATTCTTTCCCAAACTGCTCTCTTTTCTCTCTGTCTGTCTGTCTGTCTGTCTGTCTGTCTCTTACTCTCTCTCTCTCTCTCTCTCTCAAACCCAATTAGTACTCTCTATGTGTGTATGGGTGTGGCACCATTCATTGGAACATGAGAAATCTTCCAGTGGTCACACATTCATTAATAATAATAATAATAATAATAATAATAATCCCAAAGGAATGGTTGTCTCTCCATCCAGCAGCTATCAACTGTGGAGAACACCTTGGGGTTAGAGCCTGCAAAGGAAGCTCCCCCTTCATCTACATGGAATGATCTTAACCAAGTAACTATGGCCTTAGTGTGAGTTCATGAGTATGGTAGCCTGCCAAATCTGAAAATTTGCATTTTATAGTTCTTCCCTTCATGGCTCTTATATTCTTTTATGCCCCCTGCACCCCCTCACATACTCTTCCCTGAGTCTTGGTGGGGGTGGAATTCCCACCACCAAGATATCCCTTTTAGGGCTGAGCACTCTGTGCCTTATTCTCAATGCTTTGATTAGTTATGCATCTCCACTAACTGGTGCTCACTTCAACAAGAAGTTTTCTCTGACAAAGCAGGCTCTGTCCTGGATCTGATCTAGTTTGTTCCCTTGGTCTGCAGTTTCTGCTGATCCCATATGCTTCTAGACAAATATTTCTTATGCCAGTCACAAAAACATGAACAAAAAATAGAGAAACAACATTTTTGCCATAATTATGCATTGATGGTATTAAGAAAATGCCAAAAAATGAGAGAAAATATTTTCCATGACATACTATTTTTTTTCTTTTTTTAATTGATTATAATTTTCATTTACATTTCAAGAGGTAAAACCTTTCCCAGTTTCCTCCCCTCCCCAACCCCCCCCAACCCTTCCTCCCACTCCCTGCCTCCAAGTATATGCCCTTCCACCCGACCCACTCTCACTCCCCCCGCCTTCAATTTCCCCTTGTTGGGGCATCTATTTAGCCTTCACCTGACCAAGGACCACTCCTCCCACTGATGCCCAACAAGGCATTCCTCTGCCACATTTTTGGCTGGAACCATGTGTACCCCTTGGTTGCTGGCTTAGTCCCTGGAAGTCCTGGAGCATCTAGGTGGTCAACATCTTTGTTCTTCCCATGGGGCTGTAAACCCATTCAGCTCCTTCGGACCGCCCTCCAACTCCTCCATTGGCAACCCCACTCCCAGACCAATGGTTGGCTACTAGCATCTGCCTCTGTATGTATAAGGCTCTGGCCCCTCCGAAGACAACCATGGCATGCTCCTTTTGATATGTGCTTCTTGTTGTTCATAGTAGTGTTGGGATTTGGTGACTGTTTATAGGGTGAATCCCCAGGTAGAGCAGTCTCTGGGTTGCCTTTACTTCAGTCCCTGCTCCACACTTTGCTTCCATTATTGCTCCTGTAAGTGTATTGTTCCCTTTCTCAGAGGAACCCAAGCACCCCTAAGTCAGTCCTCCACCTTCTTGAGCTTTCTGTGGTCTGTGAATTGTAACTTGTTTATTTTGAGCTTTTGGGCTAACATCCACTTATCAGTGAGTGCAAACCATGTGCATTCTTTTGTGATTGGGTTACCTCACTCAGGATGACACTTTCTAGTTCCATCCATTTGCCTAAGAATTTCATGAATTCTTTGTTTTTAATAGCTGAAGAGTACTTCATTGTGTATATATACCACAGTTTCTGTATCCATTCCTCAGTTGAAGGATGAGCTGGGTTCTTTCCAGCTTTTGGCTATTATGAATAAGGCAGCTATGAACATAGTGGAGCATGTGTCCTTATTACATGTAGGAGTGTCTTCTGGGTATATGCCCAGGAGTGGTATAGCTGGGTACTCAGGTAGTACTATGTCTAATTTTCTGAGGAATTGCCAAACTGATTTCCAGAGTGGTTTTACCAGCTTGCAATCCCACCAACAATGGAGAAGTGTTCCTCTTTCCCCACATCCTCTCCAGCATCTGCTGTCCCCTGAGATTTTCATCTTAGACATTCTGACCGGTGTGAGGTGGAATCTCAGTGTTGTTTTGATTTGCAGTTCCCTGATAACTAAGGTTGCTGAACATTTCTTTAGGTGCTCTAAAGTCATTCGAGTTTCCTCACTTGAGAATTCCCTGTTTAGCTCTGCACTCCATTTTTTTAATAGGATTATTTGACTCTCTTGAGCTTAACTTCTTGAGTTCTTTGTATACCTTGGATATTAGCCCTCTATCAGATGTAGAATTGGCAAAGAACTTTTGACATACTATTTTTATTGGTTATTTTCTTTATTTACATTTCAAATGTTGTCCCCTTCCAAGTTTCCCCCTCAACAACACCCCCATTCCATTCCCCCTCCCTTTTGCCTCCATGAGGGTGCTCCCCTACCAACCCACCCATTCCTGCCTCACTGCTCTAGCTTCCCCTTATGCTGGGGTATCAGTTGGGGTATCAAACTTCCACAGGATCAAGAACCTCCCTTCCCATTGATGCCAGATAAGGCAGTCCTCTGCTACATATGCAACTGGAGCCATGGGTCTCTCCATGTACTTTTTGGTTGATGGTTTAATCCCTGGGAGTTCTGGGTGATCCAGTTGGTTGATATTGTTGTTCTTCCTATGGGGTTGCAAACCCCTCCAGCTTTTTCAGTCCTTTCCCTAACTCTTCCATTGGGGTCCCCAGGCTGAGCCCCTTGATTTGATGTGAGGATCTATATCTGTATTGGTCAGGTGCTGGCAGAGCCTCTCAGGGGACAGCTATACCAGGCTCCTGTCAGCAAGCCCTTCTTGGCATCAGCAATAGTGTATGAGTTTGTTGTCTGCATGTGGGATGGGTCCCTAGGTGGGGCAGTCTCTCGATGGCCTTTCCTTCAGTCTCTGCTCCATTTTTCTTGCTACATTTCCTTTAGACAGGAACAATTCTGGGTTAAAATTTTTGAGATGGTTGGGTGGCCCTATCCCTTAACTGGGGGTCGTGCCTATCCACTGGATATGGTCTCTACAGCTTCTCTTTCCCCTTTGTTGGGTATTTCGACTAATGGCATCCCTGTTGGGTCCTGGGAACCTCTTGTTTCCCTGGTATCTGGGACTTTCCAGTGACTTCCCCCAGTTCCCCATCCCCCACTGCTACACATTTCTGTTCGATTTCCTGACCCTCTGTACTTGTTTCCTGTCTTTTCCCATACCTGATCCTGCACCCCCCTTTTCCCCTCCCTTTCCTCTTTCTCTCCCTCCTTTTACCTCCCGTGATTATATTGTTCTCCCTTCTAAGTGGGATTGTAGTATCCAGTGTTTAGTCTTCCTGTTAAAGGGGTTCTATGGAGAATATGAAAGACACTTGTACAGTTAAATTATCAGAAGACTCACAATACAAGTAAATAATCATAAAAAGGCATTAGAGCACATACTACACCAAAAAAAGACCTGTGAGTGAGAAGCATATGAAAGATTCTTAACATCATTATCATTAGGGAAATGCAAGTCCAAATCTAATGTATGTAATCCAGGGCTGGAAATGAGGCTCAGTTGTAGAGTGTTCACAGGGCTCTCAGTCCAATCTCGAGAGAGAGAGAGAGAGAGAGAGAGAGAGAGAGAGAGAGAGAGAGAGAGAGAGAGAGAGAGAATAATCTCTGCAGTAGAGAAACCCAGCATGCTCAATGTTATTGGAATTATAAAGGAAACTGACCACATCAGTTATTGTTCATGGAATGGAAAATGCACAGACTCTTTGAAAAAATGAGCAACTGATTTCCTAGAGGATTAACCTAAACATCACACAATGTTATTTTTTTCTGTAATTCTCCCCAAGAGAAATGAAACCACGGGTTCACACCAAGACTTGTATCTGAATATTTCGTGTTATTCATAATACCTTCAAGTTGGAAACCATCCCAATGTCTGTCAACTGGAAAATAAATCCAAAAGTGGTACGTTTATAGAATAGAATACCATTTAACAATAAGAAGTCAACTACTTTTTGCAGATAGCAATGTGTATGAACTTTATAACACTATAAGTTAAAATTATAGAGATAGAAAGAACATTAGGAAAGACAGAAACATCACTGACTGCCTGTTGTGCCAGAATGGGGCTGATGGCAAAAGGACACAGGGGAACTCAAGCTCAGTTGTAGTGATGGTTGCATAGCCAGTAAATTCATTAAAACTCATTTGATCCAGAAATCTCAGACTCGTGAATTCTTGAGTGTGATAAATTATGCCTGACGGGATTGTTCAGTAGGGATAAAGTTTAGAAGACAACATGGTATCAGAATAAGAATAGCTGGGGAGGTAGCTTTCATTTTCCTCTTCTTAGACTAAGTAGGGTTATGTTTTTCTTTTTCTTTTTTTTTTTTGAACAGGGTTGTTTCTCGCAGTTGTTGGGAGGGATTATTCCCCGGAGCAGATGTACATAACAGCTCACACTGAGTTTCTTCCCAGTGGAGACAGTCGCCAGCTATGAGTGAGACTCAGCTGGAGAAGGCTGAGCGAGTCTTCTGGGGTAGGCTCCCCTCAGGTTTTTCCTCTAATTACTCCAGCTGAGCACACAAGAAGAAAGGCAAAGCCATGGGGAAGCATATTAATTAAAATGTCTGCTTTTTGGTGGGCCATTGTCAGTCTCTTCATCTCTCCGAGGGTACAGTTGTGAGTTTACGTACCTTCCCAGCATCGCTGCATAATGAGAACATCCCACACTTTAATTTTCAGAACAGCCACTTGGGCAGATTAAGATGCACGGATATCTAATTGCCAACTGGGGTCAGTGAAGGAACAGTATCTACTTCAAAAATGAGACTATTGGGAACCGCCTTGAAGAACAGATTTTAGTAAGTCGATGACGACTTCCTTCAGAGGAATGTCTGTAGATTTCTGATGCAGCTTGCTTATACAAGGCAGGGGACGATCGTGGCCCATGAGCTTTTGGATTTCTGGCTGCATGTTAATCCACAGGCGTTATTCTGCAGTGAGGAACCACACTTACTGGCTTTATGTCCACAGTTCATGCCTACGTCGCCAATTAATAAAGAACAACAGCAACCTGCCTCTTTGGGGTTCAAAACATTGCTCTGATCTTTATCTGCTGCCAGCATTAAAAACAATTTTCATTTGAAAACTGCTTCAAATGAAACAAAGATGCACTGATATCTAATTGCCAACTAAGGTCAGTGAAGGGACAGTATCTACTTTGAAAATGAGACTATTGGGAACCGCCTTGAAGAACAGATTTTAGTAAGTCGATGACGACTTACTGTTTCAAATGAAATGAAGTGTGTGCCTCTATCCACACTTGCACACGTAAAGAGGAAAACTACTTTAAAACAGAAAGAAAAGCAACTTATTTGAGACTACTTTTTATTTGCTATCTTAATTTAAGGATTACTGTGTTGGTCCTATGATCAGAGGGTCCTATGTCCAGGGTCGTGTACCACTTTGGTTTCATGAAAGGATCCGGTGGATCACAGTAGGGGCTTAGACAGACCCAGCAGCAGAATGGCACTCTCTTCTTGGGTTCCACTGGCGTGTTTTCCTGAAAAGCGTGATGTGCATCTATTAAGGTCACCTCTTTGGCATACGTGTGATTCTATAGATAACAACAAACCTTTTTTGGCATCTCTTAACCTCACCTTTCCTGTACTAAACTTGCTAAAGATACTTTCATGCATGGCTTGTTCTGCCATCCCCTAGAGGGCAACTATGTGCTACTTTCTGAAGTAAAACCTTTCTCTAGAGACAGGGAGGCTTCTTCTCATTTATTTCCCAAAACCGTTCTTAGTCTATTTATTCCATCACTCATCTCAAAACCTAATCTATTTTTTAGAGCAGTTTAAAATTTAATGGCTATGAAACCATCTCCTTGATGTTCAACCCAGACTACTGTCTTAAGAGAAGTCTGTGATTTGCTCAGAGAACACATTTCCAAGCTGTGACAGATATTGATCGTTCTTTGACCACCCTTTTCTCTTTGTAGACACTAGTCATAGAAGACCAATAAGGTGTATTTTAGCATAGGCTAGTACGTATTGGAGGAGAGATTCTCCTCTGCAGGGTCTCTCTGAAGGTTTGCTGTTGTGTCCAGCTGCCAGGTGTTGAATTGGCCTATTAGGACAACAAAGGTAGTTGAAAGGAACAAGCAAGCCTTTATTGATTTACTCTGTCAGAGCATCCAGGAGGCAAAAGATACAGCTAGCTCCACGTTACATTTTCCTCCATGGAACAGCCTTGCATAGGTCAGCAGTTAAAGCATATATGGGGAAGGTTTTATTATTATTTTTGGTTTGTTTTTTGTTCATTTGTTTGTTTTAATGAAGAGTCCCTGGCAAAGAGCTCTGGGCTTTAAATGGATCCAGAGGATGGAGAAGTAGCAGAATGTCAAGGTTAAGAAAATAAAAGAATTAGGTCAATGTGGAGAAAAATACCTTAGCCAAGGCTTTGATAAGGAGAGATGCCTATAAATGTTGCTGCCAAAGTCCCTGATTTTTTGTTTGGGGGGGGCGGTTATTGAATGGATGGGTCTGGATGAGAAATGCAGATATACACATGAGTGTGGCTGGCTTGACTAGCTGGGGTGGGAATGGAGGGTGTCTCAGTCCTTGACTAAAAGTCACTCAGTAAATTGGAATGCATTATATATGTATCAGTTCTGAGACAGGGAGGAAAGCTTACCCCCCAGAAAGCCTTGCAAGTTGCTGATGGTTGTGTTTGAGTGATCGCAGGTAGAAGGCTCAGCAAGTGCCACTTGTCATCTTCTGTTAGGCTGGAATGCATCCTGGTGGTTGGAAATTTTGGCATCCGATCTGGGCCAAGACAGAATGTCACAGGCATTATGTGGCTCTGGAGCTAACTATATCTGTACCATCAATGACGTGCCTCTGGACTTCCCCTTGGGTAAGAAGGAAGTTCCTAATGCTAAAGAAAAATTATGAATGGCTATGGATGTTGACTGACCATCAACCTACAGGCAGCACACCACTGATGCTAAGAACAAACCCGTGGATAGTCATAGAAGGCCCTGGAGCTAGTTAACTGTAAACAGTAACTAGTTAATTTTGAATCAACTAAATCAAATCAAGTAGGCTGTGGCCAATTTTGTTGGTTGTGTGTGTGTCCATGTCTGTTTTTTTCTTTTTCTTTTCTTTTCTTTTCTTTTCTTTTTAATAAATACTGTCCAACTTTATTGTTGGCTGAAGTTCTCATACTTATTTTGGGTGTTTTGTGAATATTTTTACTTTTCTCTTCTCACAGAGACCAGTAAGTTTAATTTTAAGAAATTGTGCTTTCAGTATATTTCAGCTATGATATGGATGTTTTCCTTGTAGCCTGAGGCAATCCTTACCAAATACAACATTTCTCCATGTACTGATTTCCCATGTGATATAGCTGGTGTGGTTTAAACTATATGTACTTGGGGCTGGAGAGATAGCTCAGAAGTTAAGGGTACTTGTTACTGTTGCAAAGGATCCAGATCCAGTTCTAAATGCCCATGTAGTGGCTCACAACTGTTTGTAATGACAGTTCCTGGGGATATGACATCCTCTTCTCACGTCCAAGGGCACAAGACATGCATGTAGTATACATATATACATGCAGGCAAAGCATAAAATAATCTAAAATTAAAAAAAATATACATGTTTAATTGTAACCCGAAACACCAAGGTAAGCTACCTTCCTCTACCGCTCTCTCTAAAATTAGTATACACTTTATAGTAGATGATAAACATGTTTTGAAGACAGCAGGTTTTTTATTTTTTCATGGTTAAGGTGTAGGAGATGGAACTATGGAAATAACAGGATCTTTAATTTTTAGTGTACAAGAAGTGTGAGCTGGAACAGAATGAATGATCAATTACCTTGAATTTACCCCCCCCCCCAATGTGGGTAAACACAGGCAGAGGTAATTTGCTATTGCAACACTCAGCACCGCTTTCCACAGTGTGCTTAGATGTGAGTGCCGGAGAATATGTGCTGTGGAATCCACAGGGAGGTCAGAGTACAATCATGGATGTTGGTCCTTACCTTCCATCTTGCTCGAGGCAGGGTATGTATGTTGTTCACCACTGTGTATGCTATGAGAGCAACCTGTGAACTTATTGGGTTCTCTTGTCTCCACTTCCCAGCTCACTGTAGGAGCCCTGAGATTACAGATACATACTGCTGTGTTTGACTTTATGTGGGTCCTAGAGGTTTGAATTCAATTTCCCAGGATCGTTCAGCAGGCACTTTAGCCACTGTGCTGGCTACTTTTATGCCAATTTGACATAAGCTAAAGTCATCTGAGAGGAGGTAACCTCAATTAAGAAAATACCTTCATAAGATTGGGCTGTAGGCAATTTCTTAACTAGTGATTGATGGAGGAGAGGCAGCCCACTGTGGGTGGTGCCATCCTTGGGCTGGTAATCTTGGTTTCTGTAAGAAAGCAGGCTAAGCAAGCCATGGGGAGTAAGTCAGTAAGAAGCACCCCTCCATGGCCTCTGCATCAACTCCTGTCTCCAGGCTCCTGCCTAGTTTGAGTTCTTGTCATGACTTTCTTTGGAGAAGAACAGTGCTGTGGAAATATAAGTCAAATAAATACTTTCCTCCTCAATTTGCTTTGGTCATGGTGTTTCATCTCAGCAGTAGAAACCCTAACTATGGTACCTTTGAGCCACTCTTCCCCCCAACTCTTTCTGTATATTGAGATGACTTGGTTGAGCCAAATTCATGCTCCTCTGATAAAGAACAGAAAAGCACTCTCTCTAATGATGTAGTTTTACATTTTCCACCTCTAGACTATCCTCTACAGACAGCAGTCCTATGATCTAATTTCTTTAAGTAACTTACTTCTGTAAAAGTACTTATATTATTTTGTGTATATGAGTGTTTTGGTGGCATGTATATCTGTACACCACATGTGTACAGTACCCATAGAGGTCAGAGGAAGGTGTTTGATCTCCTGCAACTGGAGTTACCAATTCTTTTCAGCTATCACAGCACTAGAAACCCAGCATCAATGGGTTGATACTGGGAATCAAACCCAGGTCTTCCGGAAGGACAGAGAGTGTCCTTACTGCTGAACCAAATTATTCCTTTTAAAATTTGAGTAATTTATTATCCTCTGGTGTTAAATTGGTTAAGGTTGAAATATCCCACTCATGTATTTCCTGTGGGTTATATTTTACCACAAGCTTGTCTTGGAAGATTTGTTGGTAGATAACTCCTTGAGATTCTGTATTGTGTGGTCAGTGTATTGAATTTTTTAATGTATGTGTACACATTTTCAGGTTGTAATTATTGTAGATGCATTTTAAATCACAAAATAATTCTGACAAGGATGACAGTAAGAGCTGGAATCTGTTGAGTCTTTCTATACAAGACAGTTTGGCAGCTCCTTACACACATGTTCTTTAATCTTCACCACAGTCTGATAAAAAAAGTAGAATTTTGTTTTTAGTTATGCATTATAATTAATCCAGGCTGTTTTCTTTTTTTCCTCTCTCATTTGCCTTGAATTTTTTTTTGAAATGAGATGGGAGAATCTTTGTATGTGTCTGTACATAAATAAAAATGTAAGTATTATCAATAGTCACTAGAGGAATACCAATCATTATAAATGGACTTTTAGACCTAAAACACTCCTTGGAAAGAACATGCCTGTACACCCTTGACAAATCAAGACAGAAGCCCCAGAAGGAAATGCTTGCCAAGCTGCTTTGTAGCAGAGATGAAACTGGAGCTTATGGTTTTAACTTTACATTTAACACCTTCTTCCCTGCATGATCATGATCTCAGACTCCTGCTTTGATATGCTTCAAGAAGATAACTGTTTCCTTCTCTTCCTGCCTCTTAAAGCCTCAAGGCCTGCTGCTGCTTTCAGGAGACAGATGTGGTGCAACGAGCAAATCTCAGTACGAACTGGTTTTCAAATCTCTTGCCCATGCACGTCTGCTCTGCCCTGAGTCTCAAATGCCCATCTTCTAATTGTTTCTAAATGTACAAGTTAGACACTACCTTCTCCGTGAAATCCTGTGTGACCTTTTCTGTTTTTACAGATGTTTCTCTTTCTTTAGCATTTATCTATTCTCTGGTTTTGCCTCAGGAGTGGGTGGCACACTGTATTGGAATTCTTTTCCTATATGCTGAGGGAACATCACAGATGTTAATACAATTATGGATTCACTCTGAATACCAATATACCTGCTAATCTCTGTCTTCCCATCCTCCTGTAACATCACCCCTGACCTACATGGTCCATATAAAAATATAGAAATTACCATGGCTTTTCTCATCTTCATTTTGCTTGCTCTTGTGGTTTGTTTGAGAGTGGCCCCCATGGGCTCATATATTTGACTACCTGGTTCCTAGTTGTCGAAACTGTTTGGGAAGGATTAGGAGGTGTGGCCTCATTTGACATTCTTAGTTAGCTCTTTCTGACTTTTTTGTGTCTCAAGAGAAAAGTTCAAAGCTACTGTTTCAGCAGCATGCCTGTCTGTTGCCGTGCTCCCTTTCATGATAGTCACAGACTCTAATCCTCTGAAACTGTGAGCCCCAAATAAACTCTTTCTTTCTCTAAGTTTTCTTGGTCATGGCGTCTTATCACAGCAATAGAAAAGTAACTAAGATCTTATCAACAATGATTGTTTTGTTTTTCTGCTGAAACAGAACCTGGGCTTTTCATCTTTCCCTTTATAACCAGAGTGGGTGCCCTGACTCTTGCTTCTTTAAATCCATTTTTAAGTAGTAGTTAGAGTCTTTTTTTTTTCCCAAAAAGCTTTTTTTTTAAAAATCAGATTATATCACATCTTGAAATCCCATTTGTTTCTCTTCTCAGTGTGATAAAATCAAAACATGTGCTTGACAAAGACCTCCACTCAGCATGTCCTAGCTTGATTTTATACCAGGATCTAATGTTCACTAGGCTCTGCATCTTGACTTCTGTTTCTTGAACATATTTGGCCTGTTTCTTTCTCCAGGTCATGCTGGAGTGTTACTTTTTGAGCAAGTGTGTGGGGCGGGGAGTGTTTTGCTTTAGATTCCCTTTCTCCCATTTCATTGTCTTCATTAGCTTCCTCTGCAAGAGTAACCTATAAGCAAGTTTTACCCCTTTTTCTTCCAGCAAGTTCACTGCTAGGATGTCCAAACTCAATGTTTTTCAAGCTAGGCTTATAATATTTCGTTAGATATATGTGTCTTATCTTTAGCAGTTCCTTCCTTGCTCCTAAAATTCATCTTGCTTTATTATGTTAGCAGCAACCAGTAAATTGTCTTGTTTATTTTCCTGCTGTTCAACCTCATTAATGTGAACCCTTTTGTGATCAAAGGAACCAGTTTTTCTATCATGCACCCAAACAACACCATGCACATGGTAGACATTTAATATATGGAATATAGTAGAAATTGGCATATATATATATATATATATATATATATATATATATATATAAATATTTAATACTATAAAATGCACATATATATGCATTTTATAGTATTAAATATTTATGTAGCTTTGGGAAAATTCGTTAACATCTTTGGATCTCATTTGCAATGCCCACTTAAGGTCCGTGGGCAAAATATGCTTTTGAGAGACTTAATTTTATTTTAAATCAGTGGTCTCTTTTCTGTTTATGTAAACAGACTTTATCAATAGCTCATCCTCCACAAAGTTCAAACTCCTTCTTATTGGATTCTATAGTGTCAAGATATAGTCTCAAGAGATGCTAAGGCTGTTACGACAATAACTCGTGCTTCTGTGCAGTTTATAGTAACACAAATATGCTTGGTGACATGAAGCTGCCTACAGACGTATTGCTGTGCTGTTGCCAGCACCAGCTTCTCATTTCCCCTGTGCTCCCCTGGTGTTTCCATTAGCTGTGTAATATAGTTTTCACCAGCTAAGTGATTAGCATCCAACTGTTCCTGTGTTAATGCTTGTGTTCAGTTCATTAAAGAAATTCCCTGTAAGAATTCTAGCTTCATTTAGAAACCCTTCATAGCTCAGAGATTTTCTAGACATATATAAAAAAGATGGTCATTTAGCACAGAGATATTTTTTTGAAGATGGAACTAAGAATGTTTACAATTATGATTTTATATTAGGGGGACAAAGGTAGCTTAAGATAATCTAGGCCAGGAAGGAAGAGTGGTTTTAAAATAGGCAAAAGTTACACCTGTTAGGAAGACTGGGTATGTGGAAGGTTCTATTGCTTACATAATGTATAGTGAGTGGACTGAGATTGGCATGGTTGGTAACATCCAGCCAAGTAAGGTAGAACATTTGTTTTTCGTCCCCTCCCCCAACTTCTTTAGTTCTTTAATACAGAACTGATTAATTTGTTCTAACTTACAATTTAATTTCTCTTATCAATTCCCTTATTACATATTAATTAGATGCCACCTCTGACCCTATCAGCATTCTCTTAGTTGAGACTCCATTTAGTAGCATTAAATATATACAGCAGGGTTTTACTCAGATACATTTGCATATTTATCAGTAATTCTCTGAGAATATTAGAGCTGACCTCAAGACAGATGTACACTACCGTGTAGGCTTTATCATAGCATCATTTAAAGTTTTTTGCTGCCCTAAAAGTTACCTCTGTAGTTTAGCCTTACAGTCTAACCAGCCCATGAGAAAACATCCATATTTATATGTTTTTATCTTTCCAGAAAACTTCTAGGACAGAATTCTGAGCAATAGACTTTCAAAAACAAAAACAAAGACATTCCTATGGAGTGATACCTGGTCTACAATGGTGTGATGCAGTGTAGCTCAGTGTTGGAAAACACACTGCTTGTGGTCACACGTTGATTCTCTTCTTTGTGTCATTTCATCACTGGTAATTTGCCAAACTTCCAGGAACCTGGTTTCCCCTCATCTATGAATGAGGATAATAAGAACAATTACCTCGAGATGTGTCAAAGTTTGAACATTAGTTGTTCCATTATGCTAGGGATATTACAAACAGGAAAGTAGGTAAGTACATGTGGATAGAGGGAAGTATTCTTTGGGAAATCTTTGTCTCTTTCTCTCAATCTTGCTGTGACCCTAAGACTTCTTTTAAGATGACCTTTAAAAGCTTCTTGGTGGATTCGCACCAGTATCACTAAAACAGCAATGTTGTACCACCACAGAGAATACCACGGATTAGAGCAGACCCATCTCGCCTGCTGTCTTGGCAGCCATTAATTGCTTTGCAGCCTTTCATCTAGGAGTGGGGCCTTGCGAAAGTTCCCCCATCCACAATGGTGTGTCAACTGGTGTTGCTGTTGTACAGGCAGGTCTTATTTAGGTGACCATATTGTTGAGGTTTCCTGCATTCAGATTCTTCCCTGTCATAGTTAGAAGACACAATCTGATAGCAGGTGTCCTGGCCCCAAAAGGTTATCCTAAGTGGTCAGACCCAAGCACATATTCATATGAGCAACATATTAAGTGGACTCAGAAGGTTATTTTTATGTATATTTATATATACATGTGATTCCCCCACAGGCACTGGTGACCTCAGGGTGCAGAGGAGCTGGGGAGCAGGGTCTCCGGCAGCAGTAGTGAGTACGGCAGGCAGATATGAACTCTCTCCTGGGAGACTGTTTCAGAGGACAGCTTGTTTATTGAAATGGCGTGGTTAGCTTATATAGCTTGAGCCATAGGGAAGAGGACGAAAAAACAAGGGAGGAAGTGTTGCAGCGAAAGCAGAGTCCTTTCAAGCACATCAGCTAGATTAGTGGAACATTGGTTTCTGAAGCCAGTTTTCTGGCAGGGGAAACTGATACCTAACCAGCTTTATCATGGCATGGCCTTTGTCTCTATGGAGTTGAGTAGCTCAAGCCTGATTTATGTAGGGAGCAAGCAGTCCCACTCCTGCTCTGGTGCTCCCTGAGAGATGTCTGGAGTATGGCCAGTGTTCTACCATACCTTATCTGGCTTGGGAACCCACATATACGTACATACGTGCGCGTGTGTGTGTGTGTGTGTGTGTGTGTGTGTGTGATGTAACAGATAAGTAAAGAAGAGGTTATAAATTTGAGAGGGAGTTGGTGGGCATAGAAGAAATCGGAGGGAGCATAGGGATAGGTGGAAATTATGTAAATATTGTATTACATAAGAAAATCTAAAAAATTAAAAAAATACGTGACCAAAAATATTATTTTAAAAAAGCTTTTTGTTGATTCTTTCTAAATTTTACATCATGCACCCCAATCTCACTCATCTTCCCATCCCTGCATATCTGCTCTCTGCCCTTGCAACCTCGCCTCCAAAAGAAAACAAGAAATTAAAAAAGTAAAAACAATTAAAATATAACATTAAGTATCCTGCTACGGAAGCTGAGGTATGACACATAGTATATATACCCTTTTGCCCACACAATTTTACTTCTAAGTATTCATTCCAGTGAACCATTGGTCTGGTTCAAGGCCTCTGACTTCTGCTACACTATCAGTACCGGATCTTCACGGAATATTATTATATATTATATAATTATATAATATAATATATATTATAATTATATAATTATATATTATTATATGTAATTATTGATATTCTGCTGTTACCCTGTGTCAGCTTTGGCTCTGAAGAACTGGCCCTCTCAATTTACAGATGGGGTAAGTGTTAGGGCAGGTCAATTCAAAGTTCTAGATTTGAGCCTGGGTGGTAGCGGAGTTGGTTAGCCTGCCAAGCTCTCCTGAAGTCATGCCCTTGTGGCCAGCTCTACCATGCTGCCCAGGAGAGGTTCTGGGGAGAGGGGATACTCTCCGGAATGCTGCAGTCTGCGAAGGGTGGGTCCAGCTCTCACAACCTGCTCGGGTAAAGGGTGGGGCCATCTTTAACTCTTCTGAGTGCCAAAGCTGGTGAGGGGTGGAGCACAGCCGATGGATAATAACATGGCCCCAGGTAGCAGGCCAGACCAGGGTTTTGCATGGGCTTTGGTGGTAGCATGGGCCACAGACGTGAACACAGACAACCCTCTCTCTTGCTGCGGCAGGGCCATGGACCCAGACATGGTCCTTGGTAGCAGCATTGGCCAGGACCTCATCATGGCCTCAGGGGGCAGCACAGGCTGCTCCTCACTAGCCTCGAGGCTTCAGTTCTGTCTCTCTTCACTGGGTGTACACTGTGCTGCTTTTGTTTCTCTTCCAGCTCTCCAACACTTATTTGCTCATTTCAGTGGCACCCCGGGCCATCTGGGTGCCTTCTGCCCCATCCAAGCCGTGTGAGAACAGGCAGGGGTCATCTCTGATAGTCTTAAAATGACATATCTTATTATTTATAATAATATATACTATGTCACCTAGAATATATAACATACATTATGAAATATAATTTATCATATTTTAAATATAGTATATTATATATATATTGAGAGTCAAAGGAAATTTAAGATAAACTATCAGGGAAAACTAAGTTTAAAATTAGAAATATTTTAATTATCATTGACAAACTCGAACATCATCACCACTGTTCATGTATATCATATTCTAAGTTGTCGATGCACATAGAGTCAAGATTTTTCCAAAGCTGGTGAGGTAGATGCTACTTAGATTTTTATTTAAGAGGAACTCCTTAATAAATTGTGTGGCCCTCAATTTTAAGTCGTTAATTCTACTAATTGGTTCAGTAAGTACATAGTGAGCATCTGTAATATGCCAGGCTCTTAAAATTATATCCCAGTAAACAATGCATAATATCTGGCCTTAGGAATTTCACAGTCTTCTGAAAAAGAATCAAATATTTGACCAAGAATTTAAATGTCTGAACAAGAAAAACTAATGTTTTCATGCAGTGCAAGGCTTAGAGTGAACAAAGATTTACTTAGGTGCCTTCTGACATAAAGGTGTATTGTTTCTGTTAAAATTGTTCATGTTCTATTATAACTTTGTTCTTCTGTCAGTTCAGGGTAATGACTATCTGCTGCATAGTTCTAATATACTGAGTTCTGCTGAAAGGTGCTGGGAACCTACTGGATGATTTTCAGTTAGTTTTTAGTATATCTAAATTTTTTACCAGAACTGGTTTGTAAAACCGTACTGATTTAACTGAGAGAGAGAAATGAGGAAAGTGTAACTTACTGCATCTTTGCAACTTTGCAAGTCTCATTTTGAATTATGGGAATAAAAAATTACATTTTTTCTACATTAAAAAAAGTTTTGTCAGTGTTTCAATTGGTTTGTATTTTTTAAATGGAGAGCTTCCTGTGTGCATATGGCATCTTTGTGAAATCCACTCTCCCATTCTCTCTCCTTTCCTTGTGTTTCCTTCAATTCCTCCCCTATCTCCTGACACTTTTCCTTCCCAACTTCTGCTTTTTTTTTAACCCACTAAGTCTACTTAAAGGAGTCTGTATGTATGTGGATATATAACCACCCAGGGAGGCATGAGCAGCCTTTATAAGGTCATTTCCCTGAAGAAAACTGACTACCTCTCCCCGCAGCCATTGCCTGCCAGTATCTTCTAGAGATGAGATTTCATGAGTTCTTCCACCATTGCTGGGATTTTATCTGGATTGACTGCAGGTCTCTGTCTGCACTTATGGCCTCTGTGAGCAACTATGTAACTGATCCCGTCATAATTGAGTAATGATGCTTCACTGCAGATATCCCTCAAGTTCACCCTTAACAATCTTTCCGCCTCCTCCCCAGTGATTGCACAGTTCCACCAGGGAGAGAGTGAGGTAGATTCCCATTTAGAACTAAACAGTACCCAGTCTCCTAGTCTTGGCACAGTGGTGGGTCTCTGTATTAATTTCCATCTACTGCAAAAAGAAAATTTTCTTGTGAGTGGTTGAGAGATGCACAAATATATGGACATGAAAAGAAGAACTTAGGGGAAGTTTAGTGCCATGTTCATTTATCAGAGTAAATAGGGTTAGGTTCTCTCTATGGTCTATGACATAGCCAGTCACAAGGTTTTGGCCCAGTTAACAGTACCACACATGAATTGCATTTTGCAGCATAGGCTTTAAGTCTAATCATAAACTGGTTATTTCCATAATCTCTGTGCCACTATTGCACCATTTGGTATACCTTGGCAGGTCAATTATTATGGTAGCTCACAGGAGTCACATCTGGGTAAGATTGTTGAGTACTTTTCTCTCCCAATAGCATGAATAGAAGTTTTTGGTGTTATGAGAGCTAGACAGTATCCAGAACATGATGATAAGACCCCGATGACGAGGGCACCATGTACCAAAGTCATTGAACATGTAGCGATCAAGCTGGTACTGACTTTGAATTTGCATCATCAACACAGGTTACGTTTTGTGGTTCATGTACAAGGAACAATTTGTGTAAAATAAGTATAACCTATGTACCTAAGTATTACCTTAATATAGCTGTTCCATCCATAAGTGACATTTTTATTTTTCAGCACAAAGGAAACTGCGATTAGCTTATAACTAGTAGGCATTTTACCTTCTACTCACTGTGTCTATGTGCTTATTGAGTAAGATTATAGATTAGATTTCTTATATTATAAGAATTATTAGTTTTTATGAAAAAATATTATAGGATTAAAAGCATATAGCAAGAAGCCACTGTTTTGATTATTTTTGTGCCTCATTTTATAGTTTTTGTCTGTGTTGCTGTGAAGAGAGACTATGACCAAGGCAACTCTTATAAAGGACAGCATTTAATTGGAGCTGGCTTACAACAAGAACACACCTACTCCAACAAGACCACACCTCCTAATAGTGCCATTCCTTATGGATCAAACATTCAAACACATGAGTCCGGCAGTCCTCTGCTGTATGTGTGTTGGGGGCCTCAGCAGGTGCATGCCCACCTTGTAACAACTCCAATTCTGCTGTGAGGTTGTAAGACTGTTATAACAAAATTTCTTGTACATGGCATCAAATGGCTATATCGTATTGATTTTATTTTTGTGGATCTTGTAGTCAAATTAGCCTCCTGCATGCCAGGCAAGTGCTCTCCTACTGAGTTTTACATACAGTATCTTGCTTTTGTTTGTTTTGTTTTGTTTTGTTTTGTTGTTGGTCTGTCTTTCTTTCTTTCTTTCTTTCTTTCTTTCTTTCTTTCTTTCTTTCTTTCTTTCTTTCTTTCTTTCTTTCTTTCTCCTTCCTTCCTTCCTTCCTTCCTTCCTTCCTTCCTTCCTTCCTTCCTTCCAACTATTTTATGAGCATGAGTGTTCTATTTGCGTGTACACCTGCATGCCAGAAGAGGGCGTCAGATTGTATTATAGATGGTTGTAAGCTACCACTATTTGGTTACTGGGGATTGAACTCAGGACCCCTGGAACAGCCAGTGTTCTTAACCACTGAGGCATCTCTCTAGCCCACTTGTTTTGTTTTCAATAAGAAGAGTTTTAGGGAAACTTTGACTACTTTAAAAGAGAATGTGGGGATGTATATAGCACATTTTAAAGCCAGATAACATTGTGTTTTGTGAACATACAGGGATGTAGAGCTGGATTCTGTTATGATCTGAATCTGAGATCACAGGACTCTAAGTGGCAGTGACCTTCAGGATCATGTGACACCAAGCATCTCACATTGTGTGAGAGTCTACTCTCATCTGTTTCTGTGTGTCATTTGATAGGTATATCACTATTTATACAGTGGTCTAATTTTGTGGACTAACTCCTATTTTTTTTTGCCTTAGTTATCAAAAAGTGAATTTCCTTTTACTATCTTTCCATTGTTGTCAATATGGAGAATTCACACATACAGATATAAAGAGAATAGAAAAAAATCATATTAATATTGATTTTTAGTGTTTTGCCTCCATTTTTCCATAAACCATTTTGTCCTTGACACTGTGGGTTCTTTAGGTTAATATCATGCTGAAGAAGTAAGCTTGTAATGATTTTCCCTCTAATTAGCTAACCCTCAGACTAAATTACATAAGAATCAGCAATCTGTCATAAATACATTAAGATTATTATCTGGTGAGAGCTATCAATTTTATTTCAGTCTCTGATTTATTAGTCTCCCATTTGTTTATATAACAAATTCGGCAGGAGTAATTATGTAGAAAGAAAATGATTCTGTCACTTTAAATAAACCGTTCAGCAACTAAAACATCAGGACCATAATTAAAGGCATCACTCACAGTTTCCAATTTTAATACATAAAGGAGAAGGACATGATTAGACTTTAATGAACTTGCTTTTGTTTTAACCACATTGTGGTTTGATTTTGCTCTGCATGTGCTGGTTTCAAAACACCACAATATATTACTAAACATCCTTAATTCTATATGGCAGAGTTGTCACGCATCGGTGCATGACAACTTATTTCTGCCACCAAGCTTTCCGATTACAGTCTTGTCCGTGGCTGCAAGGACAGCTCCTTCGTGTTCCAGCCTGGAATGGAAGAGCTCTCCGGGGCAGCTGAGGTAAATTCCCAGGCTAATAACGCCCTCATTGCAGCTGGGTGATATCAGAAAGGATCACAACTCAGTCAGGAGTGCTTTACAGCAAATACCATTAGAATAACCCACGGGATTTAAGGCATTCGTTTGGGGCTCTGAATTAATGTGCACATATCCTTCTGCCACAGGCTCACCCATACTCTGAATCACTCTCATACCTACTATCAACCAAAAATGCACTAAACTCTCAAGCAAATTCCCCACTTGACACCTTGGTTTAGTGTACCTGAAGAGAAATAGGAGACCACCAGGAAATTCATGGCTTGGGTTGAAGGTCTGCGTTGCTGTACTGAGCTTCTGCTCCTGAAGTGTAAAATGCAAATACTATTATCCAGCTGTGAGACTGTGAGGGTTGTGGCCCTCTAAGGATGTGACCCTAGTTTGTGTCAAATGTGATAATGATGTTGACCATGATGACTATCTGCTCTTGTAACCTGCAGTGCTCTGAAATTATGCTGATATCCAGAAAGTATCACCCATTGTCTTGCCATGCTATTTGAAATGTGCCTCACGGAAGCATTCCTTTAAATTGTTTTTCTCTCAGTGAAGCATCTCTGATGCCTTTAAAACAAGCAGCCTCCTGGGTTTCTCCTGTGGCCTTATGCAGTTAGAATCTGTGAGCTGGGACTCATGAACCTGACTGAGAGCAAGATCTCTTGACAACATTTAGGCACACTCAAGTAAAGAACACTCCAAGGAGGCACTGGAATCTCTGTCAAAGTATTTGTGCTTTGATGGGTGACGTGGGCCAGTGTTTTAGCACTTAACAAGGTTTTGCTAGTGTATTTTATAGACTTGTTTTTTTAAATGTTATCTCGAACAAGAAATAGGCATCAAATAATAAAATATGCAAAAAAGGGTGGGGGTAGGATGGTCAGAGGTTTAGCAGAAAGATAGAGCAAGACAGAGAACTCCTGACAGGACCGTAATTGAATCCTGACTAATTCTAGCTTCTCATCTAAGTTCAGATTAGTCATATTTTTTAATCCTTGGGGAAATAATGCATGAGTAGATATAATAGAGATGAGGAGAGTGGGCTCTGAAAGATGCTCTTAGGAGTGTGACCCAAGCAAGTCGCAAGCTCTCTGAATGTCACTGTCCTCATCCCCAATGGTGAATTCACAATTGAAATGCATAGAGTTGTTGATAGATTGAACAAGCTGGGCAAGGGAGGTTCCCAAGAGGATCGCTGAGGATCCAGAAGGGTTCTTATTGTTATCCACTGGAGCCTAAGCTTAGTGCACACATAAAGGTTCAGACATTATAAACTCCATGTGTCCACTGTTAAGCACACCAGTATTCTCTTAGTTTATAAAAGCCAGAAATTTGGGAACCATCTTAAGAACTCTCTTTTCATTCCTCATTGGTCCAAACAATTACCAGATGCATATAGATGAAGTTTGTAGATATTGTCTGATTTCCAATCTGTTTCTTGTTTACTACTAGTTTTTTTTAATTAGTTGGTTATTTTATTGATTTACATTTCAAATGTTGACCCCCTTTCTGGTCTCCCCTCAGCAAACTCTCATCCCATCTTCCCCCTTTGCCTCTAAGAGTGTGCTTCCGCACCCACCTACCCACTCATGCCTCACCCCTCTAGCATCTCCCTATGCTGGGGCAACAAACCTCCATAAGACCAAGGGCCTCCCCTCCCACTGATGCCAGATAAGGGAATCCTTTGCTACATATGTAGCTGGAGCCATGGACTCATCCATATACTCTTTGGTTGGTGGTTTAGTCCCTGGAAGCTTTGGGGAGTCCAGTTAATTGATATTGTTCTTTCTGTAGGGTTGCAATCCCCTTCAACTCCTTCAGTCCTTCCCCTAACTATTCCATTGTCGTCCCTGGGTTCACACTGATGGTTGGCTGTAAATATCTGCATCTGTTTTAGTCAGATGCTGGCAGAGCCTCTCAAAGGACAGTCATACTATTGAGGCTTCTGTTTGGGAGCACTTCTTGTCATCAGCCATAGTGTCTGGGTTTGGTTGTCTGCAGATGAGATGGATCCCAAGGTGGGACAGTCTCTGGATGGTCCTGCAGTCTTTGCTCCATTTTTGTCCCAGCGTTTTCTTTAGACAGGAACAATTCTGGGTTAAAAATTGTTTACTACTTCTAACCTGGTCAACCTACTTTCATTCTTGTTATATTGAACCTATTATATTCTCTTGCACTGATCTTTCCAAACTATATGTTTGATCACATAACTCATGTAAGATGATCAAAAGGACAGAGTGGGAATTCTTTTTTTTTTAATTTTATTTTCTAAGTTTTTTTTTTATTTACATTCAAAATCATTTCCGCTTTCCCGTTTCCTCCCTCCCCGGAAGTCCCATAAGCCCCCTTCCCTCCCTCTTTTCCCCATTCAACCCACTCTCGCTTCTCTGTCCTGGCATTCCCCTACATCCAGTCTTTCCAGGAGCAGGGGTCTCTCCTTCCGTGGGAATTCTTTAGTCTCGTACAAAATGATGTCATGGCCAAACCAGAATCCTGTTCCCTGTCATGGCTAACAGCATGAGATATTCAGATGTACACGAGAGTTTGCTTTGTGCTGTAATTATCCATTCTTTCCTTCACCCCACCCAGGCCATGGCTTTTCTGTGTTCAGCATTAACTCCCAAGTCCACAGCTCCCTCCCCTCCCTACCTCAGTAGTCCACCCACCTGGAACACCTGTCACTCTTCCAGACGCAGTTCAAGCAGAAGCCTCTGAGGTTTGAATAGAGCTGGTTCTACCTCTGTGTTGCCACCCCCAGTAGGGGCTGATTTCCCATCTGCATCTGATTCTGTGAAGAGCAGAGATCACTTCCTGTATTTTAGTATCCTACAAAAATAAAAGATTTGTTAACTTATTTTTGACAAACTTTTGTATCTTGTCTAATTTAGATTAAAATGATTTTACCTGAGTTATTAATCTGATTCTTCAATTTATCCAACTCATTTAGAGTCTGTGATATCTAAGCCAAGTAAATCTCAAGGGCAGTTTACCTTTTACTGTTAGTCTTAGATCCTATTCTGGGATCTACTTCTTATAGCCTCATGTGTACTGACCAAGTTTTGTCAAATGCAAGAGGAGGGATATCCCAGTGTGTTAGGAAATCCAAGAATAGATTGCATAGCGTCTGCACATGTTCTTTGCTTATGGCTGACAAAATCTTTAGTAGTTGGCAAAATTCTGCATGATGATGGCAGAGAAAGTGGGTCACATGAACGAGGTGTTTCCTCAGCACTCGTGGAATACAGGATGTCCTTTCTTCTTTGGGACATTTGAGTCATGTTGTGCACCACTAATCAGAATATACTGAAATCTGGAAGTTCTCCTAAATTCAAAACTTCCTTGAGCATGGCCACACTACTCTATAACAATGATAGGCTACAGTCAAAATTCAGATGCACTAAAAACATTTGCAAAATTAACTTTATGTGTAAAGTATATATGAGACATACGTTAATTTTGTGTCTAGACTTGGATCCCATACCCAGGATATCTCATCATATATATATATATATATATATATATATATATATATATATTGTAAAAATCAGAATCACTTCTGACCTCAAGCATTTTGGATAGGAGATGGTTGTTCTGTAATTCACTTTACCACAGTGTGACACTGAGTGCAGGCCTCTGTGTTTTCATCTCTGGCCCTGAGAGCCTTCATGTTTCAACAGTGTTCTCTTGGGATGCGCAGGAGTAGGCACATACAGTAGAGCACATTGCTACCTTCAAACTTGTTCCATTTTCCCCTTCTCCTAGAAACACTGAGAAATAGTTCACACAGCACTCTCTGACCTAAGATGCTTCTGTGTTTATTATAAAACATGTAGAAAACTGCTATTTTTGTAACAAATGGATATAAGATTTTTCCCCCTAATCTTTATCCAGGCTTTGTGGCACTAAATTTTAAGAAGACAGTCCTTTTTTCATAGGATTATCATTTGTCTTTATGTGAAGACTGAATTGTGGACTCTGTCTGTTTCACTCCATTTTATGATATCTCTGTTCTGTCTTCATTTTTCCTATGGAAAGGTACATTTGGAATCTTTGGAATCATGTACGATAAGTCTTCTTGCTTTATTCCCAGGGAGATAGCCCTGGGAATTTCTACAGTGCTCGCTTGTATGCATGCCACCCTGAGTTGGGATACATAGCATCTACATAAAGAGTAGAGTGTGACATGCATCCATGTAATCCTTGCTGGGCTATGGGAGGATCCCAGGAGGATCCCAGGGCTTTGTTGGCCAGTTTGTAGTTGAATTTAGTGAGAGACTTTGTCTCAAAATATAGAATAGATACCAATAGACTATGGCACTTGTGTCAACTAATGACACCCATCTGTGTGACCAGCATGTGCACACATGAGTATGTACACACACATATATACCACACACATATAAACACACAATTAAAAGGTTTATCTATATTCCTTAAACCAACTATCTTTTGCCTTCCTGATCTCCAAACCATTCCACCTTCACATTATGCATGGCAGAGCTTCTCAGAATGTAGCAATGGGAACTTGTTAGAATCAGAAATACTTCGTTAGGCCTCACGGCAGACATTTTGAGACTAGAGGTCTCAACAATCCGAGTTGTAACAAGATCTCCAGCAGATGCTGGTGGCCATTGAAATGTCAGAAACACTGACAGGGAGCATTTTTCTACTCCAGAGTTGAGAAAGCATTTTCGGAGAGGTACCAGACAGTGAACATTTTAAGTTCTGTAGCTCATTCTGTTTGTATCGTGTCACTCAGTTTTACCATCACAGCACGGAAACAGCCTCCGACAACAGGTAAACAAATGAAATGAGTATGGTGTGTTCCAACAAAACCGTTTACACTAACAAGTGGTGATCAGAGTCCATCTGCAGAGCAGTTGGCCAGCCTGTGCTGGGCTCCAGCCTCTGTTCCCCACATCGCAAACCCTGGCATTTGTCCCATTCTTGTTGGAAACCTGTGGTTACCATTGTTTTAGCCCCCCCTTCCCCCGTTACCATAGGACTTTTATTTGTCTTTACACAGTGATGTGTTGCTTGGTCCCAGTGTTCTCACTGAATAGCAGCACACCAAAATTCGTCATTTCTTAAGGATTTGAGTACAAAAAACCTTACGTAAATTAAAAAATTAAAAGGATGAATACACTTGCAGGCATGTCAGTACAAACATTCCCAACTCAAGGCAAGTAACAACCCGTGGTGGCCAGGAAGGAAAAGAACCAGAATGGAAACTATGTCCTAAGGCTTGTACTTTCCCACCCAGTTAGACCGGCAAGATGGAAGTGGTGATTGGTTCAGGAACCCTTGCCACCCTTGGAAAATCCTGGAAGTCTACTGTTGGTTAATACCCTGCACATATCACTGTATGCTATTCACAAAGATCTATCAAGTTGGGGATTTCTCTTCCACAGCATGTTCTCCCCAGCTACCAAGTGACCAAGCCACATGGACTGAGGACTAAATCAAGATATGCACAGGGTATTAAACATGTACCAAGGGAAAAATTAACTTGAATATAAGGTCAAAAATAAACAACACGTTCTACTATCCAGTGCTGATATCAGATACAAGCTTCAAGGACAAATTTTTTTTCAAAGACTTATTCCGGTTTCTTGAGGATAGCATGAGGTGTGTACATTTGCCAGAGCAAATTGATACTTCAGAATCAGCTCATGCAACAGATGCCTGGCATTTTCTCAGTCCATCCAGAAACGTTTTTAGTGAGCAGTGAAGGGGCCCAATTCATCATACTCCTGCTTGCTGATCCACGTCTGCTGGAAGGTGGACACCAAGGCCAGGATGGAGCCGCCAATCCACACTACTTGCCCTCATGGGAAACAATGATCTTAATCTTCATTGTGCTACATGAAGCTTGGGATGTGAACTCCTGCATCCTCTCAACAATGTCTAGATACACAGTGGCACCACCAGACAACACTGTATTGGCATACAGGTCCTTGCAGGTGCACACATCATACTTTATGATGGAGTTGAAGGTGGTCTTATGGATGTCAGAGGACTCTATGTCCAGAAGGAAGGCTGGGAGAGAACCTTTGGAAACCAGAACCACTCATTGCCCATGGTGATCACCTGCCCATCAGGTAGCTCATAGCTCTTCTCCAAGGAGAAGGAAGATGTAGCAATAAATATTTCTTGCTCAAAATCTAGGGCAGCATAGCACAACTTCTCCTTAATGTCACATAATTTCTTACCCAGCTATGGTGCTAAAGCTGTAGCCCTATCAGCTCTAGTCAGGATCTTCATGAGGTAGTCTGTTAGGTCCCAGTCAGCCAAGTCCACATACAAGATAGCAAGGGGAAAGGTTTAGCCCTTGTAGATGGGCACTGTGTGAGACCCTATCACCAGAGTCCATGACAATGCCAATGGTGTGCCCAGATGCATACAAGGACGGTATCACCTGAATGGCCATGCACATGGTTGGGGTATTAAAGGTTTCAAATATTATCTACATCATCTTCTGTTAGATTTGGAGTTCGTGGGGAACCTTGATGAGAACTACCAGGTGCTTCTCAGAGGTCACACTTAGTTTGTTGTAAAATGTATGGGACCAGATCTTCTCCATGTCACCCCAGTTGATGACAATGCCATACTTGTTAGGATACTTCAGGCTCAGGATATCCCTTTTGCTCTGGGCCTTGTCACCTATTTAAGTGTCTTTCTAGTCTATGCCTACCATGATGCTCTGGTATCAGGGGCTCTTGATGACGGAAGGAAACACAGCCCTTGGGGTGGCACCGCTAAGAAAGCCAGCTTTGCACATGCCAGAGCCATTGTCAAAGACAAGTGTGGCAATTTCTTCATCCGCTGCAATCAGAGAAAGATGGGGTGGCAGCGGAGCCAAAACACAGGACAGGCTGGTGGCAGAGTGTGAACATTTTTAGCCTTTTAAAATACTTCTAATGGAAGTCATTCTTGGCAAAACGTCTACTTCTTTTGGCAATTGTTTTTTCAGTGCAGATGTCAGATAATTTTCCTGCTATACAAAGTTTTCTTGTACTTATGTTAAATCCTATGTCTGATTCATTCAAGCTAGCCCTTAGTGCTGGCAACTTGGTATTGGCAACTTGGCTTTTAGTTTTAAAAGCCGGTTGTTGGTCATTTACTCCCATTCTTTAGCACCTTTCTGCAGGTTGTCTTTTCTCTACAGGATCTTTTTAAATCTCAGTGTTTTCTGGGCCTTAAAGGAGATATTCATGATGATTATATTAATTTACCAAGGTTGCCATGGAAAAGTACCCCACACTGGATGGTTGAAAATAATAGACATTTGCAGCCAAATTTCTGAAGTCAGAACTTCAAAATTAGAGTTTCTGTCAAGTCATGATCTTTCTGGTGGCTTTTTCCTTTCTTCTTTTAAAAAAAGATTATATTTAACTGACAAATAAAAATTATATATTAGCCAGGCATAATGGCACACTCCTTTAATCCCAGCACTTGAGAGACAGAGACAGGTGTATCTTTCATTTCAAGGCTAGCCTGCTCTACAGAACAAGTTCGAAGACAGCAAGAGCTATACAGAGAAACCATGTCTTGAACCCTACCCACAATTGTATATATTTATATGGTACAACAAGGTGTTTTGAAATCAATAAATTGACCTAGTATATAAATTACCTCATGTATAATTTTTGTGGTAAAAATACTTAAAATCTATTAGCTATTCCAAGATACAAGGATTGCTGTTGATCATACTTTTCATGTGATACAAAATATTTTTGCACTTATTTTTGAAACTCTGTGCCCTTTAAACATTGTCTCCAGCTCCCTGGCCTAGCTCCTGGTTATAACTACGATATGCTCTGGTACCTTCAGTTAAACTTTTAAGGATTTTGTTTACAACCAAGAGCATTTCCCATGCATTTCCATGTCTGACTTACTTCACTCATTATAATGTCTTCCAGATTCATTTATAATGTTAAAAAAAACAGAATTTATGCCTCTTTTGTGAATATTTGCTTTGATTTTTAAATTGTGTGTGTGTGTTTCTATATGCATGTGTACATATGAGTGCAGGTACTCACAAAGTCCGGAAGAGAGCACTGGGTCCCGTAGATGGGGAGTTACAGGCAGTTGTGTGCTTCTCAGCACAGATGCCAAGCACTGAACTTGGGTCCTCTGCAAGAGCAACAAGCCCTCTTATGTTCAGATACGTATTTCCAACCTGGGAAAGGATAGCTTGTTTGCCCATGGGACAATGGAACCCAGGTCTACCACACAACAGGAAGGATAACTCACCCCCCTGCTAAAGAGGGTGGTCTTTATCTTTTAGGGCAGAAGGATATTCTACTGTGTTTGTGACTGTTTTCTCTTGTTGTCTAGGTTGATTGTGTTATTTTAATATTGTGATTATCCCAGAATGGACCTTGTAAGTGCAGGTACCTCTGAGATGTACTTTCTTTATTTTCCTTGGAAAATGGCTGGCAGGATTTTGAAATCATAAAATCATTATATTTTTATATTTCTCAAGAACTTTCTCTTTTCCATAATGGCTTCTCTCATTTACATTCTTTCCATCAGGGCTCCATTTTCTCTCATGCCAGCATGGATTGTTTGTTTTTTGAATAATAGCTTTTCTCACAGGAGTGAGGTGATATCTCAGTATGGTGGTTTAATTTTCACTTGTCAGTTGCTAAGTGATGTTAAGCTTCTTTTCACAAACTTGATAAACATTTTTATTTTTTTTTTCTGAAATGCCTATTCAGGTCTTCTTCTATTTTATAACTGGGCTGTTTATTGTATTGTAATTGAGATGAGTTCCTTAGGCATTTTGAATATTTATCCCTTATCAAATACATAGATTAATGACATTTTCCACACTTAGTGGCTTATCTCATTGCTCTGGTGATTGATTCTTTTGCTATACATAAGCCTTTTAGTTCAATATAATTCCATTTGCTGAGTTTTACTTGAGCTACTTAAGCTTCCTATATCTAAAGAGTTCTTGCTTAGAAAATGCTATGTAGATTTTCTTCTAGCCATTCTATACTTTCTCTCTTACATGCACATATTTAATTCATTTTGAATTGATTTTTTATACCCACTGTGTGACAAAGTTTTAACTTTATTTTTCTGAATACCTGATTCTATTTGCTAGAAACTGTTTCCCATTGTGTGCTTTTTGGTACAATCCTCTTGTCATCAGGATGAGACTTATTTCTAGACTCCCAACTTTGCTCCATGATACTATGTATTTGCCTTTAGTGTAATGCTGTTTTGACTATAATAGCTTTGTATTATGTTTTTCCATTAATGTATTTACTTTATATCCCAATCACAGCACCTCTCTTCCTCCTAGACCCCCTTCACATGTCTCCTCCTCCTCTCCTCTCCCCCCCCAGAAGGGGGAGGTCCCCACCCCCCCCGGGTACCAACCTATCCTGATACCTCAAGTCCCAGCAGTACTAGTCCCATCCTCTTCCACTGAAGCCAGACAAGGCAGTCCACTGAGGGGAACAGGATCCTCAGGGATGCAACAGAGTCAGTGTAGGCCCTGCTACACTTATTGCAGGACTCGAATGAAGACCAAGCTGCAGCTCTACCGCATATGTGTGTGGGGCCTATGTCCAGCCTGTGCTCGATCTATGGTTAGTGGTTTAGTTTCTGGGGGCCTCCAAGGGTCCAGGTTAGTTTGTTCTGTTGGTTTTCCAGTGGACAGTTTCTATCCCCTCTGTGACCTGCAATCCTTCCCTCAACTCTTCCTCCAGACTCCCAGAGCTCGGTCCAATGTTGGGGTATATTATGTTTTAAGTTAGGTGTGAGGTTTCTAACTTTGCTCTTTTTGTTCAAGATTACTTTGGCTTTTAAATGATTCCTTTTGATTTAGAAAAAGTAATTTGATTTTTTTTTCTGTTTCTGTGAATACAAACTGACATTTTGGTAGAGATCCTTTCCTCTTCTGGATCCTGTTAGATGGCAACCATTGTCTTACAGATGCAGTTACTCTTGAAGTCCTTTCTCTCCTTGTACCTTTCTGTCATTTTCCCTTAGAGTGTGCCTCTAGTCCAATTTTCCTCTTTTGTGAGGAAATTGGGGTTCTTGGAGCAATATCCAGCAGAGTTGCTGATGGACAGTGTTTCCTCAGTATAGTGTTTAATCTCTGGTATTAACGTGAGTAGATTTGGCATCACCTTGGAAACACACCTTTTGTTGTTTCTGTGAGACTGCTTACAGAAAAGTTAGGTAATGAGAGAAGAACCACTCTGAATGTGGGCAGTAGAATCTGTGGGGTGGAGTTCCAGACTGAATCAAAAGGAGAAGATGAACTGAGGACTAACTAGAATGCATCTCTCTGTGCTTCCTGACTGAGAGACAGAACAACCACCAACCCCATACTCTTACCATTGTAGAAATAATTGCTGCTATGTTTCCCCATCATGGTAGACCAAGCCATACAAACCATTATGAGCGCTTTCTTCTTTCAGTTGCTTCTTCTCCCACCCCCATCTTGTCTATGTGTGTCATGTATTCATGTGTGTGCTCAAGTATTTAAGCTTGTGTGCTTGTGTGGAAACGAGAGATTTTCTTCAATGTCTTCCTCAATGGTTTCTCCACTTTTTTTCTTAGACATAGAATAATAGACTATAACTGAACTTGAAGCCTAATGGTTTTGATAGGATGGCTGGTCAGCGAGGCCCTGGGATCCACCTAACTGTCTATCAGCACTGGGATTGCAGGTGCATGCAAGCAAATCTGGCTCTTTCACGGGTGCTGGGCATCTAGATGTTTGTGTGACAAATACTTTGCCTTCCAAGCCTTCTCTGCCTCTTCACTTGCTTATTGTTGGGTGTTTGTTCACAGCAATGGGCAAAGTACTAACCATGCTCATACATAGGAGTATCCAGAGTGGAGGTGAAGATGATTGTCTTTATTAACCATAACTGTTATTTGTTACACTGAACTAAGGACTTCATTTATGTCTTATTGGGATACCCCAACACTGGATACAAACTTTTTTATTGTATAGATGAATCTTAAATGAGATCAAGAATGAAGTTACTTGTTCCATGTTGCGATAAAAAGTTCACAAAGCGAGGATCCCAAATTAAACTAATTTGGAAGCTCAGTAAAAAAAAAATTAATTTAAGTTTTTACTTATTTACTTTACATCCTATTCACTGATCCCCTCCCTGTCAGCCCCTCTCACAATCCTTCCCTTATCCTCCTTCCCTTCTTATCTTACCCCCTGGGTATCCCTGTACCCTGGCACTTCAGTTCTCTGTGAGGCTAGGCACTTCCTGTTCCACTGAGGCCAGATAAGGCAGCTCAGCTAGAAGAACATATCTCATATACAGCTCCTGCTCCAGTTGTTCGGGACCCACATGAAGACCAAGCTGACATCTGCTATATATAATGTATACAAATGTATGTTTTAAATTACTGTGCTTTTAAAAAAATCTCAATTTGATTTTCCTTTGATAAGACATTTATTGAACACCTAACATGTAACATTTTAATGATTAGTACTTTGGAGACAGCCTCTGTTGTTGAGTGGAACTGGTGCTGGGGAAGACCAATCTTTTTGTGTTATCTTTTGTTACATGATCAAAACTCTTGGCTAAAAATTGTATACTAATTCATGGGCAAATCAGTGCCACTGATCACTTTTAAGCAGGGTAGAGACATGATTAAATTATTTGGGAGCTAAGTTTATGTTCTGTTTGTCTTAGAGATTTTTATCCACTGATTTTAAAATCTTGTTTTTTATATTTGTTTTCTGTCAGTGGTTCTTAACCTTCCTAATGCTGTGACCCTTTAATACAGTTCCTCATGTTGTGGTGACCTCGAGCCATAAATTATTTTCATTGCTCCTTCATAGCTGTAATTTTGCTACTGTTATGAATTGTAATGTAAATATCTGATATACAGAATATCTGATATGTGACCCCTATTGAAGTTATGACCCACACACAGGTTGAGAACCACTGGTCTGTGTGATGATTATGATCATATTTGGGAAGGAAGGAGTTCTTTTTTTTTGTTTGTTTTTGTTTTTGTTTTTCGAGACAGGGTTTCTCTGTGTAGCCCTGGCTGTCTTGGAACTCACTTTGTAGACCAGGCTGGCCTCGAACTCAGAAATCCTCCTGCCTCTGCCTCCCAAGTGCTGGGATTAAAGGCATGCGCCACCACTGCCAGGCAGGAAGGAGTTCTTAATTATCATTTATAGTTGGATAGTTCAGACTGAAGGTGTAGAATTTTCCACATTGTAAACTTGTTGAAAGTAGGGGCTCTATCTATTGGATAAAAACTTCTGTATTTTAAACGTCTATAACTACAATAAATAGAGATGTGAGAGATGAGGCAGAACCAGGAACATGTAGGCCATTTTTCTCCATTGTTGGATATTGTACTTCATGTTAGCTGCTATGAGAGAAAATGGCAGACAGATGTCTTCTTTGTACCTCCCCTAGATCTGAATAATATTTTCCAAAAAGCCTTATTGTATTTCCGTTCTCAGAAAAATGCAGGTCAGATCCCAGAGCCTGCCTCTGTGACCTTTTCTCTGTGATCCTTGCAGAAGAAGTGAAAAGAGTGTGTTATCTGATTTGTCATTTCTGTCACCAAGCCATTGTCACAAAGCCTATGGTGCTGACAGTTTTGCTAGTTTTTTGCTTGGCCTCTCCGAGGCGGAGCAAGGCACAGGTTAGCATCTCTACTCAGAACACATGACATCTGAAATACTTCAAAAACTGAAATACTTTATATTAATACGATGGAACAAATAGAAATTTACATGCCTGACTTTATATGATGTCATAATATGGGCACATTAAAATATTATGTAAAATTATTTTTAGGCTATGTGCTTTATACACAGATTATACACAGATATATACACAGATTCTATGTTTAAACATGGGTCCCATTACCGAGCTATCTCATGATATATATGTGAAAATATTCTAAAATCTAAAAAAATTCAAATTCTGATCCAAGGCATCCTGGATAAAGGATATTTAATCTGTATAATCTATTCCTATTTCTGAAGCAGCCTTGCCATAGAATACAAATAGATAACCATTGTCATTTCTTTATAGAATAATCCATAGAATTATAAAGAATGATGGCCCTTTGTTTCCTCCCAGAAATCAGAATCAGGATTCATTTTAACTACATGCTTGAAGGAGCAGTGAGGTTGGAAAAACCTAGACTGGATGTCTAGAAATCTTAGCTCTCATTTAGACTCTGCTTCAGACTAGATCTGAGCAGTACATTCATCTTCCTAAAAACTCAGTTTCTTCCCATGCAAAGGGCTGGAAAAATTGTCCCTACTCAGAAATGTCTGAGAAAATGGGTCCAAAGGATGTGTCTTGGGATTTAATTATAAAAAACTAAGATATAACCCTACTAAAGAAAAAGAAGTTTCGATGCCCCAGTGTAGGGGAATGCCAGGTCAGGAAAGGGGAGGGGGTGGTTGGTAAGCAGGGGAGGAGGGAGGGGATAGGGGGTTTTTGGAGGGGTTATGAGGAAAAGGGATACCATTTGAAATGTAAATAAAGCAAATACCTAATTAAAAAAAAGGAAGCAAAGGAAATTCTGCAGGAGTTTGGGAGAAGCATCACTAAGTAGATTGCTGTACATCTTTATGAAAATGTATGTGGACACTTTCTTCTTTTGACAAAAACATGCTTGAAAAGGAAGGTTAGAAAAATTCTGGAAGAAGGGAGTCTGCTCTTTGGTGTGTTAAGAAAGAGAGGCACTTGGCCATTCTCTGCCCTGTGAGTAAGTGCATGGCATGGGGATCCTAGCAGTCTACTGGGAGGAGGACCATCACTCCATTTTCTTGGCATAGACTAGACAGTGACTTTTCTTTTCTTTCTTTTTTTTTATAGGAAAAGTTTATTTTTTGTCCTTTGTGGGTTCAAAAAGTCCTGTTTTTTCCATGCGTCCTTCTGGCCTGTATGCAATCCAAGCAGAAATACTTCAGCTTGTTGCTAGTCAGGGCTCTTTTAGCTGTAAACAATAGAAACTAACATCTAGCTTGTCTAAGCAGATAGCATATTATACAAAACACTAAAAGCCTTCTGCTTTATTGCCTATCCAGCCATATATTTCCTTGATCAAGGTGGATGGTCAGTTTATCTAACTCTGTCCTTCCTCTTGGACATGTGTGTTGGTCTCCTCACTAGACAGATTCTTCTTATATGGTTGTGTCTGGTTACTTGAGCCCCAAATATTTGAAGACAGTTTGAGCTTTTTGTTGCTCACAAGAATTTCAAAAGAACCAGAATTGGCTTTTCCAATCAGAGCCTGGCTATGTGATGAAGGTGAGGCTTCAGGGAGAGGAACCCAGTTCTTCATCTTCTACTGGGTTCTGACCACTGACCATTTAGCAAGATTTCTTATACAGTCCAGGATTGCCCTGCCTAGGGATGGTGCCACTCACAGTGGGCTGAGCCCACTTGCATATATTAATAACCAACACAAGCCCACATCTCAAGCTGAGCTAGGCATTTTCTTCATCAAAAGGTTCCGACCAAATGACTCTAGGCTAATTCAGGCTGACAAAGCTAACTAGAAAAACGACCTCAATGCCTATCTAAAAAATACAGTTTAACACATAATCCTTATGACAAGATGGCTCAATCGATAAAGATTCTTGTTTCCAAGCCTGATAGCTTGATTTTCATTCCCTGAACCCACACTGTGAAAAGTGGGAACCAACTTTTCAAGTGGAAAATCACCTTCACTTGTACACTATGGTACCTGTCTACAAACACACACACACACACACACACACACACACACACACACACACACACACCCATTAAATAAACACTCAAAAAAACTAAAACGGAAAAAATCTTTTTAGAAGCCAAATTATGTGTTGAAATGAACCATTGCTAAACAAAGCATAAAGCTTTGAATTTATCTTTCATTATTAAAGTATATTTGGTTCTATTGTTTTCTTGATCAGAATATCAACTTATTATTATAGAAAACATATTTATAAGTTGCCACAAAATCTGCAGTTTAAAAATTACATTTGTTAATTTTTTTTGGTTTCTTTTTTTCCAGAAAAATTAGTCCTTAGACTTGGGCTTAAGGGTCAAGTGGACAGTGACTTTTCTAAGACTGCTGTTCAGTTAAATTGATAGTGACTTTCTGTTACACATCTGTACATCCCTGATGTGCTTCCCCATTCTTCAGGAGCACATGGACTAAAGGACAACTTTGCCATATAGCTGGTTCTGGTGAAAGGATGGGATTGTGACTTTGTAAGACAGTCCAGTTGTCCATTTTGTTTTCTGAATCCATTGCAATTTTCCCCTTTCTTCTAAGTATCTCTCTGGTTATATATACAAATATTTAGACTATAATAAGTAAGCTTTCTGAACCAGAAGACGGCTTTTCTCCCTCATTGGTGATTGTAAAGATGCTTTGTTCAGTAGTGGGTGCCGGAAAGATGCTTCTTAAGTTGAACAATTAATTAAATTAATGCTTTTATTTTATTTTATCTATGCAGGTCTTTTTCTTTCATAAATGTACAGCATGTGTGTGCCTGGTGCCTGTTGAGTTCAAAGAGGATATTTGAACCCTTGGACTAGAGTCAGGACTAGTTGTGAATCACCATGTGGGTGGAGGGCATTGAATCTGAGTCCTTTACAAGAGCATAAAATACTTGGAACCATGGAACCACCTCTCCAGGCCCCATTTTTTATTGTATTTTTTTGTCATTGTTGCAGCACGTTTTCATATATCCCACAGTAGCCTCAGACTTGTAAAATAGCTGAGAATGACCTTGAACTCTTGATCCATAGGAAGTGAAATCAATGCCTTCAAGTAATCTTTTGAATTTCCCTGCTTTGGGTACCAGGTAGGGATACAGGTCCTAAGAACACAGTAGGTGGTGCATAGCTTCATTACAGAAACATTTTTAGAGGCTTGGTTCCTACAAGGACAACCAGTAAAGCTTGTGACAGGATGGAAGTTTTTAGTTCTGGAGTCTAGGTTTCTTGTAACAAAGGCAGTCACTAAGCTGTTTTTCTTGTTTAAATGGGAGAGACTTGAAATCCTCACTGGCTTTTGTTGAAGGACTGCATAACGAAGCATATAGACACAAAGGAATGTAAGAATTAAATTGGGTATAAGTTATCCTGATAATTCAAGGGTAGAAAATTGGGGAAAACAACTCATTGTACCCAGAACAGGTGGACATCTAAAAAGTCAGCATTCAGTGACTCAAGTAATTCTGAGAAAGTGACTAGGAAGATTGTAATGCTATAAAACAAAGAGGTAAGACATTAAGAAGAGCATCATTGGCTAGAGAGATGGTTCAGATGTTAAGATTACCGGCTACTCTTTCCCAAAGGGCCCTAGTTCAATTCCTAGCACCACATGAGAGAGCTTACATTAGTCCTGGGGTATCTTCTGGCTTCTGTGGGCACCACATGCATGTAGTACACAGACAGCCATATAGGCCAAACATCCCCACATATAAAATAATTAGATAAATAACTAAAATAAAAAAGAAGAGAATCACATTTTTCCTGCAGGAAGTGGACAAAATGAGATGAGGACCATGCTGAGGCTGATACCACTACAAGCTCACAGATAATGGTCTACTTGTAAAGCATCCTAAAGGCTGTCAAGTGCTAATACTATGTGTGGGCAGGGAAGGAGGATAATCCTTTTCTTTGATGTGGCTAGTAACTTAAAGAAAGTGAAGTGCACACTCAAGGAATTAGCCCAGTATTGAGGTAAAGAAGTGAGTTGGAGATACTGTGATGTTGGACAACTTCTATTGTTCTGTGAGGTCCCCATGACACCACTAGTCATCATGGGATTAAACGGACTGGGCTCACAGAAGAGCAAGAGGATTATCGATTAGTTCATGGTAGAATGAAAAGTAAGAGGTTGGCTTCTATACCCTAGAAGATATAAGCACTAAAACAGGCAGGCAGAAATATGCCTAAGATTTCAGTCTGTGTTATTTGCAAATAGGAACTGATTCAGTGGACTTGTTTGCACAGACAGACTCTGGCTCATTAAATATTAAATCGTTTATCGAGTTGTTAGTGAACACAGAATAGTTGTAAAGGCTGAGAAGATTCGAGCCAAGTCAAAATCACATCATGAAACATCAGAAGAGAAAACATCTGCTGGTGGGTACCACTAAGTATTGGAAACCAGTTTGTGTACCTGGTGTTTTCTGCACATGGCTTTCCAGTAGTGCATTGCAAGCAATAAAGGAGTAACTCTTCACCTTTTATTTATTTATTTATTTATTTATTTATTTATTTATTTATTTATTTATTTTTTGCTTCAAAAGTGTCTGAATCTGTTTCTGATATGGGAACAAAAGCTGCCCATGGTAAAAGATTTGGAGAAAGCAAGTATGTGACATGGTTAGCTATTATGGAAGGGGCATTTTCTCTCCCTGACCCACAATAGGACTTGTTAAGTGAAAGTTTCTCTAAACCCAGGAAGCCCAAGAATGTTATATGTGTCCTATTCTTTTTCTATGTTGTAAGCCTACAGGATTCCTTGGCCCGTGAGCTCCAGCGCACTGTTTCATTAGGGAGAGGTTAGCTTCCAAAGTCAGAAGTCAACCCCTCTATTACAAAAGAATGTCTCATGCTAGAAGCTACAGTTCCAGCCCTGGTCTTAATATGATGATAGATCCTTAATGTTTTCCCAGATAGACACTCTGCTCCTCCAGGTGAATGTCGGTCAAGAGCCTTTCAAATCGTCCTTTTGAAATAATTCAACGTAAAAGCAAAAGGCTTATTTCATCTTAGTGGAGCTCTGGAAATCAGTCCTCTTCTTGAGTTCACATAGGTATCCTTCCCTGATGACCACAGGGCAATTTTCAGAGAAGGTCTTACTTAAGTTGCACTCTTAGAAAGTCAAAGGAAGCTGCAATTTTGATGTGTCTAGAATTGAGAAGGGGTGGTTGCTGAGCCATTGGTGAACTGGTGAGCAATCTAGTTCCTAGAAAAGCTCCTATTTTATTTGACTTTTATTTGCTGCTCAGGATTCAAACTTAGGCTTTGCACATACTTAGCATGTACTCTATTAGTGAGTGACACCACTGAAAAATGTCAATCTTGAAATGTGGAGTAGTCTGTTTTCTACTGCAGAAAGCACATAGTATTAAATCACTCAGCAAAGCAAGCAGGCAATCAACCAATCAATCAACTATACACACAATATATGTCTGTGGGTGTGTTTGTATATGTGTATGTATGTATATAAGCATGTATTTTGTGTGCATGTATATGTGTGTGTGCACATGTGCACGTGTGTGTGTGTGTGTGTGTGTGTGTGTGTGTGTGTGTGTGTGCAATCAAGCCAGAGATTATCATAAACTGTCATTTGCCTACATCGATTTTTGAGATAGGGTCACTTACTTAACTGGAGATCATCGCATTGTATAGACTGGCTAGCCTGCAGTCTCAGGGATCCTCCTGCCTCCACCTTCCTAGTGCTGAGGTTATGGTAATGTGTCTCAGTGCTAGACTTTTACATGGATTTTGAGTATCAGAAGTCAGTGTCTCAGGAATCCATTGGCAAGCATTTTACTAACTGAACTATCTTCCCAGCACTTAGTGTATGTATGTATGTATGTATGTATGTATGTATGTGTATATATATATATGCATGTATATGTATAAGTATGTGTTTGTGTATATGTATAATGTTTGTGTTTTTTAATGTGAGGCAGTATAGACCCCCTGGGAACAAACCCATATTTTTGGGTGGGAGGGTCAAGGCATATTTTGATTTAATTTATGAGAAACTGTGTTGTCATTGAAAACATAATTATGATAAACCTCATTTATTCATTCACCTCTTAAATTCACCTGTCAAGTAAATTCACAAGTTCCTACCTTGAAGATTTGTAACAAAGATCAAATGAGATGATGTAAGGAAAGTGATTGGGGTATCTTAAATACTCTATCACAAGTATCTGTAGTCACTCATGTTAGTGATTCATTAAATGTTAAGTGAATGAATGAATGACTGAATAAAAGAATAGGTATTATGAGAAACTCCAAAGAAACTGTCTTCTCTAGTGGGATCTGATTTGGGTCATGCAGGAGCCCTCTAACATCAGAAAAGGTCTTGGATCCATTGGAACTTGAGTTATAGATGGTTGTGAGCCACCATGTGGTTGCTGGGAATCAAACCCAGGTCTTCTGCAAGAGCAATAAGTGCTCTTAAAAAGAGCCATCTCTTCAGGTCCATCTTTTTGCAATGTTTGATAAAGCTCTGCACAGATTTCCAAAGTGTGGGCCTAATCTTTACCCATCTTCATGGCTCACAGACTGGCCTCAGGAATATCAGTTATCAAGTTTTTTAGATCTCAATGCTTATAAGAATACTTGAATTAGAAAAAGATAAGGCATTTCCTCTAATTAACAGAGTTCCAGAAAGTAAAGATGCAGAAGAAAATTTGGAGGATGACAGATTGTTCTACCTTGCTTTCTGTGGCTGTGCTAAAATCCATGACAAAAAGCAGCTCACGGAAGAAGGATTTATTTGGCTTATACCTCCAGGTTCACAATCCATCACTGAGAGAGTTCAAGGAGGTCAGGAGTTCAAGCAAGAACTGAAACAGAAACCGTGGCAAAATGTTTGCTCCTTCTGATCTGCTCAGCTAGATTTTTTAATACAGTCTGGGCCAGCAGTTCTCAAAAATGTATGTCATGACCCCTTTAGGATCACATGTCAGATATCCTACATATCGGATATTTACATTATGATTCATTACAGTAAAAAATACAGTTATGAAGTTGCAGCAAAATAATTTTATGATTGAGGGTCACCATAACATGGGGAACTATATTAAAGGGTTGCAGAATTAGTAAGGTTGAGAACCACTGGTCTAGGTCCACTTATCTAGTGATGGTATTATCTAAGGTAGGATAGGCGCTCCTATATCAATGAACAAGAAAATGCCTCAGAGAAATGCCCACAAGCCAGTCTGATGGAGGAAAATTTCAACTGAGATATTTCTCTTTCCAGGTGTGTAGTGTTGACAACCAAAAATAGTCATTGAATAGATGGAGAAGATAACTAGTCTAGTTTCTGGTTGACTTATTAAGGTTAGTTGGGATTGTAGTTGTTCCATCCCTGTTTTAGAGCTTTGTTTAGTAAGGCACAGAGGACCACTATCACTGCCTTCCCTTTACTTACTTAAATCAAAACAGAAAGAAGTGTAAGAGCAACTCATAACCTGCATACATTATTGACCATTAGAATGTGCTATGGCTATTGTTTCTTTGTGTTTAAACCTATAAACAAGTAAAACAAATAGCTAGAGGCAAAATTTAAAAAACTGGGGGCATCTTAATAGAACATAGTATTGCAAATGACAGATCTATCATGTGCTTTTCATAGGCACAGGATATGAATGTGCAGATCAGATATAGCATCACCCCAAACAAGCGAATTTGATTGACATCAAGCTATCACCACTAATCTTTACCTCTGGGAACAAAGTAGGTCTTTAGACTCCCCCCCCCCCAGGTCATGGAGCAATTCCACACCCACATGCACAAAACGGAGAAAGTGCAGTCGGGATGGCTTACTGCTTTGAAACATAAAAGCCTGCCCCAGTGACATACCTCTTCTAACAAGACCATGTGTCCTAAGTCTTCCCAAACAGCGCCACTTAAAGAGACCAAATGTTCAATTGCCAAGATATGAGGGTTATCTCATTCAAACCACCACAGATAGTATATTAGATTAGTATGAGAAAGAAATTCCCAATGAAGAGGTTCACAGAAGGAGTGCATTTTCTTCTCATTATAGTGCTTATCTTAGTACATGAGTCCAGTAAACTATTTGGGGATGTGGAAGAGAGTGTTCAAGCACTCAGTAGGGAGATGAGGTGCAGTGGCTGTGTAGCTTACGCCCAGTGTAAGATTTTAAAGTTACTGTCTAAGAAAAAGGATGGTATATAGTTAAAAGTCAAAGTTACCCTAGAAAAATCCGTCAAATCACCACTATGAAAACCATACACTTTCTCAGTGAGCCCAATGAGTCTCCTTTCCCCTTTAATTTGGAGACATTTGCCTTATCATTAGCTGAGCACCAAATTAAAGTTATCAAGAGCTTCTGAAGAACCCCGAAGGCTAGAGTGTGAATTGTTGAATGACTGATGCTCAGGAAATACAAGATTTTGTGCCTCTTACCTCTGGTCTCTTGTCTGTCTTCATTTCCTCCCCCAAAGCATAGCTAAAACTAAGTGGAATGGTAGGCTAGAACTCTATGCAAATTTTCCTTTAGTTTCTTTCTCTCTCTCTTTTTCTCCCTCTTATTTTCCCTCACTTCCTCCTTCTTTTCCCTTTTGTACATTTGTGTGTGTGAATGTGGGTACCTGTGTGCCATGCCATCCAAGGTCAGAGGAAAACCTTGGATGTTGGTTCTTGCTTCCCACCTTGTTTCAGACAGGCTCTCTTTGTCGTTTTCTCACACTGTGTATGGCAGCCTAGCTGATGAGCATGAAGAGGTTCTCTTAACTCTGACTCTCACCTCCCGGTGGGAATACTGAGATTACAGACATGCATGCCACTGCAACTTGCTTTCTATATGTTCTGGGGATTTGAGCTCAGGTCCTCATGTTTGTGAAGGAAGTGCTTTACCCAGAGAACCCTCTCTCCAGCTTGGTGCTCTATGTTGTTTTATGCTATGCATACAATATTACATTATTTATATCAATCTATTGATATATAACATACATGCCCATAAATGTTACATACATTTCATGTGTAACTGTATGAACAACCATATATTTTATATATACTCTTCTCTCCTCTATTATATTGATATTATAACTTAGAAAATTGACAATAGGGATATAAATGAATACTAGCTACATCTCTGTTTAAGAGTTTTTCCAACCATGCGATATATTTCTATGTAGTATATTTGTAGAGACATAGTTTAAGAAATTGATTGACAAACAATGGTCGAATTTGAGAATTAGATTGGGCCAATTATTTGTACTTGTTCATAAAGTTTTATTGGGACTCATCCCAACTTGTTTATACACTGTGGCTATGTATGAGCTACAGTGGCAGAGTTGAGTATTTGACATTAGTAATTGATGGCTCCTGATGGCAAAAGTATTTACTATCTAATCTGTTAATGGAACTGGTTTATACATTGTGGATTTATCCCTCCTCCATGTCCCAAGTCCCCTACTTGATAAAAACAAGATAATTTAAATAATCAGTTTCCACATAACATGGTTCCTTTGAGTCAGGAATTTTCTAAATGAACTGGAGAAGTAGCTCTCTGCTTAGGGACTTTGGCCCAGAAAAGACTTCTGCTTTTCCTAAGGGCTCATTAAACAGAAGCAAAGAACTCTAAAACAATCTATGGCACCCCACTAATCACCCTATCCACCCCCCTTAAACATCAACTCCTATTTATTAGGTGAGAAATTCTACAAATGATTATAGATTGAGAGAAAGATATTTATCTCAACTCATGTTTCAACAGCAGCCGTTCTCTGCCTGTTTATTAGAACAAAATTTAGCTCTGTATTCAGATTTCAGATTAGGTTCAAAGAAATATATGTTCAAAGGAATACCTGGGTAGGAACTATACCTATGTGTGGATGTGTTGATATGGAACCCTGTGATTAAGCTTTTTTAAAAAATGCTTCATGAAAAAAATGTTCTGAAAAACGGTTATGTCTCAGTCAACCTCAATTTTCCTGAACAGTGCTGAGTGAGATTTTCTAGCATGGTAGAAAGATGCTTATCTTGAAGTGGAAAAATGTCATTACTTGATTCCTGCTGAGACATCATATTCAGAAGCCTTAATGGTTAGTTGGCTAACTTAACATCAAGGAAGGGGAAATTATTGCTTACTTCAGAACAGTTTCCACTGTGATGTGGTCCTCATTGATGCAATGGTGTGTTGGCTTCAGAGCACAGAAAACAAAAGGTTGTTTGTTCTTTCTTGTCTGCATCCTGCATCACAGCTGAAGTGTAGAAACATGTAGTTCCAAGCAGCAAGTTACTCACTGCTGTGACTAAAGTTTACTTTTATAAAATAATTTGAATGTAGGCCCAAAGAACAGCTTTTGCCATTTTCAGAAGGCAAGAAATAAACTGTAATTTTTTTTTTACTGGATATATTCTTTATTTACATTTCAAATGATTTCCCCTTTCCTAGTTCCCAACCCCTGAAAGTCCCATAAGCCATCTCCCCTCCCCCTGTTCCCCAAATCAACCCTCTCCCACTTCCCTGTCCTGGTACTCCCCTACACTGCTGCATTGAGACTTCCCAGGACCAGGGGCCTCTCCTCCCTTTGATGTCCAAGGCCATCCTCTGCTGTCTATGCCTCTGGAGCCATGGGTAACACCATGTGTACTATCTGGTTGATGGTTTTGTCCCTGGGAGCTCTGAGAGTACTGGGTGGCTCATATCATTGTTCCTTCTATGGAGTTGCAAACCCCTTCAGCTCTCTGGGTCCTTTCTCTAGTTCCCTCCACTGGGGACCCTGTGCTCAGTTCAATGGCTAGGGACAGTGTTCCCCTCTGTATTTCTCATGGACAAGCAGAGCCTCCCAGGTGACAGCTTTATCTGGCTCCAGTCAGCAACTACTTGCAGGCATCGATAAAAGTGTCTGGGTTTTGTAACAGTATATGGGATGGATCCCTGTGTGGGGTAGTCTCTGGATGAACTTTCCCTCAGACTCTGCTCCACACTTTGTCTCTGTATCTCCTTCTGTGGGTATTTTGTTCCCTCTTCTAAGAAGGACCAGCGTATCCATACTTTGTTCTTCCTTCTTTTTGGGCATAATTTGTTATATGAATTGTGTCTTGGTTATTCCAAGCTTCTGGGCTAATAACCATTTATCAGTGAGTGCACACCATGTGTGTTCTTTAGTGATTGGGTTACCTCACTTAGGATGATATTTTCCAGTTCCACTCATTTGCCTAAGAAATTCATGAATTCATTGTTTTTAATAGATGAGTAGTATTTCATTGTGTAAATATACATCTTCTGTATCCATTCCTCCATTGAGGGACATTTGGGTTCTTTCCAGCTTCTGGCTATTATAAATAAGGCTGCTATGAACATGATGGAGCATGTGTCCTTATTGCATGCCGGAGAGGCCTCTGGGTATATGCCCACTCTGGAAAGCAGTCTGGTGGTTCCTCAGAAAACTGGGCATGACACTCCAGAAAATGTTTATAATTCCACTTTCAATCAACTTAGAAATATTTTTATGCCTACCATTTTATCTGTATAATTTTCCATGATAATCTTCAATCTTAATGTTTTTCTATATATTTTTTCAATTTTATCAGAAATATTTTCCATGTAAATCTGCAATTTTATCAGAAAATGTTTATAATTCTACTTTAATTCAACTTAGGAATATTTTTATTCCTACTATTTTATCTGTAGAATTTTCCATGAAATAGTCAATTTTAACATAGTGGAGCATGTGTTCTTATTACTTGCTGGAGAATCCTCTGAGTATATGCCCAGGAGTGGTATAGCAGGGTCCTCTAGTAGTATCTTGCCCAGTTTTGGGAGGAACCGCCAGACTGATTTCCAGAGTGGTTGTACCAGCTTGCAATGCCACCAGCAGTGGAGGAGTGTTCCTCTTTCTCCACAGCCTTGCCAGCACCTGCTGTCTCCTGAGTTTTTGATCTTAGCCATTCTGACTGGTGTGAGGAGAAATTGCAGGGTTGTTTTGATTTGCATTTCCCTGATGACTAAGGATGTTGAATATGTCTTTAGGTGCTTCTCAGCCATTCGATATTTCCCTGGTGAAAATTCTTTGCTTAGCTCTGTACCACATTTTTTAATAGAGTTATTTGGCTCTCTAGAGTCGAACTTCTTGAGTTCTTTGTATATATTGGATATTAGCTCTCTGTCAGATGTAGGGTTGGTAAAGATCGTTTTCCAATTTGTTGGTGGCCATTTTGTCCTATTGACAGTGCCCTTTGCCTTTCAGAAACTTTGTAATTTTATGAGGTCCCATTTGTCAATTCTTGATCTTAGAGCATAAGCTATTGGTGTTCTGTTCAGGAAACTTTCCCCTGTACCCATGTGCTCAAGACTCTTCCCCAGTTACTTTTCTATTAGTTTCAGTGTGTCTGGTTTTATGTGGAGGTCCTTGATCCACTTGGAATTGAGCTTAGTGCAAGGAGATAAGAATGAGTCAATTTGCATTCTTCTGCATGCTAGCCACCAGTTGAACCAGCACCATTTGTTGAAAAGGCTATCTTTTTTCCACTGGATGTTTTTAGCTCCTTTGTCAAAGATCAAATGACCATATTTATAGGTTCATTTCTGGGTCTTCAATTCTATTCCATTGATCTACCTGCCTGTCACTGTACCAATATAATGCAGTTTTTAACACTATCACTCTGTAGTACTGCTTGAGGTCTGGGATACTGATTCCCCTAGAAGTTATTTTACTGTGGAGAATAGTTTTTGCTTTTCTGGGTTTTTTGTTATTCCAGATGAATTTGAGACATGCTCTTTTTAACTCTGTGAAGAATTGAGTTGGGATTTTGACGGGGATTGCATTGAATCTATAGATTGCTTTTGGCAAGGTGGCCATTTTTATTATATTAATCCTGCCAGTCCATGAGCATGGAAGATCTTTCCATCTTCTGAGGTCTTCTTCACTTTCTTTCTTCAGAAACTTGAAGTTCTTGTCATACAGATCTTTTACTTATTTGGTTAGAGTCATACCAAGATACTTTATATTGTTTGTGACTATTGTGAAGGGTGTCATGTCCCTAATTTCTTTCTCAGCCTGTTTATCCTTTGAGTATAGGAAGGCTACTAATTTCCTTGAGTTAATTTTATATCTGGCCACTTTGCTGAAGTTGTTTATCAGCTGTAGGAGTTCTCTGGTGGAGTTTTTTAGGTCACTTAAGTATAATATCATATCATTTGCAAATAGTGATATTTTGACTTCTTCCTTTCCAATTTGTATTCCTTTGACCTCCTTTTGTTGTCTAATTGCTCCAGCTAGAACTTCAAGTACTATATTGAAAAGATATGGAGAGAGAGAGGGCAGCCTTGTCTAGTCCCTGATTTTAGTGGGATTGCTTCAAGTTTCTCTCCATTTAGTTTGATGTTGGCTACTGGTTTGCTGTATATTGCTTTTACTAGGTTTAGATAAGGGCCTTGAATTCCTGATCTTTCCACGATTTTTAGCAGGAAAGGATGCTTAATTTTGTCAAATGCTTTTTCAGCATCTAATGAAATGACCATGTGTTTTTTTTTTCTTTGAGAATGTTTATTAGTGAATTACATTGATGGATTCCCATATATTGTACCATCCCTGCATCCCTGGGGTGAAGCCTACTTGATTGTGGTGAATGATCCTTTTGATGTGTTCTTGGATTCAGTTGGCAAAAATTTTATTGAGTATTTTTGCACCGATATTCATAAGGGAAATTGGTCTGAAGTTCTCTTTCTTTGTTGGATCTTTGTGTGGTTTTGGTATCAGAGAAATTGTGGCTTCATAGAATGAGTTGGGTAGTGTTCCTTCTGTTTCTATTTTGTAGAATAGTTTGAAAAGTATTGGTGTTAGGTCTTCTTTGAAGTTCTGGTAGAATTCTGCACTAAAACCATCTGGTCCTTTGCGTTTTTGTTTGGGAGATTTTCAATGACCATTTCTATTTCTTTAGGGATTATTGGGCTGTTTATATGGTCTATCTGATCCTGATTAAACTTTGGTAGTTGGTATCTGTCTAGGAAATTGTCCATTTCCTCCAGATTTTCCAGTTGTGTTGAGTATAGGCTTTTGTAGTAGGATCTGAAGATTTTTTGAATTTCTTCAGTTTCTGTTGTTATATCTCCCTTTTCATTTCTGATTTTGTTAATTTGAATACTGTCCCTGTGCCTTCTGGTTAGTCTGGCTAAGGATTTATCAATCTTGTTCATTTTCTCAAATAACCAGCTCCTGGTTTTTTGTTTTTTTTTTTATTCTTTGTATGGTTCTTTTTGTTTCTACTTGGTTGATTTCAGCCCTGAGTTTGATGATTTCCTGCCTTTTACTCCTCTTTGGTATATTAGCTTCTTTCTGTTCTAAAGCTTTCAGCTGTGCTGTTAAGCTGCTAGTGTATGCTTTCTCCAGCTTCCTTTTGGAGGCACTCAGAGCTATGAGTTTTCCTCTAGCACTGCTTTCATTGTGTCCCATATATTTGGGTATGTTGTGTCTTCATTTTCATTAAACTCTAAAAAGGTTTTGATTTCTTTCCTTATTTCTTCCTTGACCAAGGCATCACTGAGTAGATCATTGTTCAGCTTCCATATGTATGTGGGCTTTCTGTTGTTTTTGTTGCTATTGAAGACCACCCTTACTCCACAGTGTTCTGATAGGAGGCATGGGATTAGTTCAATCTTCTTATATCTGTTAACATCTGTTTTGTGACCAATTATATGGTCAATTTTGGAGAAGGTACCATGAGGTGCTGAGAAGAAGGTATACTCTTTTAATTTATTATGTAATGTTCTATAGATTTCTTTTAAATTCATTTGTTCCATAACTTCTGTTTGTTTCACTGTGTCTCTGTTTAGTTTGTTTCCCTGATCTGTCCATTGAGGAGAGTGGGGTATTGGAGCCAGCCACAATTATTTTGTGAGGTGCAATGTGTGCTTAGAGGTTTAGTAAAGTTTCTTTTGTGAATGTGGTTGCCCTTGCATTTGGAGTATAGATGTTCAGAATTGAGAGTTCTTCTTTGTAGATTTTTCCTTTGATGAGTATAAAGTGTCCTTCCATATCTTTTTTGATGACTTTTGGTTGAAAGTCTATTTTATTGGATATTAGAATGGCTACTCCAGCTTGTTTCCTGGAACCATTTGCTTGGAAAATGGTTTTCCAGCCTTTTACTCTGAGGTAGTGTTTGTCTTTGACACTGAAATGTGTTTCTTGTATGCAGCAAAATGTTGGGTCCTGTTTACCTATCCAGTTTGTTAGTCTATTTCTTTTTATTGGGGAATTGAATCCATTGATGTTAAGAGTTATTAAGGAGTAGTGATTGTTGCTTCCTGTTATTTTTGATGTAATTTTTATGTTTGTGTGGTTATCTTCTTTTGGATTTGTTGGAAGATGATTAATTTCTTGCTTTTTCTAGTGTATATTTTCTCTTCCTTTGTTGGTGTTTTCCATTCATTATCCTTTGAAGGGATGGATTTGTGGAAAGGTACCATGTAAATTTGGTTTTGTCATTGAATATCTTGGTTTCTCCATCTATGGTAATTGAGAGATTTGCTGGGTATAGTAGCCTGGGTTGGCATTTGTTTTTTTTTTTTATTATTATTTATTTTATTTTATTTTTTTTAATTTACATTCCAAATCATTTCCCCTTTCCCGTTTCCTCCCTCCCCGAAAGTCCCATAAGCCCCCTTCCCTCCCTCTTTTCTCCATTCAACCCCCTCTCGTTACTCTGTCCTGGCGTTCCCCTACATCCAGTCTTTCCAGGACCAGGGGTCTCTCCTTCCATCTTCTTAGAAATCTATTGTTATGCGGATTGTGTCTAGGGTATTCCGAGATTCTGGGTCAATATCCCCTTATCAGTGACTGCATACCATGTGTGTTCCTTAGTCATTAGGGAAATGCAAATCAAAACAACCCTGAGATTCCATCTCACACCAGTCAGGATGGCTAAGATCAAAAACACAGGAGACAGCAGTTGTTGGCGAGGATGTGGAGAAAGAGGAACATTCCTCCACTGCTGGTGGAATTGCAAGCTGGTACAACCACTCTGGAAAGCAGTCTGGCGGTTCCTCAGAAAACTGGACATGACACTCCCGGAGGATCCGGCTATACCACTCCTGGGCATATACCCAGAGGCTTTACCTGCATGCAATAAGGACACATGCTCCACTATGTTCATAGCAGCCTTATTTATAATAGCCAGAAGCTGGAAAGAACCCAGATGTCCCTCAACGGAAGAATGGATTCAGAAGATGTGGTATATCTACACAATGGAATACTACTCTGCAATTAAAAACAATGAATTCACGAAATTCCTAGGCAAATGGTCAGATCTTGAAAATATCATCCTTAGTGAGGTAACCCAATCACAAAAGAACACATTGGGTTGGCATTTGTATTCCCTTAGTGTCTGTATGACATCTTCCCAGGATCTTCTGGCTTTCATAGTCTCTGGTGAGAAATCTGGTATAATTCTGATAGGTCTACCTTTATATGTATCTTGACCTTTTTCCCTTACTGCTTTAAATATTCTTTCTTTATTTAGTGATTTTGACGTTTTAATTATTCTGTGACTGGAAACATTTCTTTTCTGGTCAAATGTATTTGGTGTTCTGTAGGCTTCTTGTAAGTTCATGGGCATCTCTTTCTTTAGGTTAGGGAAGTTATCTTCTATAATTTTGTTGAAGACATTTACTGGTCCCTTAAGTTGGAAATCTTCACTTTCTTCTATACCTATAATCCTTAGGTTTGGTCTTCTCATTTTGTCCTGGATTTCCTGGATGTTTTGGGTCAGGAGGTTTTTGCATTTTTCATTTTCTTTGACTGTTGTATCAATGATTTTTATGGTATCTTCTGCATCTGAGATTCTCTGTTCTATCTGTTGTATTCTATTGTTGATGCTTGCATCCATGACTCCTCACTTCTTTCCTAGGTTTTCTATGTCCAGAGTTGTATCCCTTTGTGATTTCTTTATTGTTTCTACCTCCAGTTTTAGATCCTGGATGGTTTTGTTCAATTCCTTCACCTGTCTTGTTGTGTTTTCCTGTAGTTCTTTAAGGGCTTCTCTCTGTTTACTTGTGTTCTCCTGTATTTCTTTCAGGGAGTTATTTATGTCCTTCTTCAAGCCCTCCATCAGCATCATGAGCTGTGATTTTAAATCCAGATCTTGCTTTTCTGGTGTGTTGGGGTATCCAGGACTTGTTGTTGTGGTAAAATTTGGTTCAGATGGTGCCATGTTGCCTTGATTTCTGTTAGTAACATTCCGACGTTTGCCTTTTGCCATCTGGTTATGTCTGGTGTTAGTTGTTCCTGCTATCTCTGCTGGTGCTTGTCCCTCCTGTGTGCTTGCAAGCCTATCTCAGAACCCCTTGGTGACCGGCTTTCCAAAAAGGAGCTGGTGCTGCCCAGCTCCTGGGTGCAGGTTGGGCCCTGGCAGACCATGTCCCAAGTGATCCTACACTCGGCTGTTCCCTGTGTACCTGGCTGTACCTGTCTGCTCAGTCACAGGAGCAATGATCTTTAATTTTTTAAATGAAACTTCTTATTATTTTCTCTATTATTAGTATTATTGTCTCTGCTCTGGGATCAAGTGGCAGTTTGCTAAGTTAAGAAACTTTCCCTGTCTACATCTCAGACTCCTTGTCTATAAACTAGAAGATTCTGGAGATGGATTATGTAGGTCTTGAATTCCTATGTTTCAAGATCTTTGGTGTCATAGCTATCATCTTTTGTCTACTGTTTTTCTCAATGCCAGCAGTGCCAATTTCATTTTCGTGTTAAAAAATATGTATTTTCCACAGTCTTTAGCTGTCTTCGATTTGCCTGTTTTCTCCTCCCCTGTCTATTGGAGGCTCCATCACTCTCCCTCTCTTTTTGGATGGTTATTCCTTATCTCCTCTTCTGACCTCACCTCCTCCATCCAAAGACCTCTTGTCTTTTGCAGACTCTTTCATTGTAACAGCTTCCTCCCTCACTTTTCCTTCACGCCTGGCTCTTCTCACCTCTTGCTTCTATTCTTCTTTCCCTCAGATTGGTTTCAAAAGCCTCCCAGGGCACACAGGTGATTCTATTTTCTCTCAACTACACTGAGGTCTTAGGATGAAATAGCTTCATGGTTTTAGGCAGAAATATGTGTTCTAGGGATCTGTGAAGGTCAGGTATCGGTCTGTAGAAATAAATGGGGTTTAGCTTGTAACTGACACTACAGGAAAAACCTGTGGATCCCCCTCCCAGTTAGCAATACACAGCAGAATCAAACATCACTTTCCTAAGAACGGAACATGGGGGACCAGAATAGGAGAGTTTCTTTGTAATGTGTTGAAGGCAGATAGGAAAAAGAAGGAATGATGGGGCAACTTTTTAAGCAAAGTATCTTAAAATACTTTCCCTGTCAAGTCATGTTTGTATTTTACTCCTTCTTTATACTGAGAGACTAAAAACCATTTATCATGGAACCTAAAGGTGCCAATCTCCTGGATTGAGGTTTGAAAACATACTACATCAAGTTTTGAGGCAGGCATGGAAAAGCCGTAGAAGGTTTATAGGAAAATTAGCCGTAACTTCCTACCTGACAATACCATTCCATGGTTGAAAAATAGGAAATTCATTGAATTATAAGGAACCTTGTTTAGCCATTATCAGCTATCCCAGAAAGGAATGTCTATCAGGTCAGCCTGTCTTCCATCATAGTCTTTCTAACCTTGGGCAATCAATTTCAGAAAAGACTGCAGAGCTGCATATAACCCACTATGGCTACAATAATTTCCTCATTGCCAGACTCCTTACCCCACCCATACAAAGGATCATAGCCATTTCCCCACCTAGAAGATACCTCAAATTCCCTTGGGAAAGAGGGAAGAGGGCTGACCCTCACTTGTGTGCTAATAAACACAATCCCATTGGTTGAAAGTTGAACTTTGGTATTTAAGATGCCTCAGCAATCTAATAGCCATTTCAAGTCAACCCTGTGTTTTTCAGAGATACAAAGGCAACCTGAAATTTTATATATATATATATATATATATATATATATATATATATATATATATAAATATATATATATGTATCTGTGTGTGTATATTTGCACATATACATACATACACACATACATACATACATACATACATGCATACATACATGGATTAGGTAGGTGTTGCAGTATAGCTGAAGTGTGTTCATTCAGGAAAGGAAATGTGTTTGTTCTGTCTAGAACCAGAGTGCTTAGATATGTATTGTGAAAGTGTAGAATTTTCAGCATGTAAAGATAGAACTTAAAATGTGTGTATCTTCTCCCCTGACAAAAAGTGAAACTAGAGGAAAGGCAGCTTCATGAGATTTATTCCTTCATTCAGATTATGCTTTCTAAGTAGTCATCTACTGCTTAGCATGTGTCTAAGTTCTGGGATGGAGCAATGACTAGGTGCACCTTGATGAGGTGAGTCTCACATGTATGAATATAATTGTGACCTCTCTTTCCTTAAGGATAATTCTGTGGTTTGATAGGCTTTTGGAGATAGGAGTTTTAATTAGCTAAAAATAAATGAAGCTCACATGCATGATTTATCTGTGTTTCAACAATTATCACGCCCTTGTAATGGAAGCTATATTGAGTATAATGGGTGGATTTATGTGTGTTGACTTTCCATGCCAGAGGATTATCATTCTGTACCGTAGTTACAAATCTTAGTAAACAAACAGGCATTGTGCTCTCAAGTGACTTATACAGAAGTTGACATTTACTTGTCCTTTTGTTCTCAAAGTCTAGTAATGAAGGGTGTGGGTTTTTGGGCTGCATGTGCATATGCTTACCTGTGTGTGCATATGTGGAGGTCAGAGGTCAGTATCTGCTGTCTTCCTTTGTCACTGGCCACCTTATTGTTTGAGAGAGGATTGTCAGTGAATCTGGAGTTTGCTGCTTCAGTTACACTGGCTTCCCAGTGAACCTCTGAGATTTCTTTCCCCCTGTTCCCTGGTAGCACTGGGGGCACAGGTACCTACACTATACCCACCTTTTATGTAGGTTCCTAGGAATTTGGACTCAGGTCTCCACACTTATGCAGCAAGCGCTTTCCC